>CM077122.1:22801699-24001699 GCA_039645545.1 Dendrolimus houi
GGTTAACATCACGAGAGGACTGCCAAAACCACTTGTCGCAGTTTTTTGATCAGAAGCCCCAAAATTTTGATAGCAATGGGATCACGTCCCTACCTACAAGATGGCAAAAAGTTATCCAACAAAATGGCACCTACATACTTTAGTCAAATGTAAATAAACTTTATAAAAAAACCTTTTGAATTTTTATATAAAACGCGAAGAAACTTTATCCCCATAATACATTCCTTTACAAAATTCTTTGAATGAAATTAATCATTCAAACTATATGTCATACTGAAATAAACAAAATAAATTGCCATATAATTATTTTAAGAGGAAAAACAAAGATCAAATAAATTCTTGCATCTGACGTCATATATGTATACTACTAATATATAAAGCTGAAGAGTTTGTTTGTTTGAACGCGCTAATCTCAAGAACTACTGATTTGATTTGAAAAATTCTTTCAGTGTCAGATAGCCCATTTACCGAGGAATGCTATAGGTTTTATATCATCACGCCAAGACAAATAGGAGCGGAGCACTAATGAAGAATGTTTCACAATCGGGGAGATTTTTTAACTATTCCACGCGAACGAAGTCGCGGGCAGAAACTAGTATAAATATATACCTATATATAAATACAAAATACCACCTTTACGAAATATAATCGCCAGTAACCATTTATATTAAAATGTACACCCACCTGTATATACGTATTTGGAAATCGGTATGAAAAAGTATAATGAATTAGTCTAATTTTTATTAGTAAAAAATTGTTTAGGCGTAAGTGTTTTAAATGGTCGAATGAATCATTCATTCCAGGTACGGTATTTTATTCTCTTATAATGAAGTTAAAGTTTACAAATATCTTTGGTACAAGTCATGTGCGAGTCGAATGAAGTCTTACAGCACGGCCACGACATTCAGCTTGGCGACGAACGACGCGACAAGCGCGGCGGCTGAGTGCTTTACATGCTAGGTACCCCTTAGTAAAGTCAGTGACAGCAACTACTTTCGCCATTGTTTTTGCCACTGCGAGTCGTGGCCGAACCGCTCGACACAAATCGTCCGCGTTGCCTCTGCCCCGACGACTCGTAATATGTTTATCTTGATATTTTATGGATGTGTACTTGAGGATTCGTCCGGGTGGAGGGGCGATATGGAATGCTTTTCCATTATGAAGGAAAGATCTTCCAGCCGAGGCTAGTTTATGCAGTGTATTGCCCGGCAGATCTAGCCCCGACATTCATTGTTAGGAATTTGTGTGTGTCTAAAGTTTATTGCATCGTGTAGAACTTAAATTTTTGCACAGTGCCATATATAGGCTTTATAAATGTTCCACTACAATACTTTTATTTTTGACTTCAGTCGCGTCGTTTCAAGCGTCGCTTATAGCGACAAGGTCGTGGCCGTGCCGTTATATATATATAGTTCAAGTTTATTAACATAACAACGTTAAGGGGCCGTCCACAAATAACGTCATGGGAATTTCATGATTTTTTACCCCTCCCCCGTCCTTGTCACAGCTGGTCACATTCGTGAGACTCCTCCGTCCCTAGTGTGACATCACATATTTTTCAATTTTACAATAAGAATTTATTAATCTAAAACAGCAGATACCTAATTAGCTTAAATATATTACATTTAGAAATGTGACATCACGAAATTAAGGACCCCTTTAACCCCTTGTCATACATACAATGTCACATTTATGAATGGCCCCTACTAAGTAACAACAGAAGGGATTTACAATGAAGTTTCAATTAGTAAAACCTATGAAATAGAATTAAAAAACAAAGACATATCGAAACTTTAAAGGAGTACACCGGGATAACTTCGCACGACTATTTAATACTCAACAAAATTCACGTCGAACGCGAACCCAAATATATTGCGTAGTAAAACAACTACTAAATATCATATCTAAATCCTCCACAAAACTATTAGGTTGAGTACGATGAGGGAATGCGATAAAATGAGCAATATGTGGAACATAGTTAATCTTTGTGTCAACACAAAGTTAATCCGTCACCTTGGGACACCTAACGAAGTGATAGTTGCTATGATTTACTAAGCGAGAAATACAATTTTTTTTTGATATAGTTACGCGCGAGCGAGCACATGCACTTAGGATTGGAAGAAAACACCAGTATTTTTTCCAACAAAATACTTTTGTTGTCTTACACAGCCGTACTTTCCTGCAGGGTTGCCCCTTAACGACTAACGACAGACTGTCGCCGATATTGCGTAGACCACCTCCTGCTACTGCGGTGTTCACCTCCTTATTAACCGCGCGTAGCTCGCTTTTGGATCTCCGCTTAAACTGCACTAAACTCCTCCTTTACTGAACTGCCCACTAAACTTTTCACTAAATTCTCGCACTAAACACGTCACTGTCTTCTACTAAACTGCACTTCCAACTCTCTAACCTCGTCATTATCTTCTATTAAATATATATATATATATATATATATATATATATATATATATATGTTACGACCGACAAAGAACAGTTCACACCTGCAGTTTATTACCTTTTCGGCTTTTGGACTTCTTTTGTTTACTTAAAATTTGTAATTAGATAAACAGCCTATTCTGTATTGTAATCCTTTATGTTAGGCATTATCCAGGTCTTGGAAATGATTGTTATGCGGTCGAGTATTGTGTCGAGATATATTGTATTGGTGCAGTATAAAACAATACCTCAACTGAGAGATGAGGCAGTCTAGCGATAATCACGAACGAGGCAAGACGTGTGTACATTCGTTAAGCTATATACTGACGGACTTTGCACGTGTTATTGAATCGTGTATTACGTTTGTACTGATTGTGTCCATTTATATTTGTACCTGTGTTATACGTGTTTGTATAGTTGTAATAAATTATATATTAATTCCAAACAGCATTTTAATTCGAGTCCTGTAACTCGTAACAATTATATACCCGGAAGAATCTTCTCGATAATTTCGATCTTCTTTTGTTCATCATCTATCCCTTTCTAAAATGTATTTGTCGGCGGCTTTGGTGTGTGTGTACGTGTGTGGTATGGCGCTTTAAACACTCATTCCCAAAAACGCAAAATTTGAATTATTTCTTTCCTTTATTAAGCGTGAGATGTGTTTCTCGGCAAACTACAGGTTTTGAGCATGTGCATGTGCCGAGATATGCCTTCTGCCACTTCAATAGTCCAGGAATCCTGAGGGAGGCATGTCCAAACTTCATTGTAGGTACTCTTTTTAGTTCTGTAAATCAGTTTAATAGAGGAGTATGGAAGGAAAAGACACATTGTGCCAACCCCAAATAATTGGGAGACGGTGAAAGAAAGTTGAGTGATTGAATTTCCAAAAACACATACATTTATTTCTACCCAGGAGCAGTTATATAAAATTTCGTCTTACTTTGAAAATGACGAATTTTCATATAGAAAGAAAGAAGAAAGAAAAAATATTTTATTTAGGACAAAAACTACGTTAATATAAATAGAAATAGGAAGACAATAGAAACAAAATAAGTCCGAAATTGGACCCAGTCTCAGCATAATGCTAGCCAACAAGGACTAGCGCTGTTCTTCCGTGTGGGACCATAAAGTGAAGTCAAGGTGGACAATACGTACACACATAACAACAACAATATATCCAGTATAATGCAGTTTGATTGGTAAACGAATTGCAGACTAAAACACAATGCAATAAAGCAATAACTTAAATTACACATAGGTACATATATAAAATCATTGTAGCAACACACAACGAAAAACTTACATAAATCTATAAATTAACCAAATTATAAAAAATAAATTCCTAAAGTCCCCCATTACGGGTTGAATTTTCAAAAATCTTTCCTATGTGCGCACCTACAGTATAGAAAGACAAGTTTTCACGATCCTAAAGACTTAGTAGGTCAGGCTGTGCTTTAATATGTCAGTCAGTGAGGTCAAGTATTTATATATGTACACAGCTGACCCGTGTCTACTTCGCTGGGCGATACTCAATGTACCAACATATTATTGCCCATGGGTAAAACGCTCCTTTCTCAAGTCAATGCCCACCAATTTATAAAATGTATACGTGCAATCAGCAGAATCATACAGACAGATTAATGTAAAGCCCATTATATAAACCTATAACTCATGACACTCACTTCGCTATGAATCAGCTTTATTTATAAAAAAAGGACATTAATACTCGTAATTACGATACCTATCAAACTGCTAGATATCACAACAAACCCAAGAATGTAAACTGTAAAACGAGTTTATTCAAAAAAGTACTTTTTCCATGGGTATATTAATTTTTAATAAATTATCAAGTGATTTAAAAACTACTAAAAATATTAAAACATTTAAAAATAAACTGAGAGGTCTTTCGATCCAAAAAGCATATTTTTCAGTAGACGAATACATGCATGATAAATTATAATTATTACGACATTGCAACTATTATTATTATGACATTGTAACTATTATTATTATGATATTGCAACTATTATTATCATGACATGGTAACTATTGTTATTATGACATTGTAACTATTATTATTATGACATTATCTCTGAAATATAGAGTTTTTCCTTTTTGCTATGAGTTTACGGATTTACGGATAATCATACGTTGAATCCGAGAGCGATTTTTGATGTAGTATGACAAACTACAATAATATACGATTTCTACCCTAAGCCAAATTAATGTAGTCATATATAGATATAAAAATAATGGCTGTACTGGACTCTGTTGATTTTTAAGGTGTTACTAGTTACCTATTGCATGCCTGAAAGGGCAAAAACATGTGAAACAATGAGAGAATGTTTGACCCTGGAACTTATTCATTACTTAGTCAACGCCGATAAATCGACTCATCAGCCCGTTTTTCTCGGAATTGATATTCCACATTAAGAAAACGTTATAAATCACAATCAAGTACAGCCCATGTCACTCAGGAATAATATAGCTTTCTACTGTTGAAAATTTTTCAAAATCGGTTCAGTAGTTCAAGAGATTACTTCCTACAAACAAACTCACAAACTTTACGTCTTATAATGGGCATTAGTATGTATAGGTTAGAGTATGTTTCTCGCGATATTACTCGTGACTTCGACCGCATTTATATCTAGGTTCTTAATATCATAACGGACTTAGCCGGAGCGAAACGTGGCCCAGTTTAGCCAACATTGCAATAAAAATACATTAAACAGCTATTGGTCTATTTATATTCAACTGTAGTAGGTAAACAATCTAGAATACCTGTACTTAAAGTAATTATGTATATTTGTCTTCCTCATTGTTCAATTAGTATTGTTAATAGTTATTAGTCATATCTTACGCTGCGCGAACGGGGCCGCCGACTACAGCCACCGGTGCACCGTGCATGCGGTGGCGCGTATCCGCTAGCAGTCACACGTTTGCGGAAAATCCCTACCAAATGCAGGAAAAAGCGTATGGACTGTTTGTCGTTGGCCACCGATGGCTGTGGTCGATGGCCCGTTTCTGCCAACCTTAGAGTTGTTGCAGCGCAGTGGTTAAGGCCCCCGCATCCGATGACAAAAACACGAGTTCGTTTCATGGAAGATAGTATGGACCACTTAACAAGTTTTTTGAATTCCTTTCATGGAAGATAGTATGGACCGCTTAGCAAGATTTTTTGAGTTCGTTTCATGGAAGATAGTATGGACCACTTAACAAGTTTTTTGAATTCCTTTCATGGAAGATAGTATGGACCGCTTAGCAAGATTTTTTGAGTCCGTTTCATGGAAGATAGTATGGACCACTTAACAAGTTTTTTGAATTCCTTTCATGGAAGATAGTATGGACCGCTTAGCAAGATTTTTTGAGTTCGTTTCATGGAAGATAGTATGGACCACTTAACAAGTTTTTTGAATTCCTTTCATGGAAGATAGTATGGACCGCTTAGCAAGATTTTTTGAGTTCGTTTCAGGGAAGATAGTATGGACCGCTTAGCAAGTTTTTTTGAATTCGTTTCATGGAAGATAGCATGGACCGCTTAACGAGATTTTTGGGCTGATATGCATATTGCTAAAAGTAGCTGCTAGCTGCCACTGAAGAAAACTATCTGTCTCTCTATGTGTAACGCTTTCAATGAAGAATTACTAAGCTATTTTTGCTGAAATTGGTATAATTATGTAGTTACAATTCCGAGATTGGACTTAAGAATTACTTTTCATATGAGAAAATGGAATAATTTATTTATTTGGATAATTACAACATTCCGGGCGATTAGCTCCGAAAAAAAATTTAACAAACTTAGGACCGATTTTTAACCATCGGGTAAAAGTTATCAGTCGAATAAATTATAACCCGAATGAATTCAAAAGTGAAATCATTAATATATTATATTTTTTAATTTTTATATTTCCTCGTTATATTTTATTCTATGAATAGCTTTTATTCGGTGATTGAAATATCGGCCCTTAGGTAAGACACTCAAATTCATCTGTCAGTCAATTTCGAGTTATTATTATCTTTATGGGCTATACGAATCTTATTAAAATCAATTTTTGGACTCAAAAGTAAATATCCAAAGAAACACTGTTCCCAAAAACCGGGCAAAATACAGTGAAATAAGACCTGGGCCCATAACCTGATGGTTATGGACCGGGAAATAATACAGCACATATTATAAATACTAGCAGAGTTTTATTCTTACATTCATATATGCGTAGTGGAATACAGTTTACTTGGAAACCTAATCAACAATAGAAGCAAAGACGTACTATATTCTAATATCGGTTAAATATAGAAGACGCCCTACAAAAAGGGTCTTGTTGATATGAGAGGTTTATTTCTACAAACTAGTGGTCGCTCAATGTTCGAAATTCAACCATAATTAATTTAAATTATAAGTTTGCACATTATTTACGGTTCTGTTGACTTCTATAATCACAGATTTCGCCAAGGCTACACTGTTAATTTGACTTTAACAATAAACAAAAGAGTATATATGCGTGTAATGTTTTTTTTAAATTGATTTATCAAAAATTAGCATTCTACACTCTTCTCTATATAAACAACAAGTGTGCGAAATTTTATAGGCCTCCGTCAGAGCAATTTTCGTAAAAAGGGGTACAAAGTTTTTGCTTCACGCTTGTATGACGAAATCCATGATATTTATTAACTTCGGAATGTAGTGTCCACCCAGTAGACACATTAATGTACCGATATTAATATGTACATATATAGGGCGGGCACGCCATGACAACCGTGTGCCACCTTGACTCACCCAAGGCGCTTACGGTTCACATGGCGCCTAATTTGGCAATAACCAATATTAATTACTGGTGATTCAATAACGAGACGCCATAAAACTATTTTTATTAATAAAACAACACGTTGCCAAGTCAGTATCGGACTTATGTGAAATCACTGTTCTGTAGCTACATACTATACAGCGTTCAAATCAAATCAAATCAAATAATTTATTTGCTTAAAAAACATGGTTAGTAAAAACATTAGATTGCAATATGTTATTTTGTTTCACATGTTTTTGCCCTTTCAGGCAAGCAAATAGTAATTAAAAGTTGAAAATCAACTAATTAGTAAAAATAGACTGTAACCCACTCAATCCACAGACATAATTCTCCTGTACGTGTGTTGACAGTGAACTCCTCCTAAACGGCTGGACCGGTTTTGATGATATTTATTTTGTGTGTTTGAGTGGGTCCCCGGATGGTTTAGGTTCACAAATGGAACCGATAGGTGGCGCTGAGATCGGGTTCCAGAATCCTCCTAATCACCTGGAGCGATTTTGTTTTTGTGTGTTTCAGTGGCTTACCGGATGGTTTAGATTTGCAATTAGAACCGGTAGGTGGCGCTGAGATCGGGTTCTAGAATCCTGCTAATCACCTGGAGCGATTTTGATTTTCTGTGTTTGAGTGGCTTACCGGATGGTTTAGATTTGTAATCAGAACCGGTAGGTGGCGCTGAGATCGGGTTCTAGAATCCTCCTAATCACCTGGAGCAATTTTGTTTTTGTGTGTTTGAGTGGCTTACCGGATAGTTTAGATTTGCAATCAGAACCGGTAGGTGGTGCTGAGATCGGGTTCTAGAATCCTCCTTATCATCTGGAGCAATTTTGTTTTTGTGTGTTTGAGTGGCTTACCGGATGGTTTAGATTTGCAATTAGAACCGGGAGGTGGCGCTGAGATCGGGTTCTAGAATCCTCCTAATCACCTGGAGCGATTTTGTTTTTGTATGTTTGAGTGGCTTACCGGATGGTTTAGATTTGCAATCAGAACCGGTAGGTGGCGCTGAGATCGGGTTCTAGAATCCTCCTAATCACCTGGAGCGATTTTGTTTTTGTGTGTTTGAGTGGCTTACCGGATGGTTTAGATTTGCAATCAGAACCGGTAGGTGGTGCTGAGATCGGGTTCTAGAATTCTCCTAATCACCTAGACCAATTTTGGTGATTTTGTTTTTGCGTATTGAAACAAAGTCTTTTAGGAATTCAGAAAATATGGCGGTACGAAGTTCGCCGGGTGAGCTAGTATTACTTTATTTTTCTTTTCTTTATTACTTTATAATATTATCATGTATCATGCGTTATTCATAAAAAATGACTAATAAACATTAGTTAACTAAGCGACTGATTAAGCCTTAAACATTATTTAAAATTTTCTTATTCATAAACAAACATGTTACATTGTTTAGCTAAATACTATTTAACTTTTTTTAGAATTAGAATTAGAGTACGAGAAATCTTTTAAAAAATCAAAATTAAAAAAAAAGGCTTTGTCGGCTGAAGCACTATGTACCCAGCATATAAAATAATGTTATTTATAATTGAAGCTAGGTTGATGAACATTGTGATTTTATTTTCATATTGTTGTATATGTATAACCTATATTTATAAGCCTTAGCACTAGAGCACCTGAATTCGTATATAAGTATATCTAATACATCTATGTATGTATAAATCGTCACCGAAAACAAAACATTCTATTTTTTGTCTCAATATTTATAAAATCAAACACCAGCTGTTCAATAAAACAATAGTTTTGTCCGCCATTTTGTTACTTAAGGGAGTTCAACAGTGGGGTAAGGCTGTTTAATCTGACTGTTAGTTTAAACAGGTTATTAAGTCTAAATAGTGTTTAGTGTTAAATTAATCAACGTTTATGAATAACGCTGTAACTGTCTTATTCATCGTATTGACTTACCGTCGAGATAGGGGGGGGGGGCGTGTTCCGCGCGCGCTCACCTCTCCTCCCGTAGGGCGAGTTACAAACCACTCGCCACACGAGTAAAGAGTTTGAAGATGCTGGGGGATGAAAGTGGTCCCCCGGCAGTGGATGACGCCGATTGGCCACCGCCTGCCAGGGCTAGGGCGGAAGGGCTAAGTCATGTACCCGTAGCTCTGGTATAAGGCATCCCTAACTGTGGAGTGGCAATAGCATTTTTAGTTCTGTCTAGAGATGCTAGTACCAACCCGACCTGGCGAATCTCACACACGGGCCGCGACTGTTCGCCGCGGTCTATGGCTTAATTAAAATTTCGCATTTGGCAAAAAAATGCACTTACAATAATTGACATTTGTGGATTTTTCATTTTTTGCAGAAATCGTATCCCAAGGCGCTAGTGTGTGCACAAAGCTTGATCTCTTTATTGTTTTTAGATACACTAAAAAGTTACATTGCATGGATATGTTTAGCTATCTAAAGATAATAACATAATATAAATGTAATAAGATATTTTTACCGCATTTTTCTCGCAACTGCCATTTGCAAATAAGGAACTGCAAATGGCCGGCTGGTCAACCAGAGCAGTTGAGGTAGCCAACGAGACGGGCAAATGCCCTACCACCTGGCTATGGGTTGTTTTGTTAACTCTTATGACAGACCGCCTGGCCAGCACGGTCGCCCAATAAAGTGTTCAGCGCGCCTGTTTACAGTTCAAAAAGCATCTTATACCCCAACTCATTCAGATTAAAGCTATTAAGTAAATATATCTACACCTATAGTACAGAGACGTGAATAACGTTGATTCTGACGTCATTATTGACGGAGAGAACCCTAATTCCCATTAACGAGCTTTCGTCCCCGCGTACTCTCGGAATCTGCCCATAAATGGATAAGTTCGCGGAAACTCATGAATCACAGTTCAGACTGCCTTGGCAACTCAAAAGCGGATGAGTCTCTGGAAACCCGGCTGTCTCCAGAAAAATTAGTAATGAAAAACCCTCAAGGGCGTTGCCGTTATTACAAACCTTAAGGCGTAACAAACAAACTCGTATATAGGCTGTGTTATATATACAATTTCTTATCAGAAAAGATATTTTTTTAACGTTTTTGCGATTAGTGTACATAATAAAAATGCGTTTTAACAGTTTTAAGCGCGGTAGCCGTGATCGCGGAAGACAAAGATGTCAAGTGTCATTAAACAAGGTTTTTATTTATTTATTGCAAGAGTTCAGCAGACAGGCAGACGGCCCACTTGATGGAAAGCGGTTAACATCGCCTATGAACATTTGCAACACCAAAGATGCTACAAATGGGCTACGGCTCTCATAAGGGAGGCTGGAACCTGGTCACTAATGCCGGAATACAACTCAAGGTTGTTATGGGGGCATATTTTAGACCAGGGTTTGTAGCCATCCAGTCAGTCTTACGACAGGCCGTCCGGCCGCAGAACTTTAATAACACCCATTGACACTTGATATCTTTATCTTCCGCGAACACGGCTACTGAAAACTGGCCGAAACGTCGGAACAATAAAAATCAAATAAATCACCGCGCTGAAAACCGTTAAAACGTAGTTTTATTTCAACAGATCCATTCCGAATCACTGTTTGTAGATAATGTTGTCTAAACTAGATGGCGTCACTGGAAAGTTACATCGCGGTATGGTGTGCATTGTATACGTGCATAAAGCGGGTGTATTAAACTTAACTTTTTGGCACTTACTGCAATAAATATTCTTCGAGATCTATATGTTAATAATTTTATTATTATATCATATAGAAAATCCCCTCTCTTCCAGGACTAATTAATTATACATCACTGTTGAATGAAGACAATGGGCGCCGCAACAGTCCCGTTGTATACCCATCATTGTTCCGACAGATGACATCATAGGCAAGGCGTCGTGAAAAAAATACTCCGGACGACTCATCGTACGATTGTTTATGTATTTATGGAGAGAATAGATGTGGCGCTGGATAAATATAGCCATAGGGAATGAACAGACGATGATGTAAACATTGTATGTGCTTAAGGGCGTATTTAGGTCATATATAAAGGTGTTTGTTGAGACGTAGCGCGTTAATAACAATTCTAGCTTTGCAAATGTCCATAGGGGCCGGTAACAAGTTCTCATCAGATTTAAGTATCAGGCTGTTTGCTACAGTCCAGCAATGAAAATAAACTATTTTAATGATAATACAGAGAAACAAAATTGAAGTGTCTGTGTGTAATGTCAAAATAAGAGCTTTTTATTAAATGCATAATTATGAAAGTTGGGCGACTTGCATACCTATTGTCACATACCGACAAAAAAAAAAATGCTGCGCATCTCGTTTATTGCCCCTCCCGCATTCGGAGTTCCTTTTATTAATTCGTATTTAAATTTGCAATTAGACAATAGCCTATTGTTATTGTTTTCGACTTTGTTGGCCGTTCACAGGAATAGATAACCAGGTGTGCAAATTACTATTTCTCGGAAACTCAGTGCGCACGGCCGATTTTTTTTGTACTGTATAGTTAGTATAAGACAATGCCCGAATGAAGGGGTGAGGCAGTCAAGTGACGACTACGATACGAGTAAGACGTTTGTAGTACTCTCGATTAGCGATATAGACGACGGACTTTGCGGGTGTCGAATTGTATTGAATCGTGCAGTGTGAACTGGTTGTATCCAGTTTTATTTGTATTTGTTTTATACGTGTTTGTACAGTTCTAATAAATTCTACAGTAGTTCCAACGGCATTTTAATTCGAGTCCTCTATCTCGTAACATTATACACAGTCTGTCTGGATGTTCCGGCCAATCTCTTTAACAGCTGAACCGATTTTGACGGGACTTTTACTGGCAGACAATTGATATTATAAGGAGTAAGTTATATTATAACTTACTCCTTATGTGTGAAATCAGGCTTTTTATATTGCGATTATTAAATCGCAATATAAAAAGCCTGATTTCACACATAAGATTGTCTATAGAACGTAACTTTGAATGAAACCAACAAAACTAAAAGCCAAAAACAATTAAGTTAATTAGTTGATATTATGTTATAAAACATGTTATAAAAAATATTTTCCTCCGGTTAATGAAAGAACATTAATTTTTCACAATTCTGTTATATCGTATTAATCTATGAATAAGTCCCAAAAACAGTTACGTTCTAAATCTAAGTCGCAGTTCATTAACTCAATTCGATTCAGAAAGAAACTATATACATGTTTTTTCCAAAACCTTACATTATTTATGTATTTATACTGTAGTGGAACATTTAAAAGCCAATAGATGGCGCTGTGCAATAAATGAGGTCACAAACGTTTCTCGAAACATACAAAGAATATATACAAATTTTCAAGAATAACAAATGAGTCTAGGCCTGCGAGGAACAACAATAGCCTCGCTGGAAGATCTTCCTTTGAGACGGAGGAGCATTCCATCCCGCTCCTCCACCCCATACGGGGCACCTCTCCAGACTCTCCATAATACTACATATGTGTATTGAAAACAAATAAGTATATATTATATGGGTGAAATCATAAAAATATTTATTGTGGTGCGAGATAAATGCATGTGGTACGTGAAAGGCGATATGAGACAACAATTTCGCGCTTCATATCTATTTTGTGCAGTGTTTTCTAACACAAAAAGTAATTAACTTAAAATAAATTAAACGATTAAAAGTCGTATGATTTCAAATCGATTTCTCGTGATAGTCGGTTAACTTGATTAACGATTTGGAGGTTTCGATCCCTAAATATAAGTATATTGTAATGAGCACTGCCTAATCGGGATATTTATTTTGTGATTATTATAGGCTACTTTTTTAGGGTTGAATGACTAAAAAAATCGACGCGGACGAAATCGCGAGCACAGCTAGTAATTAATATTGTAACGAGTCGCAGGACTCGAATTAAAATGCCGTTGGAATTATTTATAGAATTTTTTAGAACTATACAAACACGTATAACTGTACACAACCAGTCCAAAACGTAATGCACGATTCAATCACACGCGCAAAGTCCGTCACTAACGTCTTGCTTCGCTTGTGGCTATCGCTAGACTGAAGATCGCTCCATTGGGGCATTGCTTTCTGCTGCACAAATGAAATATCTCAACCTGAACGTGCGGACCGAATTTCTTGGAATCACACCTGGCTAATGATTACCATAACAGATTACAATACACAATGGATTGTTTTTCTAATCACAAAGTAAACAAAAGAAGCCCAAATGCCAAAAAGTAATAAACTGTGCAAAACAGGTATGCAGGTGTGAATTTATCTTTGCTGATCGTAACAATATAATTGATGTCAAATCAGATTTGCGTCCATAATTTTTGTTAGTATAATTTCGATTATTAGACTATAAATCTAGCCAAAACATAAATATATTAGTTATTTTGAACGTTGTTAACTCTACCATTTCCTACCTTTGGAGTACAGGCGGAATGTAAATGATATTTGTTTTCTACTTAATATAACTAGGGGCTTTATCGACTGTCCTGAACTTCTTTGTGATGTTGGACTACGCACTCAACAATTGAGCATTAGGCAGAGACAGTTGCTGTATGTATCCTTTGCATCCACCAACTATATGCAAAATTCTTTCTTTCTCCGCAGCGCCTCACAATTTAACGATCTAGCACTAAAATTGAACACTGATATCTTCGTAACTAAACCCAACACCTTTAGAAATATAATGAACAAAGAATTTTTCAAAGAAAACTGGTTTTTTCCAAACTGCTCAATATGTATTCAAATTCAAATTCTCTTTTCAATTTTATAATTTTTCAATCAACATCATCAACCACACTCACTGACACACACACACATCTTCAACAATTAACTTGAGCAAGTCTGTATGCTAAGGCTTATAATTAGCAATACTTTTATTTATGTTGTTAATTTATATCGTTATTTGTCTGTAAGCCTTACTAAAATAACTAAATAAACTTAAGCTAATTAGATTCTACTACAATTAGTAACAGATTACAAAAATAAATTTAAAAAAAGACCTAAAAAGAAATAATTTATTTTAGATAATGTTTATTATACTATCTGTGTGTAACAGACACTATAATCAGTCAATCTGATTGCTGAAGATATCGAAATGGCATTTTCGCGAAAATGTATTATTAATTATTATAACACATAACATAAACTTATAGATAGATAGATAGATAGAAGATAGAAAACACTTTATTGTTCACCACATACATTTTTAGTAAATCATTTACAGTCATTTCGTGTCAAGACAGAAAGTAACAAAGGGGGCCTGATCGCTTTAGAGCGATCTCTTCCAGACAACCCGGGCTGTGGATTGTGTGAAAGGAATCGAGAGTGTATGTCGGTGGTGTGCAAATCAAATACATGTAATTAATAGGATACATAGATATTACACAATAGACAAGAAAGTAGACAATAACACATATTAATATTATATATAATCAAATATATACATTTTATACTAATATATAAAGCTGAAGAGTTTGTTTGTTTGTTTGCTTGAACGCGCTAATCTCAGGAACTACTGATCTGATTTGAAAAAAATCTTGCAGTGTTAGATAGGCCATTTATCGGGAAGGCTATAGGCTATATATCATCACGCTAAGACCAATAGGAGCGGAGCACCAATGAAGAATGTTTCAAAATCGGGGGGGATTTTTTTCTTACTTTTTTTAAAACTAATCCACGCGGAAGAAGTCGGGGGCAGAAGCTAGTTATTAATATGTGCATAGCAACAACAATAGCTATACAATATACATAAATTTATCTATCCTAACTAATATTATACAATATAATATAAAATATAAAACAATCTGTAGAATTAACAATACCCGTGATCAGAAGGCTGGCTCATGATTGGTCCAGAGAATTAGCATTGCTATACAGCGTGGCAATGGAACCAGCCTTCTGGGCACGCTACCCGCTAGCAGTGATCTGGTACATAATTTATAATTTTAGATTTAACTTATTTAAGTTACGTTAATATTTAGTTATTAGAGTTCTCCCCGAGGCTACGCCGCGTGAAAAGCCTAAGTAGTAGCTCTATGTTACGTACATAAAAAAATAATTAGGTATTTTATATATATAAACCTTCAATACTTTACTTTCTTGTTCAAATTTAACTATAATTACAAAGAAATCAAGTCAATATAGTGTAGACAACTGCACAGCAAAACATAAAGAAAAGTCGCAGCCAACCTGATTTGAAATACCTATACGTAATGAATGACATATGGGCAACATGACAACGTATTTGTTATTGAATTAGATTGATGGTTGTTTATATCGCAATTGCAGCGCCCGCTATTTTGCTAATCCGTTTATTCCATAGCAACGAAGTCATTTATCGTGATAGAATGTATCCTAGCGTTATCTCGGGTTATAAGCCAGCACCGTGTCGAGTTTCATTCATATAAGTTCAGTAGTTTCCAAAAAAGATGCGATCGCAGCGCCATCTTTTTCGCTATTTTCGTCTATTCCACGTATACCATGTAATTTATCGGGATAAGAAATATGCTAAGCTAAAACTCGGGATATAAGCTTGCTCCGTTTCGAGTTTAATTTAAATCCGTTCAGTAGTTTTCACGTGATGCTCTACCAGACAGACAGACAGACAAACATTCTAAAATTATATTTTCGGATTCTGCTGGTCTGAATTAGCCCCGCCTGATTATTTTCACATTTTTAAACGCAAACTCGAACCATTTACAGATTTATTATATAGTATAGATAGATAGATTGATGATGATTTGTATCTAGTTTCTTACTATAATAAATACTGAACAGTATCTTGCTTAATCTGTAGAATATCAAAAATTGTAGAATGAATTTAAAGATCAGAAAAAAACAGGAAGTTTAATTCGAGCAACCGAATTCGAATATGCAACTTTTAGAAATTTTGTCTGTCTCAAAGTTGATGTACGGATTTGCATGACATTCGACACAGAGCTAGCTCCATACTTAAGTTACTTTTTATCCTGATAAATGACATGGTTACTGATAGACGAAAACGATGGAGCAGCAGTCGCGTTTTATTGGTTACAAATTCACTAACAATCACATCCACGTGCTAACGCCGATAAAGTTTCGTTGACAGTACTACTTACTATAAGAAATAAAACAACCGCGTCATTTCAACTTCTTAATACTAGAACATATTGAAGCATTTATCTCTCATTATCAATGACCTCACCTGTTACTATTTTTTTATCAAAATCAATCAACTATATTAGTTTCATTACGCGTAACAGGAAGAAGTTTCTACAAAGTCATAATTTTTAATAGTTTCTATTTAATCAGATAAACCTACACTAGGCTATCCTAATATCTAATTGAAAACATATGCCACATATGATTTTAAAGCGTCTACATTTGTATCATATGGTTCTACCTTTAACGGTGTAACGATTGCCCTCTTTGTCATTCTTATTATTTTATGTTTTATTCACGTACTACGTTGGCCTGCCCTGAATAAAAATATCTAGAAACCAATTCCAGCGCCACCTGCCGGGTCTAATTTTGAGTTTAAACCACCCCGGGATCCACTCAAACACACATAAAATTTAATCAAAATCGTAGAACCCGATTCCAGCCCTAAGTATTTTGTTTAGTTTGATGGGTTACATTATTGAAGTTTTAGTAGGGATCCCTTTTTCAGGAATAATGTAGCATTCGAATGGTGAAAGTATTTTTGAAATCGGTCCAGTAGGTCGGTTATTCGTTGCCAACACACAAAAATCTTTTCTCTTTATGACATCAGTATTTTACATTGAAAACTGCTATAACAACTAATGAAGTCTAGTACGTTTTATTCTAGCGCGTGATTCAAGCTCTTGGTGTGTCATGGCACGCTCACCACTTCATCTGCGGTGGCTGCAGGAAGGAGCTGGGTGGCGGTGGATTTATGGAGCAGGTAATTATGACTTCATGTAATAACATGGACTGTTCTTTGCCACAAGGTCGACAATTGATGTAATAGACAAGATTTTTTATTGCCGTAGTAAAGCAAGCAGATTAACGGTCTTCCTGATGTAAAGTGGTTATCGTCTATGGACATTTGCAATGCTAAAAGCATTACCAACGTACTGCTAGTGTCGAAAGAATATTCGAAAAACCCTATATCGTAGTCTTAGAATGGAGAAGTATTGTAGAACATGTTTCAGCCTGGTAGAAGGACTATCCATGCAATATAAACCGCGGTGGTTGCGTGAAGAAGGCAGAGGACTGGAATTTGCTCCACACATTTGGAAAGATCTACATTGAGCAATAGACAATTTTTGGCTGACATCTACATACACCTCATAATCTATGACTATCTTCTCACAAAGCCTACTGGCTATATGTAGAATAAAATTGGTTTACCCAATAAGACTGGCGTGATTTTGGAAATAACAACTCCTAACAATAGTATCAATGAGAATGTAAGAGATGAAAAACAAAATATATACCAAACAAGTACATAAAAATACATTAATAGAAATTATATAGCAGCTAGCATAACGATACTGTACTTAGACAACTTCCTGCACTAGGTCAACAATAATATATCACGGAGTGATTATAAACATATAAATTGCAGACATGGAATAAGTACACCGGGATTGACTTCGCAGACCTTATATTTTGCTTCAAGTATAGATGAAATCCACAGTCATATCAACGTAAGATAACACCAATAACAAAGTCTCAACTTTATTAAATCTTACATCTATTCTGACGGTGAATTATAATCTCTCATAATATGTACATACGTATTGATCACGTAATACTAAATTTTCAGGCTGGCAGGCCATACTGCTCAACGTGTTACGCCGACAAGTTCGCTGCGCGCTGCAAGGGCTGCAACAGACCCATCGTTGACAAGGCAATCATCGCTCTCGACGCCAAGTGGCACCGTGATTGCTTCACTTGCATGGTAACTATTATCGCCCATAACATTCTTTGAACTACTGCACATTGGGGGCCCTGCAAATCTCCCTAATTCAAATCAAATTCAAAAGTTTTTATTTTAAAAAAAGTTCCCACTAGAGAACACTTTTTGAAGGTCATAGTTCATATAAGTTAAAATTTAAATTTACTTCCTATTCTGTATACACCACTTCGCAACGTGTTATTGCTGTTAACACCCCAGAAACACATCTAGCTAAAAGTTCTTTTTAAAATAAATATTAAACAGTAAGCAAGATGCTTTTTAATTAGGTTTTAAATTTAGTGAAAGGCAGTTCTAACATTTCATTCGGATTCTTATTGAAGAAGCGCATACTAACCCCCAAGAAAGAGGACAATACTTTTTGTAATCTAAAATATGGCAATATCAGTAAATTACTGTGCCTGGTGTTGAAATTGTGAACATCCTCACACTGTTTGTAGGCACTGAAATTATTACACATATAAATTATATTATTAAAAATATATTGGCCGCCTGGGCCTATTTCAAGTCAATCAACTACCATAGCCATGCTTGTTCAAGGCGGATTGGCGAAAGTCAAATATCAGTCAGTAGTCTCAATTAACAGATTTACTCAGGAAGCTCTTCCACACCTACAGTACGTGATGTTTGTATGAATGATGATATCTCCATTAGGTCAAAAAAAAAACTACAGACTAGTGCATGAACTCTTTTAGGATTAGAAAATAGGATAGGGAAAAGAACATTGCTGCGCTTTTCTCCGGGTTTACTTCTATCCTCCATTTGTGAAACCATTCGCCTAGCTCTGTGACTGCTGCCTGCAGCCGGGTACAAGCCATTTGTCGGTTGTGATCCGATGTATAGAGTGCGGTATCATCCGCGAAGAGAGCTAATTCCACATCCGGTATTTTTGGGATGTCGCTGATGTACAGCGTGAAGAGGAGTGGGGACAGGGCCGAGCCCTGTGGTACACCGGCTGTGAGTGAGTGAGGGTACGAACGCGTTCCCTCCACTCGAAAACGGAAGTTACGACCTTGGAGGAAGTCTCGCAAGATGAGCACGAGTCTGTCTGGCACACCGAACTGGTATAGTTTGTAAATCAAGCAGTTATACCAGACCTTGTCGAAGACCTTAGCTACGTCTAGGAACAGTGCAGCTGCTATGGGCAGGAGATGGGCAAAGTGAGATAGTATGTGCTCCGTGATGCATTGCACCTGTTGGACGTACGAGTATCTAGCACGGAAGCCAAACTGCTCATCGGGCAGTAGATTGTTGCTGATGGCAATATCTCTGTCTAGAGCGGATAACCCTCTCATAAAGCTTGCTAAGTACGCTCAGTAGGTTGATTGGACGGTAGCTGGACGGTTTATTAGCCGGTTTTCCTGGCTTTTGAATACCGGTGATGAGATCTGCCTCCTTCCAGATCGCGGAGAAGGAGCAATTTGTTATTGCGGCATTGAAGATGCTCACCAGGATCATAATTAGGTGGGCGGGGAGGAGTTTTAAGACGCGATTGTTAATGCCATCGGTCCCTGGGGCTTTTCGCCGTTTGAGAGACTTGATCAGATCTTGCACTTCTTCGACCGTGACCGCGTCAAGTGTAGTTTCCGCTGGTAAGGAGGATCTACGTTCGACCTCGGAGTCCACCTCCGTCAAGTGTGACTGGTCAAAGAAAATACTGATGTCTTAAGTCACAGAATTGAAAAAGAAGATTAACAAGATGATAATAAACGTAAAAGCGAAGAAGATTCGTGTATGGGCTTCTCGTAGAAACTGTTCACTATACAAATTTAATTAACTCAAAGCTATTTCAATTTGATGGTGTAAGTGTAGGAGAGGTTGGTAGCAATATAAGAGATTGGTCCAAAAAGCTACTTTCTAGATTGTTTTACTCAAAGCTAAAAATATAATACATACCATGATAACCAACGTGGTTTAACTAGCACTTTATTACAACTGGAATGCCAGGTTATAATGCTCATCACTGGCAGAGTTTTTTATATATCAGGGCGATCTGAAGATAATCTTCACAGCCCCTGTTGGTATACGTTTTGCTTAAAAATTTCCTCGAACGTTGGAATGAGTCAATAATCTTGGTGGCCTAGCCAAAACAGGCTGAGGTTATAGTACACGGCACGCAACTTGGGCACGTTTTGGTATAGTGGGGGTAAGTTCGCGCATGGCACGCACGTTCAACACACTTATAGACGTTGTACTTGTGTAGTGTCTGTGAATAACCGCGCGGTGTGACGTCGCACTGCATTCGCATCATGAAAAGTCTGTCCGTCTCTCTCGCGCGCGGTCAAGCTTGTGAGTATGAAGGAGACACTAAAGTAGACTCATTCCCTGCGTCCCACTTGACAACCAAAGAGACCTAAAAAACGACTTTTGCGCAACTTACGACTTTGGCCAAGTTGTGTGCCGGGCATTATACGGTTCGTTTTGTAGAACAGGCTAGTTCTCATAACCAAATCTCATCGATTAATAAAAGTTACTTATCTTTCCATTCCAGAAATGCAGAAACCCTGTGACAGACTCCACGTTCTCGGTGATGGACAACAAACCCTTGTGCGGAAAATGCGCTTAAGCACCAAACCAAGACATGCTCACACACATGCACACAATAAACGCACACGCACACAATCACACAAATGTTGACACAAATACGTACCTAAAGAGTAGGATACACACCACAAATATAGCTTATATTTGGTACAAAGTAATATCTAAAACATTAAACTCCTTTCTAGGAAAAAATACTTATATTATCCTCCAATTGTTAGGATAAAAGTTATTGTACAAGATTACAGTTACTTCTATATTTGGTAGAATTTTTGCTCTTAATGTTACAAAGTCGTGATTTTAAATTAAAAATGTCGACTCTAAACAATGTTTTAGTCTTTTTCTAAGATAAGTTCTATTATCGTCTGATTGTTAGCACATTATAGTTCTGAAAGCAATGGAGACATATATTACATTTTCTAGTGAAAAAACGAGTATATGTAAATGCAAACCGAGAAGATATTTACAGATTCTATGTTTTTAAGAAAATATGGCTGAATTAAAGAAAAAAAAGTATGTCATAACGAGTGTTGTATTCACAAAGTTTAAGGATTATTGAGATTATAGAACGACATGACATTTAGAATGTATTAGGTATCACAACTAATATTCATTCAGTGTATACTTAGCTTAAGGTTCAAAGCAGAATTTTCTCGATATTTTTCAATGAACATCGAGAACAATTCCATTAAAAGTGTGTCTTAAAAATTATATTTAAAAATATTAAAGTATTTTTAAACTTCGTCTTTACGACTATTATATATAATTAAAACTACTTTTTAAATTATTTGAACGTGTATATATATTTTTTACTTAAACTTTACTACCTTACAGCGACCATGATAGTACTTATTGGTGGCAGTTGCTTCTTTCAAATAAATACATAGAAGAAATACAGAGAGTGCGTATTGATACTATTGTATGTTGGCAATGTGAAGCTAATGAGCAAGTGAGTGAGCATTGCCGGCCTCCAAGGCCGCTTATATATTCCACGTTCCGTCCGACGCCTAGCTGCTAACTGTGCGAGCTATGGGCGTGGGTGGTATGCGGGGCGTGGAGGTGTGCTCTCTGTCCGCAACAGTACTATTAACAGTAATTTTTCAGGTGTATGTATGTATTCAGTATGCCCCATTTCATTGTCATATTTACATCCGCTGTAAAATTTATTTAAGAACAATGCATAATTAGTAGTTTTAATTATATACGATTTATATATAAAAATAAAGTTGTAAATAATTTTATATTTAACGCTGCTGTGATGCTTATTTGGCTTTGAAAAGTATTTTAAATAATATGTATTCTTTTTTAAAATTAAATCATTCACACGGTGAATTAAAATGCTAGAATTTATTACGTACGCTTTATTACAGTTTTTTGAAAATAAATTATATTTTTTTTTTGTTTTTGATATCGGTAGTTTTATTTGCGTGTCAAAAACACGTAACTGGGTCACGTTCGTTATTAGTAAATCGTTAGTAGATGTTATGAAGGTTTCTATGGTGTACACATTATACTGCCTTATTCAACACAACGCCCTCTGCGTTCTCGAAAGTTCGATTCGTGACGGGATAAATATCTTAAATTAACTTTCCGTTATTGACTCTGGTCTGGGCGCTTGGGATTCGCTCCAGTGTTGCCCTTTATATATTACTGACAAAACAAGCGTAGCTCGCATAGCTTGAAAATAAACAAAGTGTGCGTTTGTCTGCTGATTCATTACAAAGCGGCGCTTTCGATCAGTTAGACCGCCTGCCTGTTTACTCGTTTCACACAATTAAAAAACTTGGCTATTTACTCGACTCTGAGAGTAGTAGTAGGTAATCAACTTTTCTGTGTGATATCCCCGTACAAAATAATAAGTAATTAACCACTTGACTTGATCCAGTATTTTATGGTAGCACTTTGTATCTTAAAATACACGGTCAATATTTAAGCGAATAATGAAAATAATTGTTGCAAGAAATTTATTTTTAGATCGTAGCAAGTGGAGATTCATCATCTCTACTTACTCCTATGGGAAACAGGCGTGAGAATTATGTTTATAACTATGTTTAACCGAGTGGTGGGTCTGATTGTGCAGGATATAGTTTCTATAAATTTTATTGCAAACCAGCTTGATTTAAGGACAGATTTATTTGACAGACTTGACAGAAGGTACGTGACAATTACCCATCGACAATCTAACCAAGGGTGTGACATAGGCACTACAATAATATGTAAACAACGTCATCTA
Organism: Dendrolimus houi; assembly: GCA_039645545.1. Taxonomy (NCBI): domain Eukaryota; kingdom Metazoa; phylum Arthropoda; class Insecta; order Lepidoptera; family Lasiocampidae; genus Dendrolimus; species Dendrolimus houi. The sequence goes on from CM077122.1 coordinate 22,824,571, forward strand.
CAAACACTTACTTTATCGTTCTCTCGCTCGACCTTTTTCTCTATGTTGCCAGTTTTGACAGCAACTTTTTCAAGTCGAGGCGAAGGCTTCGCTGATTCTGATTTTGACTCCTCAAGTCTCTCTTTGGGTCTGTTCTGTGTTGAATCGCCTCTTACTTCTTTCTTAGCGCATTGTACTTTAGATATCGGTGTTATTGGTATCTGTTGAGTTAGATAAAGTAAAGTTAAGAGGGACGATGCCGAGGATTATGCTTTCCCACGGCTATGGCTCTAGAGACCCTCGCCTGCCGGAGCACGTGGTGTTGGTTGACCTTCCGCATTCCCGTAGGAACGGTTGAATGAATGCACGGAATTAGGAACCGGTCACAAAACGGCCCTGATATATCCGAAACTTACTTGTGAGCACTCCGTGTTATTTGAATCGCTTCTGACGCTGCTAAGTGCGGGTTTAAGGGTAGGTGAAGATTTTTGGATTTTCCCCGTCTTTAAAGGACTTCGCGAACGAACTCGAGGACGCGGTGTACTTGTCTGCGACTTCCTATAACATATGGAACCAATCAATCCAAGTGCTACGGGGACTCTGCTTCACCAAAAACAACCATTTGTCGGTGGTATGCTCAGTTTAAGCGTGGTGCTCCGGCTGGCCAAATGAGGTAGTTACACCGGAAACCATCAAGAAAGTCCGCCAAATCGTTTTTGCAAACCGTAAATTAAATTTGCGTGAGGTAGCTGAGACATCTTAAAGATATCATACGGCAGTGTGTACGCTATTTTGTATGAACATTTATCTATGAGGAAACTGTTGTCAAAGTGGCTGCCACGTTTGCACACAGTGGATCAAAAACAACAACGTGTCGTTGATTACGAGAGCTGTTTGGAGCTATGAATTAGGCTTCGATTTGCTTCCGCATCCACCGTATTCATTGGATCTGGCCCCCAGCGACTGCTACCTGTTTGCAGACCTCAAAAAAATGCTCCAAGGAAAGAGATTCTACTCCAACGAGGAAGTCATCGCTGAAACGAACGCTTATTTAGAGGCCAAAGATAATTCGTTCTACAAGAAAAGTATTGTAATGTTAGGGAAGCGCTGGACTGATTGTGTTCCTCTTGAAGGAGACTATGTTGATGAATAAAGTCGAGTTTGCCAAAAAAATGTGTTTTTCCTAGTTAGTCCCGGGACTTATTGATTCACGTAGTATTAGTTAACAGTATAAGAATTAGGCATAATTATTTAAGTAAAAGTAGTGTTGTTTCTGAGTGAGTTTTTAAATATAGCAATGCAATGTAAGATATAGAAACATTGGAACTAATGTCACTCTGTTACTAATGAAATTAAAACAACCTTTGCGTAGTTTCGTTAGGTTTTTTCCTGGGCGTGATCTCCTTGTTCCTTCTTCTTGGAGTCTGTTCTTTGGCAGATCCACGTGGAGACACCTCGCGGCTCATGTGACTTGATGTACACTACAATAAAATACGATTGCCAATATATACTACTCTATATATATACAACCATATATTTTACTTTTCACGTTTGCACCTATCAAGTTGCGTCAGAATTGACGTAGTACTTCATTCGTTCTCTAAGTCATCTAATGCACATCTGTGCATTATATATATATATACATATATATATATATGTGTGTATATATATAATATGTATATATTCTCATAAATGTCGTCATCGTACCTAAATTTAATTTAATTTAATCGTTTTGAAATTAAAATGTTTGCATAAATAAGAAAAACGGCCAAGATATTGAAAGAGCAGAATTGGGCCCCTGTTTGTATAAGGACGGCCTGAGGAGTGGGACTTTATCTTTTGCTAAAGCAGAGAGAATACATTTCGTACACTGCCGGGTCCTTTGCTGGGGAATTAGACCATAGCGGGCGAGAGTTAGACCACTGAAGACTGGCGTGGAATAACAAAATCGTCCGCCGGCATGTGTGGAGACTCAGCAAGGTAAAGACGTTCCCTATATTCCTCCCAAGTGCCCCGCGCTTATGGTAGGAAAAGCAAGTGGAACGTAGTCACGCCCACGCCAATCCTGCACATCAGTGCTTGAGGGCGCCCCCCGGGAAGCAGAGCAAACTCACTCCGTCAACAGAGGCTAGTTCCTATTCCTGTGCATCGTGGAGTGGGACCTTGATATCCTGCAGACCACTTTTTACAAAATTAATGGTACTCACGTTGAATAATTTATATACCAGTCAAGCGACGACTACGAAACGAGTAAGACGTTTTGTAGTACTCTCGATTAGCGATATAGACGACGGACTTTGCGCGTGTCGAATTGCATTGAATTGTGCAGTGTGAACTGGTTGCATCCAGTTTTATTTGTATTTGTTTTGTACGTGTTTGTACAGTTCAAATAAATTCTATAGTAGTTCCAACGGCATTTTTAATGCGAGTCCTGTAGCTCATAACAATATTATAGATTATTAATCGAATTGTGTTTACAGATTTTTTTTTTAAATTGACGTGCACGCAAACATTTTTATGACCACACATAGGTCAAATACAGTGAGATCGTTCGACTTTGTTACCATTGCATGTTCAAATATTACCTGTATACAAATAAAAATTAAATAAAATTCAATAATAAATCATAAAAAAATCTCAAATAAAACTTCAATTAATTATAAAATTGATCTTAGAAGATATTTCGCTTACAGTTTCAACTGCTTCCACCATAGTCCTTATATCCGTCTCTTTCGGTGGTTTCGGTGCTCGTGGTTTCCCAGCGTGGGGGTCCCTCATCAACGGACGGCGACATCTATTGAAAAAAATTGGCTGCTACTCAGATATCCGGTGCACAAATTTTAAGCAGTGGGTGGGCGTAGTTGGTAGGGAGTAAGGTATACTTACCCTTTCTGCAACTCCTAGGGTCCGGAGTTTTTGATATATTTATTTTTGGTAAATATAACCTCACCTATTTTTTCACTAACATTATTGTAATAGGTGGTGAAAGGTCGCGACCAGTGACTAGAACACTGATTTAGGTTAGGTTAGCTTTAGACCAGACTGTCAGAACCGACTCGTAACCATTTACTATTTATTTTTAAACACTATTTTTAATTTCGTTTATATTGGCCGCCACTTGGAAGATTTTCATGGTTACTCTTGTAGTGTATGTGAATGTGCTCTGTTGTTTTTTACTGGTTTTCTATTGACTTTAAAAATATTGTTCAAGTTTATAAGTGCAATATTAGTGAAAAAATAAGTGAGGTTATGTTTATTCTAAAAAAATTAATATCTCCGGACCATAGGGGTTGTAATAGGGGTAAGTATGCCTCCCTCCTTCACCATTCCACCACCTCGCTACTTAAAATTCGTGCATCAAACTACAGATTTACCAAAAAATAAATCATATCTATATACATATAAAAAAAACATCAAAGGTGAATGGATGGATTGTGAAATTTTTACATAACGTTGCATTGCAATATAAGTGTTTTTGTATACTTGATGCTAGCCGCGACTTCATCGGCGTTTGTTTTATACTTCCCTACATATTAATATCAGCCTAAGCCGCAACAAAGTGCAACTGGAATTATCTAGTTTTATTAAAAAAGACTAATGTATAGTCGCGGGTTGAAAACGTTCGTCACCTTAAAGTCAATGTTTGCTTGCACGAGTATGAGAAACAGTACTGCCAACATTTTAATAAATGTTACGTTTATAAAATATAGAAACGCGAAAAAAGAAAATTGCAATGTTGATGACGACAGACGCTGAGATTAACGATAAGAAACAAAGAGGATATAATATCACTGCGCTCAACATAAATATTAAAAACAATAAAAAGGTTTTACATGTCTAAACAATCTTCTTAGATAAGATAGAAAATCAAACAACTTTGAACTAAGTAATTTTAAACTATATTGTCAAATAGTTAAACATAATTTTCTGTGGAACAGTCTGTTCTGTGACTTAGTTTGAAAAGGTAACACGTGCTCGCGGAACGTTAAATGTATCAATTTGAAAACTGGCCAACATTTTCATACCACGACTGTACATGTAACTACTATTATTGTGTGGTATTTATGGAGGATAACATTGTTAAGAAACCTGCACACTAAGTTACCGATGTGAAATCCCCAATCTGCCTTGACACGCGTGGCGGGTACACCATCCATTTTCCTTAGAAGTGAGGGGTCTACTATCGTGTTATTTTGACTTATACAAAAACAACAATTCCTGACCAAATAGCCCATAAATTATATTAAAATTTAAATATAATAAAAATTAAATAAAAAATTTGTGTGTGTTTGTGTGCGTATTTTTGTGTGTGTGCAGTTCACACGCAGTAGAAGTGAAACAAAGTGTGACAAGGGGTGGGAGGGATTCTAAATTTCGTGACGCTCACATTTCATATATTATATCGTTATAATATACTTAAGCTTTAAAATACGAAATTTGAAGAATTAATGAAAAACTTCAAAACATTTCCTCTATCTGTATGAGCATAGTGTTTAAATTATTAAACATAATGTATTCTATCTCATTCTCTTGCAGGCTTAGAACTATAGATTTACGTGTTTATCTTTACTTAGTGTCGCTTTTTAGTTTCATCGAGTTTCAAATCACAACGATCCTAAAGAAGTTTCTTCAACTTCAAAAATGACATCAGATCTCCGATGCCCACAATGAATAGCGGTTGTTACAACCGAAGTCGTTTAATATAAATATCAGTATTACTTCAAACACCAACCGAGGCGACTTCCCGTGACTCTTAGGTGCTTGTTCATTCTTGTCTGCACTCTTCTTTTGAACGCTATATACGCTGCTCAATTTTCTATGCACGTTCGAAGTACCACTATAATAAGTAATATCTTTAAAAAGCACACTTCCCACTACTTATTTCTTCTTCTTATTGTTATGATCGGTACACAAACACACATTGCACGTATACATATTGTACAAATCGAAGACCCCCAAAAAGATTTACTATGTACTACAGATTCTGAAGATTTTGTTTCTGTGGGTGTCTGTAAGAATGTCTTTATTATCGTTTGGACAGACATCTACTCAATCGACAACTTCTAATTTAACTGGCAAATTTTCTTCCTAAGGATGATAAGGGCTTAACTCGGCAGTTTCGCAAATTAACTTGCTTCTTAAAGTCTGATTTACATTTGCATTAGTTAAGTAGTTTACTTGCGAATAAGTCCTTATTATCTTTTGGACGTACATCTGCTTAGTCAATAACTTACTACTTAACTGGCTTTCTGTCCAAAGGATAATAGCTTAACTCTCCAATTACGCAAAATAAAGATTATATTATTTTTTAATTACCTGGACTGGTTGTCCTTTGAGCTGGTTGACTTTGCGTTCAGATTCGAACCTAACGTTTCTAGCGAATACATGGACAGACGAGCATTCGTCTCCGTGCCTTAAATAAATGATATAGAACTCTTAGTTATAAATGTTCAGTGTTGTTTATTTATGCCTCTTTTACATTCAGCAAGCTGGAAATTAGCCAGGAGAATAGGTAGCGTGAGTACAAAAACACAACATCTGTCGAACATGGGATACTCGCGGTATCCACTTCTCTGGCCACTGTAGTACTTTTTGCCGTAGAAGTAGGCATAATCTCCAGGAGATGTTATTACTGGTATCAGAATAGAAGAAGCGGAATAAAAGAGTGATGACAATCGCCAACAAACGTAACTGTGAAAAGCTCTGTGCAGGAATAGAAAAATAATACAAATTCCTGGCGCTGGGCGGCCTGTCGTAATAAGAGACAAAACAACCCACAGCCAGGTATCACAAGTCATTTTTTTAAAACTTTTTACGTATATCAACCCTCACGACATCAAAATATTATTTCTACGATCTGTTTCTACCCGAACTTATAGAATTAATAATTTGTAGATTGCCTTAAAAATACGTGATCACTTGTTTTTATTCCTCTTTTTTCTTTTCATAATTTGGAGTTAGCACAATATATTGTTACGAGCTACAGGACTCGAATTAAAAATGCCTTTGGAACTATTATAGAATTTATTAGAACTGTACAAACACGTATAAAACAAATACAAATAAAACTGGATGCAACCAGTTCACACTGCACGATTCAATGCAATTCGACACGCGCAAAGTCCGTCGTCTATATCGCTAATCGAGAGTACTACAAACGTCTTACTCGTCTCGTAGTCGTCGCTTGTCTGATTACCCCTCCATTCGGGCATTGTCTTATACCAATTACACAGTACAAAAAAATGGCCGCGCGCACTGAGTTTCCGAGAAATAGTAATTTGCACACCTAGTTATCTATTCCTGCGAACGGCCAACAAGTCGAAAACAATAACAATAAGGATTAGTTCGACGCTAATGATGGTCGTAAAACAAGTAGGAAAACAATAGCATGTTTTTCTTAATTACAAGTTCTAAACATAAAAGAATTCTTATATCCGGGAAGACACTAAACTGCGCTTACGACAGGCAGCTGTGCGTTTATCTTTGACGGCATGTAACAATATCTTCTCCTCTATACTCATCTATTTTGGCATGTGGCCTCTATCACACCACAAATTATAATGTCATCCTTCATACATTACTTCATTCTATACTTGGATGGACTCACCCAACTCTTTGTTGGTCTACCTTTACTCCTATATCCACCAATCTCCCAGTTTAACACATTCTTTATCTCATGACTTTGATCCCTCTTCATTACATACCCAAACAATTTTAATCGTCTTCCTATCAATTTTTCAATCAACTGTGTGACTAAGTGAAATTATTATGTTTAGCTTTAAACTTACCCGACTTTGTGTTAGAATTTTTCCATTTTCTTAAAGATCTCTTCTTTCCAGTGCTCTTGCTTTTACGTGACGTTGAAGTGCTCTAAATTAAAATCAGTCCTTAGACTTATGTTTTTGATATGAAAGGAGAATATTGAGTAATGTGTTATGTAGATGTCTATTTTAAGGTATTTTTACGTCTTTACCTAACATCCGTGGCTACTTCAAATACTATATAAGGGTCATAGCCTATTAGAGCCACCCGGCACCAATCGAGTACCGCCTCGTAATTCAGCGTGCAATCGTTGTCAACTTTAACATCGCGAGGTCAACCAGTAAACTACGTATGGTCAACAAGTGAATGTCTCATAATCCACTAATTACTGAGTAGTCTTTCCTTGCGCGTCACCAATATATCAACGCAAAGCAAAGTGTGCAAGCAGTGGGTTGTCACTGAGAGGGATAGGAGAGGTTTGATAGTGAGGCGATCCCGTGCTGATACGGAATGGTACGGAGTTGATAAGTGAGTCTATCTATAGACATCCATATCAAGAATACTAATCGCACGAGCCGAGGCAGTGCTGGCAATCAGGTAGTTTTAATGAGGTATGATGACCTCAAGTACGTGTCATATTTTATACATCACACCTTAGTAGTTTCCGAAATAATCAGTCGTAACATAAAGTGAGACACCACACAAGACCATAAGTATTATTTTTATACCTTCAGGTAGTTGAATCCTAAAAGGATGTGAACGTAGAGAGCCTACTAACGTCATTTCCGGTGGTATTAAGAAGGTCTGCCATTCTCGTCGAATATTCGTTCAGCAGTTCATCCAGTTTGTCACACGACACCAGGACTGCCTGGAATATTGAAAAGATCAGTTATAACAATTCATATTTTTGGTTTTAAATATATCTAGTTTAAATTGTTTAACGTCAGTCAAAGACCTACAATTCGGTTGAGAGAACGAGACTCTAGATGGTGGCTGTTCCATGAACTTAAGCAACTTTTCTAAGTCTGGGTGTCTCTTATGGCTCATGATCTTCAATAATATACAATAAATATTTTTTCTTATCGATAATATTTATTATTATTGTTACAATTTGGCTCCGACAAAGGCAAATTCCACGTACAGATTTGTAAAAGCACATTTTGTTACCTGTCGGCATTTGAATTAATTGTAATCCTTTTATGATAGACTTTTTTTGGTCACTTAATTATTGGCATACGTTTCTAGTTATTGTGGAGAACAACCTATTGTTCCATTGTACTCGTTTACGGCCACTTTCAGGCTGCATCAACAGCCAGGTGTTGCGGATTACGATTACAAGCTAATTTTAGGAAATTGTGTCGATCTTGCCGGGCGGGCACAGTTGCATTTGCTAAGTATAACATGACGGCCTGATCGAGAAAGGGGGCAGTTGAGCGAGAACCACTATGAAGGCGTGACGTGTGTACATTCGGGAATCTAGTAGTGATGGTCTTTGCGCGTTTAATTGAATTGCGACCTTCTGCATTACGTTTGGATTTGTTGTGTTCGGTTATATTTGTACCTGTGTTATAAGTGTTTGTATAGTTCTAATAAACTCTATAATAATTCCAACGGAATTTTATTTCGAGTCCCGCAACTCGTAACATTATATTAACTCACATCGTTATACAAATTGGCAGCAGCTGCAAAGTCCTTGGGCGTCGGTGCAGATCTACAAAGAGCTGCTGCATCACGGGTCACCTGCACCAGACAACGAAGGCAGTCCGCGCTTTCGCGAAGACACGACGTTTGTTCCAATGATTTGTACAGCACCTATTTATGCCAATTGATTTATATTGTCTTTTACGATGTAGTACAGCAGACATACTGACGGTTCATATTGGAAAATGGTTACGGTCGCCTAAGGACATTTTTTTAACACCAAACGTCCTACCAGTATTCTGCCAGTCTCGAAGTGGAACTTGAATTTGGCTAGTAGTGCCGAAATAGAACAGCTTGATACGGCTATTAAGTGAAGAGAAAGATCGCGATGAAGCTTGCACATCAAGACAACCAACGTGTTAAATCCGTCAACACACCTTAGACCAGGTTGGCAGGTGTACTGTCCATTCCCTTAAAAACGGGGAGACCTGAGACCAATAGTGGGACCTTTAAGGGCTGTTTACTATACTCTTCCTTCTTCCTCCAAGATAATTCTCTTCCATTATAACTATATATATACAAAAACTTTAAGCAGCAGTCTTTGTCCAAATATCTGCGAAACTCTTAATTAAATCCATGACACGACTTCATCGCAAAAAATGTGGCACATCGAGATCATCGATAGGTTTATAACCTAGAATTAAGGATCCCATAAGCTAGCGAAGACTTTTGTATGGGTTGATATTATTACTAATCAAACAAATTTACCTGATAAGCCTGGGACATGTTCTGATGGAGAGACACAACCCTGACCATCTGCGATTGGAACTGGGTGTGTTTGGCGAACGGCAGTACATTGGTGCTGTGCCGTTTCAAGTCATGCATCTAAGAAAAGAAAAAACAACCATATTATTTAATGTTTATGGTATAGGCGGAAAAAATGAGAGCTAATGGTTATGATCATGACATTAGATTAGGGAAGAAAGAGATGATGCTCTTTACGAGAAGAAGTTTTAGTCATCAAAGAACACCACTAAGTAGAACAATCGCCTTGTAAATTCAAGTTTTTATTGAAATTATGTTCTACTGGAGAACTAGTCCTGAATATGGACGGATATTTTTTGAATTGATATCTTAGAGAATACAGATCAGACAAAAATTAAACAGGAACTTAACATTTTAAAGTTTAACTTATGTCGTGTAAAGAATTAAATTAAGGAGTTGCAAACATGCAAATTAGGTGCTATTATGTAATCTTCCTCCATTAGGTGGAGCGTGTGTTTGCCTGCTTCAGGCTTTTAAAATGGTTTTTAAATATTGTAAGCTGAAGAAGTGAAAGAAGAATTACCAGTAGCGGCTTCTACTCGTACAGTGTTTTACAACACCAGGAGCGAGGCCAACGCGTTGCCAGTTTTTAGGATCTTTTTTATTGCATGAGTTCAGTAGACAGGCAAACAACCTACCTGATGAAAATGGGTTACCATGGCCTATGGACATTGGTAATACCAAAGGTGCTATCAATATGCTGTCGCTCTCTATAGGGAGATTGTAAATGAATACCGGAACACGGCTCTAGGTTATTATGGCGGCATACTCTAGATTAGGGGTGGTAGCCATCTAGGCGGGCAAAGTATTCATTCTCTGTTCTTGCACGGACAAATATATATAGGATGGGTTCGGTAGAATGGGATACGGGGAATGGAAGTTGGCCCTCAGATCTTTCACTCATTACGAAAAAAGAACGAACGACTACCTCATGGCTAAACGTTTTACGTCGATAGTTAAAATTTGTGAGAACGTGTATCCTGATCACGGTGCACCGAACATGCCGACCCTATGAGCTATAATAATCAAGATAACGATTCCGGCATGACTCTACTACGTCAAAAACTTTTAGGCGTATTTCAGAGTTTCGTTTTCTATTTGGCGATTCTCATTCTTCATGTTCTTCTTCCATAACAAACTAACCTGCCTATGCAGCTGATACATATAGATCCTGTTGAATCTATTGGAGAACTCCGCAGACCGTTTGCACATACGTAGCACGTCTTCAACTTCAGCGTTCAAGACATCGCGGCGTTCCAACCAGGTTCTGCAAGAGACAAAAGCGGAGAAACCTCGTGATTATTTTCTTTATTTATAAGAGGGTTTTGCTCAGTAAATCGTACTAGACCCTGACTTATTCTGAGAGCAAAAAGCAACACAGTTTAAATTGTTAAAAAAATATATACGTACAGGAACTGCGAAAGAATTCAATTTCTTAGGGCCGGGCGGCCTGTTGACCACCTGTATGGCTACCACCCCTGCTCTAGAGTATGCCGCCTTTAGTTTTGTTCCGGCATTAGTGTCGAGGTTCCAGTCTTCCTTTAGAGAGCGACAGAACATCGGTAACACCTCTGGTGTTACAAATGTCCATAGGCGATGGAAACCGCTTTCCATCAGGTGGGCCGTCTGTCTGTCGGCTTAACTCATGCAATTTTTTTTTTTAAATGCCTTGTACTTTTTTCTAGGCGCTATTCGTGGTCTGTTGTGTTCGATTTTGCGGTTTTTAAATAAATAAAATATCTAATTATTTATCACTGGTAGCTCTTGTAATATTGAGCTGGTAACATTATTTATTTTTCCCCTGGCTCTCGGTGAATACGATAACGGTGCTTGTTTTTGTGATTGTGAATAAATCTAATGTAGTCAAGTCTTTTTTTACTTATATTTGCTCTAACCTTTCACATTGTATTTTACCAGTAATAGGTATAATACAAGTGTAACTTGTTCTACTAGGAGGTATACAAAGTATGTGTTTGTCTGCCAATTAAATAAATATAATGAAAAGTATCCATATCTTCATTGTCCTGAGCATCCACTTCTTCTTCTCCACTTCGGGTGGTCCACGGCATCTCTTATCGTAATATCATAAGCACGAATGCTATATTTAACTACGTCAATTTCAAGGCAGCATTTCTTGAGCCTACTTCTTCTACCAGAACTTTGAGAAGACGATAAATTTCAGATACACGTTTCTTACGTAAGAAAAATTTCAGACAACAAGAAAAATATTACTTACAATATAGCCAGCATCTGTTCATCTATTTTCATTCTCAAATCCTTCACCTTTGCGCAATAAATGCTGCTTTCGATGACTTTCGAGACGTTTTCTGTCGATTTGGCTGCAAGAAATTTTACTACACTTTAGAACTAGAAATAAAAGATAGCAGTATGTGCGCATCTTTACGTCTCTCCTGGTGTATAGGATTTTATTTTCGACAGGAAAAGACAACCTTCAACCTCAATAAAACTTAAGACTTCGGCCTCACTGCAAATGGCACGCTTAGCGGCAAGAGTTTAGTTGAGCGCTCAGATGACTCAGCCTAGTGAACGCTTGGCGCCTCGTAGCCCAGCAGTTAGCCACGAGAACGGACGCGTCGGTTATTTGCTTGGATTACTGGGATGCAAATCAAATTTTCCCTCAGTAAACCTCAACATATTAATATCATTCACCTAAAATATTCTATAATTTTAGTTAAGTGAAGAAAATTTGATTATAGTGCTTTCTGTAAGAAGCAATTTTCTGAGAAACATTTTACCAAAACAAAATACCCGTCTCCAAACAACACGCTTTAGTTCACCAGGTATGATAGCGTGGCAGCTATCAGTGTGGTCACTATGTATCGATGCATTTCGACCATTCCACTTGCCTCCTAGCTAACCTTCAAGCGTGCCACTTGCGGTGAGGCTGAAGCCTAAGTTTGATTAATAAATGTTGGCGCTCTGAGGGTTCGTTCTCACCGCAAGTGGCACGCTTAGAGGTAAGAGGTTAGTTGATCGCATAGATGGGTCATCCTAGTGAACCAACCCATGCATGTAATGCATGCGGCGACACTGCAGTGGGACGCTTGGCACCTCGATAGTAACTGTATTATCGATGATAGTAACCTAGCGGCTAGCCACACGAACAGAGGCGTCGGTTATTTGCTTAGATCACAGGGATGTAATGGAGGAATAACAGCTTCTGCATAAACAAGGGAGCCATTGTAGAAGCCCTCCCATGGCTTACATAATTTTGGTTAAGTGAATGTTTGAGGATAATGTTTTATGTAAGAAGCAATCTTCTAGACAACTTTGAGAGAAACATACACGTCTACAAAAACACTTTAGGTCGCCAGGCATCACAGCATGGCAGGTATCAGTGCGGCCACTATGAAACGAATCATTTCGACCATTCAGCTTACCTCCTAGATAATTTTCAAGCGTGCCACTTATGGTGAGGCCGAAGCCTAAGTATGTTCTACCATGGAAGATTAACACTAAAGAAGTAAAATTAAAAACTTAATCAACGTCTTATTATTTAAAACATATTTTTTAGACTTCAATCAAATCAATTAATAAGATGTTGATTGAAAGTTTTGAGATTTTCTTTAAAAATCAGAACTGATGGTCGCCAATTATAATTAAAGAGTGTGTTACGAGTTACATGTTATTGCTGAGAGATTGTCAATTCTTAGTTCTTTCTTCCGTGGTTACAACGAGAAGCTCTGATAAATGAACTATGTGGTGTATGGTTGCCGGTTTGTATAATATAACTACTATTTGTGGAACATTGTATATTGAAAAAGTCTACATTATAGAATACAAGCACTGCGAGTAAAGTTTTCGAGCGTTGCATGATAACCGCGGCACGACTGTACTCGCGCGCTGACCGAAACAGACTAATCGACAACAGCGTTTAGCTGTCGGAGGAAGAGGGGCGCGGGCGGCGAATAACGCGATGGCGGCTTGCCACGATTACATCGTTTAGGCAGCCTGCTAGCAGCTACAACTAATTGTATTTTATCTGATGCCTAAGGCACCATTCTACGTTCTAGTTAGATGGGGCTATGAACTAGCTTTTAACCTTCCATTGGGACAATTTCAGTTAACTTACCAGATGATTCTTTATCAAGTGTGGCATGTATCAATGAGTTTGACATCTGGTCTTCTGGAAACTCTTCATTAGGTTTCTCTCGTACTGTACATGGACTGCAGAGAGAGTCATTCAAGACCTCTGCCTCTGCACCTATAACGTTAAAACAATACAATAAGAGATATTAACCGTGACACGGAACACGATTTTATCTTATTCCAATATAGCTTTGCGTTTGACCGTTATCTCACCCGATTTAATATCCTATTCATCCGGGATTTAAAGACAGCCAGGTTGTAGGTTTTGGGAAAAACAGACTACTAGGAATCAAAACATCTTGGTAAAAGACGTAGAATTAAGTCTGACTTCTAAAGCATACATGATTATACGGTATCATGTGTCATTTCAATCTGGCATTTAGTGAATTATTTATTTAAAAGATATTGTTACATGCCGTCAAAGATAAGCGCACAGCTGCCTGTTGTAAGCGCAGTTCATTGTCTTCCCGGATTAGGAGTTCTTTTGTCTTTTGAATTTGTAATTAAGAAAAACATGCTATTGTCTTTTTTTACTTGTTTTATAACCATCATTAGCGTCGAACTAACCCTTATTGTTATTCTTTTTGACTTTGTGGCCGCTCTCAGGTGTGCAAATTACTATTTCTCAGAAACTCAGTGTGCGCGGCTAATTTCTTTGTACTGTGTAGTTAGTATAAGACGATGCCCGAATGGAGGGGCGGGCAGCCAAGCGACGGCTACGAAACGAGTAAGACGTTTGTAGTACTCTCGATTAGCGATATAGACGACGGACTTTGCGTGCATCGAATTGTATTGAATAGTGCAGTGTGAACTGGTTGCATCCGGTTTTATTTGTATTTATTTTATACGTGTTTGTACAGTTCTATTAAATTCTATAGTAGTTCCAACGGCATTTTTTTAATTCGAGTCCTGTAGGTCGTAACAATATTTTTAGAGCAAATATGTAAACTGTGAAATCTTTTATTTTCGACTTATTTGGTCTTAAAAAATATCAATAGTGAGAGTTTTAAATAATCTGCGGGCCTAAAGCAGCAGCTTTTGGAGAATCGCTTAGTGAAATTGGCACATATCTAGATATTATACTGGAAGGTGTAAGACATACCTTAAAGGTCTACTTTATTTTGAAACGCGTCATGAATGAATGAATCTTTATTTGTAGAAATACAAGTAATAGTTGTACAAAATATGGTAAACAAAGTCAATTAGTACCACTGTATTTGACCTAAACATGGTCATACAGATATTTGGGTACATGTCAATTTAAAAAATTATAACAGTTCGTATAAATACAATTTGATTAATTATGTTTTAAATGCAGAAATAAAAGAATGTCAATAAAGAGAATAAATCAGATGTCAGAGGCAAAAATATAAGTATAATCATTTAAATAATAGCAGCCCATAAATGTCCCACTGCTGGGCTCGGGCCTCCCACTATAGGGGGGGGAACGGACAGTATACCCGCCAGGCTTGTCCAAGGCGGCTTGACAGGTTTGACACATCGGTTATCTCGATGTGCTGGTTGCATCACAATGTTTTCCCGTGCCCGCGCCCTTTGTGTTGGGGACGCGTGCGCTAGCCATTACGCTACCATGACTTCTTAATCATTTACCTAATGAAATCCATAATGTCATAAAAACACTATTCCATCAGCCATGGATGTAATTTTAATTTAAATTTTCTTTTTGGCATTGATATGGATATCGAATGAAAGACTTCTGTGATCATCACTTGGCAGTTTTCTTATCTTAACGTAGTGTTGCAGTTAGGTGTTACTAGTCTAGTGGGATCTCTAAATTTTACTCTAGAACTAACAGAGACAGGGAACTCATTTCAACAGTACAATTGTAATTCGTACTGAACATGAAAGATTTTAAGAAGTGTATTGCAGACACTAGTAATTTAAAATATGTTCTGGTTTGTTACCTGACACTTCATTGTTTTCATCACCTTTCTCATCATCGAATATATGGAATATAACATTTTCTTCATCTCCTTCTCGTTCCTCGACAACCACCATGTGGACTTCTTCCTGTGTTACATTATCACCATCACCTTGCTGGGTTTGATCCTGAGAATAGCAAAATGTTTAGGGTATAAATAATAGTAATGATTTTAATTTAGTAGTTAGTTCACAATAAAATCAGCTGAGATAATTTTCGTCACGTTACAAATTTCGCAGCCTGCTACATTTTGATACGAGCGTAATTTATGACGTCACAACTTCAACGAGTTTAACGGATTTCAAAGATACCCACCCATAGGACATTAGCAAGTTATTTTAACATTCGCTATTTTATAATAATGGATGTTTTTTAGAACTTATTGTAAAATGAGAATCTGAAAGGTATACTTACGCCAATCTTTAGTTCAGCGTTTTCCTTCTGCATCTTTTGCAATTCAGTTTCCATCAGTTCCTTCAGCAAAGGTTCTGGTAGCTGCTCTAAGAATTGATATGGGTCATCTATAATAAAGTATATAATATAGTGAACTTATCAAAAATATGACTTGACAATTATCAAGCCTTGAAACCTATTGCACCGCCACCTACCGGGTGCAATTGTGAATCTTAATCATCAAAGGACACACACTCAAACACACAAAATTCATCAAAATCTTCGAATCTCTAATCTTAATCGTCCTTGGTCCCACTCATACAAGACAAAATTTATCCAATTCGGTCCAGCTGCTTAGGAGAAGTTCAGTGACCCTATACACGTATAAATTCTTCATCTTTTATTTACATAGTATTATAATACCCACGCAACGGATTCTTAAGCGGGTTTCACCATCAGTTAGCATTTTTTAACTAAATATTTATGTATATAAGAAATCTAATAAAGTTTTATTTAAGTAGAAAAAACAACATATCGCAACCGAGTATCGCTTAGATATAAATATAAACCAGTGAAACCTGTGTGAAAGCTTGCTGGCTAAATAAACAAGTTTTACGTAGGTACTAGGGTATTAATTATATATAAGGACCACAGAATTATGCCCCCGCGACTTCGTCCGCTTGGATCTTCTTTCGCGGTACTCTAAAAAAGTAAATAAATTAACCTAAGTCACTCTTTATAATATTAGCTATCTGCGAGTGAAAGTCCCGTCAAAATCGGTCCAAGCGTTTCATAGATTGGATGACATCCAGACAGACAATAAATTTAAAATTGTTCTTTTATACCGTATATACACAGCATTTAGTAAAAAGCTGTTATTTTGACCTTACAAACAGACACTTCAATTTAGTTAATGTGTATAGATAAGAAAATGTTAAAAGCGACACAATAAGAGCTATAGTGTCATCTAGTAGTAGGAGTTAGAAACTTTTCAGATTTGTATTTCCACCATGCAACTGTCACTCCTTCTTCCAAGATAATTTGATCACATGTATGAATGTTTTGTGTCAACAAAGGGGCTACCAAAGGAGCACACATAAAAATAGAAAATACGTGTTTTAAAATTACCAGTGCAAAGCGTCTTCACAACATCTTGCTCCTGTACGAAGTCATCCCATATTTTCTGTTCTTGCTGTTTCAACCTCTGACGCCGTGTCGTCTTCCACGTTTTTTCTAATTCGCCTCCTTCAATGAACTGCAATATAATAAACAGATTAAAATTTTCAGTATAGTATAGTAATAGAACCGTTAGAGTGCGTCTCACGAAACAAGTCCCGTGGCAAAAAATGGAACTAATTATAAAAGATCCAGCCCATGTAAAGATTACTTTATACTATTATATTTACTAAAATTATTAAATCGGAATCTTTCTTAAATTATTTTATCTTTCTAACATTCCGTTGCACGACGGTAGCGCCCAGCCAGCGAGACTTCTTTCGTGAGACAGAGTTTACTTGGCTTTGGGGCGTGATGTTGTAAAGCTCAATAGATGGCGCTAATCACATCACCAATATTTGAGCAGTAATAAGTCACTCTTATTTCAATGGGCTTGTGACGAGGGGGGAAGAGTCAGATTCTCCTCCTTAGCCACAGAATAGGTTTAGGTGAGTCAATGAACGATACAAGATAATTGTGTAGTATATTCAATCTGTTCCGTGACAACCGGTGGACTTCTATGCACAAAAGGGTACACTGGCCCGTCGAAGCCTTGAAAGCTCTTCGAGTCGACTTGTTCCACAGCTGTAATATTAGCTCGACCGGTAATTGTCCACGTCTGGTATATGTTGGCTTAGTTGTATAGGTTTTCCTAGGTAAGTAAGGGTAGCCTTGGCCCCCAGCGGGAATACGTAGTTATTTTAATAACATTAAAGGAAGTTTGGAATAGTCTGGAATAATATTTATAAAAAAATTGTAACAGCTGATATTTTTGAATTTCGAACGAGTCTCAACTTAACCGCCGTCACAGTTTTTTATTTTTAAAACTCTTGACAGTGACAGAGTTTGACATTAGTACTGTCATTGGCTATGTCTATGTTTTTTTAAATGGTGCAAGTGCAACGTTACAGGCTATTGAAATGAGAGTGACTGAGGACCATAATCCTCTTTCAAGGCATGCCACTGGAACCTTGCTAGAGTTTCTTACAATATGCTAAAACGTGAATGACGTAGTATTGTCATTGCAGTAGCGGCTAAACTTTTGCACAGAGTGTCATGACATTAACGGAAATTAAGTTAAAGGGTATATATACGCCTTATATATAGACACTAGACCTGTTATTTGGGCTGGTTTGAAACATGTTTTTAGGGTTCACCAACAAGTTTTGAATAAATAATGGCAACAAAAATACGTTTGATAAACAAGGTAATGTCACTTTTGTTGAAAAATACATTAACACCTAATATGTAAACACTAAAACTGTTTTTTAGTTTAGTAAACAAGTTTCGAATTAGTTATTATAATTTTAAAGTTCATAATAATAAATCACTTTTTTTTACTTTACGACGATAATAGGCATAAGAAAGAAAAAAATGTTAACAATTCGATATATCAATAATATCGATTTATAAATACGAAATTTGTTTTTTTTAGCTTATATATTGCGATTTTTTTTAGGTTTATGGCTTGGCAGGTAGGCCTTTAAGCTATATATTGCGAGTTTGAATTAGTACTAGTATGTTTTTAATCGATTTATTTTTATTAAAAAAATCGATGTGTAATTTGCTATATTGTATAATTTGATAGGGGGAGGTAGCCGCCCCAAGTTGTATAGAGAGGGACGATATCGGACGCTATACTTGCCCCCCGACAGTGGTCTTGGACCTTGGAACCCTACGTGCCAGGGTACGTGGAGAGTAGATCAGGCTTGGATTTTTCCTGTAGTCCTGGTGTAAGACGATAGAAAGGACACCGAGAGATTTTAGTAGGTGTCCATAACTCCCACAAGTGCCGCGGCAGCGGCCGGCGAGTGCCAGAGTAGACTGATTACCATTACTCATTAATAACTATTTAAATGATGTTTACAAATCGGTTTTGACACTCCCTGACCACTGCGCAAAAACATTAATATTTCAAAAACTGTACATTTTCTTGACATAAGGGTTGCCGAAGGGGTAGGCATCCCTACCCTCCCCCTCTACCACCCGCATGCCGCAACCCGACACGCCCCCGCCACGCTTCCCCCACGGCGGTTAGTGCTCAATCGGCATTCCCCTCGTTAAAAAAAACAAGGACGTTTGCAACGCGAAGGCCGTCGGCAACGCGTTGCTGGCTATCATATTGTTGAAGCATACATAAATATACATACATAGGTTGGGTAATACAAAGCGCTTCAGGTAGGTAAGTTTTTCATTAAATATTTTCAACTTACTTGCAAATCTATCACTTCCACTTTCGCTTCGGGCATGAAAGAGAAACCTCTCATGCATGTCTCCATTTTATTTATAACTTCAAAACGTTAAATCTTTTATAAACAATAAACTATAATTATATAATCCGCCATCAGAAACGTCAGAAAATAACACTGTAAATTTTTGGCAAAAATGAATTTGACATAAAGAGGTCAAATTAGTTTAAACAAAAAAGTTAATATTTATTACAATATAGTTACTTTTATCACTGTACTTGTAATAAGATAATTTTCTTGTTTAAATAGATTATTTATAAAAAAATATTTTAAATTGATTTAGGCACAGATAGTAAGTTCTAAAACTACAGGAAAAACCAATTAAATGTGTAGGTAACGGTCTTAAAACATTTATATAAACACGAGTATGCGTTGCTAAGCAACCGCTAAATTACATCAACAAAGAATTAAGGCACTTCTACATGATGCATGTATGCTTGGACCGAGTGCGCTCGGGCAGCTACTATTGTCCGCGTACCTCGTATTACGGCAATACTTGAGTTGTGACTCAATTTCTCGACTGTGTTCGGATGACTTTATAAAATCAAATTGACTCAAGTTTTTAGTGCCAGTATGAATTTACGGCATTCAAATATGGGGATGCGCCAAAAACAAACATCGAAAAAATACAAATATTACGAACTGACGAACATCGTAATCTATCAATCTCATTCCTGTAATTTACGCTCAAATGAAAATCTTTTATTAACAATACTTACACACACTTCTTCCTTCGTAGGAGATTCTTCTGTTCGACTTTGGAACTCCCTCCCCTTTCCAATCAGACAAGCTGAATCAATGAGTACATTTAAACGTATGGTCACTGACCATTATTGGTCTATTAAATAAAATTGTTGCATTACATGAATATATCTATTGTTCGAATGTATATATATCTAATTTATAATATCATGGTATATCTAATTATACATGTATATCTGTATATATAAGTATATATCTATATTTTTAATAGTACACCACCAAAAATCGTATATTGATATTTCCCTTTAAATCTCCTTAGACACTGGGTTGCCTGGAAGAGATCGCTATAAGCCATAAGGCCGCCCATTGTTCTAATGCAAATGTATCCATATCAATTGTCTAGATTTAAGTTTATGTTGAACAATAAAGAGTTTTCATTCATTCATCGCAAACGCACCATATTACATAAGGATTGACGTTCTACACCGGGGGACTGAAAATGGAGTCCGTGACAGAGGTAGCACAAAAACATACTGAAGCTCACGAAAAGAGTCTTCGCCATCATGTGGATGTCGAGGCAATTCAACTGCTGGAAACCACAAACCTAATGCGAAGATTCCAAAGAACTAAACCATTTGAGTTAGTGTAGTGTATTCCTCCCTCACCATTTTACCAGTCTGCTTGTCCGGAGCAGACGTACGAGCTCATGCCACCGATATATGGTGAAAATACCAACAAATAGAGGAAACCCTGTGCTTCCGCTTTTATCATACGTACCGCTGAAGAGTGGAGCTAGAAACGGAATATGAATAGAAACGGAACGCGTCTGTCAACGTCATTTGACAGACGCGTCAACCGTGACGTACCGGAGCTACACACCCCCTCTCGGATTTTTACATGGAGTCTCTCAGCACACATAATATTAAGATATACAAATTAAGATACCTGTATTGTGGACAAGAAAATAAAACCATCGAAGACTGGAACATATCTTTTATTAACAAAACTACATGGCGCAGTCGTCAGGATTACTATGTCGTCTGTTTTACCTGAAAAATACAATCTAGGTGTATTCAAGTCTGGCGTGAACAGGTATCTTCTAGGTAAGCGTGCTCCACCTTAAACTGCATTTCCACCTGAAATCAGGCGCAATAGTAGTCTAACGCGAAACTATTAAAAAAAAATAGATAACATTAGTTTTAATCATCAGAAACAAAGAGGATATGATCATTACGCTTAACATAAATATTAAAAGCAAAAATAAGGTTTTACATCTCTAAACAATCTTCTTAGAAAAGATAGAAACTCAAACAACTTCTGTCAAGTAACTTTAGACTTTATTGTCAAACAGTTAAACATAATTATTTGTGGAACAGTCTGTTCTGTGACTTGGTTTGAAAAGGTAACATGTGCTCGCGGAACGCTAAATGAAGCAATTTGAAAACTGGCGAACTTTTTAGTTCCGCCACTGTACCTAAGACTGTAACAGTTTCTTCCATGGTGTCGGCGAATTCTGTAGCAACATTTTTTACTTAAGCATTTCTTTTATTGCATGAGTTCAGCAGAGGGGCAGACGACCAACCGACATTTGCTACACCAAGGGCGTGACAAATGCTCTGCTGCTCTCTTAATACTGGAATCTGATCACTAATGCCAAAACACAACTCAAGGTTATGGCGGCATGCTCTAGATCAGGGATGGTAGCCATCCAATCTGACAAATACCCTACCACCTGGCTGTGGGTTGTTTAGTCGCCTCTTACGACAGGTTAACCCTGCCACAGGAATTAGTATTATATCTCCGTTTCTGCACGGATAGGACGTGTTTGGAGCGTGTTCTTTTTTAAAATATCAAGCCATGTAGAAAATTTCATGCTAATATTAACACCTCATCACTTATTTACGCAAGTGCGTGAACATTGTGACAAGAATAGCGTGCATGAATAATTACGCCTATATTTCTTTGTCATTGGCTGAATCATCGGTTACGGCATATATTTACTTGACAGCTCAATAAAGTAGAAGAACAGCTCATAGAAATAGAAGTCGCCGTAGCGTAATGGCTAGCGCACGCGTCCCAAACTCAAAGGACGCGAGTTCGAATCCTGGCCGGAATGCATGTACCACACCATACAATGCATGAAACCACCAAAAAGTCGGTTTTGTGATTTAATGTGATTATTGTTACAATTACCACGTACTAAGAACGATGAAGGAAAACATCTTGATGAAAATTTTACCTGTCCTGTCAAACCTGCAAGTCCATTATTTCTTACATGTCTATTTATTTAATACCGCAAACGAAACCCTACGACACAATGGCGGCATCTTCGTGAAGTAAACTATAGTTGGGGGGGACAGAGATAGATACATACCCGTACTGCGGAGTAGATAAATACATTGCAGAGAAGGAAATATGTATGCATCAAGAATATAAACTGACTTTCCTTACTTGACTTACAATAGGTTTACCATGACTTCAAACCATCGCTCAGTTGTGAAAATGCAACTGATGGTAGGACAAAGGAATGAAGATTACGATATAGGAACAGCCCATCAAAGGAAATTCTTAAATTATCTGTAATTATTATGGTTTCTTTCAAAGTGAACAAAGTCATCGAACTATAAAATACGCGTACTTGCTCGCACGATCATCACTTATGTAACTCTCGCATCACCACATTTTTAAAGATATAAATAATAATAAGAACAGTCCATAAACATCCCACTGCTGGGTTCGGGCCTCCCACTATAAGGGAACGGACAGTATACCCGCCACGCTTGTTCCAGGCGGCTTAGCAAGTTTGTCACGACAAGTGCAGGTTTCATCACGATGTTTTCCTTCACCGTTCTTAGCACGTGGTAACTGTTACAATAAGCACGTGAAGTCACAAAACTGCCTAAGTGGTGCATGCGTTCCGGCCAGGAATTGAACCGACACCTGCTGAGTTCGGGATGCGTGCAGTAGTCATTACGCTACCACGACGAAAGAATACTAAGAATGCCAAAAATCCCATAAAAGCAAAATTAGCCATTAACGTCACGAATATTTTACTTGTGTTGCTAAGCTTATCTTAATCAAAAGGAAATCTACTTATTTAAGCCTAAACTTTTGCTTTTCTAGTTATTACCTCCCTCAATACGATCATGAATAAATTAAAAGAAACTGCTGATTAAGTAAAATACTTCAACCGCTACTTTGCTTGAGTGAATAGGCCTTTATTTCAATACTCGGGAGCTACCCTCGGCCCTGTTGATGTTGAGTAAATAATATTATGGAATGAATTTTATGAACTAAACACCCCTGCGCATAGTTCAACTTTCTATAACAATTCTTTTACCGTCAAGGCTATAAGCTTTGGAACGCGCTGCCAGTTGCTATCAATATTTAAAACAATAATCAGAAAACATTACCTATCCTTGGAATATGACGATATTTAAATGTATGTACATATATATATTTATCTATAAACATTTATATATTTTTGTAGATATGTATTTGTCCTTCTAGTCCTTCTTATCTTAAGGAACGTTTTGATTTCCTCCATACATCTCTCACCCTTAATTTGCGCTCTTCTCATAATCTTACCTTAAAATCACTTGCACACGTTTCTACTTTCTACACTAAATCCTTCGCTGTGCCTGTCCGGCTATGGAATTCATTGTCCGAAAATGTAAGACAGGCAAAGACCCACCCCCATTAAAAAAAAACTGGTGCGAGAATATTACCTCGCCTTATAACAAATATTTAATACAAAATCACATGTAAGTTTATTTATTAGTGTGTTTGTATATTAATATTGTGTATATTAGTATATGTTGCGGACAGAGAGCACCCCCCCTGACCCGCCCGCCGGAGCACACCTACTCTCCGCGCCCCGCATACCGCCGACGCCCATAGCTCGCACAAGTAGCAGTTAGGCGTCGGATGGTACGCGGGTTATAGGAGTGGCCTTGGAGGCAAAAATTGTTTATAATAGGGACACAATTCTCATTGACTACTTACCACTCTCTCTCTCTCTCGACTCTCTCGCACAATTTGCCATTTTCATTACGTACTTCTTATGTATATTCTAAGTTATACTTTAATAATAATCATGCAGTCCAATTTTATATCGAGTTTCATATCCAAAGAAGAAACAACTGCCACCGATAATAATACTAATATGTTTTATTGTGTGATATTTATATATCCTATTTATATATGTATTTAATTTGCACTCGACCGTCATCCACTTGCGAATCTCCCGTTCATAAAATCCATAGCTCGGGTTGTCTGGAAGAGATCGCTCTAAAGCGATAAGGCCGCCCATTGCTCCTACTTTTACTGTTTAATGTGACTACTGTAACTTGTTTATTTTATGTGTATGTGGTGAACAACAAAGTGTTTTCTATTCTATTCTTTCTATCTGTATGTTATGTATATTAAGTATGTATCTATTTGATACATCAAACATCTGTATATACTACATTTATGTATACCACCATCGTTATTATAATCTCAATTCATTCCTGGGGTTGTCTGGAAGAGGTCGCTTTGTAGGGATAAGACCGCCCTTTGTACACAACTAAATATAATTTTAGGTTTTAAGTTCATTTTTGTATTGGTGTACAATAAAGAATTATTGATTGATTGGTTGAATTTTAATCTAATAAGATTTATTATTATTATACTATTAAAAAGAATATCACGAAATTATATTTATATGGCGATATTTTTATGTTTTGAGCAAACTGGTGGAAGTTTTACCCGCGAGAGAAGAAAAAGCGAATAAATAACCTCTGGGCAACATAAATGCATTGCCACGGGCGATGGTCCCAGGGGGCTACTAAACCATCACTCGCACTCAGGCCACCCATTAACAATATGTATATGGGACCATTTTGAAGCCTTTCTGAATCCAACGAGAAAAGAATTGTCACTATCGGTTGAAAATCAAAAAAGTTATGGCTGCATATACATAATGAAAATATGTATGTTTACACGACGAATTTTACTACCTCCTTTTTTTGTAAGTCGCTTAAATTCAAATACAAAAATGTCTATTCATAATAAGTTCCACTTGAGAAAACTTTTTGAAGGTCATACATATAAGTTGAAATTTAAGTTTACTTCTAGTCTATGTACACCGCTTCGCAACGTGTTATTGCTGTTAAGGAGGAGAAGCGGCAAGAAACTCTATAGCTAGCTAAAAATTGATTAACTCAAACTTTTTGTTTTTAAACAAATTTTATACTGAAATGTGTTACACGATTACTTTTCGAAGAATTAATGGAGTTGTAGCAAACAGTGCATACTCGGTAAGACAAAGACACAATAAAAGGAAAGAGAAATATTATTATAGTTATAATAATGACATGACGTACTAAAATTTAATTTTATGCAGCAAGATATCTCCATAAATTCCTTACATGCTTGGCAAGGTAAAAAACAATGTCAGTTGTTTAGTTTTGAAATGAGATGAGATGGACGTGACGATTGTATATAGGCTTTTGCCACGATGACTACATAACGCTAAGAAGCAGGCAACATTAGAATGATATTGAAAATTGGCGGGGAATTCTGGAAAGTCATTAATTACTTGGGGAGTAGTAAACAGATCAATGGAGTAATTTGCGAGTATTGTGTCATTTTAAAGCTGTTATCTGGTGATCGGATGACACGGCATAAAGCTAAAAGCTGGCAACGAGCCACACTTGGGCAAATGGTGGTGGGTAAGTGCGATATCAACATATTCGTACCTGTTACGATATCAGTGATATTAAGTATATTCATATATCGGTAATTTGATAGGTCAATAATGTAAATAATTGGCCATGCATAAATTACGTCACATGTTAAGGGGGACGGTGTCGGAGGTGTCCTAAATTTCGTGAAGGCGCATTTCAAAATGTGATAAATATAACCTTCAAAACACGAAATTGGAACTTTTAACGAAATACTACAAAATATTTCCAACGCTATCTGTATGAGCATAGAGTTTAAGTTATTAAAACAATAATTTAAATGGAAATCTATACATTAATACGTGAAGCAAAAACTTTGTACCCCTTATTACGAAAATTGCGCGGACGGGGGATTATGAAATATTGCACACTTATAGTTTATATCGAGAAGAAGCGACGAATGCTAATATTTGTTTGAAATTATGCATAAAAAATACATTAAATCAATTTAAAAAAAACATTACACACACTGCCATGTATTTATTGTTCAAGTCAAATTAACAGTGTAGCCTTGGCGAAATCTGTGATTTTAGAAGTATATATAGTCTTTGACATTAATTATTATGGTCGAATTTCGACCATGGGCGACCACTAGTAAAACTAATTACGGAACTGTTATTTTTATTAATTTAATTTAATTAATTACTAGATGTCAAATTTCGAAATATGTGATATGACACTAGGAGGGAGGAGTCTCACGATAACGAATAAATAAATATAAATACGAGAGATACGTAACAAATTGTGATATGCAAATGTTAACGGTGATATAAATGCTAACATCGGTTGAATAATATCACTGATTATGTTAAATGCCACTCGTCTAGGAGCTGCACGCTGCTTCGTTTAATAGAACACGGGGTAGGTCAATGTGGACATTGAGAAAGTGTGATAGAAGAACTTTGTAAAACAATATGGGCATTGGAATATGTCTGCGATATATGGTATGTACTTGTCTGTACTCGGTAAGTTTGTAGTTCAAATATATAAAGAGCTTACAATGCCCTACGAGTCCAATACAATAATTCCCTCAGGGTGTTGTTGGGGCGACCGCGTTTCTGCAGTGCGTCGTCTACTTTCGCCGAAGCACAGATAAATGGCTTTGATGGTTTATGGCCTAAAAAAACAGCTTCGTTACTAAGCAGAATGCGGGGTAGTAGCAAGAGCATCCTTAAAGGAATAACTGATAAAGACTGTCCACTGATTTGGTACTTCATTAAGAGGATTACATTAGTGTTAGTCCTTAATTACTAACATAGGCATAAGGAAAAGTATTACTAACTAGCGGTCCGCCCCGGCTTTACACGGGTATTTAAAATAACTTTTTTGTTGAGTTTAATTTCTTACTGAGTGAATTCAAAATATTTCCCCTCTCGTACGGGCCGTACCCCAGTGACGCCTACATCACATAAGCCTAGCTAGCCGAGTAGGGGCCGCGGCGACCACGCAACTTTTCTCTAATACTTACATTTTTAAACTCGTGATATCTTTCGAATGGAATGTCCGAATTGAATAATTCAAAAAGTTTTATAGGGGTATTGAAGCAATTTATCTTGACAAGGATGAATACCAAGATACAAATAAAGAGCCTTTTCTAGTGGCGGCATTACAATTAAATTTTTAAAATAAAAAATACACTTATTGTGGCATAACTATAATAGTTAGACATATGCTGTCGCGACACTTTTTGTAAATAATGATATGTTCTTCAAAGTCGTAGTACATTATTTTATTCTATCATCAATAGTTTTCGCAGCGCACGCGATTTTAGGTAATTTTTTTACACCTTGGGTTACATTATTGGAATTTTAGTAAGGATCCCTATTTTTTTTTTGAAAATATTATATAGCCTATGTCACCGGGGGATAGTGTAGCTTGCCAACAGTGAACGAATATTTCAAATTGGTTTAGTTTCGGAGCCTTTTCAATGCAAACAAACAAACAATCAAATCTTTCCTCTTTACTTATATAATATTAGTATAGATAACATTGTGTGTGTTTTGAAATAAATAAATAATAATTATTATAATTTAGTACGCGTACGTGTACCGTATTCATATCAGCTAAAATATCGACAGATATCACAGTATTAACCATACTCTAGTGACGGGCCGTGAGTCAGCGACACAAGGAACCTGTGCGACGGCGCGATCGATAGACAGTGCACCCCTCCCTCCCCACTCCCTCCCACCTGCAGTGCCCGGAATCCGACATAGCTCGCCGTCCGATCAACACAGAAAATCCCAAACACCTTAAAAATCAATAGGAAATTCTCTCAAAACCTCAAAACAACAAAAACAGTGCTGATTGAATTTAACCGGCTCAATATCGGTTCAAGGTCACACGGTCATCGACCCATAACCGAACTACCTCATTAGGAATAATGTTTGTTTTTTTGGTGGCGTGATTTATTTTTAATTATTACGTATTGGGCAAGGTCGCGGTACAAATGTGTTTTGCTCATTCGTCAGTCGCGTGTGCTTCGGAGCGGTGCACAAAGACAGTGTCGTGAGGTTCTGTGATAGTGTTGCAGTTATGGCTTCAAAAGTCCTCGTTCCAGCTGCACCCTTCGCCAAACTTCAAGTTAGTATATTTTTTAGAGATACAACATTAAAATTTTAAATCTAATCTAAGAAACAATGTTAATGGGCAATTTAAACCTGAGCTTATAGATAATAAAATAACTAGATATAACTTAAACTAAGAATGCCTCCAATATCAAGCTTCTTATTGTCTCTACTAAGGAGAAAATACTTGTACACAAATATGTACAACAAGTCACAAGTTAGATATTATTATTGTCTCTATTAGGAGAATAGGAGATAACACTTGTACATACAAGTCACAAGTTAGATGACATACAATTTTTTACCAAATATTTATTATAGCTTCTTCTTACCCAAAATTTAGTTTACTACCGAAATAATAACAATAGATTATGGTAATTATCGAACTCTTTTTTGTCACTAAATATAATCATAATAATACTACACTCACAGAAGATAAATAACGATTAAAAATTAAAATGTACTGTTTGAAATACCAATTTAGATCTAATAAACAACAAAGGTTTTATAGACAAAACTCTTATATCAATGCCATACTATATCATTTAGCCTACAAACAAGTAATAAGACGAGAAATTGAAATGCCTTTATTTGAATCTAATGAACCATTATCAGACTGTGAGGGCGGAATTTATTCTTGGTTATTCGATAGTCTTAAATAAAATGTTTATCTATAATTAAATAGTTTTTAAACTAGAATTCTTAGTGTTCCTTTATTGAAAACATAATTTCGTTTTATGCCGCTGCTCCTCCTGCGTTAGTTACTGTATCCAAATGCGACTTACTTATAGCGTTAAAAACAATAAATACATGAGTTACCTGTCAATATTTAACGTCACTAACAAATTCGCATCTCAACGCATTAAACTCCTACATCTGCGTGTCACTAACATTCACATTATCCCAGGTGTAGGATTAGCATTACAATTATTCATGTGAAAGTACATTTTATCATCGGATTTTCCCAATAATGTCAATAAGGAGTCAATCGACTAATAACAAAGGCCGTTTCCGGTCGTTGCCATCGTAGTCTTTGTTGCCGCCAGATGGGGTGTCCCACAATATAGCGGACCTCCAATCATAATTATGTCGATGCGGTGTTGCTAACTACAAAGATTGGCTTGACCATTTAATAGAACAAAAACAACGTAGTGCGTAAAAAAAATATTTAAATATGTATATTAAATTTAGTTTTAAAAGAAGGTACAGACGTCGAGTCTGAAGAGTTAATACACGTTGTTTG
Organism: Dendrolimus houi; assembly: GCA_039645545.1. NCBI lineage: Eukaryota > Metazoa > Arthropoda > Insecta > Lepidoptera > Lasiocampidae > Dendrolimus > Dendrolimus houi. The sequence goes on from CM077122.1 coordinate 22,853,925, forward strand.
TGCCTATAATATTCGAGGCTCGCTTTGGATTTCCCTGGAATCCACTCATCAGATCATGTCTTGGTGACAATGGGACGACCTCAGGAGTATAGTCTTTTGAATAAAAAAAATGAAAATCGGTCCACAATTGACGTAGAAATTGCGTAACATTGATGATATTCACACAACCCAACAACTCCCAATAGAAGCCATCCTTTTTTTGGCCAGGAGAAATCCGTTTGAGAACTAAGCCGCGACAGGCACAGAAGCCTGGCGGGATAATTCGAGACCCGTGTGTGGGATTCGCCAGATCGGGGGAGGCACTAGCGTGCCCAGTCAGAACTCGTGCCACGCTATTGCAACTCCCCAGTTAGGGATACCCACTAAAACCCTGGGTGTACCGTCTTGCGCCTTATGCTAGGGCTACGGGTAAATGGGTTTCCCCTCTGGCTTGGGGGGCTCACAGGTCTCATCTACGGCCGGGGGACTTCTTTTGTCCCCCGGCATCGTCTTGATCTAGTCCGGCGTGGGGCGGTTTATAACGCGCCACGCAGGAGGAGAGATGATGTTCCACACGCGCTCAGCTCAGCTCGACGGCATTTGCGAGTGAGTGAGAACCCCTACCCCTATACCCCAAGGGGCCTCACCCGTTACGGTGGCCCAAAGTCGAAGTCCGCCCTCCGGCATCGGCGCGTCCTCCTTTGGCGGGAGCAGAGCAAGGACGTCCGCTTACGCTCCCGCTCCGCCTCCTCCTTCGCAAACATGACGTGCTCGCAGAAGGAGGAGACGGCGTCACATCCGGTGCAGCTCCCGACTATGGTGCGAACCACGGCCGGGAGCGAAAGGTCCAGTTTGCGCCTTTGCGCCACGTATACAGTGACGCTAGGAACAGAAGCCATCCTTTTCCAAACCGAACCAACAATTCCCAACCACAGCCAACAAAACCCGACGCAAACCTAACTTCCAAAACCAACACATCCTGACACGCATAACATACACACATGTAAACACACACAAGTATTGACCTAGATAGTAAGCTAGAAGTAAATAGATATAAGTAAATTGCAACTCGATTCGTCATATCATGTTCACCCGGGCAAAATTAAAAAAAAAGCATTGATGATATTTTACAACATGTTATTTTAATGCCCGCTTATTTATATTATATGAACATTGTTTTAGAACAAATTGTGTTAACTATCTTAATTTAACTTTAATTCAAATACTCAAAACAATAGTAACAATAGAACATACAAATGTTAATTTTACGTCATAATAGCATATAAAACTACAATATTACTAAAATCATGACAACATACTATGAGGTTACGCACGCTTTAATATGTTACAGAGTAAGGCATTGAATTTTAAATAGCTATACATTATAAAGTTAACATGTAAGATACTTAAATACACCTATACATAGTTTAAGGAACGATAGGTTTACATTTTACATGTGATAAGGATTTCCATTAGTATTTAATTAATAATAATAAATCCAATCCACCATCACTGAAAAAATACGTAAATATACAGAATTACAGGAAGAAGTCACGAGACTCTGGAATATGCATAAAGTTACGATAGTCCCAATAGTAGTTTCCACCACCGGGGTTATAGCAAAAGATTTATCCTCACGGCTCGAATTACTTGGTTTACCTAAACACATTTACATCTCATAAAAAAGCAACAATACTCAATACATGTAGGATAGTCAGAAAATTTCTACAATTTAATGAAGAAGAACAATATGTAACATTATATAAAAAAAGCACCACCATTCACAACACTACGCCCCAAATTAACACTTGGTGTTCACCCGTGTTAATTTGGTATTTCCAAGTTAAACTGAGTCTTTAGAAACCCGGTCTCGACGGCATACCGGGGCGCGCGTGGGTTCTGTCCCACGGCGCCCTGGAGTCCCGATTGACGTGGCTCTTCACGGCGTGCCTGCAGCAGGGCCGGTTTCCCACCCGCTCGAAGACCGGTAAGCTGGTCCTGCTCAGGAAGGAGGGGCGCCCGGCGGACTCTCCATCCGCCTACCGGCCCATAGTGTTGCTGGACGAGGTGGCCAAGCTGCTGGAGCGAGTGCTCGCGAACCACCTCGTCCGGCACCTCGGAGAAGAGGGACCGGATCTGGCGGAGAACCAGTTCGGTTTCCGCCAGGGGCGCTCCACCATAGACGCCATCCGGCGTGTGAAGAGCCTGGAGCTGCATCAAGGAGGCACTTCGCTATCACGGAGTGCCGACCTACCTCCGCAGAGTCATCGGTGACTACCTCTCGGTGAGGGCCATCGTCTACCCGGGTCAGCTAGCCGGCTGGGATCGGCGAGCAATGACGTGCGGTGTTCCACAGGGGTCGGTGCTGGGCCCGCTCCTGTGGAACATCGCCTATGACTGGACTATACGGGGTGCGGTCCTCCACGGTGTCAGCATCACGTGTTATGCCGATGACACGCTGGTCGCGGCCCGTGGAAGGACCCACCGGCAGGCGGGCCTACTGGCCACGGCTGGGGTCGCGCACGTAGTCAACAGGATCCAGCGGCTCGGTCTGGAGGTGGCCTTGCATAAACCCGAGGCCGTGGTGTTCCACGGGCCTAGGAACAGGCCGCCTTCGGGCTTGAGCATCACAGTGGGAGGCACCACCATCGGCGTCGGGACGACGATGAAATATCTCGGACTCGTCCTCGACAGCCGATGGGAGTTTTCGGCACACTTCGAGTGGCTGGCCCCCAGGCTCATGGGAGCAGTCGGCGCCCAGTCGCGACTGCTGCCCTATATGGGAGGGCCGGGCGCGCCGTGCCGAAACCTCTACGAGGGGGTCGTACGATCCATGGCCCTGTATGGGGCCCCTATATGGGCGGAGTCCCCGACGGCCAAAAACGCCGCGCTACTGCAACGTCCGCAGCGCGCGCTGGCCGTCAGGGTAATAAGGGGATATCGTATGATCTCCTTTGAGGCGGCCTCCCTCCTAGCTGGATCCCCACCATGGGATCTAGAGGCGCGTGTCCTTGCGGCCCTCTACGACTGGTGCACGGGCGCCCTCAGTCGGGACATCCGTCCGGCGCCTCGGGATATCGAGGCCAAAAGGGCGGAGTTTCGACAGGATCTCATGGTGGAATGGCAGAATCGACTTGCGCACCCCAGCGCCGGTCACAGAACCGTTGAGGCGGTTAGGCCCGTCCTACCAAATTGGATTGACTGGAGGCACGGTACCCTGACGTTCCGCCAGACGCAGGTACTGACCGAGCATGGCTGCTTCGGCCGGTACCTGCGTCAGATAGGGTGCGAAACGTCGTCAGGATGCCATCATTGCAGTGCCAGCGTCGAGGACACGGTGCTGCACACTCTACAGGAGTGTCCAGCCTGGAACGAGGAGCGCCGTGTCCTCGACACAACCATCGGAGTGGACCTGTCGCTCCCGGCCGTGGTCCAAGCCATGGTCGGGGGCCAAACCGGATGGGACGCCGTCGCCTCCTTTTGCGAGGCCGTCATGTCCGCAAAGGAGGCGGCGGAGCGGGAGAGAGAGCGAGCAGCCGTGCTCCTCTCCCGCCGAAATAACCGGTCACGGCGCCGGAGGAACCAAAACCTCCGACCGCCATGAACACACGGCGCGGGTGACGGTCAGGGGAGGCTTTAAGGCCGTCACCCGCATCTAAAGCCGCAGAGTAGGGGGCGCATCGGTGCCCGCGCGCGCCCCTCTCAACCGTCGAGCACGGACAGGCCTGCCCACTGGGGCGGGCCCACGCCAGCCGGGGTCGCGGAAGAAAAGCTCGTGCACTTCCCGTGACCCCGGCACATGGCGTCAGGTGGCACCAAGGGGTTTTAGTGGGTATTCCGGCTCCTCCAGCTGGCGAGTCCCACACTCCCCCGTCGAATTCTCCCCGGCGGGGAGTCCGCAAATGGATTTCCCCTTGTAAAAAAAATGTCTTTAGAAAAGAACTGAAGTGTAATAATAGTCTTTATTTCAGGCAATACACCCGTATGAAATCATATTCATTTAAATGAAATAATGAACAATTTTTTTATTGTTGTTACTGTTATTATTATGAATTCATTATTATTGTATGTCTCTAGAGACCACGAGCCATAAAAATGGCGCGGACTGTTGGAGGGCTTGCATGGGACCATAGGAAGGCCAACACGTAAAGGCCCCTTGAGAAATTTGATGTAAATGTGGCGTGACACTGACCGGCGATTGTCCCTGTTTACACTATATAAAAATGCACCCAAGGATAAACCCCGGCCAGTGTAGGACTATTGTGGGTAATGAGAACAAAAAGTACCGGGCTATTGGGGTGAACTGTTAGTAGTACTAGGGGTCTGGGAATACAGGGACTATGGCGTCTGCCCGTCGCAATGTTAGGGAAACATGGAAAAATGGGCAGACGGAGACTCGCCAGTCCCTGCATGAGCCCCAAAAATGCCATAGAAGACAGGGACAACATGGGTGTGAGCGGCTAAGGGGTGTTGAGAGGTGGGCTGTAGGTTCACCGACGCTGCTTCTGACGTTACGCCATTTATCACTTCCACCCCTGGAGCTTGAGTCTTAGCTCTAGCGATCTCCACTCCATGCCGGCTGGCGAAGGCAAGCACGGAGTCAGGTTTGAAGTGTCGCTACTCACCTAAGGCTTCGCCACAAAACCCCTGCGGTTTGTTTCATTATTATTGTTATATGTATGTATTTGAAGACCACGGGCCATAAAAATGGCCCGGACTTTTGGAGGGCTTGCGTTGGGGTATTATTCATATTATTATTAATTATTTTTAAAGGTCGCATTTGTAGAAATAAATATTTTTTTTCTTTATTTCTTTCTAACTATAAATTATTTTATAGAATTATAAAAATATCGATGGACTATAATCTACTTAGAATAAACCTGAATACAAATAAAACTGTACTATAAATACAACTATACTTACTAAATAAATAGGAACGATTTTACAAAGGAACTAAGTTGAGAAGCAATCAAAATTTATTACTAGAGCTTTACGGGTAGCTTCTATTGTGTATAGTTATTTTTATTAAGAAGCTGATAAACACGCAGATGGTCCACTTGGTGGAGAGTGGTCACCGTCGCTTTCCAGGGGCGAAACTAAGGCGTTGCCAGCCTAAAGGATAGAGTAGAGGGAATGAAATAGGCGGCAGCGGCGTGGACTTCATATAACTCGATTCCTCATAGCCTTTAAGAAAGTAGCGACTAGTGACCAAAAGGTCGAAAGTGCCGTGCATTCATTGGCGTTTACGCGTTCTGTGCAAACATATTATTACCAAGATCTATATAAATTAGCTAGCAACCAAAAGGTCGAAAGCGCCATAAATACATTGTCGCTTACGTTTTTTATTCATACATATATTTTTACTGTATTACTATCTTTAACGCTCGACGGCTTTCCTCGTGTATTGGATGAAATAGCAATTCATAACCCGATCGGGCACCGGCTGTTGTTGCAAAATATGCGGTAAGATTGCGAAATTAAAAATACAAATTGTAATAAGAAACTAATACACCGCGAGTATGATGTTTTTTTAATAGCGGTGTAATCGGCGCTTGCATCATGCGGTATGTTTTTTTAAACCGGCTTACCCTAGCCGCATTTGCAGCCCGCGCCACTGATAGGAAGTTTAGTATATATGAGGGTAGATGCGTCGATTATTTTGATATATAAAGTAAAAGGAAATGTAGAGAGGTCGTCAGTCGATACGCGACCGTCAAGGAGTAACAGGTACGTTGGCACGACGTACTACGATAGGATAAGACAATAGGATAGGGAAGATGGGATATGCGAAGTGGGAGACTACGTATCTCCGTATCACATCGAAATTATTGCAATGTATTTATTGAGAAACGCAACAGATTTTTTTATAGTCTTAAGGAAGTAGGAAATGCATTCGCTCTCTTGACGTTGCAGATATTCATGGACCGTCTACCATCAGATAGTCTGTGTGCTAATTTGCTTACTTGCAAACAGGAACAAAATCACAAATCGACAAAATAAACACATAAATAAGAGATTAATAATCTATCTACATATAGTCTATCTGTATATAAATTGCACAAACTCGACACCACAAACAGATTTAGATAGAAGACAGCAAATTCTTTATTTTTCACCACATAAACATATAGTAAATTTAGTAATTTCATGTAAAAACAGGAACAAAGGGCGGTATTATCGCTTTAGAGCGATCTCTTCTAGACAACCCGGGCTGTGGATTGTGTGGAAGGAAACGAGAGTTTATGATAGTGGTGTGCAAATTAAATACATGTAAATAGGATACATAAATATTACACAGTACATAAAACTAGAATAAATATTTAGACATAATAAAGATTTATTACATCTAAATATGTCTGTGGGAGGTGTTGAGAAATAACTACCTACCTACATCTAATTAAATATCTACATATAATCTATCTACAGATAAATCTGTTTGGGGTGTCGAGTGCAAGCATAAAGAAAAGTGCAACCGATAAATGACCTCGATCCATATAATGTTGCCAGAAAAGTGTTTCACCATCAGGTGGTCCGTATGCATACTCAAAAGACACAAACGCTCATATAAATATAAACACACAATAATATATAAATATAAGCGCAATATGTGAAAAAGGAGAAGTACAAGTAACTTTGACCCATAATGTCAATGACACATATAGCACATCTGACCTGATACTTTCCCTTTGTGTCGAAAGAGTTCATCTCAATGTCACGTGGTTTATTTTTGAATGAATGTAACGCCTCTTCTAGTTTTTGAAAGTCATTGCAATATAGAGAAATATTCAACAGGATAAATAGTTGAAGACAAAAGGCAATTCCTTTTTTAAACCTTATAATTGCCGAAGTAATTCGTACAGCCATTGTGAAACATATTTGGGACAAATTATCTGACGGCAAAAATTCTGTAAATAGTTGATTAAGAGTCATTTTTTTGAAAATTGATAGAGAAATCATTGATATTGTCTTCATCTCATTAAGGCAGATTTATATTTGCATTAGTTAAAGACCTAGTAAAGCCTGAATTTGCATTACTTGCGAATAAGTCCTTCTCATCGTCTGGACAGACTTCTTGACAACTTATTATTTACTGGGAAATTTATGTTCAAACGATGATAAGGATGCACCTAATGCACATGTAAATTACCCCTTAATTTCAGACCGCTTCCCCAATTTTACTTGGCAAAATTTTTGGCTTACTTTATTAAAATATATTAGTGGCTTACATATTTAATTCCAATATTACCAGTTTAATCTACGTAACCAAAAATACATATGAAACTGTAAATATCATAAAGGAAGGAATAACAACAGCTACAACGCATAAGGACAAATAGTTTGATAGACTCGAAAGACGTTTTCCAACAGTCAAAAGACGTTGTGTAATTGTTGATAATAGAAGACTTCACCACGGCGTTGACTAAGCGATCAAGAAAATTACTATTAACACTTACATACTGAAATAGATGTACTCCTATGGAATTCTAGGTAGAGCTAAGTTTTTTATTGCTAGAGTTTAGCAGACTGGCTGACGACTCACATGATGGAAAATAGTTATCGGCTTCTATGTATCTTTGCAAGACTAGAGATGCTACCAATGTGTTATGGCTACAGAACAGAACTTAAGCTTGTTATGGCTACAATTTCCGCACCACCTCTGTGGGTTGTTTTGTCGCCTATTACAACAGGTCATCTAGTTGCAGAAATTAGAATCTCCGTTGCTGCATGGTAAAAAGTGTGATCAGCTGTATGTGTAACAATGGATGTTATTTTGTTTCTAGGTAAAGAAGACCCCTCCAGATTCCGGCAGCGGCTTCATAATAGGCAGCCCTGATGCGGCCGCGAGGGTTGCTCATCTGGAGCACAGCGTTAGGTTTCTGCAGGAGCAGCATCGTTTGATGCTGAGCGGCCTTCATGCAGAAATCGAAGCTTTGAGGGAGAGAAATAGAGGTATATACTTCTTAATCATTTTGTAGTGTGATAGATTTATGTACATCTTCACTAACTTTATCATCTACACGTATTTCTGTAGATAATAAAGTTAGTGAATGTATATCCAAATCTAATATAATCTAGATAAACCGAAACATGGTATTTCAAATTTCGATGTATCTGAATTATATCAGATATCATCAAACACCTTAGCTACTACTCAGCCTAAATCATCATCAGTCCATATAAACTGCTTTTTTGCTTTAATCGATATGATACTAACTACCAACACTACAGAAGTTGTATATTAACTTGTTCCCCTTATGCTATATCTTTTATTTGAATTTGAATATTTAGCAACAAGTGTTTCAAGATTGATCGTTTACAAGTTTCAGTAATTTATTTACGCGCTATAATATCCATAGAATAAGGTACTTCCGTAATAATAAAATCATAAGCATCTTTTCCTTTCCGGTAACTTTGTTAAAGTAATCAAGTTTTATTTCTCTATTGTTTATAAACAATTTTCTTTAAAAATTATATTATATACTATATTTAAGGACCTGAATTTTTGGATGACTTGTCTGGTATTACAAGACTGAATGAAGTGAGAAACCAATATGAATGTGGATCTTGCACCCGTGTCTAAAAAATTAAAAGGAAGAAGATTAAGATAGTATGATTATGCGATGGAAAAATAATGTTAAATTGGAAAATTACTGGAGACAAGAAGGTAGACAAAAAAAAAAAAACAAAAAAGACATGGATGGGTTGTACTAAGGATGACATGATGATTTGTGGTGTGACAGGGGATGTATGCAAGAAAGTGGAATGTAGAACGCAAAGTTTGGGATAAGATGAAAAGAAACGAATGAATACAAATAGAATACATAAGAGTATTGAAGTAATTGTAAATTATTATCACAAATAATAAGAGCCGATGAATTATTAATGAATATCAGCCCGGCGAATCATTTCCCCTTTTTTTATTGCCAAAAGTTTATGAACAGCCATACTGCACACCTGATCCAATAGATGCCTATAGACCATAAGTCCCTATATTTGGTTCGGTTGGAGCGTTTATATCGATCTTAAAGAGGTCCACATCAGTGAAAACAAAATCAGGGGCTCCGCGAGCTGCAAATATTGAGGCCACAATGGTAAATTCCAGTTAAGCATGTCGTGACAAACTTTTTATAAATTGAATAATATTTACCTAATATATAATAGTGTACGTTTATACTTTCTAGCTATAAAATTTATATGGGACCAACTAGAAACTATACTGAATGCAATGCAAAAAGAATTGTCAGAATCGCTTCAGAAAAACAATGTTATGGCTGAACATATATGTAATATAGGTATAATATAATTATATATTTACACGACGAATTGAGAACCTCTTCCTATTTTGAAGTCTGTTAAAAGATAGGGGGTTCACTGAAAGCAGGAAAATTTGATAAGGGGTACACGAGACAAAATTATTTGGGGACCATTGCTATAGACGTATGCAACGGCTAGGGCGTTACCAACAAATTGCTGGCTCGAAGAACTTTTAAAACGTAGAAGATTCCTTAGTTTTTATTATTTCTCGATTTTAATAGACAGATTGAAGGCTCAGTTGATGAAAATTTACCGTCGTCTATGGATATTTGTAACACGAGAGGTGTTGCTAATACGCCGCTGGCTTCGAAGAGGGGACTGGAACCAACGACGGACAATGGCCGACCGTCTACGGGCTGGCCCGACTATTCGTTAGCCGTAGTGCTGGGTCTCTCCGGCTACGCCCGGCTAGGCGCGCTGGCGACTGGGAGCGTACCTTTAGCATGCAGAAAAGGCCTATGCGTGCTATTCTGGGGTTACTTAATATGGAATCGGCCACACCCCATTACAAAACGTTACGAATTATCACCCTACCTTGTTTATTAGTACTTCAAGTAGCCCTATACGTCAGGGTCAATGAGTCCATGTATGCAAAGCATAGCGACATACATTCATATCGGACTCGGAACAGAGATAGGATTGCACCGTTGCCGAGGCGATTGGAAAGATCTAACACGCTAACACATGTTATGGGTCCGACTATATACAATAAACTACCGAAGAAAATCACACTTTCCAGCAGTTTAAATAAATGCATTTACTTGCCGGCTTAAGAAGTGGCTAATCGGGTAACACCTTCTATAGCTTGAAGGAGTTCATGGATTGATGGATTATAAAGATTGATAATATATAACCCTGACGTGTAACCTACTTACGAATAAATGAGTTTATGAGAGTACCCCGATCTCACCTCGAGGTGAGATGGGGTGCGCGGATCGGTGCACGTCCTTCCTCTCCGGCCTTTATGTGCGGGCAGATCCGGTTTCCCATCTCGCACGGCCTTAGCCTACGGATGGCTGGAGCTTGTCATGGACGACTCTCCGTCGCCGCCGCCGGCTCTGGTGGGAGAGGAGCGTGGTGGTCTGCTCTCTCTCCCGCTCCGCCACCTCCATAGTGGACATTACGGTCCTTTTTTTTTTTTTTTTGCAGGAGTTCAGCAGACAGGCAGACGGCCCAGTTGATGGAAAGTGGTTACCGTCGTCTATGTACATTTGCAACACCAAAGGTGCTACAAATGCGCTGCCGCTCTCTTAAAGGAGACTGGAACCTGGTCACTGATGCCGGAACACAACACAAGGTTGTTATGGCGCCATACTCTAGACCAGGGGTGGTCGCCACCCAGTCGAGCAAATACCCTACCACCCGGCTGTAGGTTGTTTAGTCGCCTCTTATGACAGGCCGCCCGGCCGCAGGAAATTGTATTCTTTCTCCGTTCCTGCACGGATAAAAAGTCTCGCAGAAAGAGGCAGCTGCTCCCACACGTTGGCGTTCCAAACCATGGCCTTCACCACAGCTAGAAGGTACTAACCCACCTCGATGACCGCGACGAGATGTCTCAAGCTGGACTCACCTGGATAGTGCGCGTACAAACTACCTACCGTGCCTGCTGCCTACGAATACTGGAACACAACTCAAGGCTGCTATGGCAGCATAGTCTAGGTCTAAAGCACATGGTCTATAGATTATTTTCTCGCTCCTCCGCAGTAATTAGTGTTCTTTCTCCGTACTTGCACGGATATAAGTCGGAAAGGAAGAAATATGCCTATCGTGACACGTGTCGGCACGTAACACCCTACATACAAGCATGGAGTTGAAGATTAGGTAGGTATATAATATAAAATATGAATTCAGCGGACATGTTTACATCCATCTTAGTTAAAATATGCACATAAATTCACATTGCGTAATGGTGATTCACAAATCGTGTTGCTCTCGCTAGCAACGGCCATGCATTTATCTAACGTGCAATTTAAACAAACAGTAACATAAATAGACAAAGCTGGTTTGTACTCAAATATTTGTGCATAAAAATTACTTGAGAACAATTTAATATCATGGAAGAATTTATTAATCACACTATACTATACTAAACTAACTTAAAAATAAGATTAAATACGAAAATAAATTAAGTAACAAATGGTAAGACGAACCTATAAAAAAAAAACCATATATCAAAGCCCGTCCAGCTCCACCAGACCACTGTCGCTGGGCATTGTACCTAGAAGGCTGGCAGCATTACCTCGCTGGATACAAAGGCTAATCCTTTGAGCGAGGTAAGCTCCAGCCTTCCGGTCTCTTGTTGTATCGACAAATGAAAGAATTGATACTAATTCATATTCAAGTTTTATTTATAGGTACTAAGTTCCACTTGGGAACATTTTTCTAGGTCATACATACATACAGTTGTGGTCATATAATTAAGAACGATTTGAAGTTCTAGAAGTTTTTTTATTTAAATCGTGTCATACTCAGAGATGTGTACCTTCTGAGAAGCAACTAGTTATGTTATAAAATAGCCACATTAATAGAGCAACGTGGCTTAGGAATAAAGAATAAAATCGCCAACTATTTTTTTTTCACATTTTATTTATTTTACCAAAGTAACACATTCAAATAGTACTGAAGCTGGACAAATAATTAGGAACGATTTATTCAACTGCTCGGGAATCGTTTTGTATGACACTCACATTTAAAAAATCAAAATAACATGCAGCGCGAGAAATTTAAAAAGCAATTTAATACATTTTTAACTAAAATTAATAGTTAATAGCATATCCGCGGCTTTTAATTACTGCTTTACACCGGTGAGGCATTGGCTCTATTAATTTTTGACATTTCGCAAGAGAAATAGAGTTCCATTCTTCGAAAATAACGTCGTACACCTCTTAAATTCCCGTACTGTGTATTTGAAACCTTTTTCTTTACTTCGAAGCACAGATTCTCTATTGGGTTTAGATCTGGGCTGTTAGCTGGCCAGTTTAAGACAGAAACTGATTGCGCTGTAAGAAATTCCTTTACGGTGCGTGCAGTGTGCTTTGGATCATTGTCATGCTGGAATGTCCAAATAACCGGTAGAACGTCTTCAGCATAAGGTAACATTGTTTCTTCGAGTATATTTTTGTATTGGAACTGATCCACGTTACCTTCTATCAACTTTACAGGTCCAACACCATGTCCAGAAAAGCACCCCCAAATTTTCACATTTCCACCACCGTGTTTTAATGTAACTTTCGTGTACTTAGGGTCGAATGCTGTATTCGGGGGTCGTCGTACATATCGTTTTCCATCAGAACATACTCGGTTTATTTTCGTCTCGTCAGAAAAAAGTACATTTTTCCACTGTCGCACAGTCCAGTTTTCATACTTTCTCGCAAATGCAAGCCGGGCTTGCCTGTGGCAAAGTTTCTACATGGGTACCTTTCTTGCTATCCTACCGTGCAATTTTTCTTCTACCAAACGTATTCGAATAGTGCGTGCTGAGATTGCTGAAGGGTTGTTTTCATCAAAATATTCTTTTCTCAGCTCATTGGACCCTTTAAAAGGATTTTGTTTTGCCATACGACCGATGTTTCGGTCATCTCGAGGAGTTGTTTTTCTCTGTTTAGGTACACGTGGAACATTCGAAGTAGTTTGATACGTAGCAAAATGCTTTACAGCGTGGAAAGCCATCGTTTTTGAACATTCCAGATGGTCGGCTATCTTTTTATAAGACCAACTCTTCCGGCGAAGTTTTATTATTGCTTCCCTTGTAGATTTATCACAACTTTTATTTTTTCCCAATGTTTTTTCATAAGAAGCAATCACTTTTAATCTTTTACAGCACTAAATGGCGCCAAAATTATACAAACAGTAACAAATCGACTGAGTGTTCTCTATTTAAATTTGAGTAAAGGTATAAACTATTTACCGTTCTTAATTACGTGACCAGTCAGTAAATAGGAATACTATGTTTAGAAGTAGTGTAAAAAGTTTGTCTATTTATTTTTAGTTAATCATATCAATGAATATCTGTATCCATTGATATGATCTGACACCATCCTCGGGTCCTTCGGGGGAAGGGCCAAAATGCAGCCATAAGGCTTGCATCGAGGGTGTGTGGGACTCTCAGCGACCGGCTCTCCACGCTCGCTTCTAAAACGTAGCTGTCGCGAGAAACGGCCGGCGAACTACCCACTAAATCTAAACCTGCACCCCATTTATAGCGTTTTTACGGTGCGTCACGGGATCTCGTACAGAGTAACTGCACCATGACGCCCCTACGCTCTGTAACTGGGCCACCCCGGGGAGCACTTCGCACAGCAAGGGGAAGTCCGATGTCACACCTGTGACAGCGGCACCCTGTGACGGTAACTATGGGAGGAGGAAATGCGTAGCGGCGCCTGCGACCGCCGGTCCACCTCCTGCGGACGGGATCCGCGTACGCGTCCTCCTGCCTCCCTCTTTCAGCGTCCTCCTTCTCCGACATAACAGATTTGCAGAAGAAGGTAACCGCAAGCCAGGAATGTTGCAGGAATAAGTATGCTGCCATATCAACTACAACCAATTCAAGTTGTGTTCCAGCATTAGTGGCCATGTTTTCAATCTCCGCTTAGAGAGCAGCAGCACATTGGTAGCACCTTTGGTGTTGCAAATGTACATAGGCGATGGTAACCGCTTCTCATTGGGTGGGCCGTCCGCCTGTCTAACTCATTATTGTAAGAGTTAATAATTCAATTAATATTTAATTATTATTAAATTAAGTATACCTATGTGTGCAGGAATCGAGAAAAAATACTACTTAAACTCTAAATAAACATTATTTATTTATTTCTTTTTATTTTTCCTTCCACCCATTTTAATATTATATAAAATTATTAGAGCTAGGCATGTTTGCTGAAGAGTTTCTTGCGCCGCTTCTTCTCTTCAATCCATAACATGTTGCGAAGCGGTGGTGTATTAGATTAGGCTCCCATAGAGTAAATAATAACCATAAACAACATTAAAACTATATAATTAAAATGAACAACTTGACTGTAAGCTAAATAAAACTTTAACAATACTCATTGACACTTGACATCTTTGTCTTCCGTGAGCACGGCTACTGAAAAGTGGCCGAAACGTCGGAATAATAAAAATCAAATAAATTACCGAAATAAATATTTTTTTCATTCAATGTCAACATTATGTTTGTTTTTAAAAATTCTTCTACAGATTTGCAATTCCAGTTGATATTCAACAAGGAGTCATCGCCAAAAATCACATCGTCTGCAAATGACGAAACTGCTGCAAACGATAACAATGAGGTAATTGTTTGTAACTATGTACAAAACATTGAATTAACAATAAACTACTTGATTATTCATATAGAGATAACGCTATTTTTTTTGTATTTTTGTTTATGGAAGATTTTGATTAGTTTCATTATGGTGAAAGAATTTTATATAGATATTATATAAAGAAATAGAATCCGCTGCATCGGTCTGTAGAAATTACAAAATCTCTTGTATACTCTGATTTTTAATTACCTGGACTAAAATGACATCTGCTTTTGCAGTATAAAACAATATAAAAGAAAGGTCGATTTCTTTTATATCGCAACCTTGGAAAAAACTCACAGTGGTGAGTTGTTGATTCAACTCCTACGACTCGAGTGACTCATTTTAGTCCATGGAATTAAAAATCAGAGTATAGTTAACTTTAATATCTGAATATTAAGGTTAACATAACCCAAAATTGTATAATATAATTGAATAAATGGTCATACGGAAGGGTTGAAAAAAATTAGTCCAATTTTGTTGTAAGTACAATTATTTTTCATTTATTAAAGCAATTTACTTATAAATATATGCATGTTTTAATCTGTGATCTCTAATATGCATTCTATTCTATTCATTATACTGAAAAGTGCCCGAAACGTCGGAATAATAAAATTCTATTATAATAATTGCTGTTTGTTTATGATGACAGGAGGCAAACCTCAAACGTGAAGTCAACCGCCTGGAGAAAGAAGCCGCTGCGGCGCGTAGCGAAGCGCGAGCGGCCGAAGCGAAGGCGCTGCAGCTGCAGCGATTGCTCAATTCTGAAACTGAGTAAGTACTTTAATTTCTAGTTGGCATCCAAAAAACTCACTTTCACATTGATATATCGAGCCTTTACCGCCATTTTATCGTAAACGATATTTGAATGTAATATTTTTTTTTCTAAATCTTGGTAGCGCACGCGTCTTAAACTCAAAGGATACGGGCTCTAATCTTGGCCGGAAGGCATGCATTACTAAGACTGCTTTCGGACCTAATGTACATAAAGTTTTTTTTATACTACCGCCACCATAAGAACCGATCGAAGTGCACATATTTTTAAAATTAAACTGAAAGCGTTCCTGTATTTTTTATTTTTTTTCAGGCGGGGGAAATGCATTTCGCACATACCGGGTCCTTTGCTAGGGATTAGTCCGTTGTCGATCATGGAGGCATTCCACTGAGGGCAATCCAAACAGTAACCGACCGGCTTGTGTGGAGACTCGAACCAATGGACAAATGCCCAGGGGCTAATACCCCACTAAAACCACCCTCCTCCCATGTGCCCCCCGCTTATGGTAGGCATGAGACTTAGAACGTAGTTACGCCCACGCCGATCCTAGCGCAAAAGTGCGTGAGAGTGCTCCGGGAATCAGAGCAAACTCATTTCGTCAACAGGGGTGAAGACTCCTCTGCTCCCTAGATGCTAGAGGGCCCCTGCAGCGGTATTTCAGGGGGGGAGATCATGCGCATACCTGCGCCTCCGGATCCCCGACTGACATCGGCGCCCGCGAGACGCATGCGCACTTGTACATCTCTCCCTATCTCGTTCCGATACAAGCGCCTTTTAGTAAGCCTGGTTGAGACTTTTTCAAAGTTATAGTTCTAATTAATTTCATTTCTTTTTGTTCGTAACGTACCTAATATTATTTTTCAAAATCATTATTTTCACGTTTCAGTAACTATTTCATAACATATTATGTACTTGTATTAATTTTTTAAAATATTCTTTGTTTCATGTTATTCTAATTATAAATAATATTAAATGTTCATTAGCAATTTGTTTTTAGTTTTTTTTCTTCTGTGAAAGTTACGCTACTGCTTGGCACTAACGGAAGACCAGCGCTGGTTGTAAGCAACCAGCATTTGCTGAGTTAGGGCCTTTTTAGAATTAGTTAACTTTCGGCTTTTATTAAACTGCTTATGTAGACTTTTATAATTTTAAATAACTCTAAATAAACATAATTTTCTTTTTTTTTTGAGGCGGTGGTAATGCATTGTGCACACTACAGGGTCCTTTACTAGAGATTAGACCAAAGCGACGAGAGGTGTCACCACGAATGGCGCACCAGAGTCAAATTGCCGGCTTGTGTGGAGACTCGACTACTCAATACTCCACTAAAACCACCCGCGAGACGCATGCGCACCTCTCTCCCTTTCTCGTTCTGCGGCCTCCTTTTGAGACATTACTGCCTCGCAGAAATTGGCCGCACCTATCCAATGATCGTCGCTATGCAGCATGGCTTGCACTAAACTGCCCAGCGAATGGATCGGACCTACGAGGGTCTCGAGTTTATATCTCTGCGGTGCCCATGCTGCGCACTCAACCAGCGTGTGAATCGCAGTGTCTAATGCGCTACACTGGTGACACTGAGGGGAAGGTAGGCAGCCCGCGAGATGATTCAGATACTTATCGAAGCACCCATGTCCGGTAAGCATCTGCGTCATCCTAAAGGTCAAGGTCCCGCGTTTCTGCGAGAGCCATTGCAACAGGTGCGGGTGTACCGCCTCCACCGTCCCAATGCCTGTCAAAAGAGTTTCCAACTCTCTCGACCAAGTTTGGATCATGGTCGCGGTTTCCCGCGTCCTGATCGCCTGAATCTCGGCCTGGCCATAGACCAGGCCACGGGCGAGGGCATCCTGTCGGGAGCGCCGAACTTTGGCAATCGCGTCCACCTGCAGAAGCCAGGGCGGATCGCCCGCCAAGAGTGTCGATGCCGTCCTCGACACTGTACGGTATCCTCGGATGGTCCTCACCGCCAGGACCCGTTATGCGCGGCACAACAAAGTCCTATTGTGGCGGTGAAGCGCAGTGGACCATACGGGTGCACCGTACAGGGCCATACTCCTAAGGATGCCCGAGTAATGTACATATTGTTACATTAACCACGTGCTAACAACGGTGAAGGAAAATATCGTGATGAATCTGCACATAGAGATAACCGATATGTCAAACCTGCCAAGCCGGCTTGGACAAGCGTGGCGGGTATCCCTTTAGTGGGAGGCCGGAGCCCAGCAGTGGGACGTTTACAGGGTGTTATTTTTTTTAAATAAATAAAATATTTAATAAAATAATAAACACGACAGAAGTGAAAATTTCATCAAGAAGAGTTGACGTTGACTATATCTCTCTCGCTCTCTTAGCCGACTCGAGCCGACTTTACCCGAACGAGGGTTACATAGCCGAGTGTGACCGCTCAGTCGCATACAACACCCACTAAATAAACCAGCGCGCCTAAAGAAGTTTTCATTTCAAAAATTATTCTCGTTATACTATTACACAAAATATAATTCCGATCTGCAGTTTTCGGCATGTAAATAATCTATATTGAACTTTATTCATAAGAGTAAAAGGTACAGTGTTGCTTTCTATGCATTTTTAGCTCTGTCCCCCGTACATGATTTTATACACTGTCGCATGTATTAAAATTGGTTTACTGCGCAGGTATAACGGGAGGAATTATTAGTTGTGTATTACTATATTTACTTTCAGAAAAGTGCGCGAATTGGAACTGAAGCCTAAGTGCGCATGCACCGAAGCGCGGCCGGAGGCGTCCGACGGGTGCGAGGAGACGCGCGGGGAGCTGCGCGCGCGGCTCGCAGAGGCGGAGCGGCTCGTTCGGCGACTGCGCGGCGACGCCGACCGCCAGCGCAGAGAGGTACTCGCGAACGGAGGCGCCGTCACTAACCTCCTCTTTGACGGACACCACGCCAGGCACGCTCACGTACGTCGCGAACGCGGTGCATTCATGATCGTCGGCTGACAGGAGCATTGCCCGCACAGCTCCACTCTCATTCTTATAGGCGATCCACATTCTCGCGAGAATACCCCGAACGATGAGAATGTGGAAAGGATTCTCGTGTTCTTTTTAAGCCACTTCGAAAAGGAGTTCTCAATGCGACTGTATGCTTTTTTTGTATGTTTGTTACGCGATTGTGGACCGATATTATTTTTTTTTATTCGAAAGAGTATACTCCTATGGTGACCCCATCGTCACCTAATCAAGATCTGATGAATGGATCACAGGAAAATCGAGAGCAACCCTCGAAAATTATAAGCACGTACGTGTTTTAAATATTTTTTTACAAATAACAAAACTGACTTCAAATCAAAACACACTATAAAAAAAATGACAAAAAAGAAACCGCAAAAAATAAGATTTTCTACTATATCTTCGAAATAAAACATAAATAATTATTGTATTATTGGTTCTTAATGTTTATTTTTTGTTTTTTAATTACTCTTGAAGTCGATTTCTTTTTTGTTATATTTTTTTATTGCAGATATATTATTTTGAAGTCGTTTTTATTCTTTGGAATTAAAAAAAAATGATCTTTTTGCGAGGTTCGCGCTGGACTGTGGAAGAACTTTTTTCAAAGTAACTAAACCCACGTAACCCCAGTAACTAAGCCACGCTTTGTTGTGGCTAATCGGATATTAATTAGAGAGGTTTTTAGTTTTCTATATCTCGTTTCCATAAAACTTCCAAATAAAAAGCATATTTTTTATTTATTTTTATTGCAGGAGTTCAGCAGACAGGCAGACGGCCCAGTTGACGGAAAGTGGTTACCGTCGCCTATGGACATTTGCAACACCAAAGGTGCTACAAATACGCTGCTGCTCTCTTAAAGGAGACTGGAACCTGGTCACTGATGCCGGAACACAACACAAGGTTGTTATGGCGCCATACTCTAGACCAGGGGTGGTCGCCATCCAGTCGAGCAAATACCCTACCACTGGCTGTGGGTTGTTTAGTCACCTCTTACGACAGGCCGCCCGGCCGCAGGAAGTTGTATTCTTTCTCCGTTCTTGCACGGATAAAATAATATAAAGTTTATTAATAAGTATATAAAGACACTGTTCTAATAGATGTTTGCAAGCAGAGGGGGCGTAAAGAGTAGGCGATGTGGGCCATCGCCTACAGCCTCGCACCTTGGAACACAGGACGAGTAAATTTATCGTGTTTAAAATGTCCAAAAATTTTATTCGTCGTATTTTTTTGAAGTGAAAACTTCGGATAAATCATTTTGATAATATTGTTACGAGCTACAGGACTCGAATTAAAAATGCCGTTGGAACTACTATAGAATTTATTAGAACTGTACAAACACGTATAAAACAAATACAAATAAAACTGGATTCAACCAGTTCACACTGCACGATTCAATACAATTCGACACGCGTAAAGCCCGTCGTCTATATCGCTAATCGAGATTACTACAAACGTCTTACTCGTCTCGTAGTCGTCGCTTGACTTCCCACCCCTCCATTCGGGCATTGTCTTATACTCACTACATAGCACAAAAAAATTGGCTGCGCACACAGTTTCTAAGGGTTTCTAAGAAATAGTAATTTGCACACCTGCGAACGGCCACAATGTCGAAAACAATAACAATAAGGATTAGTTCGACGCCAATGATGGTTATAAAACAAGTAGAAATACAACAGCATGTTTTTCTTAATTACAATTCAAAACACAAAGGAATTCCTAAATCCGGGAAGACAATAAACTGCACTAACGACAGGCAGCTGTGCGTTTATCTTTGACGGCATGTAACAATATTATTGCAAGTAAAGAGCTTTGCTACCATTTTTATTATAACCACTGAGGAGTAGAACTCCTCACAGTCGTCTGTTTTTCCTGAATATACAATTTAGGCGTCTTCAAGTCTCGCGTGAACAGGTATCTTCTAGGTATGCGTGCTCCATCTTAGACTCCATTCCCATCAGACATCAGGTGCAATAACGGTCAAACGCGAGCCTATACAATATAAATAAAATTAAGTAAACATAAATAAACGAAATACTAAATGGAGGTTATGAAATCTAATGGCAGGCGGTCACTTTAACTAAATTGCGTCATGTAAAAAGTTCTTGAAGGCATAACATTGTTGCGTTTACCAGTGCTAAGTAGAGCAGCTAGCGGTAACAAACTCATAAAATTTTTAATTATTTAAAAAGAGAAAGCTAATGTTTTTGTTAAACCAAAATATGATCATGAGCGAATCTGACTTGCAAATGCAATGTTCCTGATAGATAATTATTATTGATGTGAGTTATATATCTATGTAATGAATTAAAATGGAAGTAGTTGCTTATCCGTGCAGGAACGGACAAAGAATACAATTTCCTGCGGCCGAGCGGCCTGTCGTAAGAGGCGACAAAACAATCCACAGCCAGGTGGTAGGGTATTTGCCTGACTGGATGGCTACCACCCCTGATCTAAAGTATGCCATCATAACAACCTTGAGTTGTGTTCCGGCATTAGTGACCAGGTTCCAGTCTCCCTCGAGAGAGCAGAGAGCGCATTTGTAGCACCTTTAATGTTGCAAATGTATATAGGCGATCATAACCGCTTTCCATCAAGTGGGCCGTCAGCTGAACTCATGCAATAAAAAAAAAAAAAAATGACATGTCTTTGTCTAGATCTACTTTTATTTTTACGGGCCACATCAAGGCGTTCGATCAGGTGCCACGGGCCGTTTTATTAAGGTGTTTTTTTACTACTAAAATTGACGGGCTGATGGTCCACGTGATGAAAAGCGGTTACATCTTCTATGTATATTTGCAACACCAGAGGTGTTACCAGTGCAAATCCATTATCTTGTATAATTTATTTTTATTTTTACTAATGTTACGACCTAGTGCCGACAAAAAACAAATTCACACCTGCATACCTGTAACACTTTATTACCTGTCGGCATTTGAACTAATTGTAGTTCTTTTATGATTGTCTTCTTTTGTTTACTTATTTATTGGTTATTGTGGAGAGCAGCCTATTGTATTCGTTTATAGCCGTTTGCAGGCATAATTAGGCAGGTGTGCGGATTACGATTTCTGGGAAATTGCGTCGACGCTTGGCGGGCAAACATATTTGCATTTGTGCCATATAAAGCAATGGTCCGATTGAGGAAGGCAGTCGAGCGATAACCAGCCGCGAGACAAGACTTTTGTACATTCGATAATTTATTTAGTGATGAACTATGCGCGTGTTATTGAATCGTGCATTACGTTTGGACTGATTGTGTTCACTTATATTTGTACCTGTGTTATACGTGTTTGTATAGTTCTAATAAATTCTATAATAATTCCAACGGCATTTTAATTCGAGTCTTGGAACTCGTAACAATAATAACATACATAACAACTATGTAGTATATTAGGCGGGCCACTCACAAAAGTTCGGCGGGCTACTGGTTGAGTATGGCGTGTCTAGGACTGTCTGTCTTTGTAAGTTAACAAAGTCTAGATAAAAACATAAGTCTAAAAATATAACATAAAATTAAAGTTTAATTTTTCATTATTCGAAAGGGGATTTTTTTATCGAAATTCCATAAATGATGATATTGTTGCAAGCCGAAACTAATCCTTTGCAGATGACTTATTACCCATTTGAATTTGAGTGATCTACTGTTCGCGCTAATCTCTTTGTTCACGCCACCGTAAGATGTCATAAAACCTTCTTTCTTCTGTTGTTATTTCATGCGAATTATTGGAAGTCATTAAGCTGACCATTTAACGATTTCAAAGACCAGTGGGAGGCATATTGCTAGGAGGTCATATCTAATTTACAAATGGTTGAGGGTCGGTCAGATGGAAATACGCCAGTCGTGTTCTGATTGCGAACGAGGCGTTACCTAGTGCACTTTCAGCGCGAGTATCTTATAACGACGAACTTTACGCGTTTTATGTGATAACGATTATCTGCCCTATGGTTTGGTTTTGTTGTATTCGGCATACTTGTAAGAACTGTGAATTACGTTTGTACTTCTAATAAACTTTATGATAATTCCAACAGCATTTTCGAGTTTATATTCTACAAATCGCCTACAAATTCGTAACAATTCTAAATGTTAATATATGAATAGGTATGGTAATTAAAATCATTTTGCTGACGAATGCGTGTTTATTATTGTGTTATCGTAGAGTAAAGGTAACTTTAATAAATAATTTATAATTAATTACACCAAATGTAGACAACTCGGAAAGCGTTACGTATAGATGTGGAGGCAGGTGCGTACGGCCGTGCGGAGACGTTCGGCCCACAATAAAGGTTAGAAAGAAGGGACGTGCACCGATCTGCGCGCCCACTTTCACCTTGAGGCGAGAACCCAAGTAGCCGGAGAGACCCAGCTCTTCGGTCAACAAATGGTGGGGCCAGCCCGTAAAGGGTCGGCCTTCGTCCGTCCGGGCTGGAGGTGAATGCGCGAGCGAACCCACAGCCCGAACAAGAGGCGTTTGAGGATCAGACGGGGGTTTTAGTGGTTTGGGCCCTCTAGCATCTAGGGAGCAGAGGATTCTTCACCCCTGTTGACGAAGTGAGTTTGCCTGTCCCGGGGCATTCTTAAGCACTGATGCGCTAGGACCAGCGTGGGCGTAACTACGTTCTAAGTCTCACGCTCTTCCTACCACAGCGCAGGGCACATGGGAGGAGGGTGGTTTTAGTGGAGTATTGAGTTCTTCGAGTCTCCACACAAGCCGGCGATTTGACTTTGGTGCGCCATTCGTGGTGACACCTCTCGTCGCTTTGGTCTAATCCCTAGTAAAGGACCCGGTAGTGTGCGAAATGCATTTTCCCCGCCACAAAAAAAAACGGGTTTTAGTGGTTATCCCTAACTATGACGTAGCAATAGCACATCATACGTGAGGTGCTAAAGCCACCCCAAACTGACGAATCCCACACACGGGCTGCGACCTTTCCCCCTCGCGCATTCTATGGTCCTCATAGCTGATTGTTTCTGGTGTTTTGCCGTTATAAACATAATAATAATTGGCCTGGGCAGATAGATAAAACGATTTTGGTGGATAGTAAATTTTGCGTGTTTTTCCTTAAGAGTACGTAAATAAAAATAGATTTTTGTAAAGAACCAAAGCTGCCCTTGACGGTGATATTGGTCTGCTTGACTTTTCGGGCTTTCTTTCAATGTTCCTCAAACAAATAGTAGTAAACTAGGGAGCCGTGTGGGACTATGCTTCTGTGAAACATGCCAAACTATGGCCGACGTGGACGGGATGGCGTGATTTTCCCCTCGAAATTTTTCAAAAAAGTAGCTCATAATTGGACGGCACAAGTAGCTCGCAACAAATCTATTTTTAGTAGATTAATATTGTTTTGAGTGTTTGCTTTTGTGTTTTGTAAAAGTTTTTTAGAGATTCTAATTTCCCGTCCCCGTTTTGCTGGTGATTTTTAATGCGTTTTGTTCAATGATTTATGTGAATTTATGATTATATTTGCTTCTCTAACAACTTATGTTTTAACTTTAGATTGATTAATAGCCAGTTCTTATATCTTACTAATCGTTCATTTGCCTTACTGCTTACTATACTCTGATTGTAATTACCTGGACAAAAATCACAGCCGATCGACCTACCTTTTTTTGATTCATAAGTGAGTTGTGCGAGTTGAAATAACAACTCACGACCGACTTGATTTGTTGTAGCTGTCATTTTAGTCCAGGTAATTAAACATCCGATATAAGGCAAGTGAATTAATAGTAAAATATGGGAACTGGCCCTAAAAGCTGATTTACATTGTTCCAGCTACTGGCTTAGGGAGCGGACTGACTTCAAAGTATTGAATCGGGAATATCGAAATCAGTCAGACTTGGCAGCGCTGTACTGTCTTCAAATCAGATACCCACATTATACTACATTACTTACATACATAATATCACGCCTATTTCCCATGGGGGTATGAGGGTGAGCAGAGACTATAGATTTCTACTTGTGACGATCCTTTCGCTTCATCTACTATCATTAACCCCTTCGTAGATGTACGTTTATTTGAGATGCTTTTTACCTGGCCTCTCTTTAACACTTCTGATATTTGATCATGGTATGTTCGTCTCGTTCTACCGGCAGCAACTCTACCATTCACAATACTGACATACCTGTTTTGTGATTCTACTTTTATCCATTCTCTCTACATGCCCAAACCACCTTAACATTCCTTTTTCAACTCTTGTTATTACATCTTCTTTCAATCCACAACGTTCCCTAATTACACTGTTTCTTATCATATCATTCAAGCTAACCGCACATATACTTCTCAAAGCTCTCATTTAAACTGCGTTTATCCTACCTTCCTGCTTCTTCTGCCATGCCCAAGTTTCACTGCCGTACATCAGGGTTGGCACCAACACCCCTTTATGGACAGCCAAGCGTGCCTTTACAGACACTTTCTGGCTGTTCATAAAAGAGTTTACCGCTCCATTCACCTTATTACATGTTATAACTCTCCTTTCAATATCCTTTTCATACTTTCCGTCTCTGGTAAACATGCAACCTAAGTACACACATTCTCTGACTTGCTCTAACTTTTGGTTTCCTATCTGTATATTACAAATTGTCATTTTTTCATCTCTTTCAAACACCATAACTTTCATCTTGTTCACATTAATTTTCATACTCTTTCTCTCAAAAGACTCATTCATAATTGTTACCATCTCCTGTAACTCTGTTTCCGATGACGCAAATATAACCTGATCATCCGCGTAGAGTAGACATTTGATAAGTAACCCGTTCATTCTTAAACCACAATTCGCTTTCTTTCAAATCGTCCAAGCGGTGATACTACACAACCCTGTCTAACACCTTTTTCAATGCTAAACCATTCAGTGTAGGCGCCGTTGGCCCTAACACAAGCACAGGAATCACTATATAGAGACTTCAGTGATCGTAGCAGGTTGTCTGTCACTACATTAATATCTATAATATACGTACTATTAAGTACTAAACTATATTTTATACTACTACTATTTTTATATTTAACGATACTTTATACCATTAATGGTTTAAATGTTCGTAGTACTATACGACAGGACCAACTTGCTTAATAAGGCGCCGATGACACAACCTCTGTCAACGAAGTGAGTTTGCTCTGCTTCCCGGGCACTCTCAAGCACTGATGCGCAGGATTAGCGTGGGCGTAACTACTTTCTAAGTCTCAAGCTTTTCCTACCATAAGCGCGAGGCACATGGGGGCAGGTAGGTTTAGTGGAGTAGTGGCCTATGGGTTATTTACTTCCTGAGTCTCATAACTCTCTTCGCTTTGGTCTAATCCCCTAGCAAAGGACCCGGTAAGTCCACAAATTGTCAATTGTATCTGTACTGTGAGCATTGCTGAGATTGATGCCTCTTTTAGGAAAAGTTTTATTGAAGTGAAACTTGTTTAGAATCGTTGTGATTTGAAACTCGATGAAACGTAAAAGCGACACTAAATGGAGATAAACACATAGGAATAAGCATACGCGAGAATGAGATACGATATTTTACATTGTGCAGCACAGATTAGAGAGACAATAAGACCAATGATTAAACATCGGTCCAATTTGGACCGAAATAAAACTGATAATAATATTTTGCAGACAAAAACAGTGAAAAATTGAAAGCGATACTTACGAAGTTTATTTTGAATTATAATATGTTGACGGATGTTGGCTAAAGGAATTATATTTATATTAATAAAAGTTAGAGAAGAATTATCTGTGAGTATATTCTCTGAAGTTTCACTTCTATTTCATTTGAACTGCACACACACGCACATACACATGTTTTAAGTCAATTTTTGTTAACACTTGTTTTATATTAGTTTAACTGTCCTAAATAAAATTATTTTGGGGTGACACAGGTTGTTCTGTCAGCAGTTTTGCGCTCGGGCAACTACAGCGCACGTTCGGTTGTCTTACCCGAATTGCGACAGACCGGTCTTGTCTCGCGGAGCACATCGGCCACTCCTTAGGACTTAACGTGTGTAGTAATTATATTGTGTGTCAACGATATAACAGTTTAAAATAGTTTTAGATTTCTCTCAAACCTTCTGATAAATAACACCACAGGGATACTCCACATATTCTGTCTTTCTTTAAATCAATTTACACGATGCCAGTATCAAGTCAGCAATGACTTCCTTCGAATTTGATGTCAGTAGCTGGATTAATGTAAACCACCTTTAAGACGTTTACTATCAGTCAGTCAGATATCTAATATGTTCTTAACCTTATCAATGCAGGAATGGAGAAAGAGTACTAATCCCTGCGGCCAGGCGGCCTGTCGCAAGAGGCGACAAGACAACCCATAGCCAGGTGGTAGAGCATTTATTCATCTGGATGGTAACCATCCCTGATATAGAGCATGCCGCCATAACAACCTTCCCTTGTGTTAGTGGCCAGGTTCTAATCCTATCTACGAGTACGGCAGCACATTGGTAGCACCTTTAGTGTTGCAAACGCCCACAGGCGGTCGTAACCACTGTCCATCACAGTTGGGCCGTCAGCCTGTCTACTGCAGTAATAAAAAATAACAAACAAAAATGTTTGATATGATTTTTTTGTTGCATGAGTTTAGTACATATTTGTAACACCAAAGGTGCCACCAGTGTTGCGCAGCTCTCTAAAGGGAGACTGAAACCTGGCCACTGATGTCGGAAAACTACTCAAGGTTGTTATGGCGGCATACTCTAGAAAGGGGTGGTAGCCATCCAGACGGGCAAATGTCCTGCCACCTGACTATGGGTTGTTTCGTCTCCTCTTACGACAAGCCGCCCGAGCGCAGGAAATTGTATTCTTTCTCAGTTCTTGCACGGATGAACATATGCAACAGGAATGAAATTCGCCTCGTGAGAAATTGTAAGTATACTACCATGTTTTCTTTTTACTTGTGAGGTAATTGAATATAATTATATAGTTGCAGTGTATGAAGAATTCCCTGCACGCTAGTCTTCGTGCGAGTGGCCTCGACGGAGGCTATGGGTACCAGAACAACTACCACTTTCCACCAGTACACACTCCGGACTTTTGGAGAGAACCACTAAGGGAGTAAGTATTGGTGGAATTTTGAATACTTCTTGGTAATATTCATATTAATAATAGGTATATATTAATAAATAAGTTTTTAATCAAGCTAGTTTCACAGAAAATTGTTTTTTAAAGGTTGAAAATTAAGAATCTTGAAAGAGGCATAAAGCGTTTTTTGAATGGTGCCTCAGATAGCGATACACTTTATAGTGGTGAGAAAAATACATTATGTCAATCTCTATCATATTTCTGAAGAATTAAAGAATACAACTGTATTCTATGCTGCAACGCATTTTTGATTAATTTTCTAGTTAGAAAAACATTGCAAAGTTATGTCTAAACGCTGATGCCCGCGACTTCGTCCGCGTGGTGCTATTTTTTAACTATCCTACGGGAACTCTTTAGTTTTTCGGGATCAAAGTATCCTATATGTTGACCAGGGATATAAGGCTACCACCATAAAAAATTTCAAATAAACGACGGACTTTGCACGGTCGAATTTTATTGAATCGTGCAGTGTGAACTGGTTGCATCCAGTTTTATTTGTATTTGTTTTTATACGTGTTTGTACAGTTCTAATAAATTCTATAGTAGTTCCAACGGCATTTTTAATTTGAGTCCTGTAGCTCGTAACATTATGAATAAAAATATTTACTAAATTAATAGAATTTAGTTACGACAAATCTCTAGGTATTATACAAAGGTTTATTTTTTATTTTGAAACTTGCACGAGAGTAATTTTCAAAACGTTTTTCCATTTTCAGGGATTACAACTTAATGGGTTCCCGCGGTCGCAGCACCCGCCGGCCCCTAACACTACCAGAGCTGACTGGTCAACCCTTACACCGCTCTTCCGTCTATGCCAATAGTATGTATTATTATTAAATCACTAATCGATAGTTTATGACCAGCAGTGGACTTCATTAAGCTGCGATGATGTTGGACTATTTATTATTAAACCTTAGTAATTAAGTTTAATTACTAGCACGATGGAAATTTATACGAATAAAGCCATAAAAGTATAACAAATAAGAAGAGATTTTTATCCGTGTAGGAATGGAGAAAGAAGCCTGCGGTAAGAGGCGATAAAATAACTTAAAACCTAGTTGTAGGGCATTTGCAATAGGATAGCTACCACTGTTAGTCTAGAGTATGCCGCTATAATAACCTTGGGTTGTGTTCCGGGACCACTTCAGCCAGGTTCTACTACCGCCTTCGAGACTGGCAGCACATTGGTAGCAACTTTGGTGTTGCAAATAATAGGTTGGGGAAAGTCTTTTCGCATATAGTATGTATGAACTTGTAATAAGATCTCTTTGGCTATACCATTTGTATCTGGCTGGTTTTGGTATCATTAAAAAGTTTTAATTTTAAAGAAAACAATTCCAAATTCACATTACGAAAATGTGTGATTTTCATTTATTTTATTATTGTTAAAATTAGTGAATCTAATGAAGAAATTCGAAACATTTTGAAATTTTACTACAAAAAAGGCAAAAATGCAATACAAGCCGTAAAAAAAATTGTGATGTTTATGGACATAATGCAGTCAGTATCTGTGAGAGTAGCGCAAATTTGGTTTAAGCGTTTTCAATCCGGAAATTTTGATATCGAAGATGCACGTCGCTCTGGTAGCCCTGTTACGGACAAAATTGATGCAATTTTTGAAGTGGAGCAAGATCGGCATATTAGTAGTTACGATGTAGCTGGAGAATTGGAAATTGACCACAAAACGGTTTTGGCGCATTTGAAAAAAGCTGGGTACACAAAAAAGCTCGATATTTAGGTGCCTCATGAGCTCACTGAAAGAAACCTAATGAACCGCGTACTCATTTGTGATTCTTTATTACGACGTAATGAAACCGAACCATTTTTGAAGAAGCTGATAATTGGTGATGAAAAGTGGATTACGTACGACAAGAACGTGTGAAAAAAAAGCGTGGTCAAAGCCCGGTCAGGCTTCACAGACAGTGGCGAAACCCGGGTTAACTCGCAACAAGATGATGTTGTGTGTATGGTGGGATTGGAAGGCCATTATTCATTATGAGCTGTTACCGCCAGGCAGTACCATCGTTTCTGAACTGTATTGCGAGCAACTGATGAAATTAAAGCAAAAAATTGAGAGAAAGCGGCCGGAATTAATCAACAGAAGGGGTGTGGTTTTTCACCACGATAACGCTAGACCTCACACATCTTTAGCCACACAGCAAAAATTACGAGAGCTTGGCTGGGAGGTGTTTATGCATCCGCCGTATAGTCCTGACCTTGCACCTTCAGATTTTCACCTGTTTTGGTCTCTACAGAATTCCTAAGGCAGTGTCAGGTTAACATCACGAGAGGACTATCAAAACCACTTGTCGCAGTTTTTTGATCAGAAGCCCCAAAATTTTGATGGCAATGGGATCACGTCCCTATCTACAAGATGGCAAAAAGTTATCCAACAAAATGGCACCTACATACTTCAGTCAAATGTAAATAAACTTTATAAAAAAACCTATTGAATTTTTATATAAAATGCGAAGAAATTTTTTCCCCAACCTAATATTTATAGGCGATGGTAACCATTTTCCGTTATGTTAGCTGTACTTCTGCAATAAAAAGAGAGTCAAAAATTTGCTTCCGAGAACGAAAAGAATGACCATGTATCTATCTAGACAACTTACCTTACACGTGTATAAAGTTACATGTCTAACCAGTATCCTGCTGATATTAGTATGATTTATAGGGATCCAGTGCGCTGGCGCCAGTCCTAGAGACAAGCCACCGCTGGCTTGGCTCGTGTTGTTTAGCCAAGTCAGCCTGGATTTTCTTGTGGTGTGCACACGTTTGACGTTCAAATATAATTAATTCGCGGCAAACCCGTCCGTTGAAAAAGAAATGTTCAAAGAACATCTCTGCACTATTACTACAAGTGTTGGGCTAAGCGATAGACTCATAACTGAAGCTTCTGCTTTGTTGCTATAACAACTAAGATTAGAAGATCCTTCTGAGTACATGTTGGTTGAATTCTAAACAAAAACGAACGCACATGCATCCTACGAATATCCGCCAGGGACTGGTGAGTAGTGATGGCATATTTCACCGATCACCGGTTAAATAACAGTGATATAAAATAAATCACTTTCCACTCCGGTTACAAGAATAGGAAACAACTGTTCAATTTCGCCAGAGCATAGTACAAAATACCTAAAATAGATAGTGAAAATGATAAAGGAGCGAATTAATTTAAGTAAAATTGAACCTTATTCTTTAAAAAGTTAGGCATGAGTTATTTATAACGCCGCGAAGTAACGTTGAGAGGGCAGTGTATTATTTAATTTCACAGTTCCAATAATCACTTGCTGTTCTAATCGTCACTGTGACACGTCTTGGTGTTGTTATTTTATCGTCACTTCTAAAATATCGGGTGGTGATTTTTCACCGGTGAACATATGAAATAATTTCACGGCAGTGATCGGTATATTAAAGTAGCTGTATCTTCCATTACTACTGGCGAGATACGTCTACACGTGTCCGCAACACTAGCGCGGGGATTAAGGGGTATGTGGGCGGAGGTCACTGGCTTGAAAAATACACGGGGGCTCTATTCTCGCCAGCGCTGGCTTGGCTTGAAAAACTGTTTTAACAAGTCCAATACCAAGCCAGTTCTGGCTTCGTACAAACAAGCCTTTATACTATTTTCGGATATCCTATATTTCTCCCTGTTATTGTGAGAACCTATCGATAATATACGAATTGTTCTCTAGACCACGTAGAAGGAGTAATCAATATTTATATTGCACAGACTAAATATATATTCTCTTATTTTCTGGACAATCACTGTCAATGTGGAGTTATGGTAGACCGATTTAGACACTACGGGTTGTCAAGTTTAAAAAGCGCAGGAAGAAGATATCGTCATGCCAGCCTCAACGACATCATCCGCCGAGGTCTTGGCAGCGTCGTCGTACCGGCCATTCTAGAACCGAATGGCCTGGTACGTGACGATGGCAAGACACCGGATGGAATGTCACTCGTCCCTTAGAAGATGAGGCGGCCGCTATCCAATGACCGAGTAAGGGGCTGGCAACGCCGCCGCTTCAGCTAAAGACGTCAAACGGCGCAAATATGACGCCTTAGGCAAAAGGTTACATATTTGTGCCGTTTGGGGTTGTTAAGCCCGTGGTGTCCATCGGCAAAGAGTTTCTTTAAAGACATATGTAAGCAACTCAAGTGTCAAAACACTACCCGTAATCAGAAGGCTGGCTCATATTTCGCACAACAAATAAGCATTGCCATACAGTGTGGCAATGCAGCCTTCTGGGCACGCTCCCCGTTGGCAGAGATCTGCTACATAGTGTATTTTAGTTTCAATGCCTTTGTTTTCTTTTATCTTATAGTATAGATAGATATGCAAACATAAATTGATTTTTATAACGCTCTGCATAATTTTCTTAATAATGACTTTATTAAAAATGCTATTAAAGATCATGCAAGAGGTAGAGCAAATGGATACGAGCAAAAGAACAAAAAGACTTTGCCGACAAACGGTGAGAACGTAGCACCGAAATCTCCAGAAGAACCAGCGACAGGTAAATATTTGTTCTATCATTAGCCTAATTTCGGAAAATAGGATAGTTTTGGGTCTGTTATATGGCAGTGTAGCGTGGCCTGTACTTGAGCGACACGAGCAGGAGCTGCATGTCACAGAAATGAATATGCTTCGGTGGATGTGTGGAGTCATGCGGAAGGATCGCGTCAGGAACTCCCGTATCCGCGGCAGTCTTCACATCCGTGACATAGCAGACAAACTTCAAGAGAGTCGCTTACGCTGGTACGGCCATGTTTTCCGGAAACGGGCTAGTTACGTGGGCAACAGATGTCCAGCCATGCCACCTCCGCCAGGTCCCGGTCGAAGGGGTAGGCCCAAGAAATGCTGGCTTGACTTTGTGACGAATGATATGCGTACCAATGGTCTCAATACAAGGGATGCTGATGGTCGCGCGAAGTTGAGAAGAAACAGTAGGAAAGCGGACCCTGGACGTCGAAGTGATCGCTCCGAACGCAACCGGGATCTAACGCTCGGATGATGATGATGATGATGATGGGTATAGTTTTGTGTACTCAAATGAGACTGAATAACTCAATAGATCATCCTGAAAACCGATATGTAAGTACAATACTTTCGATGCTTTGAATATAAGATACTATTTAGATTATTATTAATTATTATGATTTAGCAACCCTACACCGGGAAATAAAAGAAGAAAAGAAAGTAATATTTATTGTCGAGAATAAATGCACATAAAACTAAAAAAAAAAGCATAAAACATAAAGACATAAGTATTTTATAAAACACAAAATATTAAAAATAAAAATAATGTACATAAGTATTGGTGGCAGTTGCTTCTTGTTTGGAGAATTAAAACTCGGTAGTAATGGACTGTATGATTATTATTTAACTTTTTACACGAATAAAATAGGTACACATTTTGCAAGAGAGTATTTGAGTTGTGATGAGAGAAGTACACATGTGCCGTTGTGAAGATGTGTGAAGATGTGCCAAGATGTGTCCAGATGTGTCTGTTTTTGCCTCCAAGGCTGTCCCTATATCCCGCATCCCGTCTGACGCCTAGTTGCTAATTGTGCTAGCTATGGGCGTCAGCGGTATGCGGGGCGCGGAGAGTAGGTGTGCTCCGGCGGGTGGGTCAGGGGGGTGCTCTCTGTCCGCAACAATAAGATTCACGGTAATGAGGCCAACAACTCAGCATTATGCTGTATCAAGAAGAGCTGACACAGCGCTGTATATCAGTCGCAGCCTCCAGTAAGTTAGAAGTGACCCAAACATGTAAGTTCTCATTAACATTCGTGAAGTGAATTTAAATCAATGGTAACTTAAACACTATTATCAAAAACTTAACATTATAAAAATAATTGTCTATAAATATATATGAGAAATATCCCGTTATCATTATATACTATAAGGTTATTATTTATAAGAATAAATTTAAATAGAAATAAGTGTAATTTAATAAATAATAAAATTGAATTTAAACAAACATAATTATACACAAAGAAAATACTGCTAGCAATAAAAGATTCGGAACGATGACCCGTGGAATACTTTTGTGTTATAATTATATAAAACTAACTGACCCGGCGAACTTCGTACCGCCATATTTTCTGAATACCTAAAAGACTGTTTCATGACACAAAAACAAAATCACCAAAATCGCTTCAGGTGATTAGGATGATTCTAGAACCCGATCTCAGCGCCACCTACCGGTTCCAATTGTGAATCTAAACCATCCGGGAACCCATTCAAACACACAAAAATAAAATCACCAAAATCGCTCCAGGTGATTAGGATGATTCTAGAACCCGATCTCAGCGCCACCTGCCGGTTCTAATTGTGAATCTAATCCATCCGAGAACCCATTCAAACACACAAAAATAAAAATCGCTTCAGGTGATTAGGATGATTCTAGAACCCGATCTCAGCGCCACCTACCGGTTCCAATTGTGAATCTAAACCATCCGGGAACCCATTCAAACACACAAAAATAAAATCACCAAAATCGCTCCAGGTGATTAGGATGATTCTAGAACCCGATCTCAGCGCCACCTGCCGGTTCTAATTGTGAATCTAATCCATCCGAGAACCCATTCAAACACACAAAAATAAAATCGCTTCAGGTGATTAGGATGATTCTAGAACCCGATCTCAGCGCCACCTACCGGTTCCAATTGTGAATCTAAACCATCCGGGAACCCATTCAAACACACAAAAATAAAATCACCAAAATCGCTCCAGGTGATTAGGATGATTCTAGAACCCGATCTCAGCGCCACCTGCCGGTTCTAATTGTGAATCTAATCCATCCGAGAACCCATTCAAACACACAAAAATAAAATCGCTTCAGGTGATTAGGATTCTAGAACCCGATCTCAGCGCCACCTACCGGTACCAATTGTGAATCTAAACCATCCGGGAACCCATTCAAACACACAAAAACAAAATCACCAAAATCGCTTCAGGTGATTAGGATGATTCTAGAACCCGATCTCAGCGCCACCTACCGGTTCCAATTGTGAATCTAAACCATCCGGGAACCCATTCAAACACACAAAAATAAAATCACCAAAATCGCTCCAGGTGATTAGGATGATTCTAGAACCCGATCTCAGCGCCACCTGCCGGTTCTAATTGTGAATCTAATCCATCCGAGAACCCATTCAAACACACAAAAATAAAATCGCTTCAGGTGATTAGGATTCTAGAACCCGATCTCAGCGCCACCTACCGGTACCAATTGTGAATCTAAACCATCCGGAAACCCATTCAAACACACAAAAAACAAAATCACCAAAATCGCTTCAGGTGATTAGGATGATTCTAGAACCCGATCTCAGCGCCACCTACCGGTTCCAATTGTGAATCTAAACCATCCGGGAACCCATTCAAACACACAAAAATAAAATCACCAAAATCGCTCCAGGTGATTAGGATGATTCTAGAACCCGATCTCAGCGCCACCTGCCGGTTCCAATTGTGAATCTAAACCATCCGGGAACCCATTCAAACACACAAAAATAAAATCGCTTCAGGTGATTAGGATTCTAGAACCCGATCTCAGCGCCACCTACCGGTACCAATTGTGAATCTAAACCATCCGGGAACCCATTCAAACACACAAAAACAAAATCACCAAAATCGCTTCAGGTGATTAGGATGATTCTAGAACCCGATCTCAGCGCCACCTACCGGTTCCAATTGTGAATCTAAACCATCCGGGAACCCATTCAAACACACAAAAATAAAATCACCAAAATCGCTCCAGGTGATTAGGATGATTCTAGAACCCGATCTCAGCGCCACCTGCCGGTTCCAATTGTGAATCTAATCCATCCGAGAACCCATTCAAACACACAAAAATAAAATCGCTTCAGGTGATTAGGATTCTAGAACCCGATCTCAGCGCCACCTACCGGTACCAATTGTGAATCTAAACCATCCGGGAACCCATTCAAACACACAAAAACAAAATCACCAAAATCGCTTCAGGTGATTAGGATGATTCTAGAACCCGATCTCAGCGCCACCTACCGGTTCCAATTGTGAATCTAAACCATCCGGGAACCCATTCAAACACACAAAAATAAAATCACCAAAATCGCTCCAGGTGATTAGGATGATTCTAGAACCCGATCTCAGCGCCACCTGCCGGTTCTAATTGTGAATCTAATCCATCCGAGAACCCATTCAAACACACAAAAATAAAATCGCTTCAGGTGATTAGGATTCTAGAACCCGATCTCAGCGCCACCTACCGGTACCAATTGTGAATCTAAACCATCCGGGAACCCATTCAAACACACAAAAACAAAATCACCAAAATCGCTTCAGGTGATTAGGATGATTCTAGAACCCGATCTCAGCGCCACCTACCGGTTCCAATTGTGAATCTAAACCATCCGGGAACCCATTCAAACACACAAAAATAAAATCACCAAAATCGCTCCAGGTGATTAGGATGATTCTAGAACCCGATCTCAGCGCCACCTGCCGGTTCCAATTGTGAATCTAAACCATCCGGGAACCCATTCAAACACACATAAACAAAATCACCAAAATCGCTTCAGGTGATTAGGAGGATTCTAGAACCCGATCTCAGCGCCATCTACCGGTTCTAATTGTGAATCTAAACCACCCAGGGATCCATTTAAACACACAAAACAAATATCATCAAAATCGTTAAAGTCTTTCTCAAGTTATGGGTGTACATATATTTCTACGATTCATTTTTATATTAGGTTGGAGAAAAGTTTCTTCGCATTTTGTATAAAAATTCAAAAGGTGTTTTTATAAAGTTTATTTACATTTGACTAAAGCATGTAAGTACCATTTTGTTGGATAATTTTTTGCCATCTTGTAGGTAACGACGTGATCCCATTGCTATAAAAAATTTGAGGCTTCTGATCAAAAAACTGCGACAAGTGGTTTTGGCAGTCCTCACGTGATGTTAACCTGACACTGCCTAAGGAATTCTGCAGAGACCGAAACAGGTGAAAATTTGAAGGTGCAAGGTCAGGACTATACGGCGGATGCATTAACACCTCCCAGCCAAACTCTCGTAAATTTTGCTGAGTGGCTAAAGATGTGTGAGGTTTAGCGTTACCATGGTGAAAAACTTCTGTTGATTAATTCCGGCCGCATACTCTCAACTTTTTGCTTTAATCTCATCAGTTGTTCGCAGTACAGTTCAGAATCGATGGTCCTGCCTGGCGGTAACAGCTCATAATGAATAATGCCCTTCCAATCCCACTATACACACAGCATCACCTTGTTGCGAGTTAACCCGGATTTCGCCACAGTCTGTGAAGCCTGGCCGGCCTTTGACCACGATCTTTTTCGCACGTTCTCGTCGTACGTGATCCACTTTTCTTCACCAGTTATCAGCTTCTTCAAAAATGGTTCGGTTTCATTACGTCGTAATAAAGAATCACAAATGGGTACACGGTTCATAAGGTTTCTTTCAGTGAGCTCATGAGGCACCCAAATATCGAGCTTTTTTGTGTACCCAGCTTTTTTCAAACGCGCCAAAACCGTTTTGCGGTTAATTCCCAGTTCTCCAGCTACATCGTAACTATTAATATGCCGATCTTGCTCCACTTTTTCAAAAATGGCATCAATTTTATCTGTAACAGGGCGACCATAGCAACGTGCATCTTTGATATCAAAATTTCCGAATTGAAAACGCTTAAACCAAATTTGCGCTACTCTCACAGATACTGACTGCATTATGTCCATAAACATCACAATTTTTTTTCACGGCTTGTATTGCATTTTTGCCTTTTTTGTAGTAAAATTTTAAAATGTTTCGAATTTCTTCATTAGATTCACTAATTTTAACAATAATAAAAACAAATGAAAATCACACATTTTCGTAATGTGAATTTGGAATTGTCTTCTTTAAAATTAAAACTTTTTAATGATACCAAAAACAGCCAGATACAAATGGTATAGCCAAAGAGAGTACAATTTACAAGTTCATACATACTATATGCGAAAAGACTTTTCCCCGACCTATTATATAAGATTGCTTCATATAAACAACTGAATATTACACGTGCTATTCATATTGTGGCGAGTGATGGTGGAACAATCTTGGTTGGTTTAAGAAGTTTCAAAAAAGGTAGAAGATTGTGGAAGGAAAAGACAAGTGCAGATGCATTTTAGAAAGGGATAGATGATGAACGAAAGTTCCAGAATAGAAGGTTCGGGAAGGAAAAGACAGAGATAGATAGATGTTTAGAAAGGGATAGATAGTAAATAAAAGAATAACGAAAAGAAGATCGAAATTATAGGTTCCAGAAGATTCTTCCGGGTATATAAGCAGCGTAAGGCGCGCCTACGGGATAGTTCAGTTGAAGACAGCAAAGCGACAAGTACGATACGAAAGAGTTGGAAGAGAAGTTTAATAGAAGACAGTGACGTGTTTAGTGGTGAATTTACTGAAAAGTTTAGAGGGCAGTTCAGTGAAGGAGGAGCGTAGCGTGGTTTAAGAGAAATCCAAAAGCGAGCTACACGCGGTAAATTCGGAGGTGGGCACTGCACCTGTACCGAAAAACTAAGTCATATCAAAGTACTACAGAATAAGACTAAATAGGAGGCCATAATTTCGTATTGAACGCGATAATACCGATCACCACTATCATTCATATTCTAATACTGTATAGAATATTGCCTCCAAAAACAACCTTGATGAGTATTGTATTATGTACAACAACAAAGTTTGAAATGTGTGACAAACTTTATATTTGCCATCCCAATGGATCTACATAATCGAAAAATAAAAAATTGTACGGAAACTAGCGCCATCAAGTGGTCCAGGAACATCAAAAATTATAATTAGTTTCCATTTAGTCCACTTAACTTCACTTAAGATGGCGCTGTGAAATATCGTTGAATAAATACATTGTGCTGACGAGATCTTAAGAGCATAAACGAAACCACAAGTTATGGTCATATTTGATGAATCTCGCAGATTTTTATATGAAGTTTTATTTTACTTTTCATATAAATTATATTGTATGTGTATATATGTAACTCTATGTACATATATTTGTATTTTTATTTACTATTAATATATGTATATATTTCAAACTATTCGTACTGAATACCGACCCATTATTAGAAATGTGAAATTATCTCCAGAAGGTTGTCTGGAAGAAATCGCTGTCAGCGATAAGACCGCTGATTGATATATGATTGTTAACTCATGTGTATTATTTTATTGCGTGCAATAAAGAATATTCTATTCTATTCTAAATTACAGTGTTGTGTATAAGTTTTTAAACTAATTTTATTCTATCTTTCCCTTTATTCCAATTTAGAACAAGTTATAACTTATTAACACCATGTAGTGGTATATATATGAATATAATGCCGATTGTAGCACCATCTATCGGACAGGGAAAATGATATTTATATATTTTATTCCAGAGGGGCTCATCTATTTTATATATCTCATATATCTTTGCTTTATTCACCGAAGTACGGTCAACTTTCCGTGTGTTTGCGTATTTTACTGTATATTAAATGAGGAATGATTTTTTAATTTTCCAAATAAACTTACAAGATTACACAAACAATTACAATTGCATTGTCAAACTGCAACGCGGTTTATCGGCAGCGTTCTCGTAGATCATATTAAATTATACCTTATAACTTTTGTTTTAAGTACCTATACAATTTTTCAAATAAATTATAATATAAATTAACTTAAATGATTCGATTAACCAATTTTTATATTAATCCTTACATTATTTACTACCGATATCAAAGTATATATACACAAAACATATATATATATATATATATATATATATATATATATAAGAAAGATAGGTAATAGTACATATACGTAATGAGATATGATACTATCATCAAGAACACAATGCTAAATAATGCTCACGTAATTTTAAATACTGTTTTGACATATTTGGGTATCTCATTATACCCAAATATCTCAGGTTCTTTAAAGAGCACACGAACAGTGTTTTCTTCTTAATAGATACAATAAGAAAAGTGTTACTGGACACATTCTTAGTATAAATAATTATATCTAGTCTTATAGGTCAGATTAGACGCTTATTAGTCTTGTTCCTTATATTAGATTGTTATTTTAATATTGTATCTTTAAGACGCAGCATTTAGTAAAAAAAAAGTTCATACCCATTTCCTGGTCTGTAGCCCGTAACGAGCAATCGAGGAAGTGTTTAATATGATGCCACTACCATACTTCTACAAATGCACAGCTCGTATCGGTATGACTGTCACCCTCATTTAATCTTCCTAGAACCATCACGGTTAATGACGCGACACTTCTCTATAACATTAATTCTACCATCAATAACAATCTCAAGGGAACTTCCAACCTAGTTTTGCCCTCTGCTCTACGAAAAGAGGTCGTTAAGGCTTCTAGCAACGCCAAAATCCTTGCAGATTTTTCGGTATTGATTTTTCGAGCGATAGCAGGGATACAGACGCAGTCGTTTTCATTATTCAGATGAATTATTATTTTATTGTGAAAAAATAAAGTAGTATTTTAAAAATCTCTCTTTTATAAAGAACAAGATATTTTTTTATCCTGTTTCGATAAAAATTGGTAAAATGGTTTCATGTCGATAGTTTGGAGGCGATTTGGTGATTTTTTTTCTTAACTTAAAATAACTATAGAAAAATTACGAAAAGACTAAATTACGTCTCATATCGTGAAGATTAATGATATTTTTTTTGGTAAATTATTGATTAATTAATGCCAACGAAAAGTTGTTTGGTTTGCATCCCACTTTCGACTGTTTGCGGCAACAGGAGCCTTAAAGAATTACATCCTAAAATTTCTTCCGTGAGTAACGCGAATGTGTTCCACAGTAAAAGAACAGCATCTAAAACTTTAAAGTGTGCAGTAGAAAAGAGACTTCCAGTAAAGACTAATGTAAGCCTATTTGGTTTATGGGAACTGCATATGTCTAGTCATCGCAGCGGACAACGAACTACTGGCACGCGCAACGCGGGAGCGCACGTATTAATAGTTGCTCTATCTCGCTCCAACGTCATCCGTCCCGCTCACATAATTTGCTATTATATTGTTATAACTGTACGACTTGTTAATAGTTATACTTACCGTTTCCAAAATAAATTAGTTCACATCATCACTCGACAGTGAATACTACTCTCTACCATCTGAAGTATGACTTAACCTCTCGCTGCTGCATGTCCTTAGTATGCTCAACAAACCTGTTGTATCATATTTTGTTCATTTGTCCTTATATTTCAGAATGCCGACTAAATTTGTTACCTGAATTAAATAGTTCGTGTAAATCAAACACCACATCTGTTTATCCGGAACTGAAAGTTGTCGTTACAAAAATGATACACCATGGACACGGTGAGAATTATAGAGTGTAGGTAGATTGGCAGATTGGTTTGTTTAATAATATGCTTAGAGTACTAAAAACTAACAGTGTTGTTGTGCATGCTAATGACTAACATAACTAAACCAACTTGTTAATGGTTACATGTTTAAATTAAATTCATAAAATATTCGGGTCGTTTTAGTATTACGCCAAAATAAAGGTTTGCACTGAAAATCAGCTTTGTGTTGGATATTATGCCGGCACAGTAATAAGCTGAGTGCAAACCTTGTTTGCTGAAAATGCGGCGCACTGACACTCAAAATATGTTTTTATTTATAAGACACATGTAAGCAATGTAAGTACGTCACTATTTCTTCAAATATTTTTTTTCTTTCTTTGTTTTTTTCATGTTTAACGTAAAGTTATAAAACCCAGTAATTAAGGCTAGAAGTCACGTCTATATCGAAATGTTTCCGAGGGTCTATTAAATGTAGTGAATCTGATGAAATCTCATCAAGTTTTGCTTGAAGTATCAATTATTTTGTACTTACACACAAATGTCCAGTATACATCAGAATTATATACAAATATTGGGAATCGTTGCACTTCTAAAAAATACTATATCTGTATTATCTGAAGAGTTAATAAGGTCTGAAATGACGGCCTCCGTGGTTGAGCGGGCTAAGTCTTAACCAGCCGAACTAGCTGAAACGCAGAGGCTCAGGTTTCAATTACTGGCATGGTAAATTTCGGAAACGAACTTTCTGTTATTTACTATGGTCTGGGTGTCTGAAATCGGCCCCAGAATGGACCCTCGTATATTATCCAGAACACAAGCGTAACTTGCTTAGCTTAGGGATATATAATATGTGTTTTTCTTCCAAAGACGAGAAACGTTTCCCTTGGAATTAAATAGACGCCATCATCCCCTCGTCGCTTGGTTCAGCTAGAAGAACGGAATCAGCAGAGAGTTGTTATAATATTAGTCTAACTTGAATTTATCAACAGAATCATCATCTTCTTACCAGGGTGGCTTCACTTCCCGTAATGAAAGATTTGTTTATTATGTGACCATTTGATTGTTTATTAGCATAGCTTTTCCAACCCACCATACCCTAACTATATTTGTTTATTATAAATCAGTAAATTTAACGTCTCTTTGTGCTAGACGGAGGTAATAAAGTTAATTTAAGTTTTAGTTGGTGTTCGTAGGCCTGTGTTAACGCCTCCAGGGAAGAGACTTATATGTTTGTATTGTAACTCAGCTTATCTAGCTGTTGTAGAAGAACCATAATAAATGACCTAACTGAATTAAAATAAATCGTATGATTTTCTTACTTACCCAGCTAACCCGAGCTCGGCCCCTTCAAATCTCATGAAAATCAGTTTCCCTGATTAACTTTTCAGTAAAGAAAGCCATTTAGTCTTGTTTTACATAACCATTAAGGGAAATCAATAAACAAATTTAAAAGGTGACAATGATCTTTTTTTTAAAAGGTAACATTATTTAATATAAAAAATAATAAACGTAATGTAATTTCGACAGCATCTATTAACTTCGGCAGTTTTACTTAGTATCAGATTATTGTGCCGTGGACAGTCTCTTATGATGGAGCTACATTAGCGGGCTATCGCGAATATTCGCGTTATCGCGATTAGTGTGCCGAGTAGATCTTTGCATCGCGTAGTAATCGGACGATGACGAATGCTTATCGGGGCACTGTCGGTAAACTGGCGAGCATTAAAAGGTTTTGTCGAGACAATGTTCTCTTGCGTGACTACACCTGCGTCACTTCAGTGCATTCCGGACTTTGAAGCGGGACGGACGTGCTTATGATTTATTGTACAGTATGGACTGGAATTATAACAAATAATTCACAGACATACAATGCAACGCCACTACTTCCTGCATTTTCAATACTGCCTACGTCGGCCGCACAACAGGCGTCGAACACCATCCGGTACGATGTGCGCGCCAACGTGACTTGGATCTAATATAAACAAGAACATCGCGTATACCTGCACACGATGTTTTTAAAGCGCGCCAACGCGACACGTATCTTCGTCCGCTAATGTAACCCCACCATGACAGATACGCCAACTAACAATTTCTGCGAAACTGTTCGTTATTAACGAGAATGAGTAGTTACACCACCAAGTTATTGTCCTACCAGAGACACGGCGTATAGAGCAGTTCTTGGGATAAATGCGTGTTATTTTTCGATACTCTTTTCCGCGGACTGGTTTCTTTCAAATTCTCTTAAGTTTTTTGTTTGTATTTCCAACTCTTGATATTATGTTTGTAGGTAAACTGGCAAACAAGTCCACTAAGTAAACGGCAATTCGGTGTTACCGTCGTCCATGAACGTTAGCAACACAAAGAGAGCCGATGTGTTTCCTACCTTGTTCAGACTCTAAATACCAGTTTACACCCTTTTTTAAGAGCCTCGTATTGTAGCGCTTGAGAAAATCGGAGGTAGGAGATCGTTTGATAGTTTGGTTACGTATGAAAGGAATCTGCGCCAAGCATAGTGAGCAACTTCCAAGTGTCTCTACTGCCGAAAAGAGTACAACGCGTTTCATAGGTATTTATAAGACTTTTGTACACAGATGGTAATGAGCTATCAATTTGCTTCTATTTCAGTATCAAACGGGCAACAGGTGGAAGCAGGACGTCCGCGAGCTCGACGCCATCATCATCGCAAGCATGCGCCGGAGCACACGTAACTCACACCAACATTACGGTTACAAGTGATTACTCTCTCACAAATCTAGTAGTTCATACTACGTATGTTAATCTTTTTTGACATATGACTTTTGATGTAATGATCGACTAGAAGAATTTTGGGGAAACTCGATTTTATCAACACATAACAGCTCCAATTGATCTTGTAGAGAATAAAAGTGATTATGATTCTTTCACTCAAACAAAATCAGCTCAAATATAAAAATATATTTTATTCCATCTCTATGATCACAAAATACGCAGAAGCTCAGACTCACTTATGTCCGTATTC
The DNA here is from genome assembly GCA_039645545.1 of Dendrolimus houi. Lineage (NCBI taxonomy): Eukaryota > Metazoa > Arthropoda > Insecta > Lepidoptera > Lasiocampidae > Dendrolimus > Dendrolimus houi. The sequence continues at coordinate 22,897,708 of CM077122.1, forward strand.
AAGAACGGGAATTAGTTTTGAATGAAAGTTTTAATGCATGCATAATGCTACTTAAAATGTTGTGTTGTTTTAGGGTCATCTTATGAATCCAACATGACTTTTAAAATTAGTAGTACTTATATTTAAGTGTTCAAGTTTTTACATGTCGCACGCTCAATAATAGACTGACCGATTAGGGTTTCGGTCGAAAATGAGTTACGCATAGAAAGGAGTTCATTTTAACGCCATCTATCTGCCAATGTCAGGTTTTCTTCGATATCTTGTTTTTAAGCGAAGTTATAGATATATCGGTCTCTTTCATTCGCATGTGTTTTGGCAAGGAATATTACAAGATAGTGACATAAATCATTATACGTCCAGGACTGTTACAGTGAACTTATTGAGTTTTCCTTTTATAGTGACCGATTAATAAATTAGTTTGTTTAGCGTGAAAATTTCTGGAAAGTTTTATTTACGATATTCATAAAACTGTGACCAATTGATAATTAAGGCAATTTGGTAAATCATTTTTTTTTATTATTATATGCTTTATGGCCCTAAACCTTAAAAATGTGAAGTATTCAGTTATATATTAAATAAAACATGGACCTAATTCAAAATGTGCCACCAGGTTTTACTCAATGTAACATTTCTTTTTATATTAAATAGACCTCAAGATCTCAAGAACATAATTTATTAACCACAAAATATAATACAAAAAAAGAAAAAATCTCCAAAATAACATTTGTATATTATTACTCATTTTATAAACTTATACTGTACATTCATTTTCTTATTAATATGCTATTTTCATTGAATAGTAAGACATTTTGTAAGAAAGTCCGGATTGTCAAAACATTTTTTTACATTTTCTCAAAAATCAACTTTTTTTAGGTTAAGTCAGTCTATTATTGAGCGTGCGATGTGTTCTTGAATACGAGCTATAGATATTGTTAAACCAGCTGTATACATAAATAGACATGTTCGTAAGGCGATGTCAATAAACAATGATCAATATCGAATATTAGTTGCCATAGTTTGTAATCGATTGTATTTATTATGACGTGTGTGACAGTATATAATTATTAAAATATTTACTATTCTAGTCGTTAACAGCATCATACTGTTCAAATTGAAATTATCGACTAATTTTCCCAGAACACTGGAAATACAGAAGCATTCAGATTCAACGGGAAGTAGTTCTGTGTATTTTGTGATAAGATCTTGGTAATTATATGAACATAATCTTGTTATTTTAATATCTGCATATTTCACGTCAGCTTTAATGATGATCATTACATCAATGGCTGTAATATATACGATTTACAAATAGGCAACACCTATTTATAAAATTCAGTCAAAACTAGAAACTTAATATTCTAAGTTAAGAAGTACATCATACGGTTATGATAGCTAGAAATCTAAATCGATTCAGAATTTGCTAATACCACCAAGAAAATATCGATATGACCTTTTGATAAGAAATATGATTATAAATGCATATTGATTACTCTTGTAATTGAAAGTTGCAATTTATTTTTATTTTGAAACTACAAATTATCAGAAATCATTTACTTATATGGCTCGGCTTCATCTGGGTTAAAGTTAAAGGTATAGGCCGTGCAGATGTAGCGATGGGAGTAATGCGCAATTATAAATAAAAAAATATATAAATAAATATTAACAGAACGTATGTATATACACCAGTGGCGTTGACTTCATACAATTCGATTCCGCATAGCCTACCTTTAAGAAACTAGCGACTAGCGACCAAAAGGTCGACAACGCAATGCATTATTTGGCGTGTATGCGTTCTGTTCAAACATATTATATTACTTGTATCTAATTAGCAACCAAAAAGGGCCATGAATTTATTGGCGCTTACGTTTTTTATTCGTGCATATATTATTAATGAATTACTATCTCTTAGGCTTGGTAGCTTTCCACACGTGCTGGATGAAATGGTAACTCATAACCCGATCGGGCACCGGTTTTGTTTCAAATTAAGCGGTAAGATTCCAAAAGTAAAAATATAAATTGTAATTAGAAAACACATCGCGAGTTAGACGTTTTTTGAACAGCGGTGTAGTGGGCGCTTGCATCATACGGTATGTTTTTTCAACGGGCTTACCCTAGCCAAATTTGCACCCCGCGCCACTGATATACACTAATGAGACTATACGTCAACGACGTTATTTTTTAATGCTTTAATTAAGATGCATTCGGCTAGATCCTAAATCTTTAACACTTAAGGGCCATTTACAAGGAGAGAGTTTCTTGCCTCCATGATACGATTGTCGAAAGCAAGAAAAAAATTATTATCATGTAAACTAAACATACGATATCGTACGTGGAAGGGGGTGATAATCGCTTGGTCATTGAATATTGATGTCTCTATGCAAACGAAATACAAAATACCGTGGTCATCGCCGAGCTCGAAAGGCAAGTCTCGCATTCAAATCGGTTCAAACTAATTTGTATGATACTCGCATGAACTTGAAAAAAATGTTATAAGAGTTCTTGTTTAGACAAGTCGAGAAATCGTAGGCAAATATTTCAATGTGATTTGTGTCGTAATGTAAACAAAGCTCTTGGTGATAATTACCTTACGATTATCGTAAGACATACTCGTAGGCGAGTTTTTGTTTTTTAATTGAATATAAACATGTCAATGCGATTATTGTCTAAAGAGCATCGCCTACGAAAATAGTATACCATTTTCGCCCCAAAGCGTGCAATAAACTCTTTCCATGTAAATGGCCCTTAACGCAGATGAAATCTCGGCATAAAAGAAATCTAACATATTACATTTACGTCAATCGGTATAATCGGTGAGTTTACTCACAAACTACTATGGATACTACGTATAGTTTACTGAACGCCTACGTCTCTATGAGCGATGATTGTTGCTAGTGTTGCTCCTATGTGGTAGAGATGGGTAACTATTATAAAAACCAGATCAATACCAGTTTTTCACAAAGTAGAAACGCCAAAGTTGTCCATCAATTCGCCAGCGGGCTAATCAAATGGTTGTCGAATAAAATCAAATACTCACAACTAAAAAAGTTTACGGCTTAGCCGTTAGCCGTCGCCATCAAGTCGCCAGCCGGCTAATGCTTGTTGTATAAAAGAGAAAACTCGCAACTTAAAAATGTTACGGCTTAGCTGTCAGCCGTCGACAGCCGGTTAGCGAGTCATTAACCAATTATCCATCAAATGGTTTTTTAGACAGCTATTGATAGCCATTAGTCAAATGGCTAAGTTTTGAAATTTCGGTTGGTTACCCATCGCTTCTATATAGTAGCAATATCGGAAATCTCGGTAAAATCGTCCAGTATATCGCCGTCATTCAACTATGGCTACGTTCCTCAAGAAGCTCACAACGAGCACGTTCACGACCGCGATATTTCCCGTTCCACTTGCTTGCGGACGTTACAATCATAAACTCTAGTGGAACGGATTATGAAGCGTTGATGTCATAAACGATAAAATATACAAATGTCATTTGATTGATTTGAAAATCGTGCCTTTTTCAATGTCAATCGATTAAGAGAATTAATGCTATGTGTGTGTATACATATACATGTCTCTTGACGTGGGTCGTTGTGAGTTTCGTGGTCGTTTTCGCCACGACCATAACAATCGTGGTCGCTATATGGAACGGCTGTCGGAACATTTTGGGCGTTGTGAGCTACTACGTTTAGGTAAACGAGCTCATTCCCATCACTAGTCAATATTTAATAGTGATGTGGTATATCTATGTGGTAAACTTGCCAATACTGCGCCGTTATTAGTGGTATATGAAGCACAATCTGCATTGATTATATAAGGTCTATAAACAGAAAGCTAATAGCAGAAGATTTTTCGAATAAAACTGGACTGTAAAATGTCAATTGTGCCGTAGTTGCGTCTCTTTCTTTTATATCTGTACCGAAAAGGATGAATGACGAACTAAATAGAGCACCACGAATGAAACTAAGGCTTTTACGAAAGTGTCTCAGTTTTGAAGCGTAATTTGACTAAATTAAAATGTCGCTTATCTACAAAAAAGCACTTCTTAATCATCGACTACCTAATTTTAACGGATTGTTAGTATTGGTTCACGTACTGAGACTATTTTCGAATGGAAGCCGAAGTAAACCGCGTTCTTATTAAAATGTATAATTGCATTTTGAATGTCTGTATATTGCAATATATTTTATGCATTAAAATTTATTCGATAACTTAATAGTTGTTTTCTTTTGTATCCATGACCAATACACTAGTCGTCCCTGCTATATATATAATCATTTTTAGAATGATACTTGTTAAGGTATACGTATATACAGCATATTGCAATATTAGACTTAAAATAGCATTTGAACTAAGATTTATTTGCCTGCACTGGAAACGAAATAAATGTGTAAATAGTACACTATTTACACATTTATTCACAAACAAGTACAAACATGAATAAGTTATAGGAATGTATGCATAAGTATTTTTAACTTTAATAATGCACTGCTGTGCTTTTATGATTTTTTTGACGTATTAAACTAGCGCAGGGGAATAAAAACTTTAGACTATGGAGGGTAGAGATAAGAAGCATTATCATATGGGAGTCAAACTAAAAACTACAGCTGAAAGAGCCAACGTATACAAAGAGTACGATATGAACTCAGCAATAGGGTAGCGGACAGTCAAATAAACTTACAAAACATCTCAGCCTCAAAGATTTTATACAAGCGTAGGTACTTATGACAAATCGTAACCAGGTACAAGGAAAATGAGTCAAATAGAACATTAATTATATTTTTTGGGAAATAATTAAAATTATTTTTATCATGATATTTGAAAAATTATGGCAAGATATTCTTTTAACGCCTCTTCTAATATACTTATATATAAGATAGAATTTATTGTAATATTTGTCTGTATCCCTGTTGTAGACGGAGTGAAGTGGGCTGAATAAAAATATGTAAGTTATTTAATTGTTGTAAATACTTTAAAACAATTTTATAATACTTACTGTTATAAAATTTTTAGCATTGTCTTTAAAATTCGCCCTCTAACTATAGTAGCGCTACCCTCATTGAATGCCATTTGACAGACATCTTTATATCATACAGATATATTATGGTCTTTCTTACCTCTACCCGCCATGATTTAGACGTTGCGACCGGGCCACGACAGCGACGGGCGACGGCTCATGACTGTCATGAGCCGTCGCAACTTGTATGAAGCATGTAATGATGATATGATCCATACAAGTTACTTTTGTGTTTTCGCTCGTAGCGTCGCACTTAGCTATTGCTCTCAACGACAAGGTCGTGGCCAGGCCGTTAGGCTTTATTTTAGAGTGAGACTTTAAAACCAGTATTAAAATTTTAGATAGATTTTAATGAAAAAATATTTCGAAAATCTACTCTCGATTACACTCAGATAGTTTAAAAACTTTCCTCCTTATGTCCTACCATTTATTTAATTGAAACAGTATACACAAACCACCGATCGCTTCCAACTGTGTCACAAGCTAATGAAGAGTAAGGCCTGGATAACACTGTGCCGGTATGTCAACACATTTGTTCCGAATGTATGGCGCATATCCATTTCAGTGAACCTTAATAAATGAAATCGTTAAAGTTGACATTGTGCTGCCGACTCTACTGTGCTAAAAGTTGGCAGGCGTAGGGTGTAGATGGTAGATCCGTACCACTGCTGCGCTATGGCGCATTTTTGAGTTAACTCAATGTGTTAGCGTAGTGGTTTGCGCTTGAATTACTGAGTTACCTAGATCCAATGAAGAGTTCAGTATACTCCTTTTTATGCGGTGGAATCGTTAGGCCAAAGTAATAATAGTCCAAAAACGTCCCTTTGATTTCAGTCCATTTCGTTACCATAGGGCTGATTTTAGTGGCTGTAACATTTCGCCAACCCAATTTTATGAATACCTGTAATATCTATGTAATCGGGAGGAAAACTTTTTAAATGCAATTTATTATAATTTTTGGAATATTGTAGTGCTGATATTGACATGAAAATGATTACTTTTTAATGGATTTAAGCTTATATGACATGTAGAAAAAAACTTTTAATTTACAAAATTATTCGGCATCATTTAGTTTTAGCTTCGGGTAACTAATGAAACTATTGCATCGTTTGTGTCAAAAGTTTAAATATTGTGAATTATATGGAATAGATACTTTCAAAATTTTGAAATCCGCCTAAAGTATATCACGTTTACTAAGAATTTACAGGTAAACCACACAGTGTAAAAGTTTATTCTATTCTCATTCCGCAGTAAATGTTAAAGCTGGGGAATGAACTACCTTTCGCGGTTTTTCTAGAGCGCAATAATAGATATATTAATGCGATGCAATATTGAGTTCAAATTAAAAAAGATTATCTTTTTTAGATAGCCTGTTTATTGAGAAGTTTTAAAAACTGCAGAACATCACGCTATTACTTAGAGAGGCAGTAAATTAACATGTGCGAGACTAGCATCATAATTGATGATGTTTAATAAATTATCTTCTCACATGTCATGTAAGTGTAATTTCATAAAGCTATATTTGTGAGAGTGGTGTTAGACCATAATGTTAATTATATTTTTAGCCTTATCAATTATAATTAACCTTATTTATTAAATATTAAACCTTATATTATTATCAAAAATATGACAAATATTGGCATAATAAATATATTTATTGAAATTATCTTGACTGTTTTTTTTAATAAGAAACTTATAACAGCCATTAAATTTCAGAAAATCATTTTAAAAAGAGAAGAGAAGAAAGAGGGGGAAGAGAAACTGGTGAAAAATATAGTTACACATCGAAAGAAAGAGTAGAATACACTAAGACTATTTTCTAATTTGTCGGTGCTGCAGCGGCGTGGAATATAAATGTAGGCCCTATGTAAGTTTTCGAAACCACGTATACTGATCATACCGCTGTTGAACTGACAAACCAGAGGTTGTCCTTACTTTAACACAGTTTTCAGTTGGTTTATATTTTTTAATTAAAGGTCGTTTCTATTTTAATCCACATTTTTATATTTCTAATAACAAGTAGAATGGTATGCATCTATGTAGGTACATAGACATAGATCGTATTTTAATGTCTTATATTAGTATTATTTATTAAATAGCAAGATAAATAAATGAAAAGCACAATTTTACGAAAACATTTATTTGGTCAACGATTACAGTTTCATTATTGTATACTTTTTAAATAGTAGAAGTGTAGTTTAATCTGTGTAGCGTATATGATTATACGCTACACAGATAAAATATTATACATTTTATTTATTTCTACTTTACATTCCTTTCCTACCTCTTGCTAATAAGATTATGCTTGCTCAATCCTTGCTACTCCCACTACGTGATTATGCTGATGCTTGCTATCTAGAAATCACCCAGGAACAACTAGATAAGCTTGAACGCCTTCAAATGAAATATTTGTATCCGGTTCATATTTGGGTTGCGTAAATATGACCATATCTCCGAATTTCGTAGTAGCCTTAAATGGTTGCCAATTCGCCTATCTCATTACTCTCACTTCTGCACAGTATCCTTTTCAATCCTTGTACTCTCCCATATTTAAAGGAACTTTTTAGTTTCCTGTCTCAATCTCATTCCTGTAATTTGCGCTCAAATGAAAATATTCTGCTAACGATACCTAAACACACTTCGTCCTTCGTAGTAAATTCTTTTGCCGTACAGGCTGTTCACCTGTGGAACTCCCTCCCCTTGAAAATCAGACAAGCTACAACCATTTCTACATTCAAACACTTGATCACTGACCATCATTTGTCCATTAAATAAAATTTGTTGCAGAAAATAGAATTATATTATTGTTCGCATGTAAGTATATGTAATTTATATTATTATAATCTATTTAATTATGTATATCTATATTAGTTTATTATTGTTATTGTTTTGTTTTTTCTTTAATTACGATTGAATTCATTTTCATTTAGTTAAACCACCAAATATTATTTGCCTGGAAGAGATCGCCATAAGCAATAAGGCCGCCCATTATTCTAATGGAAATGTATTTATATTAAATGTCTAGTTTTAAGTTATGGTGAACAATAAAGAGTTTTCATTCATTCATTCCTCTATACAAATATATATATCGACCGATAACCAAATTCAACGTTAATATTATATTTGAAATTCGCGACTCTTTTGTCAGCCTGTGAAAGTTTTGTATATAATATATTGACATTATATTCTACTAACAGCACGGAAGAGGAATACTGGGAATGATTCGTCTAGGATCTCAAGTCTCCTATTACGATAGTGTTATAGTGATAAAATAATATATATACGATTGCATATCGAAACCAGCAAAAGCAACCAATATGGTACAATTATAACGCCAGTGAACTATCATTCTGACACTATTATTACAGCAGACTTAGGGGACTTACTAAAAACAAAACCTAAATCCTTCTTAATTAAGGCTGGTGTGCATAGACATTTAACTGATGGTTAAAATAATTGCTAAAAATATTTGACTAAACAGCGGTGCACACCAGGCTAAATGGCTTTACAATTTTCTCGATTTGTCGCTTTTATCTTAAGTTCCACTCTTTTCAAGATGCCTCCTTTTAATTTCTATGTAATATAAACGTGGGTAACTCGGCGTGCGTTAACTCATTCACTGAAGCGCTACCCAATGTGCCAGCAATTTGAGTTAACTCAAAATTGCGTTACAGCAAAATAGTACACATCGATTAAATCGCAAATGGTGCATTTTAATATTTTGAATTACGTTGTGCTGAAATTAGTTGTGTTTGTATTAAGCGCGATAACACACTGGCGCAGTGAACTGAGCTAGCACAATTGCGTGATACAGCGGTGTTATCCAGGTTTAGTGTAAAATTTAAATTAAAAATCTAGATTTTAGCCAGTTTTCAGCACTAAAAAAATTGATTATACCATACTGTACGAAAAGTCACATTATGTTCAACGAATTAAGATACCAACTGTACAGTTTGTACACTTGCTTTTGCTTGTAGTGGTGGATCCTGACAGTTGTTAGTGAAGTGCTGATGCTTTCTTGTAGTAGGGTGAAGAAATACACCTTGTTGCTTTCAGGTATTTAATCTCGTAGTAAGTTCGGCTTGGATGCTGATCACTGGGTTAAACTTAGTGGTAGTTGAAGTCGTATGTTACGACTAATAGAGCAACTCGTAGCGACTTTATTGCAACTCAATATCAACTCGATCACAAAGTATTTGTGAGCATTATTTATACTAATATTATAATATTAAAGTAGGCCCCAGCGTCAGCAAAACGCTGCAACGTTGAACCGTACACCAACTTATTCGAAAAACATTAAAAATCGAGTGTTGTATGGCAGGTAGGTACATTGGCAAGTAGGCAGGTGTGTTGGTTGGTAGATATGCAGGTAGGTATTTGGTTAGTCTTTACATAGCACTCAACAATCGTCTGAAGAACACATGTTCACCACACAAAGCATACATATTTCCTAACATCCACAATAAAGACTCATTAATTCTTATAACACCTAGCATCTCTTTAATACTCCCAACCATATCATACAACATGAAATACTGCAATATCAACATATATACCACTTTATAATTAATATTACCTAAGAACCTAAATAAATATATTATACAACCCCCAAGTTTTGGGTCCGAAGAATAGTTATTCATGAAATACTTCAATTTATCTAATAATGTTTGTAAGAATATTTCCGATAGTTCAAATATAATGAAATTACAATGACATGATAGCAGAAATAACAGATGTAATGTATTTTCATTGACTTCAAGCGATGGTGCTATGTCGAGTATTTTGGTTAAATACTCTGGCCTGAAACAAAAATGGATAATTTTTTTAACCCACAGCATACACACACATTTTACAATGAGAAGCCAAGCAAGTTACACTTGTATCATGAGCAATGTACAATGGACAGCTCTGAAGCCTATCCCCGACACCTATAATAATATAATATCAGCCCATAAATGTCCCACTGCTGGGCTAGGGCCTCCCATTATATGGGAAACTGAAATTATTAAAAAACAAAAAATGTTAATTATTAAATTTATTAATAAGCTCAACTCTCCCAACCAATACAATAATAAAAAAAAAATGGGAACATATCATGGGCGAATGCCCCAAAAATACAGTCCTGTCCTTGTTTGGGGGCAAACTGTCAAATTATTGTCTCAAGTAATGTACCTAGCATAAATATGTTGTATATTGTATTTTGATTTAATGTAGCATTTCTATGTACAATAAAGTATATTCTATTCTGTGACAATACTGGATACAATTATAGGGGGAATGGATAGTTTACCCACCACGCTTGTCCAAGGCGGCTTGGCAGTTTTGACACATTGGTTATCTTGATGTGCAGATTGCATCATGATGTTTTCCTTCACCATCGTTAGCACATGGCAATTGTAACGATATGCACATTAGCTCAGAAAACTGCCCAAGTGGTGCATCCGTTGCGGCCAGGAATTAACCCACGCCTTTTGAATCTGGGATGCGTGCGCTAGCCATTACGCTACCACGACTTATTTATCCCCGACACTTAGGCCATAGTAAATAACGGAATGTTAGAAGAAATTACCGTAAAAACTCGGGATTAGTAATGTTACTAAAGGCATACACAACTACAATAATTGTTTTACTAAAGATTTCACCGATCAGTGAAAAATTCGTATCGGAATCAATTTTTTTTCGACCTGGCCAATTTGAACCTCTCCCAAGAAAATTCCCGTACGATTGTCGGGATATGAAGTACCGCGGATTTTATGTCCGGGAGTTTATTATCGATCAGCGAAAACCGCATCAAAATCAGCACAATAGTTTTTATGTGAATCCCGAACAAACAGACAAATACAAAAAATGTAAGAAACAAAAGACTACTCTTAAAAAAAATACTCAATTCCGTGCACAGAAACGGAAAAAGAATAGTTATTCCTGCGTTGGGGTGGCGGCCTGTCGTAAGAGGCGACAAAACAACGCACAGCCAGGTGGTAGGGTATTTTCGCGTCTGGGATGACTACCACCCCTGGTCTAGAGTATGCTACCATAACAACTTTGAGTTGTGTTCGGCATCAATGGCCTGGTTCCAGTTTCTCCTTCAAGGCCGGCAGCGCACTAGCAGCACCACGTTTACCACTTTCCACCACCACAGTTGGGCCGTCAGCCTGTCTGCTGAGCTTCAGCAATACAGGTGTTATAGAATTGTAGATGCACAGTACGTTCTACCACATAGTGGTGTACAAAATGAATTAAAAATTAAGATTAAATTTACATAAATATTCTAATTAAAAAAAATGAAAATTAAGCTTTGGTAATATATAAGCGATTAATGTCAAGAGAAAAATTAACAAATAGATCACTAAGACTTTCCATATAGATAATAACGATAAGCACTTTTTTAAGAAATTCATCTACAGTATAGAAACACACCTTGATCAGCTACTTTTTTAAGACTACAGTGAATTTTCTTGAGGGTACGTTTATAATATCAGTTGGCATAGAGTTATAAATAAGAGGAGCCGTGTAAATACAGTTCCTTCTGAAGAGATCCACAGAAGGCACAGGCATCTTTAATTTTACTTGTGTCACAAGTCTTGCATTAACATTGTTAAATTCATCAAACAAAGACCCATTGAATTGGATAAACTTAGCGATTTCAAGTATACTAGCCACAGTAAGGAGATTGTGAGATTTAAAAACCAGTTTGCATGATTCTGATTATTGCTATTGCATTCCAAATATAGCACAAAGGCATTTCTTTTGCGCTATAAAACCCTTGCAATATCAGGGGAATTTCCCCATATTGGAACTATGGAACGCCACAAAACAACCGCATTCAGAGGAAGCTTCCGCTATGCCGCTTCAAGGTGTTGGAATAATATTCCTCCACGGATAAGAAGCTATATTCAGTTTCACTCTTTAGGGTCAAACTGAAGAAATTTTTGAATGTACACCAAATTGCACATGCTAATCTTAGACAAGACACAAGTGCCATTTGAATTTTAATTTACATTAATTTTATTATATTTTGTTTATTTTATATACTTATTCTCTTCTCATCTTGTTTTGACGTGATACGTACAATGATTATATATATTAATTTATTTATTATTAATGATTATGTTTATTTTTAAATGTATTATTTTTTATGAGATTTTGTCTTTAAATACGTTATAGTTTTATCAGTATTGGAGTTTTTGGCGGGAACTGAAAGGAGTTTTAGTGCTGTGCAGTTTTATTTTCTAAAAATGTGTAAAATTATTTTAAAATGAATAATAGTTGTAGGATATTGTTTTTGAGTAGTAATTATGTGTTTTGTGAGAAATGTGAACTGTATAGTCAAATGTGGCCTTTTGAGTTGTCACCAGAACTACGTTGAATGGCACCGGCTGATAACCTACAGTTCAGCTGTGCTACACATAGACTAAAGAAAATGAAGAAACTACATTATAATCTAAGATCTGGCTGAAAGGCTTAGCTGCCAAGTCATAAACCCAAATAAAAATAATTTATCATTATTTAACTGCATTATGTATTATTATGTGTGTTGTATTGTCATTTGTGACTTCACTTGCTGGTCCCAGGCGGAAGAAAAGCGCTGGTCTTAATTGGTCAGCATATGCTGGACTGGGCCCAATTTTAGGAATTCTGTTATACGTCTTTCTTTCTTTCTTTCCATATTATGATTCCATAATGGATCAATGAACAAACATGAGCGTGATAGACAATTAACACAGTTCATAAGGATGTACATGTTCTATATCATATTCTATCTATCTATCATCTATATTTTATATCAATAAAAAAGTACAATTTTACAAAAAACAGACAAAAAATAAAAAATAGATTTTAACATTATAATATACCTTAATTCATCCTTCAATTGATATGTGAAATGTATCAACGCATACACAGCTGCCTCTCGTAATTCCTTATTTGGACCCTGAAGCATGTCAACCAATTTTGATATAGCTCCTTGACCAGTCAGCATGTCACAGGATTTTGGTCCAGAGCCTGCTAAATTGCCTAAAGTCCATGCACAGGTAACCTGAAAGAGGGAAATGAATACACAAAATAGCATCAGAATAAAAAGAAAAATTCCCGCGGGATTCCTAGGATTAAAAGTAGCGCAGAGTTTAAGTCTAAAAATTAGCTGTCGATCAGTGAAAACCGCATCAAAATTGGCCCAAGAAATATAAAAAAATTGCATTATATTCTCCATCCTTTATTTATAGTCTATTCCAGTTGTTTTATTTAATTACCTTTAATGTACAAACATGGGCATGTTTAGAATTTTATAATATTATAGACAAGTTTTAAGTGTAACAAACAGTTTCTTTTTCACTATAATTAAAAGGTTATATGAAATTAAAAATAAATTTTTGAACCCATACTACTGTACCTAAAATACGTGTCGAGCAATCGTGTGGTATTTTTATATACTTTCTTCCTTCCTTTTTATTTGGTAAATATAATAATATGGAGGTTTAATTCAAGGAGAGCAAGATTTTGGTTAAAATTGAACCATACCGCTAACTGCTCAGTAAGGTTGTCCAATGCAGCAATGAGGTATGGACCGGCAGCTTTTGTCACTGCAACACAAGCCCTGTTGTCACCAAGAGACAAGTTACAGCAACATGCAGCTGCTGCACATTGATTTTTGACATCATTACCTGAAACCATACATAGTTTTTAATTAAGTTGGCTTATGTGTATTATATATACTCAATGTATTTTCTGCACTTCTTATAATGTATTTTTATCTTTAAGTGAACTGTACTGTTCTTTGAGAAATAAACGATTTAAATGTTAAAGCCTTTATAATTGAAAGATTGGACTAGTATAATTGTGAGATACACCATTATACTAGTCCAGATCCAGTCCAGAGATTACAAGTAGGGTAATGTAATTCTATAACAGGTAACTTTTAAATTCAACCAAGTTTCACTAGAGAACATGTTTTGCAGGTCACACATACTAATTAAAAATTAAGTCTACTTCCTATTCTATGTACTCCACATACATATTAGCATGTGCATGTTTAGGTAAATCTATAAATGTTTGATACACGAATTTTAAGTAGCCAGGTGGTGGAGTGGGGAGGGGAGGGAGAGGCATATTTACTCATACTACAGCCCCTATGGTCTGGAGATCTTGAAGTATTAATTTTTAATACACATAACCTTACTTATTATTTCACTAATATTGCACTTATATCACAGGTCTAAAGTTGAACAATCCTTGCAAAGTTCAAAAGAAAGCCAGTAATTAATAGAAAATAATAAAAAAAACAGCATAAGTATTAAAAAATGAAGAATAACACAAAAGCACATTCACATACACTACAAGAGTAACCATGAAACATTCAAAATGGTGGCCAACACCTACGAAATTATAAATCGTGTATACAAAATAAATAGTAAATGTCAGTCAATTCTGGCATTTGCCAGCCGCTATCACAGCATGCTCGCTTCGATCGCTTTGGTCTGAAGCCAACCTAACATAACCTAAATCCCTCTTCTAGTCCCTGGTCACGACCTTTCAACAGCCATCACAATAATATTAGTGAAAAAATATGTGAGATTAAAATTTCAGAAACTCTAGATCATAGGGGTTCCAGAAAGGGTTGAAAGGTTGTATACCTTTTCCCCTACCCACTCCACCCACTACTTAAAACTTGTGTACCAGATATCTGAGTTGCAGCCCATGTTTATACATATTTTTACACACATTATACATTATACTATGCATTCTCCCTAAAAATGAAATGAAAACACTGAAACAGAGCTGTAAAGTTAGTAAATAAACAAAATCAATAGACTAAAAATTACAATTTAAATCCTAACACATAAACCCAAATATAAAGTTGGAACAATATTATAAGCCATAATAGTAGACAATAACTATTTTCATGTTCTTAAAATTTTACACACCAGTTCACACTTGCAGATACTACTTAACTATGTATAAATTAATTACATTACATTTTTAAAATGTAATGGTAAAAAATGGTTATTTATTCATAACTAACTTCTGCCCGCAACTTCGCCCGCATATGTGTTTTAACTATCAAAAGTATCCAATATGTTGACTAGGGATATAAGCTTCCACCATACAAAATTTCATTTAAATCGGTCCAGTCGTTTCGGAGATTAGCTGGTACAAACAGATAAACAGAGAACAAAAAATTTGAAAAAATCTAAATTAGTTTTATTTTGCTTCTTAGATCCCCCTGACTCGGTTTTTAGAATTTTTTTCATTGTACAGAAATTCGACCTCTACAGTTTTATTATATGTATAGATTACTGGGTAAATGTATAGCAATCTAATACAGGAATTTTAAGTAGTGGGGTGGTGAAGTGGGGAGGGGGGGAGGCATACTTACCTTTACTACAACCCCTAAGGTCCGGAGATTGCAAAATATATATATTTTTTAAACATAAACTCACTTATTTTCACTGATTTTTTCGCTAATATTGCACTTCTATCATAGGTCCAAGGTTGAAAAATCCTTTCAAAGTTCAAAAATTAGCCAGTAATCAACATAAAAAGAGCCAAAATAACCAAAAACCAGCTTAATTGGATAAAAATGAAGAAAAAGTACAATAGAACACATTCATATACACTACAAGAGTAACCATTCAAAATGGCGACCAATAAAGACTATGTTTTTTTTTTATGTATTCGCATTAATTTATATTTAACCTTTATTTAAAAAAAAATTATGCAGCAATGTACTTAAAAATTGATAGCATTAATATATTGATTCATTGTCATATTTAAAACCAACTTGTTACTTGTCCACTAAATTGATAAATAAAACAAATGTTTCATATGAGACTTTTAAGGAGTCATACTGTTTGTGTGTATAAAATACATAGTAAATGGTTACAAGTCGGTCCTAGTACTCGCCGGCCGCTGCCGCATTACACTGGCTTTGCTCGCTCGGCTCTGTTATCAGGTATGGGATCTCTTTAAATAAAATATGGTGCCTATATAATTTAATTAACTTTAAAAGCACACTCACTTAACTGAAAAGGAATAAAATGGTGGCAAGAAGAACTGCAAAATATTTGTCAATATTTTCTTTTTATAGAAATATGTCGATTTCCAAAAATTATATAAAACAATATATTAATTAAAACTTAACATTTCGAATTTCTTAATTAAAAATCAATAAGTATTATTGACATATCGATTAATTTATTTTTATCATCACACCTTGTTAGCCAAGCCATTAAAAACAAAAGTGACAGCAATAACTGTCACTTTTTAATCAATTGATTATATGTCTAGCATGAATTTTGTAATTATGACTTATGCCTCAATTAAATTTAAACTTTATTTCTACATTAAAAACAGTTTTAGTGTTACAAAAAGTTCTGGTGGTTATATATAATTCGTGAGTACATTCATAAACAATTCATGAGTACATTCATAAACTCAAATCACGGTTTGTTATTATCAAAAGCGACACAATTAAAAAAAAAAATAAGTGAGGTTATGTTTATAAAATAAATAAAAAATAAGACCTCCGGACCTTAGGGGTTGTAGTAGGGTTAAGTATACCTCCCTCCTACCCACTACTTAAAATTTGTGTATCAGATTGTTAAGTCGCAGCCGATTACTGTTAAACAAGAACACCAAACAATAAATTTCAGAACAGTGCCAGACTTATCTTTGTAAGTAGTTATGAACAATATAAAAACACATACCTATTAATTCCCTTACAAGCCCTCTCAATGCTCCATGCACATTTAAAACAAGTTCAATGTGATTTTCATCAATTAAACTATTTTTCAAAATATTTAACTCCTCGATTGTTATACACGATTTAGTTTTCAATTTGTTAGCTATTTCTTGCACATCAGCCGTGGAGATTCTAAAATATAGTATAGGACTTGATTATCATAAGAGAAATCACATTATAATTTAATTCAAAAATTTTGAGACTCACTGCAATTTTGGAATCAAACGCTGGACATCATTTTGTTGTTCTCTTAAAATTTGTCTATTACCAATTAGTAAATTTCTGCTCGTAATACGTATCATTTGCATTGCTCCTTCCATTTCAATCATATAAATATATTATATAAAAGAAATAAATTATTTCGGTTGCAACTCCTAATATAAACAATTTCTATCTTTTCGTTTTTTTGGCACGGCTTGTTCATAAACAATTTCAGACATCAACAAAATTTTACAGCCAATGCTAATGACAGCTGACACTAACAGTCACTGTTCACGGACTTGGCGGTAGTAGTAGTTAATTTCGTCACAAAGGTAAGCAATGGAATCTTTAGTCCATACAGCCAATTCTGATGTATAAATTCTTGTTCTTGTGTTGTGAGTTCGTGTGAAAACTCGAAAGGCCACATTTCACTATACAGTTCACATTACTCACAAAAACTATCAATATCCTACAAAATATTGTTCATTTTAGTGTGATTTGACACATTTTTAGAAAATGAAACTGTACAGCACAACGGCCCCTTTCAGTTCCCGCCAAAAACTCATCACAGACTTGACATTTGATAAATTGACTTATTATTTTTTTAAATGAAATGCTATGAAATGAAATATTTATGTTTGTATAAATGTAGTTATATACAGGTGTTATTCTAGAAATACATGGTTCAGTACATTTTACCAGTTTCACTGGTGTGCAAGTAAGCAGGATTTTAATCGTCATTATCTAAATAGTTAGTTCCTATTTATTCTATTAAGTACCTAAATTTTGACCTTCTGGATATGCTAAGAAATTTTGATCTTGATACTTCAATGCTTTATGAGTACTTTATCAACAGCATAACGGTCTTATATACATATTGAGTTAAAGTAAGTTTGTAGTATTGTTTATGGTTCCTAGAGAAACCTTCAAACTTACTCTAACTCAATATGAATAAGGCCGTAATATTTTATCAGTGCTATAAAATCTTTGACTCGAATGTCTTGGTGAGAGACCTGTGAGAGAAAAGTAAAAATCAAATAAACAATCGGACAGAATATCCGTCAGGTTTAGAATCCACCCATCAGTTTATTCTAGAAGTTATGTAGAGAAATTAAAATCACAAGATTATATAATCTTATGATTAAAAACACTGCGAAAATTATCAGTTTTGCCGAAGTGATAATAATCACAATCTCTATAATACTCGATAAAGATAATAATGGGTATACTGATGTCAACAGCCGTCCACATCACTTTGTTTATTCAAAATTATAAATAAAAGAAAAATGCCCCCTAATAATAAAGAGGTTTTATTCAACTTTAACCAAGCAGCTTTGCCATATAATGAGCCAGCGTACAAGAATATTTCTAGAGGTTTTCAAGAAGAGAGAGACGATGTCTCAGAGAGTTCTGAAGAGAGTGGCTCGGGGCGAGTGCACGAGGATTTCGAAAGTTTTAATAATCTACGGGTTACTACAAGAGCGAGGCGGTCATATGAATTGGATAGGTGAGTAAAATATTATGTAGGTAGTGCTAGTGCGGGATTTATATAACGAAACACGTAGAACTTTGAGAACTGTTCTATTTAACTACGGAACGAAGAATGTCGATAATGTCGAATGTCGCACAAGTGATAAGTTACTACAGTTTTCTCTAATAAAACCTGGTAAATAGCTCTACTTCATAAAAACCTAATTAGTGTTTTATATATCGCGAAGGAAGGCGCAGGAAAAGCTAGTATATATATAAACCCTCCTTGAAAAGTTGTCTAACTGATGATGAGAACCGTTTAAAAATCCGTGTTGACCGGTTTAGGAGTAGTTAACGGGTATACAGACAGACAGACAGACAGACGCGAAAAGCAACTTTGTTTTATACTGTGTAAAGATAATTGTTCCATAATAATTAGCCACCCTAGTGTGCATCCGGCCAAAGTCGAAGAGAGAATGACCTTTCGTTACTACGTCCGGTCGCTTTTATATCCAATTAATAAACACAATTATCCGCAAATATTGCAATAGTACAATAATAGGTGCACTACTTGGAACAAATGTTATTAACGGTAGATAATAAAATATTCATATAAATTGCTTATATATTAGTAGAGCCGTACACATCATAAAGACGCAATGTTTTAGGTTATGTCATCGCTTGTGTTAGGACGCATTCCGGCAGTAGCTTATAATGCCCAAAATGCTCCGTCGGCCGTTCCACATGGCGACCACAGTCGTTATGATCGTGGCGAAAACGTCACTAATGACGTCATTATTTTCGATCACATAGTGCTCACGACGATACATTATGAGGTAGGTTGAAATGGGCGTTCACCACAGAGCATTAATTCTCTGTCGGTTGACTTTGAAAATCGGTTGACATTTGTGTATTTCGTCGTTTATGACCACAACACTTCATAATCCGTTTCACTAGAATTTTGTCATTGTAACGTCCAGAAGCAAGTGGAACGGGAAAAATTGCGGCTGTGAACGTGGTCGTTGTGAGCCTCTTGTGGAAGGTAGCCCTCAGAACGCGCCCATAGAGCATGTAGAGGGATGGATCGTGCCATGTGACGTCATTTTTTGTTTACAAAGTACTCTTTTTGAATCATCCATACTTTTATAATCTATATCTATGATAATTATGTTATGGGTTTATCTATGATAATTATGATGATAATATGTGGCAATATAGCATAATTATTACAATTCCGGGCGCTTACTAAATAAAGTATTCTCATACTGATTTATGCCACCTTTCTAACCAACAAATGAAGGAAGATATGTCTATATAATGACTGCCCGTAAACGCCCCACTGCTGGGCTCGGGCCTCTCACTATAGGGGAACGGACAGTATACCCGCCACGCTTGTCCAAGGCGGCTTGCCAGGTTTGACACATCGGTTATCTCGATGTTCAGATTTCTTCACGACGTTTTCCTTCACCGTTGCAAGAGCGTGGTAATTGTAACAATATGCATATTACATCAGAAAACTGCTCAAGTGGTGGATGCGAACGGGCGCCCTTTGAGTTTGGGACGCGTGCGCCAGCCATTACGCTATCACGACTCACGGCAGCATAGTTAGATAGACAAGTCATTAAAAAAGGATGGTCACAACACTTAGTGAATTAAGGGAGATTCCTTGCCTTGCTATATTTTTCTGGATTCAATTACTCGGTTGTCAAAAGTTAATTACACTGAAATGAATATTAGTGTTGCGGACAGAGAGCACCCCCCCTGATCCGCCCGCCGGAGCACACCTGCTCTCCGCGCCCTGCATACCGCCGACGCCCATAGCTGGCGCAATTAGCAGCTAGGCGTCGGACGGGATGCGGGATATAGGGCCGGCCTTGGAGGCAAAAAACACTCAACACTCTCTCTTGCTCATTCATTTCGTAATTCTTAACAATTTACAATTCTCAATGACGACTCTCTTGCATAATTTGTACTTATTCTATGTATAATTCATGTGGAAAGTTCAATAATAATAATCATCATACAGTCCATTACATCGAGTTTAATTTCCAAACAAGAAGCAACTGCTACCGATAATTAGGGTAATGTTACGAGCAGCGCCGTGATCTAGTCGCGGTCATCGAGGCGGATTTGTCCCTACCGACCGTGGTGAAGACTATGGTCGCAAACGCCGCCAAGTAGGACGCAGCCACATTATGTAATAAAGTCATCTATTTTATATTTCGACATCAGCTCTGGCATGTTTTTGTAACATATTTCTATTCCTAGCTTGCATTCTAAATCACTCCTCTCCCGGGAATATGCAGGACACCAGAACAGGATGTGCGGCACAACAATGAAGAGTTATCTAGACTCCTCTCTATGCTCGATATGTAGCTAAGCCATAGATGAACAACATTATCCTAATTTATTTATTTTTATACAGGGGAAATCCGTTTCAGCACCATAGGTCGCGCGAAGGGGATTGATCGTGGCCTATGTGTGGGATTCGCCAAATTGGGGTGGCACTGGCTCCTCACGTGTGAAGTGCTATTTCCACGGGATGGTTTAGATTCAAATTTGAACCAGGTAGATGGCACTGCAATCGGGTTCCAGGATTTAGGTGAAATTATTTTTGTGTGTGTTCATGTGGATCCAGGGATGGTTTAGATTCACGATTGGTCCCGGTTGATGGCACTGGAATCGGTTTTTAGATTTTTATTTTTTAAGGGCAAGACAACGTCTGCCGGGTACAGCTAGTACTAAATATATTCATTGTCACTTTTGCCATTATTAATGTAGCATATTTTTCTATCCCATCAAAGGTATACCAAAAACGCCATGTTAATCATCGACAATAGGGATCAACTAAACAGTTCATACTACCATTTCACTCTTAAGGAGGCATTTGAGAAGTACAGATTCGAAGTGGAATTACATGAGAACATCAGCAGAGACGAAATTATCGAAGTCTCCGAAAGATGTAAGCCTTTAATTCAACTACCTATAATTGATTTTTTTTTATTGGATGAGTTCAGCAGACAGGCAGATCAGAGAGCGAGAGAGATCAGCCCACCTGATGGAAAGCGGTTACCGTTGCATATGGACATTTGTAACACCAAAGGTGCTGCCAATGTGCTGCCGATCTCTAAAGGGAGACTGGAGCCGCGCCACTAATGCCGGTACACAACTCAAGGCTGTTATGGCGGCATACTCTAGACCAGGGGTGGTAGCCATCCAGACAGGGAAATACCCTACCACCTGGCTTAGCATTTTATAATCTAAATATATATAATTGAAATCCACGTATATAGTGACTCATCACGATATCTCAGGAACTATAATACCTATAGACTTAAAATTTAGCATGGACCTTCCTTTCGCTAAGTAGAGGTCAGCTAAGAACGGATTTTATGGCACACGAAGCGGGCGGGTATCAGCTAGTATTATAGATATATATTATAAAATTCTGAACATGCCGTGTCTGTCATTGTACAGAAAAAAGCTATTTAAAAAGCTTTTAAATAGCTTTTTTTTTAGCTAATTTAACTGGTTAAACTATAAACGATTGATAACACGATGCATTTTTTTAAATTTCTTGTCTGTTTGCCTGTTTGTTCGGAATTCACCTAAAAACTGCTGGGCCGATTTCGACGGGGTTTTCGCAGATCGACAGCAAATTCTTAGACTTAAAATCAGCGCTACTTTTTATCCTTGGAACCCCGCGGATTTTTTTCTGGGAATTATTTGAAATGGCCAGATTTAAAAAATGTTCCAAATCGATCGGATAGCAAACTTTGGGTAATAAAATGTGTGATACTTTTTATCCCGGGAATCCCGCGGGAATTTCAAGTCAAGCGTGGATGAAGTCGCGGGCATATCCTAGTAATATTATAAAAATGTAGATTTTTTGTTTTTTTTGTTTGTTTGTTCATGTAAAATTACTGGACCAATTTGGATGCGGTTTTCGCAGATTGCGGGAATTTTCTTGGGAGTGGTTTAAAATGACCAGGTTAAAAAAAATCGATTCCGATTTAATATTAACACTGATCGATAGTAAATTCTTTGTCATAAAATCTGTGATACTTTATATTCCGAGAATACTGTGAAATCTTTCCTGGAAGTGGAATCAAATTCTTAGAACATGTATAAATTAGCTTATTCCGTCCAACGTGGACAAAGTCGCGGGCGAATCCTAGTAATTCATATTAATAGTAAAACTGCCAGTCGTAACTCTGGGTATCCCAGACACCTAGTCTCGATTAAATAACTATAAGATCGTCTAAGAAATTTATTATACCAGGAATCAAACCCAAGACCTGTTCGTTCTTATGGTCGGTTGCTATGTCTTATTATTCATTCATATGCCGACGACATTACTTGTTCAAAGTCTAAGTCAAATTTGAACCAGTAGTAACGCAAATAAGAGGTTAAAAAGATATAGGAACCGAGTGTTTATGAATTAAGAGGGCAAAAAGCATTCATTCAATCACAGGCGGCAAAAATTTTAATAAGCCATAAAATAATATTGTTACGAGCTACAGGACTCGAATTAAAAAATGCCGTTGGAACTACTATAGAATTTATTAGAACTATTCAAACACGTATAAAACAAATATAAATAAAACTGGATGCAACCAGTTCACACTGCACGATTCATTGTAATTCGACACGCGTAAATTCCGTCGTCTATATCGCTAATCGAGAGTACTACAAACGTCTCACTTGTCTCATAGTCGTCGCTTGACTGCCCGCCCCTCCATTCGGGCATCGTCTTATACTACCTACACAGTACAAAGAATTTGGCCGCGCACACTGAGTTTCTGAGAAATAGTAATTTGCACACCTGCGAACGGGCACAAAGTCTAAAACAATAACAATAAAGATTAGTTCGACGCTTATGATGGTTATAAAGCAAGTAAAAAGACAATAGCATGTTTTTCTTAATTCCTAATCCGGGAAGACAATAGACTGCACTTACAACAGGCATGTAACAATATTTATAAATTATAAATATATTTGTTATAATATCATTGTACGGTTCATCGTACAGCGTTTTGCTGACGCTGTGGCCTACTCTAGGCTACTTTAATATTATAACATTAGTATAAATAATGCTCACAAATACTTTGTGATTGAGTTGCTAACAGGTTGCAATCAAGTCGATACGAGCTGCTATTAGTCGTAACATACGACTTCAACTACCACTAAGTTGAATCCAGGGATCAGCATCCAAGCCCAAGTACTACGAGAATAAATCCCTGAAAGCAACAAGGTGTATTTTCTTCATCCAACTACAAGAAAGCACCAGCACTTCGCCAACTACTGCCACCATCCAGATAATATCATACGTTACTGTTATTAATTTTAGTGAATTGTGTTTATTATTTATCATTGAAGCACATGTTTAGACGTAACTTTGCAATGTTTTTCTAACTAGAAAATTAATCGAAAATGCGTTGCAGCATAGAATACAGTTGTATTCTTTAATTCTTCACATATCATTTCAGTTTTCCAAAAAGATTTCAGTGAATACGGCGCTGTGGCAGTGGTTGTAATTGCTAATGTAAATATACAGATGAGGTACCAAGCTAGAAACTCAAGTTTTGTTGAAAGTGACGTTCTGAAGTATTTAACTACTAATCAGCCACCATCGCTTCAAGGGAAACCTAAGATTTCTATTGTAGAGGTGAGAAGTCGTTAAACTTATTAGTTTTTATTGGATGAGTTCAGTAGTACAATGGCAACACCAAAGGCGTTGCAAATGCGCTGCTGCTCTCTTGAAGGGGTCAACTCAAGGTTGTTATGGCGGCATACTTTAGACCAGAGGTTATTACTAAATCTATGAGGTAACAGCAGTGGTGTAGCGTAGTGGGGGCGGCAAAATTTCACAATAAATATTTGAACCATTTCATATTTTTATCGCAACTAGAAATTCGGACCGTTTGAAAAGAGCACGGAATTTTTCATTACTTATTCTGTGACGAATTCGGGGGAACCCCTTTCATTGAATGACATTTTGTAGCGACTGCTGACTACACAAAAGAAAAAGAATTTTCAAAAACGTCACAAACACACAAACTTTACCTCTTTATAATATTAGTATAGATATACCTAGTATGCATTAAGTTGAAATACCTAAATGAAAGGGAGGCAAAATTGTCTTCTTCCCTGGGCGGCCGTCACCCACGCTACACCGCTGGGTAACAGTGCTATTACGTAGTAAGATTCAAGTTGATCTCATCTCATACTCACAGACGGTTTAGATACGCTTGACCTTCGCAGAGACTTTGCGTCTCTCCGTGTATTCCGAGGAGTGTTCAGAATGGTGACCTTTTCGTTCTACTACCGCATCGCCCGCCATCGGCTGGGCGTTCATCCGCATTTCCTCGAGCCACTTCGATCATGTACGCAACGTTTCTCGAGAACGGTTTAGAATGAGCTTCCAGCTGAGGTTTTCCCACAGCGCTACGACGTGAGTTTTTTTTTTTAAAAAAGGTGTCATGGAATTCCTTCGAGGCTGGTAGCGCGTTGGTGACACTTCTGGTGTCGCAACCGTCCACGGGCGACGGTAACCACTTACTATCATGGACCGTCGGCCTGCCTGAAAAATTGATTGTAATAATATTACAGAACAAGCAGGTTCTTAAGTTTTAAAAGGTTGAGGTAAAAGTCTTTTCGCATATAGTATGTATGAACTTGTAATAAGATCTCTTCGGCTATACCATTTGTATCTGGCTGGTTTTGATATCATTAAAAAGTTTTAATTTTAAAGAAGACAATTCCAAATACATATAAGGAAAATGTATGAAAATCACACATTTTCCTTATATGTATTTGTTTTTCTTATTGTTAAAATGAGTGAACCTAATGAATAAATTCGATACATTTTAAAATTTTACTACAAAAAAGGTAAAAATGCAACACAAGCCGCGAAAAAAATTATGATGTTTATGGACCTAATGCAGTATCTGTGAGAGTAGCGCAAATTTGGTTTAAGCGTTTTCATTCCGGAAATTTTGATATCAAAGATGCTCGTCGCTCTGGTCGCCCTGTTACGGAAAAAAATAATGCCATTTTTGAAAAAGTGGATCAAGATCGGCATATTAGTAGTTACGATGTAGCTCGAGAACTGGGAATTGACCACAAAACGGTTTTGGCGCATTTGAAAAAAGCTGGGTACACAGAAAAGCTCGATATTTGGGTGCCGCATGAGCTCACTGAAAGAAACCTAATGAACAGTGTACTCATTTGTGATTCTTTATTACGACGTAATGAAGCCGAACCATTTTTGAAGAAGCTGATAACTGGTGATGAAAAGAGGATCACGTACGACAAGAACGTGCGAATAAGATCGCGGTCAAAGGCTGGTCAGGCTTCACAGACTGTGGCGAAACCCGGGCTAACTCGCAACAAGGTGATACTGTGTGTATGGTGGGATTGGAATGGCATTATTCATTATGAGCTGTTACCGCCAGGCAGGACCATCGATTCTGAACTGTACTGCGAACAACTGATGAGATTAAAGCAAAAAGTTGAGAGAAAGCGGCCGGAATTAATCAACAGAAGGGGTGTGGTTTTTCACGATGATAACGCTAGACCTCACACATTTTTAGCCACTCAGCAAAAATTACGAGAGTTTCGCTGGGAGGTGTTAATGCATCCGCCGTATATTCCTAACCTTGCACCTTCAAATTTTCACCTGTTTCGGTCTCTACAGAATTCCTTAGGCAGCGTCAGGGTAACATCACGAGAGGACTGCCAAAACCACTTGTCGCAGTTTTTTGATCAGAATTTTTTTTTATAGCAATGGGATCACGTCCCTACCTACAAGATGGCAAAAAGTTATCCAACAAAATGAAGAAAGAAAAAGATGTATGCCGCCTCCAAACCATTAGAAAATGGAGAAGGGAAACCATGAAGGCAGAAGTGTCTGAGAAGTGCATGTTATCCGTCATGAGGTATAATGCCGAAAAATTGATCACTGACGGGTAAGACTGTTTTACAAAAAAGTCGCTCAACAAGCTATGTTGGTCCTCTTATGTTTAAAATCTGAAACGGGGATACCCGTAGTAGAAACTTAGGTATTCTACATAGCTTCTGAAATTAGTTAGCTGAAGTGATAGCGGGTCAGTCACTTCTGTGGCAGAACCAATGGCTGATGAAGCACATGAGTTTTAGAGCCGAGACCACAACTGAGCGTTTACAGACAGATGGATCTACGACCGAAAACCACCAGTAGTGGCTGGAAGAAGAAAATGAAGAGATGAGTTATGTAGCGCAAACTCAGAGAGGCTTATAGAGCAATAGTCTACGAGTGGCTGACGACAATTGATTTGTTTAATCAGTTGCCGAATTTCCTATACCATCTTTTAATTTTATGTACAATTTCCTAATAAAAAAATACGAAAAATTTATATGTAGGTCCCAAATTGCCTTCGGTTGGGAACATAGCCAAAGTGCTGGCTGCGTTCCCGTGCTGGATGGCAACGCGGCTGAGTAAAGACCAGTTTTTTTGTCAGCGAGACTTCTATCAAACGAGATGATAGGTCTCGATAAAACCGATAGACTTTGTGACTCCATGGCCCTAGAGTCTCGACATCAAACGCCAAAAATATATGTCCAATAGATGCATATTTGCGGCGTTTCAGGTCCTTTTGTCGTGCGGCTGCTGCGCCAGCTAGCATTCCACATTAAGGGTCGTGCCATCTTCCAGGGCACCTATGACATTCCATCCGCTCTCTTGTCGTCCTCACGGAATACTCCACTTGGTTCTAGGATGGTCGGTACCTCGACACTGACGGGAGCAGTGAGATATCATTCATTGCAGGATGGTGTGGTATCTTGCCGGCGCATCTTACGCACGACAAGTCATGGTGTGTCTTTGCATAATAATTACTTTGAATTATATTTTCAGGCTAACGATTATTTTTATGACAAGCGGAGTCCTATTCAGCACTCGGATTACTTGAGGTTCCATATACCAATTTTGCAGTCAATTTACTCGTTGCGTCCTGATCATCCCAATCATAAGTAAGTATCTTTTACTTTTGATCTGTAATTGTTTTAAAAAAAGATTGCCAATCTTATAGGCACCTTGACATCAATATTGTTACGAGTTGCAGGACTCGAATTAAAATGGCGTTGGAATTACTATAGAGTTTATTAGAACTATACACACACGTATAACACTGGTAAAAATATAACCGAACGTAATAAGTCCGAACGTAATGCAGAAGATCGTAATTCAAATACACGCGCAAAGTCGGTCACTAAATAGATTACCGAATGTACACAAGTCTTGCTTCGCTCATGGTTATCGCTCGACTGCCTCATCTCTCAATTGGGGGCATTGCTTTATACTATACAAATACAATATATCTGCTCGGCCGCGTGGACTAAATTTCCTAGAATCACACCTGCCTAATGACTACCATAAAAGATTACGATACATTTGTAATCACAAATTTTAAACACAAAGTAAACAAAAGAAGTCCAATTGCCGAAAAGGTAATAAAATGTCTACCGGTATGCAGGTGTGAATTTGTCTTTTGTCGGCGTTCAGGTTGTAAGAGATGATTTAAGATTATGGACAAGCAATAAGCAATGACCGGATGATTTGTGATTTGACACCGGACGTATGCCAGCATAGGGGAGGACGGTGGAGGATGGAAGGACAAGATATTGAGTTGAGCTCAAACTTGCAACTTCCTCTCTTAGAACACGATACATAATGCGAAGTGTACATAGAGTAAAAGTAGGCTTAATTTTGACGACTTTCAAAAGATGCCCTTCAACGAAGCTTGGTTTGAATAAAAACTTATGAATTCGAATTTATTTTAATGTGTGATGTTTCAGGACTTTGAGACCGATTCAAGTGTTAACTAAAGACATTATGGAGAAAGCAAACGGCCAAGATTTCTACACACTGATGGTGTCCAGTGTGATGAAAGCCATTAAGGAGTCGCCTTTACTCAAGATGTTCCCGATTAAAATTGAAAGCACCCTCAAAAAAGACCTCATTTTTTATAGCAATGATACGTTGTAACTATCAAATCGATATGCAAATATAAGATACAGCCTGGCCACAATGTCTAGAACATGAATATATATTTTTGCCACCTGGCAATATTCTGTCTTATCTGTAGTCAACATCAGTATACTGTAAAAGAGGGAATTTATCTACGTTCTTACAATTTTAACGTTGTATCAAGAGTCTAAAATCCGTTAAAAATAAATAAATACGGATATAACAAAACTTAGTTACCCACAAGAAGTGATTTTTAAAACTTATGAAGGATTTCTGGCGGAATTTGTAGCAGAGGTCTTTTTGTTAGTATTCGACGATATTTATCAAAAAAAAACAGTTGTGCGCTGGCATAACAAGTTTGTTCTTTTAATCCAACAAATGCTGTGTTCATTATCATAAGGTGTTATAAAGCTCTGATTTTCAAAATTAGGATCATTATTATTAACCATCATAGGTTAATAAACCAACTTGATACTTCAACATAATACTAAAAGTTACTAGTAAGTAACAAAATTACTCCAGTCATATGTTGTGGTACTACAGTTCAGACAAATGTGCGAAAGTGGCGCCCCTATTATTTTCTACTCTATTTGGCCAACCTTTACTAATATCATAGTTTCCTCGAGACGATAAATAAACATATAAAAACTGTAATAATTTTAGTACTTATATTTTGAACCTTACCTTATCAGTTTTGAGAAGTCTCTTTGTTGTTGATTAGAATATTGTCAGGCAAAGATTAAAACAATATAAAACATCAAATTGTTTATTTCCTTACAATTAATTTTATATAGACATAGCTACTTCTCAAAATATTTACAGGGAGAGAAAGGCAGTAGGGACAGTTACATAAACATACGACATGATCTATCACTATTTACTAAAATTCAAAATGTAACAATATATTTTATTTATTTGTCTATGTCACTGATATCAAACTGAAGTACTAAATATAGGCTACGTTACACATAAGACTCACAACGAGCACGTTCACGACCGCTATTTTTCCCGTTCCACTTGCTTGCGGGCGTTACAATCATAAACTCTAGTGGAACGGATTTGGAGTGTTGATGTTGATTTGAAAATCGCGCCTTTTTCAATGTCAATCGATAGAGAGAATTAATGCTCTGTGGTCAACGCCCACTTCGACCCACCTCTTGATGTGGGTAGTTGTGAGCACTGTGTGATCGAAAATAATGACGTTAAGTGTGATGTTTTCGTCACCACCATAACGACCGTGGTCGCTATGTGGAACGGCTGACGGAGCATTTTGGGTGTTGTGCGCCACTGGAGGAACGCCCCCATATTAACATAATATTCAGTCGCAATCTATTTTTATCTGTCCTTTGGCTTGAAAATTATGAATTACCGTTTATAGCAACGCCACCTGCGCTATTTGGCAACTCATTTAAATATAAACGTCAAGCTTATGTTAAGCCAATGTCAATCAAGATTTTGACAGTTAAAAAATTTTTTACCGACGACAAGATTTTGACGTTAACAAGCTTCGAAAAGGAAAATATGCCATAGAAGACAATAATTAAATTCATTTTGAATTTCCTTCGTTCTGTATCAACACTACCCCCTTATACATAATAGTTATACGAGGTTTATAGGGTATTCAAAAAAAGAATTAAATACTTTCAATAAATAAAGATTATGAATAACAATTTTTTTTACTAATTATTAACTTAAAATATAGCGTTTAAAGAATCTTATTTCGCTAAGTTCGACGAAATCTATTCAGTGCACGCCCAACATTTATGAATGAACTACTCTAACATGGTTTTTATATAATAAACATAAGATAATCAGTGTCCCCAATGCCCTGGCTCGGTGCTCATCCCTTTAAATATTAAAATCCTTATAAATATATGTCACCAAATTTTAATCAGTTTCTATAAATAGGTTTTATATTATAAAAACCATTTTTAAACTTATTACATGTTATATACAACCAACATCACTATCTGTCTTTGTCTTATGTTTATATACATCCTTCTTATTAAATACAAGAGATTTATATACTTACCTCTAATTATTCGATTTGATATTTGAATTATTATTGTACGTATAAACAATATCATACATATTTGTATTAACTTATTTTATAATTACGATATGTGTAATATAAAAGCGTTTGATATTTACATTTTATTTATATAATTAAATCTATAACAACGTTAAATATTTTTCCACTAATTATTTTAGTTAATAATCATACCAGCACCTGAAATCATTTTGTAAACTATCAATTAAAGTTTTTTTTTTAAATTTAAATTGGGTAAATATCTAAGTCCATGCAGCTTAGGGAAATATATTTGTTACTTTAGAAAAGAAACTATGTTTTTTAATTAGAGTTGTTTCACATAAATGATATGATTCATTTAACAATTAATAATATTTCAAGTCGAATAGTTTTAAAGTAATTATATTGTAGCTATAATTTGACAATGACATTTAACCGAATGTTTTTTTATTTATTTAGGTTTATGGCTTGGCAGCTAGGCTTTTAAGCCAGATCTTAGATTATAATGTAGTTTCTTCATTTTCTCAAGCCTATGTGTAGCACAGTTGAACTGTAGGTTATCAGCTGGTGCCATTCAACGGAGTTCTTGTGACAACTCAAAAGGCCACATTTGACTATACAGTTCACATTTCTCACAAAACACATAATTACTACTCAAAAACTATCAATATCCTACAACTATTGTTCATTTTAGAGTAATTTTACACATTTTTAGAAAATAAAACTGTACAGCACAACATATCCCTTCAGTTCCCGCCAAAAACTCCTTAACCGAATATGTCGTTTTTTTGGTACAGATAATATTCAAAGTAGATAGATAGATATTCTCCGTTCATGATAGCTTGACGCGCGGGTTTACCAACAATCAAAAATATTATAAAATCACAATAATCACAAGAAAACTCTAACAAAATTAAGAACTGTTTATAACCGATTTTATAACACGACTAGCTTCTGCCCGCGATATCGTTCGCGTGGAATAGTTACTTTGGGCTAACGCTAACTTTTACCTGCGACTTTGTTTACGTAGAAGGTGAAACGCACGCATCGGATGCTCTCAGAAGGAAAAAAAACCCCGATTTTGAAACATTCTTCACTGGTGCTCCGCTCCTATTGGTCTTAGCATGATGATATA
Source organism: Dendrolimus houi (assembly GCA_039645545.1). Classification (NCBI taxonomy): domain Eukaryota; kingdom Metazoa; phylum Arthropoda; class Insecta; order Lepidoptera; family Lasiocampidae; genus Dendrolimus; species Dendrolimus houi. The sequence goes on from CM077122.1 coordinate 22,929,297, forward strand.
ACCTTATAGCCTTCCTCGATAAATGGGCTATCTAACACTGAAAGAATTTTTCAAATCAAACCAGTAGTTCCTGAGATTAGAGCGTTCAAGCAAACAAATAAACTCTTCAGCCATATATAAAAATGCACGATTAAAATATTGCCTTGGTCAAATAATTTGTGGCCTTATCGCTTATGTAGCCTTAGCTTAATGAACTTTTATTATACAATGAAATGAAGTTCATATACTGCAGTGTTAAATAACACCGAATGGCACAAACTCTCGTCCGTTTCATCGAAAAGTTATGAGAGATTTTTACTACAGAGGGCGTAACGAGAACCAGCCTATTTCACATTTAAAATCAAACAGTTACTAAATCAAATATGCAAATATGCACGAGGAGCACATAAAGTTTACAAATGAAAACCTATTGCAAAAATACATAATTTTTTTCGTACTCAGTTTAATTAGTTGGTGCTTAGGTTTAATTTGAACGCAATGTATTGTTTTATAACATATTTTTTATATTCTGTGTCGAAATATTGTCAGTTTTTAATTAGTCAAGGTGGCGAAGTCCGTCAGTGCATGTACTCTACGTCAGTGGGGAAACTCCGTACACCTTTCATTATTTTTGTGTTTGAATAGTTAATATATTTATTAACATTGTATATATTATATTAATATATATAATGTTGATATATTGTGTTATTGCTATTATTAATATTGTATATATTTGGATATATATAATATGTGTGTATCCTATTAATTACATTTATTTTTTATTTTTTTGCACACCACCGTCATACACTCTTGATTCCTTTCACACAATCCACAGCCCGGGTTGTCTGGAAGAGATCGGTCTAAAGCGACAAGGCCGCCCTTTGTTCCTGCCTTGACACGAAATGACTGTAAATGATTTACGTTATGTGTATGTGGTGAACAATAAAGCATTTTCTATCTTCTATCTATCTAGTTTCGACGAGAGCAAATCAGTCAATGAGGCTAAGACACCATTGAGTTCTGTCTTCGAATTGTAGTTGGCGTTGAATCCCGTTTAAAAAAGTTAAAAGAACGAGCGGTGTAGGAACTTACACTTATATTTTTACCTAGTATATTTACCTTACTTGCTTCCATATTTATATTTAAAAATATAGATTCTCAAGATAATTGTCACTGTCAAATTAAACTGATAATATTTTTTTAAGTTACATTTACAACACGACTCATTTCTATGGTAGGTATAGAGCAGGAAAGTGGAGAGAAGTACACAGCATGACAATGTCGTTTCATTATTTGTCTTGTGTTGTTCAATTCCCTCGTCACTTCCCTGCGTATTGTTGTAGTGGGCATAATGTAAACTAAGGTATATAATATAGGAATATGACCTTACATTATTATAACAACACACATTTCGTTTTAAGCATCAATAACATTGTTTTAAAAAGCTTTTATCTACTTTTATTCTACACGATAACTGGCCTTCTTTCTTTCAATTTACAAGAACAACTTTTCTTTTTAAAACTACTCTTCTCTTTACTCATAAATAATACTTCGTTCAATGATTTCGACGACTGCCTCTGCTATAACGTATCTGCTTTATCGTTATTCATGTTTGTGTTATTTACTTCTTTTCTGTTATTCACCTCTCTAGTGGTAAATGATTCTTTAGTGTTATTTGTTTCCTTTCTGTTGTTCACTTCTCTGGTGTTAGATAAGTCTTTAGTGTTATTTAAAGCTTTTATGTTATTAGCGAGTTTGTTATTTGTTTCGTGGTTATTGGTGATGTTGTTGTTTTGTTTCTCTGATGGTTTGTCTATGGATCTAGTTTCTGCTTTGGTTTCTAGTTCGTCTTTTAGTTGACATGTTTTGCCGTTGAGTAGAATGAAGTCAGCGGGTTCTGTTTGTGTACCTTTGTCTGCGCATGGGGTTCCTGAAATGCCAAAAATACAACATAATAATATGATTGATTAAACATTAAATAATTTGCTAATACAATACAACAAAAGTAGTTTTTGTGTATGCGGTGCCTTCACAAATCGTCTAAGATCTTGAGATTTCCTGATTATTAGTAGATTTCATCTCCACGACTTTGGGTATTAATTAATTTATATAAAAAAAATCTCGTTTGCATGAAGGGAAATGGTCCACTCGATGGTAAGTGGTTAGATTACGCATGATTTCAGCAGACAGGTAGACGGCCCTCCTGATGGAAAGCGGTTACCATCGCCTATGAACATTTGTAACACCAAAGGTGCTACTAATTTGCTCCTGCTCTCTAAGAGAGATTGGAACCTGGCCACTAATGTCAGAACACAACTCCAGGTTGTTATGGCGGCATACTCTAGACCAGGGGTAGTGGCCATCCAGACGGGCAAAATTGTATTCTTTCTCCGTCCCTGCACGGTATCTGTAACACCATGGGAACTAATGCTATACTTACTTCGTCGAGACTTAAAATATCTCTTGATGCCCTTTTAGAAGAGATAAATATAAGGCTCTACAAAAAGGACATAAATTACAACGCTACACACAAGTCTCTAAAAACCACGGGAGGGTATTTATTCCACTGCTTGCACTAGTCACGTAAGAGTTACATGTTTTTTGGAGATGACTTTACAGGACAAACTTTATGGAGCAAATGTATTTTTTAGTATATACTTCTTCCATGGTTTAGGTGAATCGTTTTAAGGTAAATGAATCCAACTTACTCTTGATCTGCGAATGCGGCAAAGGATGCGCTGGGGGTGGCTTCCTGCTGTACCTCACGGGCATTATGCTCTGACGCACGTTTCTCTCCGGACGGATGAGTATTATATACAACTGAAAACATTAATAGCCAATTCTATAAAACTTCAGTTCAAATAGAAATTTTAAAGGCTGGCTCATATTTTGCACAACAAATAAGTATTGCCATACAGCGCGGCAATGCAGCCAGCCTTCTGGGCACGCTTCACTTTGGCCGTGATCTCCTGCATAGTGTATTTTAGTTTTGATGTCTTTGTTATTTAATTTTAAGTTTTGTTAGTTCACACAAAATTGTTCATCCATTAATCTTTTCTTTCTTTGAATTAAATTTTAAATAAATAACTGAATTCAGATTTCACTACAGCAGAGTAATTGTGAAATAGAGAAAGATGTAAGGAGAAGAAAAGTTGGTTAAAGTGGAGACAGGTAACCGGTGTGACGTACATAAAACCGGTGAGATTTGTGGTGTTACAACAATGGATAAGGTGAGACATAAGGGGATCTTTAAAAGTTGCACCCGTGACTGGAAAATTAAGAGGAAGAAGACTGAGGTGGTATGGGCATGTACTGAGGAGGGATGAAAGTCACGTGACAAAAAGAATGTTCAACTGCAAGATTGATGGATATATAGTAAATGTAAGGTAGACCAAAAAAAGAGATGGATGGATTGTGTGAAGGATGATATGATGATTTGGTGTGACAGAGGACGTATGTCAGAACAGAGGGGTATGTAAGGAAAAGACATATTGTGCCGACCCCAAATAATTGGGAGAATGTGAAAGAAAATAAAGAACCGGTAGATAAACACAGACACACATTATATATATCACGACATAGAAAGACAAAAAAGATGCCTCTCAGTGTGTGGCAATAACATGTTGGCCAGAAGATTTTTCAAAGCTAGTAATGACACTAAAATATATCTGTTCAAGACGTTTTGCCAGACAGTCTACACCTGTCAGCTCTGGACGGAATGCACAGAGCGTTCTCTGGATGACGTACGTCTGCAATATAATAACATATTTCGACACCTAATGGGTCTTACAAGATACTGTAGTGCCTCGAGTATGTTTCCTGAGGCTAGATTGAACACGTTTTGTGCTATTCGGAGAAGTCGCATTGCAAATTTCTTGCTCAGGGTTGAAAGGTGTAGAAACAGTATAAGTGCGGCCATTGCTAGCAGGCTACACCAAACAAAAATGTATTGGGGCTGGTTGCAGATTGCTGCATAGAATAATTACTTTAATTTAAAATAAATGATAATAAAATGCTTCAGTAAAGAACTAACTGATTGACTGATTGATTGATTGATTGATTTTTTAAGGTTGTAAAAATTTATAAAATTTGTTGTAATTATGGATCTTTGTGTCTGAAATAAATAAGCAATTACTGCTTAAGTAACTGCTTTCCATCAGGTGGGTCGTCTGCCTGTCGACTGAAGTCATGCAATTAAAAAAAATATTTTTACCTTAGGTGAAAATAAACAGATGAGGGTCACGCTCGCACTCAACGATATGGTGACAGCCATGCTGGTCACCCTTAACGGGACGTGGCTAGCGGTGCCGAAGTATAGTGGCACGAAAGCCAACCAAATCACGCATGTCGTGTACATAGTGAAACCTGGAAAGATTTAAACATACATAATTCAACAGTAACAATGAAACAGCTGAATCACGCGAGCGGTGCAAATATGTGACCCTCTGTTAGAGCTTGTGTGTGCCACGATGTTAAGACCAGTGGCGTAGCTTGCCTTAGACGGGCCCTGTACCAAAATGTGTTGGGGGGCCCAAAGGAAGGGTAAAGGTTATTTTATAAAAGAAACAAAAAAATAACAAATCAATGAATGAAAATAATTCCAAACAGTACGTAATTTTATTCGCTAGAAAAATACACTTAAATAATAAAACTAAACTACAGTATGAAAAATAAACTTAAAATCAAAAACAAGAATTAAATAAAAAAAAATACGGGGGGCATAATTATAGATAAAATATTGGTCCCAAACCACTGTCACTTTTCGGGAACGTTCCTAAAAGGCTGGCAGCGTTACCACGTTGAAAAGCAATACTTAACCTTTGAGCAAAATGACGCGTGAGAGGTCTTCTAAGCGTTCGGCGACATCTCGATAAAGTTTCAATAAAAATTGAATTTAAATAATTATATATTGAACTAGCTTCTGCCTGCGACTTCGTCCGCGTGGAATAGTAAAAAAAAACCCCGATTTTGAAACATTCTTCATTGGTGCTCCGCTGCTATTGGTCTTAGCGTGATGGTGTGTAGCCTATATATAGCCTTCCTCAATAAATGGGCTATCTAACACTGAAAGAATTTTTCAAATCAGACCAGTGCTTCCCGAGATTAGCGCGTTCAAGCAAACAAACAAACTCTTCAGCTTTATATATTAGTATAAGATATAAGTTATTACTTATACTTACTGCTTCTAGGAGCTTATTTATCAAATCCTCTATAGTTGAAGACGATTTCAGATTTCCTATATTTTCTACCGCTATACCTTCTGTTGGTACAGCAGTTGTTCTCAAAAATGTTATTAATCTATAAAAGATTGTGGATAAATTTTTAAGTATTTTTGCTTACACGCTTTCGGGGGCCTTGTAGCCTAGGGGGCCCGTATCATTGAAACGGCTGATACCGCGGTAGCTACGCCCCTGATTGTGACGCTTGGATCATAAGGTTCTAAGGCCATGGGTCTTTACAGAAAGAACTCTAATCTAAAGATCCAGCGAGGTAACGTAACCAACCTTCTATCTTACTTAGGTATACTATAGTTTTACCCACAGTTGCGCCGCGGGTCAAACCCTACTGAGTAGCTTTATTTACCTTACATAAAAAAATTATTAGGTTTTTATATACCAAAACCTAGTATATATGTTATAGTCAAACATCGAAGCTCTGGCGCTCCTAGGTTTGACTAGTCAAACCTCAAGTCTGACACAGGCTTAATCAAAGTCCAAATAAATGACGTTTTTCTGCCTTTGACTAACGAATGTTTAGGTCCCGGTACACGCAGAAAGAGATCACGAAGTCTTGAGGTCTGGCAGCTTATTTTTGCTGGGTTTGAGTCTGAAAAGTTTTGATGATCGGATCCCAAACAGGTGGTGGTTGCCAACCGTCTTCTATATTGAAATTTTGATGTTTTTTAATTTAATCTAATTTGCAATTAAAAAACAGCCAAATTTTAATGATATTTATGAATGATACTTAGTCTCTGTTGAAAAACATACGACTTAGACATTGCTTGGCTCCTAAAATACTGACTACAAGCGTTGCGATATCGTTGTATTTACTTACAATATAATCACTTGCTCGTACTAGAACTGAATTGTTGCCTGAACGTAAACTTTTTTGAACGCAAGTTAAGTCCTATTTTTTTATTATTCTCCTCCAAGGTTCTTCCCTTGGAGATTTATCCGGTCCTATTTATCTTTTTAAACTTCTTTATTCGTTTTTATGTTTTTGTCCTTTTTCTTTTGTTTGTATCTATATTTGTTTTCTTTTTAACCGACTTCCAAAAGGAGGCGGTTCTCAACTTGATTGTTTTTTTTTATGTATGTACATCTATTACTCTGAGATTTATGTTCCGATTTACGTGATTCTTTTTTAGTTCTATGCAGAATAGTTGCCATTTGGTCCCCTAGAAATTTAACATAGTTTGGTCCAGTGGTTTTCATTTTATGAATTTTTTTTATGAAAACCTTTTTCTTTTCAAAATCATAATAGGTCCTTTTTTAGGTTTGCATTTGATCACGATCAGGTCCAATATCGGATGATGATGCGGTCGAAGATGGAGCACGCATACCTAGATAGTACCTATTCACATGAGACTTGAAGATACCCGGAATGTACTTTTCGAGAAACACGGACTCCGGCAGTGCAGTTTAGTTTGCACTGGTAGCTTTTCCACTGTGAAACGATGGCGTAGACCAGAGCGCCTTGTGGTCCGAAGATGGAATGGTGCAGGGGAGATCAGGTCGAGCAGTTCAACCGCACACTCTCCGAAATGAATCCTCTAGAAAACCGATAGACTAGCAACCCGGCATCGATGTTCTAGGCTTTGAAGCCTTGTATTGACAAGCTGGTCACTACCATTTAACCTCTTGGCTTATTTCTTAATTTTCTTGTTCTTCTACTGTATATACATTTATGCCTTATTTTATATTCTATGTATACTGTTACAAGTTGGGCCACCTGCATACCTATTGTTACATACCGACAAAGAAATGCTGCGCATCTTGCTTATTGCCCCTCCCACATTCGAAGTTCTTTTTATTACTTCGTATTTAAAATTTGCAATTAGACAACAGCCTATTGTTATTGTTTTCGACTTTGTTGGCCGTTCGAAGGAATAGATAACCAGGTGTGCAAATTACTATTTCTCGAAAACTAAGTGCGCGCGGCCGATTTTTTTGTACTGTATAGTTAGTATAAGACAATGCCCGAATGGAGGGGTGGGGCAGTCAAGCGACGACTACGATACGAGTAAGACGTTTGTAGTACACTCGATTACCGACGCAGATGACGGACTTTGCGCGTGTCGAATTGCATTGAATCGTGCAGTGTGAACTGGTTGCATCCAGTTTTATTTGTATTTGTTTTATACGTATTTGTACAGTTCTAATAAATTCTATAGTAGTTCCAACGGCATTTTTTAATTCGAGTCCTGTAGCTCGTAACAATACTTATCGACTCGACTGCGTTTTGAAATTACTTATTTTATACATTTATCAATATATATATTGTACAAAGTATGTACAATAAATAGTCGGAATTTTACACATAAACAACTGCGGCCTAATGCCTAACAACACGTTTATATTCAAATATTTTCGGTAATAAAATCAGTGACATTACAGCGCTCGTTAGGTTTGGTATATCTTACATTTACCCTTCACTCCTAAATTAAAACTGTATACATACTAGTTTTTGATCCGGCTCGAAGGACCAAAGAATATCCGAATATCAATGTGTTGTTAAGCATTGGGCCGCAGTTATTTATTTGTAAGATGCCGACTATTTAGTGTACATACTTTGTACATATGTCATATATATTATCTACTGTATAAGTCCTATTAATCAACCATCGACTAAGCAGTACAATGCCGCTTCAATACTCATTAAATTCGCTTTATGCCACACAACACACAATGCATAGGGAACAATGGGCACTTTATCTGACGAGGAGTAAACAGAAACCGAGTTTGATGTACGAGGAGGGAAGTTCCACAAATAAGCTTGCTCGTTACTTCGCTTCAAGAGGTCATAGGTATTATGTTCCACCTATAGCAATCAAAGTTTGCAGGTAACATGGCTTCTATTATTGATTATGATATCGATGGAAGTACTAGCTGTTGCTGACGGCTTCGTCCGCGTAGATTAAAAATAGTTATAATTAAGCAAAGTTTCATCCTCTTTTTTACCACCCTGGGGTTAAATTTTCAAAAGCGCCGATAGACGGCTACATTTATTTCTAACCTGAAGCAGATTTGTAAAATTTCGTGTGTCTTACTTGGAAAATGACGGATTTTCATACAAAGTTTCGTCTCCTTTTTGACCACTTTGAGGGTGGAATTTTCGAAAATTCTTAGTACACAACTACAGTATAGAAAGTAGTTTGGGCTGTACATTTATATGTCAGGTAGTCAGTGCGGTCAAGCAATTGTATATCACTGATCTCGTCCTAAATGGTTAGACCGAGTTTGATGACATTTTTTGTATGTGTTCAAGTGGGTCCCGGGATGATCTAGATTCACATATAGTTCCGGTAGGTAACGCTGCAATCGGGTTATAAATTTTACATTTTTGGGGCAGGACAACGTCTGCTGAGACCGCTAGTAACATAATAAATATGTTGGACTTGTAGAGTTTGTACAATGAAACAAAGGATAAAAAAAATCAGGACGGTTAAATCAGAGTAGCAGATTTCGAGAATGCAATTTTCAGTAATTTTGTCTATCAGTCTGTAAGAGCATATTTTAAGTTACGTATATAGTAACCAATTACAATAAAATTTATATAATTCAACGCAAAAAGAATGATCCAAATCAGTTCAGAAACAAAAAAAAAATTATGGCTGAAAAAACGCAAAAAATTTCGCATTTTCTGCCTGATTTTAATTAATTTTTTGCTATATATTCAGAATCCAAAGTCCAGGCGCAACAAAATTAATATGCAACCATTTTGAAGCTTTGCTAAATCCAAAACAAAAAAAAAATCATAAAAAAAGTTATGGCTGAACATATTTACATAAAAAAATATTTGCATTATTTACACGACGAATTGAGATTGTTGCATCACATTTCATCCACCAATTTATTGATGTATAATTTAGTGCAATTAAAGACTACGGTCAATACATGAACGTGATGCTATGTAAATACGGATAGATGATATCGCTGTTAGAGTTGAAGATAAGATTGGGCATTTGTCTAAATCACCAAAAATGTCCAATCTCATAAACTTGTAAATATAATATTTAATATTAATTAGAATACTGGTTTGCACAACACCTAAACGATAAGGTTTCTGTATATATAAATTAGGAACAATGAAGAAATTAATATACTGTAAGACTACAACAACTCGTCGACTTATTTTGTACTCCCCTCTCGGGTGTTTGAGCCATAGGCTCTCGCTAGTGGTGCGTCACCCCATCCAATGGGACAACAATCATAAACGCACTACACTACTTAATCAACTCCCACAGAGAGCCTTCTTATTTTTTGAAGTCGGTTAAGAAAGAGAAAGAGAAAAATAATACTTTTTTTTCTATTTTTGAGTTTTAATAAAAGATAACCATTTATCTTTAAGCCCAGGCATTTAAAATAAAGTTCTTCGTCAAACACAAGCTGTCCAACGATATTTAAAAGCCTTATTAATATATTAGAGCTTATCCCTTGGCTGCGCCGTGACCAAAATAGCCAAAATGGCCAAAATTACCAAATCGCTAAAATGGCCAAAATAACCAAAATGACGAAAATAGCAAATCACAAAAAAAGATCTATATTACTTTCTGGGATAACCTTTACATAAATCTATGTCATTATACGGGATGAAAAGGATCCTATGTTCATCTTCGGTATCGAAAATATAAATACCGAGTTTTAGCTAAATCGGTCTAGTAGTTTTTCTGTGACAGTGTAACAGACAGAGTTACTTTCGAATTTATAATATTAATAGGGATGAAACAACACGTGTCCAGTAAATCACATTATGTACTTCACATAAAAGAGCTCACATATAGTGTTGACATGTCATTTTGCGGCCACTCTTTCCGTAATTGAGTTCCGCCATATAACTCAGTTTGCGAGGACATGCCATCTGTTTGTATCGTGTAGGGCTGAACGTGATTTTCTAAATTCCAAGCTATTTCAATATTACGGCCGATTTTTCAATCACCAGATCAAAGTTAACCATGGAATATAACATGGAAAAATTGAAAATATCATTAGCAAGAATAAAATGTCTTGAATCGTTTCACTTTTAAATTCACTCAGATTATAATTTATTCGACTGATAACTTTTATCTGATGATTGAAAAATCGGCCCTTAGTCCGATAAAGATATTTAAATATATACAATACAATACAGTACAATAATATATAATAATAATTGTACACCAACATTACAGAGAAAAAATACAATACAATCGGCGGCCTTGTTGCTTAAAGCAATCACTTCCAGGCAACCTTTAGATGGACAAGATCTAATTGCAAAGATAGCGTTGGCGTGCAGTTGAAATTGTTACTAATAATAAGACAAAATAATTATTGTGTATATATTATAGCTATAAAAATATATACGTACATACAAAACAAACAATAAACCCGTTATACAGTTAGATAATGCTCCTTTACAAGTCTGTTAAAGGAATAAATAGATTTAGCAGATCGGACATCTGCCGGCAGAGCATTCCAGAGATACACAGCCTGAACAGAGAACGATCTAGCATGTAACGGTGTCCTGAGTCGCAACCTCTCTGACGTTCTCAAAGATCTCGAATAACTGTGAAAGAACTGAAAACGATCATTAAGATAAGAACGGAGTCCTAGGATCAAACAGTACGTTGTATAAAAGAGACAGAACATGAGCATTACGACGAAGTCGAATTGGCAACCATTTGAGCTTTGCGCGAAATTTATTGTGATCATATTTGCGTAAGCCAAATATGAATCATATACAGAAATTTTGAAGTTTGGATATAGTGTGATTGAATGCTTAAAAGTGAGTATGAATTCCGTTTGTAGCAGCGACAGGTAGAGGTTAACTGATACTTGGATGGCAGAGAGTAGTATTCACTGTCGAGTGCTGATGTGAATTGAAGTGAACTAATTTCTTTTGGAAACGGTAACCTTGCGTACAAATATTAACAAGTCGTACAGCTAGTACAATATATAGCACAATAAGTGAGCGGGACGGATGAAGTGCGAGTTTGCCTTCGCCGAAAAGCCATCTCGCTCTACGACCAACAAATCCCCTGGGATACACCAAATACGTGGGTTTCACCCTAGATCAGAGCATGCGCTTCGACAAGTATATTACTATAGTCCGAAATAGAGCTCTATCTGTGATGGTTTGTCTAGCACCTATGATAGATAAACGAAGCAAAATGTCCCTCAGACACAAAGCTTACCCTATATAAAACATGCATCCGCCCGATCATGACATACGCGAGTGTGGTATTTGGCCGTGCCAACCAAGCCTGTTCTTTTAGGTAAACTGCAAATCGTGCACAATAAATTTATGCGCAAAGCCGTCGGTGCTCCCCTCTATATGCGTAACGTCGACCTCCACCGCGATCTGGAGCTTCCCTCCATCAAAAACTACATTACGTTGCTCTCGCGTAAGTATTTCGATCTCGCGCCGCACCATAGAAATCCGCTCGTCGTGTCCGCGTTCGATTATAAGACTCAACGAAAGGCTCTCCTGCGACGACCGCGTAACGTCCTCACGGACAGGGTCGAAGTTATTACAAAACGGCTGGCTCGGACCAGCCCGCGCCCCCGGTTAGGACGACAGGCTGGTAGGCAGCGACAGACAGACACAGACGGCGGCATCTCAGACGCCGCCAATCCCGATCTCTCTACGTCCCCGCGAGGGACGCCAGGAAACATAGCCCCATAGGATAGACCAGGCGTGTTGCTGGGAAGTTTCTTGGTGGGCGTGTTGGTGGGCGTCATTAGATTCATTCCCCATCTCATGGTAACAGTCCAGCCAAGGTAAAACTCCCTAAGGAGCTCCCTGGAGCCAGTTGCCCCCCGGGCGAAGGTGCTCGCCCCGAAAACCCCGGTAAAGTTGTAAGGTCTTCGGATCAACAATATAAAGTCAAGTACAATAACAAAAGCGCTAGCCAGTAGTTCCTTAGACGTATGCAGCTCTCAGATACGTTTTTTTGGTCGATTTTTATACCGTAGTATTCTTCTTTCATAGTAATCTCTAAAAGCGAATGACAGCCCTAGGTAAGGTCGCGTTCCCGCTAGGAGGCAGTCGTGAGTGTTTTCCAAAATATTCAATTACGTCTGTGCGAATCGAATTTGCTGTGTAGTATCTCTTGTAATCGAATCTATGCAAATTTATTTATTATACAACAAAGCTTTGTAATTAAATTTATTCATCCAATGTCCCACGTTTTGAGAAAAGAGGCGAGATTGAAACGAGCCTACGTTTCAATCTATCATTTTGACCTCAATTTATTTTATAAAATTAACATAAATATTTTTAAAGCCAAATCATATGGCGGTACCAATAGGTGTATTGTTAACGCCAAGTAACCTTCTTTTGGCCTATACAAACTTTTCCTTTATTAATTTAAATTATTCCTTTAAATTTGATGGCGTGTTGCCCTTTTTCGCACGCACGTCAATAAGTCATTCATATCGTGTCATCATAAATTGAATTAAATCGCCCCACACACGATTGCATAAAATAACTATATTACGTCGATCTCGCGCCGCACCATAGAAATCCGCTCGTCATGTCCGCGTCCGATTATAAGCCTCAACGAAAGGCGCCACACCGCTTAAACCTATATAATAAAACCAATTAAATAAATATTATAATAATACATATGCTGCAAATAAATAATAAACTCAATATAAACACTATAAATAATTTAAACCGCACCGCCTATTACCAAATAAACTATAGGACATATGTAAGAAACTCTTTGATACTACCCGTGATCAGAAGGCTGGCTCATATTTCGCACAACAAATAAGCATTGCCATACAGCGCGGCAATGCAGCCAGCCTTCTGGGCACGCTTCACTTTGGCCGTGATCTCCTGCATAGTGTATTTTAGTTTTGATGTCTTTGTTATTACTCAGACTTTAATTACAATACAAAATAAAAATTCTAACATAAATCTGCTGACAATCTGCCGACCAGATCAATCAATGATCAGGCCAGACTAAATATCTAGAAAAATAAATCTTGACGTATTATATAAAAATATGAGTTATTGGGTCAAATAAATTATAATAATATAAATTAAAAGAGGTGAAAGTGAAGTGTACTGAGGATCAGAGGAGCTGCTGCATTTCATGCCCATTAATCAGGTACGTGCGTGCTCTTTCTTCCCACTACCTTTCGAAATTATCCCAGTCTTTGTTTTTCTATTTAGAGAGATAAAGGCTCGCCGTCTTTGCTAGCTCGGTCACATTAAAACGAATGGGGGAGGATCGGGGTGTGAAGAAAGCATACTTGGGGTAAGAAAACTGCCTATTATACCTTTTCCAAGCATTTATTTTACTTGACAGCTCGAGGACGGATCGATTTGTAAAGTCCTAATGCGTTACCAACTCGATTTGATTTAAAAATCGACATCATTAATATTTATTTATTTATTTCACACAACAGAATACAACCATAAATACATCTAAATATTTTTAACACAATTTTAGAATCTAAGTCGCATTCCTAAACACGTGAATACAGAAAATTTAACACACAGATATAGCGTTACGTAAATAATAGTATACCATAGAGTAGTTTAGATTCTATGACATATGTTTGTTGATAAGAAAAAAAAAGTTTTAATCAATTTAACTTATCTATTAAATAAGCAAAATAAAACGGCACCCATAATAATTGCGGTATTATTTTTGTTTAAAGTAGAACATTTTTTATTTTAAAATCGATTACTTTAAATGGAATTTATGTAATTGTGTCGATGGTTTAATAGTCTGTGCCTTACATGACTCTCTGAACATCACTATTCCATCACAATTATGTCAATTGTTTCATGTGAGCGCTACTGTCAAGAAATAGGTAAGTTGATAGACGTGCAAACGTCAGAAGTAAAATAAAGCTTAGAACTGGCAAAGATTTGAATACGTGCCGTTTGAGGTTTGGGACGCGAATGTACTAAACACTAACGGTCTCATTCATACTCATTTAGAGTAAGTTCGTATACTTCTTTAAGAACCTTAAAGAAGGTTACAAACTTAGTCTAACTAAATATGTATAAGCTACCACGGCTTTTTTATATATGTTCTTTGTTTATTTTAAATATGTTCTTTTAATTGCACGAGTTCAGCAGACAGACAGACAGCCCACCCGATGCAAAGCAGTTACCATCACATATTGACATTTGCAACATCAAAGGTGCAACAAATGCACTGCAACTCTCTAAAGGGAGACTGGAATCTGGCCGCTAATGCCGGAAAACAATTCAAGGTTGTTATGGCGGCATACTCTAGACCAGGGGTGGTAGTCATCCAGACGGACAAATACGCTACCACCTGGCTCTCGATTATTCTGTCGCCTCTTACGACAGCCCGCCCAGCCCAAGGAAATTGTAATCTTTCTCCATTCCTGCCCGGATTCCAGTAATTGATTTTTTTTGTATGCACTAGTGTTATCTATTTATGTATATATTTTAATAGTTCTCAATATTGTCTTTTAACTATTAACAATAAAAAAATTACGTCGAACTTACCAATGTGCTTGCTCTCGTTGAACGCCTCAGGGATCTTCCTGGTGAGAACAGCATACACTGTGCAGACAAGTATCAGGACGATGGGATAGAAGAAAGCGATCATGTAGGAGGCGTCCACGTAAGAGTCGCAGACCAGCATGTTGTCTTCACGAGTGGGGTAGTGGAACATAGCACGCGCGGGAGCTACTATCATCCATACCACTACTATTAGAACCTGGTGAAGATATTAAAATAACGTAACACAGGATATCATATTCAAAGTATCACAATGATAAAAATTGTCACGCACACAGGGCCATGCACAAATGACGTCACGCGAATTTCATAATTTTTTTCGCCCCTCCCCCGTTGTCACAGCTGGTCACATTTGTGAGGAGAATACTCCCACCTTAGTGTGACATCACATATTTTGCTATTTTACATGAAGGATAGATAGAAAAGTTTTTCGTCAATAGTTAAAATTTTGTGTTTTAAATCTTAAACATATTAGATTTTAAAATGTGACATCACGAAATTTAGGATCATTTCCACCCTTGTCACACAATGTCACACTTCGTCGACCAACCCATGAAATGAACGAAAGCAATGAAACTTTATTAAAATACAAGCAATGCATGATACATACAATATTACTAATATGACATAGAAAAGTTAGTAGAAGAGGCATCCCAAAAGAAACTCTGCTTTCCGTGTCCTGTCCCGTCTAAGGATACCTAGTCCTCAGAGCCTGTATGGCAGGCCACATTAGGATTGGCTTTGGTCGTATATTTTTTTATAATTAATGACAGTACATTAATGCAGTGCCCATGTAAGATGAAGATCTACATAATAATATATTCTACTACAAGATTCAGAATATTATAAGTTCATATATGTTAGTAGTGTAGGCGTTAATAGTAGTATAAGTGATAGAAGTAACTATTTTCAAATGACCGTCAGTAATGTATTATATATTTTACACAATAAATCAATAGAATATTACCTGTATAGAGATGAGTGCATTACATATTTTACCCAATATATCAATAGACTGTTACCTGTATAGAGATGAGTGCAGCACATATAGCCAACTGGGAGCTTGGTGATATGAGTATGGGGCGTTTCGCGGAATGCTTGCTGGCGTTGAAGATCCTTGATATCCTGTTGGTCTTCGTCAATAAAGCAGCATAGACTACAGTGAAGCAGAAACCAGTGCCAAATCTGAGAGACAAAATGTTCCATTATTATATAACTATAGATATCTATGCTAATAAAGTTTTTTAAAATCAATATTAGTATATTTAACACATGCACAATTTGTTTAGCTTGATGATACACGTGTTTGTGTGTCTCCTGAATTTATCAAAACGGACAAAATTTTGAGGAATCGTGAGATTTTCGCTGCTTTGAAGTCTGGAAACGAGTATCATTGATTGTCCCGAAATCGGGTTGCTCAAGTCCATCACTGGGATTTTTTATGGACTGAATACGAAGTAAGTATGGTGGGATATACTTATACGTATAAGCTTATACGATATACTTATATGATATACTTATACATTATAAATTTCCGCTATATGCTATGCTGCACTTTTTGCGTAGATGCTAGATTCGACAACAGTTAAATATCATAATTTAGCTGAGAAATCTAGGGCTTGGAAATCGCAACAAATTACATATGTTGTACCTTTAACCTAAATTAAACTGTTTTAGCATCAAAAGTTGGTTAAATAGGTTTTAATGTATAAACCGGTTTTGAAAGGTTTTTGTAGTAGGTACACCTTTAGAGCACCTTCACATTAAGTCGCAGGCAGTGCGACAGCAGCACGACTTGTTTAGATTAGGGTGGCGCACTTCATTTCAATAATGGATTCCAACGAGTAAAATATTATTGTTGTTCCTGCTGTTTTTGGTTCTCATTTGGCGTCATCGACGTCGCGTTCATAAAAAAGACATTACTAGATGGATCATTTTTTTTCAAAATCGGCCTGTGAATTATGATTATGTAACATTATACACAGTGTTGTAAAATTGTAATAATTATCAATCTTTAATTACGTTCGAATGTCAAAAATGTCTTTTAGCGAATTGTTACGTAATTGTATATAAGTGCGCTCTTAGCATGGAAGTCGGCTGCTTGTGAGCAGCGTGACAGTCGCGTTGCAACTGCCGCCTTGCTAGTGTGAAGTAGCTCTTAAAGCGTAGTCGCAATTCAGTCGCATACAAACAAATATTTTTATTAGAAATAGTTGCCTTGAATAAATTTGAAGGTTCACGGGGGTTTAAATGAAGTTCTGTACCAAGCTTTGGAAAGAAAAAAAATATTTACTAAGAAAGCGACAATAGATGAATGTAGAATAATTTATACATTTCTATGGTTAAATTTAATATGTTGTACGCCGCATTTCCTACAAATGGGGTCAGAAACTCAGCATAAAGCTGTGCTGGAATTTCCTCCAGCACAGCGCTGGTTTTCAGTGCCAACCCCGCCTCATTGATTAGTATTTGACTCATCGTGGATACTTAAATAACATATTCAGATAATACTTAAAAATATACATACAAACTAACGCGTAACGTAGAAAGTAACACAGTATATGAAAGATAAAATAAATATGAGAAACAGTTACGAGATAAAATCGAAAAGGTTTGAAGAATCGTTCTTCGACTTCACAGTTATTACCAATTTTAGTAGTAAATCAAATATCTAAACTATACTCAACCAAAGCATATAACCAATAAGAACGATTGAATATGATGGAGTGATTCAGTGCAGACAAAGAATTACTTATCGGTATTACGTACAGCTCGAACGCACCTTTGGTCAAATATTCCATGATAGAATTTTCTGTTGATTCGGTGATTTGGTATAAGCTTACATTTTTGATCAAAATTTGTTCATTTGTAGAAATCTTAAATTAGTAATGACCGTAATTTTTAAATCACGCATTTTTTATGCTGGTGCACAGCAGACAAGCTGACGGCCCTTCTAATAGAACGACCTTGAAGAAAGGACTGAAACCACTGCTACCAGAATACAACTCAAGGCTTTTACAGCGGTATACTTAGGACCAGGAGTGACTTCTTTTTTTTATTGCATGAGTTCAGTAGACAGGCAGACGGCCAAGCTGATGGATAGTGGTTATCATCGCCTATGGATATATGTAACACCAAACGCTCTACCAATGTGTTACCGCTCTCTAAACGGAGACTGTAATCTGGCCACTAATGCCAGAACACAACTCAAGGTTGTTATGGCAGCATACTCTCGTCCGAATATCCTATCACCTGGCTGTGAATTGTTTTGTCGCCTCTTATGACAGGCCGCCCGGCCGCAGGAAATTGTATTCTTTCTCCGTTCCTGCACGGATTAAACCTGACACCATATTGATGTTTATGGCGTGGTTTTGGAAGTTTTCTTGATATGCGTTTTTGTAAATAATAAGACGTCTCGGTATACTCGTATATTCGACAATCACGACACATAGGTATTTAACCATACATATTTTCAAAATCAGTTTTACTACTATAAATGACAGTAGTCACGCATATACACAAGCCATGTATATACATAATAATTATGAAGTAAAGACGTGTTACTGGGGCGTTTGTTACAGCATTTATTTTTTAAAAGATAACTAAAATTTTATTGAATAAGTAATCTGTTAGATTACATTTTGAAATTAATACAACAACAACAATACTCTTTATTGTACATCAACATAAGAAAAGTAATACACTTTAATGTCTTAACTATAAGTATAAGTAGTATAAGTAATACACTCATTTTCATATATATATATTTGAAAGTGTAAATGAGTGTATTACTTATAACACTCATTTTCATTTTCAAATACATTATTCTCCTCCCAGATGTGAAATCCTACCACCTGGCTGTGAATTTACCGTCCCTGTGAGGATCCAGAATAAAGTCAAAAAGCGAAATACCCTCCAACACGCAGAAACAAAATGCCACGCATAAATCAATCATCGTCAATCTACATTTCAGTACAAATACAAGAAACAATATCTTTAATAGTAATTCAGTACAATACTTGTCACTACATAGTTCTCGAGAGACCTCATGGCGTGCAGCTATTTTAAATATGAAAGTGTCGCTGGTGTCACTTCGTGCCACAGCCAGTAACAAGGAATGGTTCCAATGTTAACTGTTTGTTTTGATCCTGTTACCATCAAATCGGAAATTGTAGGAAATCCCGGCTCACAATTATCGTTAGTGATTTATAATATTCGTTATCAATATCAGCCCATAAATATTTTGCTGCTGGTCAAGGGCCTTTCATATTTCACGCAAACGTGCGGTATACCCGTCATATTTGATTAGTGGGTTTTGTGTAGGTAGGCATGTATACCTATAGTAGGTAATGTTGATTTTTAGATTCATTCAGGGCGTTTTCTTTTCCGCCAACACGTGGTAATAAAATATGTGTGTAATAATAATATACAGGTAAATAAACATTATTTTTTATCGTAGAACGAGAACTATGATTTATTTAATTTTTTTTGCATTTGAATTTAGTATTTGTATTAACATTTTTTTGTTAATACATGGATGGAGGAGGCCTATGCCGCTGAGGCGACTTCCTTAGATAAATAATAATGTATTAAATGGTTTTAGAAAAAGGAGATAGCTAGATTTTATTAATTTGATATATAAAAAAAACATGCAACAATTTATGAATTTAATTATTTTTGTAACATGACGGTGGAATAAAGGCTTTTATTTATTTATTATTAACAAATTTTTAATTAAAATCGTAAGACGCGCTAATTAGATTAGGTTATTAAAGGGTCATTTTCTGGGTATTTTTATAGCTTACAAAATGTCCAGGTTCTTGTGTGAAATGTAAAATCAGTATTCCTATCCCATAAGCGCATCAAAATGCTCGTACTCACATCAAAGATTTAAAACTTAAAATAATTAATTTGATGCTAAATTGTAACAATTTATCGCAGTTATATTTTTTACTCTGTGTTAATTGATGTTTTTATTTGATTAAAAAATAATATATCAATCTAGAGAAATAATTCTATGTTGTGGGAGTTGACAAACATTTAATATGACATAAAAATTATGAACTGCCCGAAAATTACCAAATCGCACCCAGTCGAAATATTTAAACCAAAAATAAATGTTGACATAAATATGTGAATTTATGTTGTAACTCAACATTCGTCATCATCGTCATTTGATTCTAATTAAATTCACAAAATATTAGATGGATGGTGAATTTTAATATACTGTTCAGGAATATCCGTTAATATCAAGCGAACTCATTGTCACCCTATCACTGGATATAGAAATATTGAACGGAACACAACTTCGAATACGAAATATTCGTTCGTTGATGTTTTTTGCGGTCTACCCGCAAATGTTTGAAAAATGTGCGAAGCAGAAAATTCGTACCACTTTTTCCTTTACGATTTTTCAAGGCAATTTTCTGAGATATTGGTTATATACGCTTGTCACGTTCTTACACTTTCTGTTTGTGAAAATTGGCAATCTGCAAAAAGGTCGCTTCAGGAGGGTAGTCAGCGGTCCGGAAGCGGCGTAACTTTCACAAAAAGCTAATGTTTATTAATTAATTTTTTACTGCTTGTTCACTTTCGATTGAACTTAAACTTCCGGGGAATTTGGGTTCTACAAATAGATCATAGCTGGAGGATTCTAACGTACTTTGAAAAGTTGTAAGGTAGATAGGTATTTTAATTGAAGTGTTGAATTATTGAAGAATATTTCAATGAGCAAATTACATTTGCATAGCAGCTCGCTCCACCCTTATATACTATCTTCTGCGTAACGTCTTATTTGTCAACCATGTGCGGAGTTTATGGAGATATGTTGGACTGTGAATTTTTTATATGTCATCATTATCATGACGCTGATTTTTTTTTCTCTTATTATGCACTGATTGTTACAACTCCATCAATTCTTCGAAAAGTAATGGTATAACATATTTATGTAGGTTATTTAAGAGTAAAAAAAAAGTTAAACGCTACTTTTGTCCCTGCAGGAACACGGACAGGAGACGATAATACAGCCCACAGCCAGGTGGTAGGTTATTTGCCCGTCTGGATGGCTACCACCCCTGGTCTAGAGTATGCCGCCATAAAAACCTTGTGTTGTGTTCTGGCTTCAACGGCCAGTCTCCCTACAGAGAGGGGCAACACATTGTTAGCACCTTTGGTGTTAGAAATGTTCATAAGCGATGGTTACCGCTTTCCATCAGGTGAGCCGTCTACCTGTCAGCCGAATTCATGCAATAAAAATAAAAAAAACTATTGAAAGGAAAGATTATAATGATGTAGATAATGTACTAAAAGCTAGGTACCAGTCATCACACCACTCTCCTCATCAATCTAGGGTATTTATCAGGCTTAAAAATAAAATCGAGCGGTGCACGAAATCTCTAACTTTAAATTCTTTTACGGTGCAGGACGTCAAATTTGGAATATGCCTCTTACTGTCAGAGAAGCCAAATCCTTACCAACATTTAGAAATTTGCTCAGAAAAAACTTTTTTTCCACAAATAGCTATGTCTGATTAACGGAATATAATCATGCTAATGTATTTATTATAGTAACTTATGTATTATTCTATATATATGGCTATGTATAAATGCATGTATTTGTATATTTATTTCTTAAACTAGTTTGAGTATTTATGCATCTATTGCCTTTTTCCTGCACCACCTATATCGCCTGATTCAAATTTATTTCATTTAAGTTGCCTCGCTTTGAGCGATAAGGCCGCCTATTGTATTGCCTAGAAAATATTGTAAGTATGGTCTGTTTTTGTAATTGTATATTTTGGTGTGCAATAAAGTGTTATCTCTCTCTCTCTAACTATTTACATATTTATTTAGGTTACGCTAAACCATAACAACAACAATAATACTCTTTATTGTACACCAACATAAAAACAGTAACATATTTTCATATCTTAAAATTAGAAGTTAGTAGCACAATGAGCGGCCTTATTGCTTAAAGCAACCTCTTCCAGGTAACCTTTGGATGGATAAGGATCTTATTCAGAATAATTTGTTGGCGTGCAGCTTACGATTATACCAATGATAATATATATAATGTAATAGATAAGTATATAACCATATATATATATACCGCAACCTTCTATTAAACTCACCTTTGTATGGAGCAGAGAATATCCGTAGGCCTGAAGACCAAAGCGAAGGTGACGAGGTAGCACATAAGGATTCCAGCGAGGAGGACGTAGGACAGCTCCCTACCACTAGCGCGGACGACTGGGGTGGAGCTGTGTCGGACCCAAACGCCACCGACAAATCTGGCAGAAAGTTTCACGTTCAAGTTCCACTGGAGAACATTTTTTGAAGGTCATACATGTAAGTTCAAATTTAAATCTACTTCGTATTCTATGTACACCGCTTCGCAACGTGATATCGCTGTTTAAAGGAGAAGAAGCGGTAAGAAACTACCCAGCAACACGTAGTTTGATAATCTTAATAAAACCGTGACGAACTTCTTAACATCTACTACCGTAAATACATAAGTCTCTTATTCTAAAGGAAGATCACTCACCAGAATCATTCGTGTGGAATGTACCAGCTTAATTAGTAGATGCGTCCGGAGTCATACGTGTGTTAATACAATTTGTTACATTGCCTAGTTACGTTACATGCGAATGCTTCCAGATAAACATAATTTAAAGACGTGCCTCGGTAAGATATTGGAGAACTGATTGCATCATTTGTAGAGTTATGTGACGGATAGCGACAGTTGCAATTAAGCAAAAATCGAAATGTGTGGATATTCTTGGCATTGTTGTTAGTCACCCCACATCACCTCTTCGAGTCGTACGTACTAAATTAAATTACAGTTATGTAATTTAATCGTTTATTTTATTTTATCTCCATCTACCCGACACGCCATAATTGGAGTCAGAAGAGTAATCATACTTAAGATCACAACAGTAATTCACTTATATTCCACAGGGTAACCTAAACGCCATCACTAAAGTTATGTACTCAATTACTTATATTGTTAATATTTGTTTGCAAAATTAAATGTCAATGATGGATAACACGTCTAGACATTCTATTAAATTACCATGTGAAATCCAAAATCTCCGACCTCTAGGGTCGGATAGCTTTTCATGAAGTGAACCCAAACATGAACAGGTTATAGGATAGTGTTAAAAATCTCTACAAATCTCAATAAAGTCAAAATATCGTCAACAGATGCCAACAGAACTTTTCTAGAAAATCTAACGTCATTGGCATTGGGTATAAAATATTCGACTTACGAAGTTAACAGTATTCCAACAGATGAGAAAGACATGGCTCCAATGGCCCAGGCGGAGTCTGGTCGAAGGTACGCCTCGGGAATCGGCCGGCAGTGGGTTCGCGTGGGGTCTGGTAAGGTACCTTGTGGACACACCATGCAAGCGGTTTCTACGTATGGTGACCGAATCTGCCCAAAAATTAGAGATTTTGTTACTCTTGTGCACCTTGAATCTTGATCATTGTTAAAAGATACTCTCCTCTCACTTTTCTCTAATTATTTGGGGTCGGCACTCTTGCCCTATGTTTTCCTTCCATACTTGTGTTCTAGCATATATAATTTGACACGCATTAAAAATGTTCATGTTTACTTTCTTCTTGTTAAATTATACATACAAACATAATATCACGCCTGTTTCCCATGGGGGTAGGCAGAGAGTATGGATCTCCACTTGTGACGACTCTGACAAACAACTTTCGCTTCATCTACTTTCATTAAACCTCTTCATATATGCACGTTTATTTGAGACGCTTTTTACCTGACCTCTCTTTAACACTTCTGGTATTTCATGGTGTGTTCGTCTTCGTCTACTGACAGCAACTCTACCATTCACAATATTGTCTACACCTGTTTTGTGATTCTACTTTTATCCATTCTCTCTACATGTACAAACCACCTGAATACCCTTTTCAATTCTTGTTATTAAATCTTCTTTCAATCCTCGACGTTCCTTATCACACTGTTCCTTATCATATCATTCAAGCTAACCGCACATGTATGTACTTCTCAAAGTTCTCATTTCAACTGCGTTTATCTTACTTTTATGCTTCTTCTGCCCATACTCAACTTTCATAACATATCAGGACACGTGATGTTACCTCGAACAATATGTTTGTGGTCAATTAAAATATTTAAATTTATGATAATCTAAAACGTCATATCAGGAAGACGTGATAACTTAATGATTAGTTAGTGATCTTACCGATCGTTTATTTGCCTTGCTAACGGTTAAAATCTATTACATATAATAAAACTGCAGAGGTCGAAATAGAACTAATTTATATTTTTTTCAATTTTTTTGTTTCTCTGTTTGTCTGTCTGTTTGTACCGGCTAATCTCGGAAACGATTGCGCCGATTTAAATGAAATTTTGTATGGTGGAAGCTTATATCCCTGGTCAACATATAGGATACTTTTAATCTCGAAAAATTAAAGAGTTCCCGTGGGATTGTTAAAATAACATTCCACGGGGACGAAGTCGCGGGCAGAACCTAGTTTATCATAAGATACATACAAGTAATGTCGACATTCAACCGATGATACGGCAAGTGAATAAAGAGTAGGATATAGGAGCCGGCTATAAAGGCTAAGTTTACAACGCTGCGGTGCGGTTATCACAAAAACTACGTCGCATCGCAAAACGATACTACAACGTACAATGTAAAAATTTCATCACATTGGCATCGTACAAGTACACGCTGACCATTAGCTGAATTCACACGCTCCTTCTTTTTTTCAATTTTTGTGTTTTTCTTTCTTTTTGAGGGTCACTTAGTACCACGCCACTTCAGGGGCGTGGTACTAAGAAATTGGCTCGTTTGAATTAAAACAAATCTTCGAATAAACACTTTAAAAAAAAACTTAAATTTTAACCCAACCACCTTCTTACGCTCTTAACTCTCGACTGTCTTTCGTTCATTCCCAAATCAAATCTTCATCATTCAAGCTACACTTGCGTTCTGATAAATATCCAACCCGTTTTTAATATTCCTACATGTGTATAAAGAGAAAATAACGTGTGCATACATTTTTAATTTATCATTCATATTGTACGATGCGGCATACAATCGGAACATTCACGATTTCTGCAGTACGATGACACTCTGCAGCGCTGTAGCCGTGCCCTTACACATTCGCATAACATATCAAGGATGCTAGTAGATATGCCCATGAAGGGAACCAACGGAAGGAAACTTACAACTCCAATGTCTAAAATCTATTTATAAGTTACGGTTGACCTATTTACCTCATACTGAGTGCAATTGAAACAATGCCAGCAGCAACTCTCTCCTTCTACATACTGCTTCGCCTGTCCCAATTCACACTCTGCGCTGCAAACGGACTCTGGAGGTCTTCTTTCTCCCCATTTGAACTGGATTTCTACAAGAAACAGGTATTTGCCATACATATGTAAACGTTGTGTCATGTGTGTATTGTCGTACTTGTAGTCAAGTATTTAGCTGGTAAGAAGTTATTTATCCAAACGTAGTTTTTCATACGAAGTAAATTAATGGATATTTTTTTTGTAAAATTGTGTATAGATAATTAAATTGAAATAGTTTCTATTTTAATATCTAACACATACAGACATACTTTAAGTTATTTAAACATAATTAAATTGGTTAATTGTATAAAAAAAAGTTAGTGTGATGTGTGATCTTCTAATTAAAGTGTATCTACATACATTTGAATGCGACTTTCTTTCTTTTTTTTCACCACATTAAAAATAAACCGATTATTATCAAATTTGTTATAAAATATGTATTTCCAATAGTGAGGATGAACCTAACTTACTGTTTATCCCAGAAAATGAAGTTTGTACGGGATACGGTTATTAGGTTAATTTATATTCAATCGTGTATATCGAATGTAAATTAACCTATGTCTCAATATTGGTGTATATGTGTTTTTGATAACAAGGTATGATGAATTCAGGCTCCTTGTTACACCAGAAAGAAGATTGGATTTTTTATAGTAGTACAATCAACAGTAGGAGATCACCAGAGGTCATCAACAGTTTGCCGAAAACGGATACTGAAGTACATAGCCACATAGCACGCAAGAACCCAAATACCCCGGAGAGACTTGTGGTCACGGGGAAAATTTAAGGCAAGAGTTCGGCCCTCCACCGTGGTCAAAATCGACCTCGGTGGAGGAGAGCTCCCCATCACTGACATTAAAGTCACGATTCTCAGTAATGAGGGAACGACTTAGAAGAAGAATAGTAGCATAAGTTCGCGTTTGACCATGATCTCGGCCGACGTTGAGCGAAGATATGGTCTAAGATGGTGCACGCTTACCTTGAAGACACCTATTCACAGTGGACTTGACGACACCCAAGTCGTAAGTATCGGGAAAGACCGACTCTGCAATGAGTTCAACTCCTTCGCGGTGCATATGATCAAAATAGATGAGGGTAGACGCAAAGCGCTTCGTTCTTATAGCCTTTTTCGAGAAATATGGATCTAAAAAGCTATGGTGTAAATATTATTCAAAGAAAGAGGAATTGAAAAGAAGATAACTTTGAAAACAAACCATTTAGATGCAGCTGCAACTCTCCGTCTAGATACTGTCCAACTTTCACCCATTTATATGTGCTTCTGGAGACCTGCTTAAAGTGGAGAATGTTGTATCTGGCTGGACCATCCCCGTTGCTGTCGAAGTGAAACTCGTCGCCACTAAGACCTAAAAGTCAAATCAATTATGATATATCCAAACTCCGCAAGGTATTGTGTGTCTTGGATGATCTAAAACGATATATAAGAACCAATTATCAATCAAGAGGGATGCCTGGATGAGAGAGCGATCTCATAAGCGATAAGGTCATCTTTTGTTCAAATGATACAGGGCTCACGTGTTTTGCTTAAGATTATTAAAAAAGAAATACTAATTACAGAAATAATCAAAGAATGCATTTATGTCAATTATATAAATAGATATTTAAAGTCTTGTTTGTTGAAGATCTTTAAGGACATATAATTTGATTTTTTTGTAGTGACAATTTGAAGCTCAGAAACAATTATAATTTATTATTGTTTTCATCCTAAGTTATCGTGTCCTTATTACGTGATGTCTAGGGAACCGTCAACCACAACATTCTAGAAAACCGTTACGTACTCCATTGTAGAATTCAAGGACACGAGGATGACCATCTATAAAATAGTGGTGCTATATAAATAGAGCTATTCCCAAAACAATAATTAGAGACCTCGTAAATTTGGATGACGCAGCGACGATTATAGCCACTTTATATTGTATTATCATTATAGGCAAGCAACCAAATAAATGCCGATGGAGGAGTGGGAGGAATACCGTTATCAAATTAAGGTCATAATCGTAAGTAACGTAATAATGATAAGGAGGTAATGGCGTTAAAATGGCATATGATGCTAATGTAACCTTGGACGGAGTTAAAAAGAACGATAATATCAATAAAAAGGAGTTGAAAGCAAGCAGTAAAATAGGGCCGAGAAAAATAATACCTTGAATAGACAAGAGTAATGATTAGAATTTAATATTGGTATATCGAATCTAATTGTTATTAATTAATTTAATCGAGTCTAATGTAATACGAGATAGAAAGAAAGAAAAATACTTTATTTAGGACAAAACTTAAGTTAATATAAATAGGAACAGAAACAAAATAAGACCTAAATTGGACCTAGTCTCAGTATAATGCTAGCCAACAAGGAGTAGCGCTGTTCTTCCGTCTGGGACAATAAAGTGAAGTCGAGTCGATAATACAACATACATAATAACAACAATATATACAGTATAATGCAGTTTGATAAAGGTGAATGAATTGCTGACTAAAAACAATATAATAAAGCAATAATTTAAATAACACATACATATATAAAATCATTGTAGCAACACACAACTAAACAAATAACATATACCAAATTATAATAAATAAATTCCTAAAGTCATATAGCACTTGTGTCATGCCTAAGATAGCATTGTAAAGTTGTGATAACTAAATGAGACAATTTTTTTATCAAAGTATATTGGTTTGTAAACACGCCTACGATAGCCTGCCAATCGAAAATTGTTCATGGCTAATTTAATTAAATTAATTTTGATAAAAAAAATAAACATAACCTTCACTCTTTTGATAACTGAACAAATTTAGTTTCAATTGACAGTTTTTAAGATGGAGAATATGCCTTGATAGGCTAACCTAGTTCTGTTCATGGCAAGCAGGTATGAACAGGTAACTATACCATACTGTTAACCAATAAAAGTTGGCATTGTTACGAGTTACGGAACTCGAATTAAAATGCCGTTTGGAATTACTATAGAATTTATTAGAACTATACAAACAGGTATAACACAGCTACAAATATAACTGGACACAGCCAGTACAAACGCAATACACGATTCAATAACACGCGCAAAGTCCGTCACTATGTAGCTTATCGAATGTACACACGTCTTGTCTCGCTTGTGACTATCGCTAGACTGCCGATCTCCCCATTGGGCC
Organism: Dendrolimus houi; assembly: GCA_039645545.1. Taxonomy (NCBI): domain Eukaryota; kingdom Metazoa; phylum Arthropoda; class Insecta; order Lepidoptera; family Lasiocampidae; genus Dendrolimus; species Dendrolimus houi. The sequence goes on from CM077122.1 coordinate 22,957,494, forward strand.
ATTGCTATATCCTACACCGATACAATATGGCTGCCGATACAATTCATAATCTGCACACCTGCCTAATTATGCCTGCAAACGGCCATAAACTAGTACAATTCACAATAGGCTGTTTTCTAATTACAAATTTTAAACATAAGGTAAACAAAGGAAATGGCCGACAAAAAGGTAATAAACTGCAGGTGTGCATTGGTCTTTGTCGGTCGTAACAGTATGATAAGGAAGATAATTACAAAAATAACCGTATAGGCTTGCCTGTAAGAAATCGTTCATGGAATATTATTGCCATGCTTGAAGACTTCAAAAATAGCCATGGACACTTTTCGATTGGCTAGCTATCACAGGGGTGTTTACAAATCAATATAATTTGATAAGAATATGTCTCATTTGATTATCAGATGGGTGAAGGTGAATCTTCAGCGTTTCTTTATGACTAAGAACGCAGGGCCTAAAGAGGTCACTTTTGCAGATCTATATGACGAACACGACAAGTATCAACAAAAAGTGGAACTTTATGATATGTCTTACAACTACCAGTATAAGATAGACACGTGTCAATTTCACTAACAATAAGCGATTTTCCAAGGGCAACCGCTTTAGGCCCTCGGTTCTAAATACCTAAAATCGCGTGCGCTGCGAAAACTATTGATGATAGAATAAAATAATGTACTACAACTTTTCAGAACAGATCATTATCCACAAAAAGAGTCGCGACAGCATATATCTAACTATTATAGTTATGCCACAATAAGTTTTTATTTTTTATTTTAAAAATTTAATTTAAATGCCGCCGCTAGAAAAGGCTCTTTATTTTTATCTTGGTATTCATCCTTATCAAAACAAATTACTTTATATTCAAGACTACTTCAATACCTTTATACAACTTTTTGAATTATTCAATTATTCGGACATTCCATTCGAAGATATCAAGAGATTAAAAATGTAAGTATTAGAAAAAAGTTGCGTGGTCGCCGCGCACTGTAATCGGCTAGATACGGGAGGGGAAATATTTTAAATTCGCTTAGTAGGTAATTAAACTCAACAAAACTATACTAACAATGGGGCAATCTCTGGATCTACTAAACCGATATTGATTAAGTGGGCACGGGTCAGCTAGTTAGTAATTAATATATAATGGACTACTCTGGGGCCGATCTCAGACACCCGGACCATAGTAAATAACGGAGTAAGTTCGTTGCCGAAATTTATCATCCCAGGAATCGAACCCGGAGTCTCTGCGTTGCAGTGAGGTAAGCCGTCAAGGAGGCTTAACCACAGGAGCCGATAATAACTACAGTTGATAAGTAAAAATAAGATTAATTATTAGATATACGATTCTTACCAGTAAAATTAACCCTCCTAAGATAACGTAGTAGGTCGGAGCCACTCGCAGGTCTCATAGCATCGCAAAGGCCAGTTCTACCACCGCATACCGCCAAATGCATATCACTGCAAAACAAGTTTATATAGCTGTAGTTTTAAAGGTAAATTATTTACTCCTATCTATCTAATACTTCTAACTATGTTTCCACTGAAAGTTAGGCAAGCCCAATCAATATCCTCCTTTAATAGACTTGTTGTAATTATTGTTGTATTGCTTTTATTAGACGTAATATATGTGTGTGTGTGTGCGTGTGTGTGTGCGTGTGTGGGTGTGCATGTGTATATATATATTTATATAGCCCTAACTTTTGTGCCATATTTCTCTCTTCATCTCAAGGTTGTCTGGAAGAGATCGCTGTCAGCAATAGGACCGCCATTTGTACCTAATTCTAAGCTGTTTTGTGTTTTATTTCATTAATTTTATCGTACAATAAAGTATATTCTATTCTATTCTAATAACGTTTCGAGGCTCAGCACCCGTTTCCTACTTTTTCTTCTCCACTTCACCTACTTTTTTGTTGCATGATAGTTCTGCACACAGGCAGACGGCCCACTGGTGGATAGCGGTTACCATCGCCTATAGACATTTGCAACACTAAAGCTGCTACAAATGCGCTGCTGCTCTCTTAAGGGATACTGGAACCTGGCCACTAATGCCGGAACACAACTCAATGTTGTTATGGCTGCATACGCTAGACCGGAGGTGGTAGCCATACAGACGGACAAATACCCTACCACCTGGCTGTGGGTTGTTTTGTCGCCTCTTACGAAAGGCCGCCCGGCCGCAGGAAATTGTATACTTTCCTGCACGGATAAAATTATGTATTTATGTAGTTATAGTTCATTTATTCTGTTTTATTATGGGAGTTAACAATTTCAGTATAATAATAATATCTTTATAAGTCCTCGACGACCATGGGTCACAAAAATGGCCTGGACTTTTGGAGGGATTGCGTGAGGTCATGGGAAGGCCAATACGTAGAGGCTCTTGACATTTTACTTGTAAATGTGGCCTGACACTGATAGGCGATTATCCCTGTCTACACTATATAAAAATGCACCCAAGGACAAGCCCTGGTCAGTGTAGAACTTTTGTAGTTTCAGGGGTGCCCCGTATAGCGTAGAGGAGCGAGATGGAATGCTCCTCCGTCTCAAAGGAAGATCTTCCAGCGAGGCTAGTGTTGTTCCTCGCTGGCCTAAGTACATTTGTTATTGTTGAAAATTTGTATATATGCTGTGTATGTTTCGGGAAACGTTTGCGACCTCAATTATTGTACAGCGCCATCTATTGGCTTGTAATTGTTCCACTACAGTAGAAGATGAGAATAAAAGGTACCGGGCTATTGCGATGAAATGCTAGTGGAACTAGAGATCTGGGACTGTGGGGGCTATGGCGTCTGCCCGTCGCAATGTTCGAGAAACAAACATGCAAAAAATGGCTATTATTATTATTCTTTGTTGCAGCACATTGGTAACACCTTTGGTCTTACAAATGTTCATTGGCGATGGTAACCGCTTTCCATCAGTTGGCCCGTCTGCCTGTCTGCTGAACTTACGCCATAAAAAAACAATAATCAAGATTGTATAAATTATGCATTTGAAACCGTGGCACATTAGTTAGAATAAATATTTACTAGTAATAAAAAGCTGAACTAGGTCTTAGGGAGGCTAATGGGTTTTTAACGTGTCTCCGAAATCCTCGTGAATTTAAATATATTTAGAAAGGTCTCAGCTTCATGCGTGCTCATAAATTAGTTAATAAAGAGGTCAAGAGCTTTGTTACGGTTTTAAGTAAATCCCACAAATTTGGAGCTCAAAATTATTTTGTATTTTCGGTGTTTTAGGCAAGGCTTGGAAAATGGTAAGAAAGTCGAACCGGTTATACACTAACTTATTTTTTTTTTAATTTTATAGCTGAAGTACAGCAGACAGGCTGACGGCCCACCTGATGGAAAGCGGTTACCGTCGCCTATGGACGGTTGCAACACCAGAGATGTTACCAACGCGCTGCCGGCCTCGAAGAAATTTTATGACACCCCTTTTTGGAAAACTCCATATCGTAGCGCTGTGGGAAAAGCTCGGCTGGGAGCTCATTCCAAATCCCCACGACACGGAAGAGAAACGTTCTACAGAACCGTTGCGTACATGAGCGAATCGACTCAAGGAAATGGGGATGAACTCCCAACCGATGGCTAGCGGTGCGATGGTAGAAAGAGGACGAAGGCACCATTCTAAACAGTTCTTCGGAACACTCTCCATTGTACAGTCGGTAGAAGACTCAGAGAGAAGCGAAGTCTCTCCTAAGGCTAAGAGTATCTAGACCGTCTGAGTATGGGATCAATCATCAACGCGAACGGTTCGACGTTGAATACAGTCCAAGGGATTAAGTTGGTAGACAGGTGCTCCAGCCCAAAGGTGTGAGCAATATTCTATATGCGGCCTCATCTGAGCTTTATAAAGCACAAGGCGTTGCCGCGGTGTGAAGTACTGCTTGGACCGGTTTAGCACTCCCAGCTTCTTGGAGGCTAGTTTTGCCTTACCTTCAAGGTGGCCCCTGAACTGTACATCGTTCGCGATATCAACACCGAGGATCCCAATACTCTTGGAGGTGGTAAGGGGAGTTCCTTGGAACTGAAGCGCTTGCTCGAATTGAGTTTTTTTGGCAGAGAGCTACACTAACTACAGTCAATTCTGTGACTTAAAATGTGCGAAATACACAGAATAAAAAAGGGTTCTCCAGTGGAACTTATTTTGAATAAAAAAAAATTAAATTTGTATTTAAATTTGAACTCTACTTATTACATGGCACTATTCATGATACTTCTAGAATGTGTTTTAAAACAAGGTCACTAAAGTCCCTTTGTTAGCCCTATAGAAAGAACTTGGTCTAAATAAAGGCACATTCAAATGGTTTCGTGCCATTGATGGCGGAATGAAAAGAGGCATTCTGTGACCCCAGTCTGACCCATATGCATGCGAACAGAACAAGTATCAAGAGGTATGGAATTCTTGTGTGGAAACTCTTTGATATGCTAATATTTGCGATTCAAGTGTGCTAGTGCAAGTGTTTAATTTTGTAAAGGCTTCATCTGGGACAATGTTAGCTAGCGCACGCGCCCCAAATTCAAAGGGCGCGGGTTCGAATCCTGGCCGGAACGCAGCACTTGGCAGTTTTCTGACCTAATGTCCATATGGTTACAATTACCACATGCTAACAAGGGCGAAGGAAAACATCGTGATGAAACCTGCACATCGAGACAACCATTGTGTCAAAACTGTCAAATCGAAATGAGTAAGCGTCGCGGATATACTGTCCGTTACTCTACTATACTGGCAGTTCTATTGTTCAAAACAGAATGCGGATCAATTTTTTGTCCTTAAATGCATTTAGTGCAGATAAATACCCATTTTTGGGTGATTAACTTTGACAGTTCTTTAAACATATTTAGCGACACATTTTGCGTTGTGCCAGACGCTAATATTGTATTTAAGGGTCTAAATGCGTTTAGTGTTTCTTAAATAAATTTAAGCAACGTTATGCAAGCGGCCCTAAGTGTTGTAATTAAGTTAATTTAAATAAAAGATCGTAAATTTAATGACAATAATTCTACATTATAATATATTCAAAATTATTAATTTGGACATAATTTTCATTAAGCTAAAGGAGGGTTAAGCCTTGATTTGCTTGAATGTACAGTGTAGGTGTGATCTGAAGCATGAAAGGGTGCAATTATTCCACCCTCGGCCAGGAGGGTGGGTTTTGGATTAACACTTGATCTTATATTATAACTACCAGTCATATAATACAAGGATGTATCTTGAAGCTGGTGCACAGTAAATCATAAAAATTTTGCAAATTTTTTGTTTGTATTTTATACATTACTTGACACCGACTTCAAGTTGTTGCAGGAAAGATTTGTTTTTTTGCTTTTTAGTTACTTTATACATAGGATATGTTTTTTTAAAAAAACAAAAAAAATATATTTAGTTACGCAAATACTTGAATAGCCTTAGAAAATAAAAATATATGAAACACGTTATACGTGCCTATAATGTTTGGATTTTCCTGGAATCTTCCACTCACCAGATCCTGACTAGGTGGCAATGGGACCACCTAAGGAGTTATAATCTTTTGAATAACAACAAATCAAAATCGGTAAACAATTGACGTAGAAATCGCGTAACATACAAGAAAATACATTCGAATTGAGAGCCTCCTTCTTTTTGAAGTCGGTTAAAGAGAACGCACGCTAAGCCAGGGGCAAATGCTATATAATCTATAAAGCGTTTCATTAAAGCTTTTAGAACACTTTTTAAAAGGCATTGAAATGAACAAAATACCCCTGAAAAATTATGGGTTGTTCATGAAAAACACAACCACAGAGGGTGGCCATTACTCACCTCTTGCTTTGAGAGCTCTTAATATTGAATTAAGGGATCTCTTAAAACAGGACTTTCATTGAATCTCTGGTGTGCTTTTAGAAGCCTCTGAATAGCTACTAGTTAATAAATTACCTCTATTTCAAAGGCTAGAAAGGATGGGTAGTTTCTTATAAACTACCAGCTTATGCTTGGATATTTTCTATACTAATATTACAAAGAGGAAAGATTTGATTGTTTATTTGCATTGAATCGGCTCCGAAACTACTGAACCGATTTCAAAAATTCTTTCCCTGTTGGCAAACTACATTATCCCCCGGCGATTTATGCTACATTATATTTTCAAAAAAACAAAAACTCCAATAATGCAGGCGCTGCGAAAACTATTGATGATAGAATAAAATAATGTACTACAACTTTACAACACACATCATTATTTACAAAAAGTGTCGGGACAGCATATGTCTAACTATTAGTTATGCCACAATAAGGGCCGCTGGCATAACGATCGCCTTTAAATAAAATTAATTAATCATATTAAACTGCCTAAATTACACAAAACCTATTGACAGTTCTTTAAGCATATTTAGTTTTGTGTTTCTTAAATAAATTTAAGCAACCTTTTTTTTTTTGATAACGCAGGGGAATGTCTTTGGACACCATCCTCAGGTCCTTCGGGAGAAGGGCCAAAATGCAGGCATAAGGCCTGCATCGAGGGTGTGTGGGACTCTCAGCGACCTGTTCTCCACGCTCGCTTCTGCAACGAAGCTGTCGCGAGAAACGGCCGCCAACTACCCACTAAACCTAAACCTGCGCCCCATTTATAGCGCTTTTACGGGACGTCACGGGATCTCGTACAGAGTAAGTGCACCATGACGCCCCTACGCTCTGTAACTGGGCCACCCCGGGGAGCAGAGTGACCCACTTCGTACAGCAGGGGGGGGAAGTCTGCTGTCACCCCCGTGACAGCGGCCCCCTGTGACCGTAACTATGGCTGATCCGCCTCCTGTGGACGGGATCCGCGTGCGCGTCCTCCTCCCTCGCTCTTTCAGCGGCCTCCTTCTGTGACATGATGGATTCGCAGAAGGAGGAAACCGCAAGCCAGGAATGTTGACCCTGGAGCATCGCTTCTACCATGCTACGAAGCGAGCTCACAGGGCCAACGACGTTCTCTAAGAGGGCCCTCTGGGGCCCCCAAGCGGCGCACCCTGAAACCATATTGAGCCTCAGAGAGACCTCTAGTTATAAATAAAACAATCATTTTATTCTTTCTTGTTACATCACATCAATTGTATGAGGAAACTGCAGCCTATCCCACTAATGTAATTTTGATTAAACCCCCACCCTTGTAAATGAACGTAATACGATTGCCATAAATTGGCTTCCCTGACAAAAGTACGTTAAAAGCTTAGTTCAATGTTTCGTTCAGTCAATTACATTTACACCGCTATAATTAACTTCCTAAATAATATTTCAAACGTCTGAGTTAATCTTAATTAGAATAAACTTCTGACGTTTAATTTTCCATTCCAAAAGCCCATTGGGGATTGGTTTCAAAGCCAGGGGTACACTGGCTATTTACAGCTAAATATCTGTCCACACTGTTCGGTCCTTGTCTATAGAAATATTACGACGCGGCCACACATTGGTCATATGTGCACCAATGTAGCGTGTTGCGGCCAGTTATCGCGAAATGCGAAAAGGTTAATACATTTCTGTACGTAAAGGATAGCGAGGTGAGGGGGCGCGACGAGGAATTTGTTTAGTTTTAAAAAGTTGTTAAAAAAGGAACAAAAACAAGATTGCGAAACGGGCGACCGTGTAGGAAAGCCGTACAGCCGGATTTGGATAATGTAGTTGTGAATTACTTACTGAATCATGTGAATTACTATTGTCAGACTCGGTGGATGGGGAATGAAAATTGTTGCATTACATGAATGTATCTATTATTCGAATGTATATATATCTAATTTATAATATTGTTACAAGTTGGGCCACCTGCATACCTATTGTCACATACCGACAAAGAAATGCTGCGCATCTCGTTTATTGCCCCTCCCGCATTCGGAGTTCTTTTTATTACTTCGTATTTAAATTTGCAATTAGACAATAGCCTATTGTTATTGTTTTCGGCTTTGTTGGCCGTTCGTAGGAATAGATAACCAGGTGTGCAAATTACTATTTCTCGGAAACTCAGTGCGTACGGCCGATTTTTTTTGTACTGTATAGTTAGTATAAAACAATGCCCGAATGGAGGGGTGGGGCAGTCAAGCGACGACTACGAAACGAGTAAGACGTTTTGTAGTACTCTCGATTAGCGATATAGACGACGGACTTTGCGCGTGTCGAATTGTATCGAATCGTGCAGTGTGAACTGGTTACATCCAGTTTTATTTGTATTTGTTTTATACGTGTTTGTACAGTTCTAATAAACTCTATAGTAATTCCAGCGGCATTTATTTTAATTCGAGTCCTGTAGCTCGTAGCCATATCATCGTATATCTAATTATATATGTGTATATAGTAGTTTATTTATATTTTATTTTATTTTTGTTAGTATTTGATTGTGATTTTATTACTTTTATTTTAATTTAGAATACCACCAAAAATCGTTCATTGAAATTTTCTTTAGTCTCCTTAGGCACTAGGTTGCCTGGAAGAGATCGCTTTAAGCGATAAGACTGCCAATTGTTCTAATGCAAATGTATCCATATCAATTGTCTAGAATTAGGTTTATGGTGAACAATAAAGAGTTTTCATTCATTCATATAATGACTGCAGGGGAGGTAAAGACAGGTCATTCAAAGGGATTTATTAATATAAGTCCTAAAAGAAGAATGATTCAAAGATCATTCTTATATTGTGTGCTAAGTGATGCCTAGATAGATAGATAACACTTATTGTACACCATTACAGAAAACCTTTTAGCCTAAAAATGTTCTAAATGTGCACAATGGGCGGTCTTATCGCTAAGAAGCGATCTCTTCCAAACAACCCGTGTCAGGAATAAAACAGATTATAATATATTGGTCAAAGGTGGTATACATAAATATTAGAGGATATGCAGTTACAGAACAGTCGGATTCCATATTTGTTAATAATAAAAGAGTGAATTTGTGGACATATTGATAGGATTTTATATCTTGTGTATGTGTTTATTAACATTTCCATACAAAATTACTTTAGACTTACACTCTACATAAACTTATTGTTATCTCTTATATTTATCTATATCCAATTTGGGCAATGAAGGATAAATCGCAAGGACAACTAAATCTTGTCCATTTTTTTTACTAACTTTATCAACTAAGTTTAATATTGAAGGGATGACCCGACTAGTGATGTGCACCGGTCGCAATTTTAGCCTCCGGAGATTGACGGCGATTTTTGACCAAAAACCGGTTTTTCACCAGAGAATAACCCACAATAAAATTTTGTTTATTTTACATGAAAGTTGGCTTTATTTCTACATAATATTAGCATATATCCATGTTTTTCGAGGAATAGATAAATAAATACAGAAAAATTATACAAAAGAACACTTATTCCAATATAGAAAACTTTATAACAGAAATATGTAAACAGAAACCGTGTTTTACCAGACTATTAATCAAGTAAAACACAGTTCCTGTTCAAAAAACAATACAATACATTATTAAATTAATATTTTTGGGCATAAAGTTTCGTTCCGCGCGTGTATCAAAACACCGATAAAAAACCGGTGATGACTTTGACCGGTTTTTGTAGAACCGGTACACATCTCTAGACCCGACTAAGTGGAGGAGCGAGATGGAATGCTCCTCCGTATTAAAAAAGATCTTCCAGCGAGGCTAGTGTCGTTCCTCTCAGGCCTGCGGCCTAGGCTCATCTGTTAATGTTGAAAATTTGTATATATTATTTGTATGTTTCGGGAAACGTTTGTGACCTAAATTATTGCACAGCGCCATCTATTGGCTTGTAAGTGTTCCACTACAATCTCAAAATCAGCTCTGACTTATCGCCCTTAGTTTTAGTCCAAACAAAAATAGTCCAATCGTTTATATAAAACTTGAACCTTTCCGAAACAAATAACCGAATTGATTTAAACTTGTAATCGGGGTCTGAAATCCTTGTTCATTTCAGGTAAGCTGACTCAACTAACATGGATTAGGTGAATTTAATTAATTTACTCGACAAATAACTTAAAAGTTTTGCGCAACTTATGGATTAGGTGGAAGTAAGTTATTCCTTAAGTAGGATTAGGGAATTTAAAAGGGTTTCCGCTATTACTTAACATTTTGTTAGTATTTTGTTTAATCTACGCGTTTATTAGATGGTGGATTTTTTTATGGCCTCTAACGTTGTAGCTTAGTGATTAACGCACTCGCGTCCCAAACTCATAGGGTGCGTGTTCGAATTCTGGCCGAGAAAGTATGCAATACTTAGAGTCTTGTGACTTAATGTATATTGTATACAATTGCGCAGACACACCACACCCATACACACCACATGCACACACACGAACACGTGCAGATACATACGCACATTACATCTATTATAAAAAATAATTTAACTCAAGAGAATTAAAATAGAAAGTCAACGAGTCAAAGAATGTAAGTATCGTGATGATATCTGCACATTGAGATAACCGATGTATCAAACTCGTCAATCCGCCTAAGACAGGCGTAGAGGTAACACTGTTCGTTCCTCTAATAAATTGGAAGGCTCGAGCCCAACGATGGGAGGTTTCTAGGCTGTTATTATTATATACAAAGCGCTGTGTTGCTTTAGGACGAAACAAAGTGGTAGTAGTACAGATATACAGGAATTTTATTCCACTAAACGAAAATCGATCACCCGAATTGAATACAAAATAGGTATTTTTTCCGCTACATGAAAATCCTCAGCGACCCGTAAATACTTTTAAGGCAACCCAAGCCTCTTGAATACCATTACACTGCGGAGTATATATGTGTTTGTATATACTATAATACTATATGACGTCACTCGACTTTTTTACGATTCTGTATAGTGTTGAGTAGGACATGATTATAAAATGAGTTTGTTAGAGTAACATGACATTTTCTGCCTCCAAGACCTCCTGAAATTCCCTTTTCACTCTACAACTTATTCAGAAATTACCTTAGATATCAAAGAGGCACTATATCGCTGCCACATTGCTGGCCACGATATAGTCTTAGCCTGGATTCCCCGCCATTGTGGTATTCAAGACAATGAAATTGTTGATGGCTGCGCTAAGGAAGCCATCTATCTAGGTTGCCCTAAATTTAGGAAATGCTTTCCTAGTGACTTACGTGCCCTGGCGAGTTCACAGATGTATGAAACTTGGGACCGATTATGGCAAACGCCAGACTGTTGGAAAATACTATGGCCAACTACAACCGTTTGTACTCAGAAAACATTGGTTTTTCCGACATCGACATCTCCCTAAAAAAAAAAAACCTGCATAATACGCCTTAGATTGTCACTGTTCTTCCCCAGTTTTCCTAGCCTAGATCAGAGTTCGTGACCACTCCCTTTGCGAATGTGGATTAGTTGAAGGGACATTGGAGCATATTTTCTTGCATCAGTAACTAATTATTATAATTGTTTTTATGATCCTGGCAACACTATGATGTAATTGCTATTTTTAGTAATGATGCAATGTTATTGCTTCGTAGGGTAGCATTTTTCGTATAAAAGGCGTAGTGGCGTTTAGACTGTGTTCATTCCGCGTCCGATTATAAGCCTCGACGAAAGGCTCTCGTGCGACGACCGCGTAACATCCTCACGGACAAGGTCGACGATATCAGCCGGATCGCGGGCAGGCCCGGATCAGCCCGACCGCGGTTAGGACGGCAAGCTGGCAGGCACCGACAGACAGACACAGATGGCGGCGTCGACGCCGCCAATCACGATCTCTCCACGTCCCCGCGAGGGCGCCAGGAGACACGTGTATTACTAATATTAGACAGCGTCCAGCTGGGCAGAATCCATAATCCAGCATTGCACAATTTTCATGTCCTGTAAACCTTCCACACAGGTCTGTCACAACATCAACAACGTTAATTGGATATTGTTTACATTTAATCAAAGTTAACCGGCGCCGAGTAAATTAAGAGGGAATATCAATTATGGTCCCACGATACAGCTTTGGGGTCCCAAAAGCCCCGATATGGGATTAATATTGAAGTAATTAAGTTATCTACGGGTACTTATCACTCGAGATATGAAATTTGATTATTACGAGGTTTTGATTCAAGTTGTACACGTCTAGGTATGAATTTGGGTTTAATGTTATTAGATTCAGTCTACGTGGTATAACTAAGAAAGTTATATTTCGTGAACTGAATATTATATCAGCCTGACAAACTCCATCTGCTGGGGTAGGATATTCATACTATGGATAAATGGATATATGCAAAACGGTTTTACTAACTTATGAACCTTTTACCTAGGTATTACACTAAGAGTCAAGCGACGACTACGAGACGAGTAAGACGTTTGTAGTGCTCTCGATTAGCGATATTATAGACGACGGACTTTGCGCGTGTCGAATTGCATTGAATCGTGCAGTGTGAACTGGTTGCATCCAGTTTTATTTGTATTTGTTTTATACGTGTTTGTACAGTTCTAATGAATTCTATAGTAGTTCCAACGGCATTTTTAATTCGAGTCCTGTAGTTCGTAATAACACATTATACATTGGGGTTGTCTGGAAGAGATCGCTTTTTAGCGATAAGACCGCCCTTTGTACACAACTAGATATAATTTTAGTCTTTAAGTTCATTTTTGTATTGGTGTATAATAAAGTGTTATCTATCTATCTATCTGTTATATTTAGTCACAAATAAATAAAAAAATAATGAAAAAAAAAACATATATTATCTAAAATTGTTTAACAAATACATCATAAATCTGTTGAAATAAACAAATATATAGCTAATAAAATTAATTTACTAATTCTAAAATGTTAATTTTATTATGTAAGGCATGTTATGTTGTTACTTAATTTAGTATTTAAGTATTGTCTCATAATGCTAATTCAATAATAATGATAATTGTTTACAAATTTTGTACTACTTATGAATGTTTTCTTTTTTTTGCGTGTGTGATTGAAGTGTTATATATTGTTGAAAGGGGGATGTGAGTGAATGTGAATGAATGAATGTGATTTATCAAATTATAAAGTTCAGTTCGACTCGATCGCTCGTGTTTGATTAACGTACCACCTGACAGTAGGAGTGCTCACGTTGTGTTTATATTTTATTATATTATGAATATACATAGAATAGAATATACTTTATTGCATAATATTGTTACGAGTTAGGGGACTCGTAGGGGATTAAAATAAAAACTGTACAAACACGTATAAAATAGGTACATATATAGCTGGATACAACCACTACAAACTGCACGATTCAATAACACGCGCCAAGTCCGTCACTATATCGCTTATCGAATGTACACGTCTTGCTTTGATCGTGGTTCTCGCTAGACTGCCTCACCCTTCCGTTCGGGCATTGATTTGTACTAACTATACGATACACCAATCGACCGCGTGGACTGGATCTTCCAAGAACACCTGGCTAACGACCATCATAAAGGATTACAATACACAATAGGCGGCTTTTCTAATTACAAATTTTAGACGCAAAGTAAACAAAAGAGGTCCAAATGCGGGCAGGTAATAAAACTGTAATAAACTGTGCTTTATGGCCGGCAGGTGTGCATTCACTTTTATCGGCGTGCTTCATGGAATTGTATCTTGACAATATTAAGATACTTATTTTATAACCTAGCTAGGAAGACAGCGCCACTTTCAACAACTCGGGCAATACAAAGAACAGATTCAAAATTGTTAACGTCGATTTAAAAAGGTATCTATAATTATGATATACCTAGTCATTATAATGTAGTTATTTATGTTCATAACGTTTAGTTTAAATTAAATATCATTGTAACTCATGTATCTGTAACATTTTTCAGTTCAATAAAATGTATTATTATTATTATAAACAAGCACGCAGGCGCAAAACTAATATTAATCTATAGAAAATAAAACAGCGCGCGTTTTTGACAGCGCGGGCGCGTCCCGCCGATTCTCTTGGCGCGTAAACAACATCTCAACGACAACCGAACGCCAGTTCGGGACTTTTCGGCAGACAGTCCGACACACGCCTTCAACGCGGGCACACGACATTCGTGCTGGCGTACAAAATTAAGTTCTCGCGCTTGCTGCTTGCCTTCACCTAAATCTTTCTGAACTGTATACAACATGAGAGTGTGTGATTAAAAGTGTACGAAGAGAGTTATCTTCTATTAACCCGTACTCCGCTCAACGGATGTAATGGACAACCATACACACATCACATCATCCCTCACTCTTATTAATATGGGTATCGAATTAAAGACTCTAATGATCATCACTTGGCAGTTTTTTGGTCTTAATGTAGTGTTGCAGTTAGGTGTTAAAATATATATAAACTAGTCAACGTGAGGACCTTTAATTTTCTAAAAAGTGGTCTGCAAGATAAGAAGGGGCCAACTCCGCAGACTGCCCTTATTATATAATTATGCATTTTGTTTTTGTATTTGTTTATTTTGGTGAGCAAACAGTGTTATCTATCTATCTATATATCTACAACAGATCTAAATATCTGCCTTAAAATAGTTATTGTCTTGAGACTCCTAACAGACGTGACAGGAAATAAGCTTGAAGATAACTACATATGTACTAAGGAGAACAAAGGCAAACCTATGTTTATATAAAATAGGTTTGTAAAGAGAAAAGACCCCTGTAATCTTTTGTGACGTCTGAAATGTTTCCGGCGCTGGCCGGAAGTTGCGGTCATTTTCCCCATCGATAGGGATGTATCCGGAGTACGGGGTCACGTTATATTAGCGGTTGTTTCGGACTATTTTATAATCAACATTTTATAAAGGTAGTTCTTGTAATAATAATAATTCTTTATTAAAGTTTCTGCCTTAACTTTAGATACATCGGTGGTGGGAACCTTCTTGTAAGTATGAAATACCTGTATCAGAAGATTCCACTCTTCGCGTTATAACAAACAACTACTACCAGAAATTTATATATCTATTACATGGAAATAATATTTGTGCGTTGTGTGTGTGTGTCTGTGTGTGTGTGTTTGTGTGTGCGTCTGTGTGTGTCCGTGTGTGTGTTTGTCTGTGTGTGTATGTCTGTGTATCTGTGTGCGCCTGTGTCTGTGTCTCTCTCTCTCTGTGTGTGTGTGTGTGTGTGTGTGTGTGTGTGTGTGTGTGTGTTTGTGATTGCATGTGTGCTGTGTGTGTGTGTGTGTGATTATGAGTGTGTGAGTGTGAGTGTGAATGTGTGTGTGTGTGTGTGTGTGTGTGTGTGTTTGATTTTTAAATATGTGCATCGAGTATTAGAGAGGCTATTAATCAACATTTTTATTTCATCATATGTTTTAAATTTTAATCATTTTAAAATAAGGGAGTACTTCTTGTACTTCTTGTAATAAAGGAGTGAACACTTCATAAACTGAGCAGACAGGCTGCCGGCCCAACTGTGATGACAAGTGGTTACCGTTGCCTATGGACATTAGCAACACCAGAGGTGCTGCCAATGTGCTGTCGGCCTTGAAGGAGAAACTGGAACCTGGCCTCTGCTGCCGGAACACAACTCAAGGTTGTTATGGTGGTATACTCTAGACCAGGGTAGCCATCCAGTCGGGCAAATGTCCTACCACCTGACTGTGGGTTGTTTTGTCGCCTCTTACGACAGGCCGCTTTCAAAGCAAGAATTAGTATTCATTTCCGTTCCTGCTCGCAGGAAACCGTATGTAACATTTTTGTCCGACTTCCAAGAAGAGCAGGTTCTTAATTCTACTCTATGTTTTTTATGTTTGTATGTGTGTACGCGATTACTCCGTCAATTGTGGACAGATTTACATCTTTTTCTTCATTCGAATGAAAATATTCCTAAAGTGGTCTCATTGTCACTAAGTCAAGATTTGATGAGTGGATCCCAATGAAATCGAGAGCAACCCTTGTTGCCGAGCGCCGGGCGCTTACACTCTTCGAAAGGCAACTTGTTTACGCGTGCCAATATTACAATTTCTACAGGCGCTTATTTATTTATTATTTGTAAAGCTATTCAAGTATTTGTGCTACTAAACAGTAGAACTTTTTTTAGACAATAAAAAACGACTCAAATGTCATTATTTTCTAGAACATGTTGAAATCGGTGCCAAGTAAAGCAACAACAAAATTGGAAAACGCACCAACTTCAAGATGTTGTAGAAAACATTTATTCTTTATAGATCTCCATTTGGAAAGATCCTGACAAACAGCCTTCGCTTCATCTATTTTCTTTATTCTCTTCATACATGCACGTTATTTAAGGTTTTTTTTACCTTACCTTTCTTTAATTATTATTGTTAGCTATTTTCACATAAAGGGCATAACATATTATCAAAAATGTTTATTTTAAATAATCTTTCTTTCGAGCCTTTTCCTTGTATGTATTGCTTATAAGAATTTGAACCACAGATACATTATAGCAGGGGCGTAGCCAGAGCGGGGTTTTGAGGGTCCAACCCCCCCTCCCTCCGAAATTAAAACTTGGCTACACCCGCGCATTATACTCTTGTTGGATTTGTATCATGTAACGTAGTGTAACCATGGATTATCATAGAATCTATTACTTTTTAATATAAAAAGCCTGTTTGGTATTTTTGTAATACTCGGAATTTGTGAATTTTTAGACTGTGACCGAATGCAACTAATTAAAAGCGTTAAAAATAACGCCGTTATCGAATAGCCACATTAGTGTATATACAATTATACATACATTACCTATCAATATTTAATGTCATTAACAATGACGCATCAAACTTATCGCCATATCAGTGTGAAACGGCCTATATCTTTAACATTATCTCAGATGAAGCCTCACCTTATAAATAACAGTTTTCATTTACACATAAAGGGCCAGCCATAAATTACGTCACGTGTGACAAGGGGTGGGAGGGGTCCTAAATTTCGTGACGTCACATATATAAACATAGTGCTTATATTATTAAAAAGTAATTTAAAGGAAAATAAAACTAAGCACGGAAAAATATTAAATGAAAATAATAGATTTGAATGTAATAGTTTTTTGATATAAAATTGCAAAATTCGTGATATTATTTATTTATTTAGGTTTACGGCTTGGCAGCTAGGCCTTTAAGCCAGATCTTAGATTATAATGTAGTTTCTTCATCTTCTTAAGCCTATGTGTAGCACAGTTGAACTGTAGGTTATCAGCTGGTGCCATTCAACGGAGTTCTTGTGACAACTCAAAAGGCCACATTTGACTATACAGTTCACATTTCTCACAAAACACATAATTACTACTCAAAAACCATCAATATCCTACAACTATAGTTCCCGCCAAAAACTCAATTCGTGATATCACACTAGGGAGGGACGACGGAGGAGACAATAAATCATATGAAATTTGTGTGACGTAATTGGTGGAGGGCCTGGAAGATTTAACATTTGGAATCCACTCACCGTATAGCGTAGGCGAAGGCCATGACAGCGTCAGACACGAACTGAAGTTGCCTCTCGAACTCCGTGTTGTTGACAGTGAGCCTCTCCAAGCCGGAGCACGGCCGCGAGTACTGCCCGTTGTACGGCGTACGGGTACTGCCCGGGTAACGGCATTGGAAGTGATCCTCCCAGA
The DNA here is from genome assembly GCA_039645545.1 of Dendrolimus houi. Classification (NCBI taxonomy): domain Eukaryota; kingdom Metazoa; phylum Arthropoda; class Insecta; order Lepidoptera; family Lasiocampidae; genus Dendrolimus; species Dendrolimus houi. Next base: position 22,974,955 of record CM077122.1, read on the forward strand.
ATTCTACGTTGAAAATAATAATTAATTGTATTGAGGACTTTTTGTAGCTCAAAAACCTTTTCAGCTAGTACTATTAACTAAGCTAAGTTTAGTGTCAATACATATAAGTTAAAATTGAATTTCCTTCCTAGTCTATGTACACCGCTTCGCAACGTGTTATTGCTGTCAAGGAGAAGAAGCGGCAAGAAACTCCCCAGCAAAACGTCTAGCTAAAATTTGATTAACTCAAAGTCTTCTTTTTTTTTTAATAAATTATATACAGATTACACAATCACTTTTCAAAGAATTGATGGAGTTGTAGCAAACAGTACATACTCAGTAACACAAAGACACAATAAACGGAAAGTTTCGTTACATGCTTGGCAAGATAAAAAACGTTATACAAAATATAGTATAGTATAAGAGGTTGGAGCGAGCTGCTATGTAAATGAAGTTTTGTCATTTAAGTATTCTTCTATAGTGTAGTATCCCTTATTTAACAAGATACTTTTTAATTTGCAAAAGACATACCTCATATTTCATCCTGAATCTTATTGAAGAAGCATAATAAACAACACATGAACAGTTTCTTCTCCTCAATAAAGACTATAAGAAAAGTGTGAATGAATACTCTCTTAGTATGGATATTGTTAATTAATTTAAGTTATCTTCTAATATATAAAATTCTCCTGTTACGGTGTTAGTTACCAAACTCCTCCGAAACGGCTGAACCGATTTCTATGACATTTTGTGTGCATATCGGGTAGGTCTGAGAATCGGACAACATCTATTTTTCATACCCCTAAACGATAAGGGTGACCCAGCCCTAAATATATTTTTTAATGTTTTTACAAAACTTCTTATTTATATTTTATTATGATTTAGCATTGAAAAAAATATATACAACCCTAAATTTTCATCCTTCTACCACCAACCCCTACTTTTTAAGAGCGATATAAGTACTTTAATAATTTTCTACTCTGTTTAAGTTGATTCGAGTTTAGATTAACATTTGGTCCCGGTAGATGACGCTGCATCGGGTTCTAGATTTTTATTTTTAAAGGCAGGACAGCGTCTGCCGGGTACAGCTAGTATATATATATATAAATTACTTAGTAGTCTTTTTAGATTAGAGTTAATAATAATGTAATATTTTTTAAATACTTCATTTATAAAAAAACTAGCACTTTTAAAGAAACATCTTTATATATAAAGTCGCCTTCGTTATTTTTAAACTCGAAAAATGGTAGATAGATTGATTTCATATTTGTGTATAACTTTCTATATTAATAGAGGAGAGTTTTTATATAATTTTGATTATACACCTAAAACAAAAATTCATTTTTATCATGTTGTGTCTATCTAATTCCGTGTTATTAAAGGTAAGTCTCTCTAATGGCCGGCTCCTAAATGTTGCCAATATATAACAAGTAGATATTAGTTAACATAGTATAGGAACAAAAAACTGTATAATAGGACTAGATTTTAAGAATAGACATAAGAAAAGAATAAATTAAAAATATAATTTTCTTAAGACTACAGTAATTTCCAGTCATAAAATATTGCAAAAATGTTAAGTAAAATTAAACTATACCTACAAAATAACAAACTATAAGTAAAAAATAGAATGCAGGTCGCTGTCGTCGGGGAGCGTACCCAAAATGCTGGCCGCGTTTCCACGTTGGATGGCAACGCTTATGCGTTGTCCTAGGTGCAAGCCAGCCTTTTGGTCACGCGAGACCTCAATTAGACACGTTGAGAGGTCTCGATAGAGGTGATGAGCTTCAGGCCCCCACGGCCCCAGGGTTTCAACCCCGAAAGCCACAAATATGTACCCATTACCAATGGACACGTATTTGCGGCGTTTCAGGGCCTCCTGGTGTGCGGCAGCAGCCCCGGCTGTCACGGCTGTGACTGGGAGATGGGAAGCCGCCAAAGTATCAACACAAGTTGCATCCCATACTAAGGGGCGTCCCATCTTCCATGGCACCGAACGACATTCCGTCTGGTTTCTTGCCATCGTCGTGGCACAGCCCATTTGGTTCGAGAACAGCTGGTGCCTCGGCGGTGACAAGAGACCGACGGATAATGTCATTAAGTGTCGCGTGCCGAGATATTCTGCCAGCGCTCCTCGCGCATGACAAGCCATGGTGGCCTAACCTGTCAACTCCATCTCCACACCGACAGCGATGTGGCACTACAACACTTGCCCCCAGACGAATGCAGGTAGCTATCCTGAATGTTGTGTCATCCAAGAGAGTTCCTAGATTCGCCGAGGGCTAGGCCTGGAGCCACAAACCCGACTCCCATTTAGAGACAGCTAAGAGACGGGCGCGTTCAGTTTCGCTAATGCAGGAAGTCAACAGGTTTTCATGTACGAGCTTACTGAGCGGCCCGTCCCATAACTTTTGTGACTTTGGTTCCACGGGTAAATTTTGCGTTGGGCAAGCCAAGGACCAAGTATTTCTGGCCTCAGTCAGGTATGGGACCTCAAAGCCACTAAGTGACGGAATTAATATTTTTCCTATGAGGTCCACAGTACTATAAACTGAGGACAGAAAGGCAGGTAGTGCGGTGTCGGAAATTTTGCGTATGCCCAAGCCTCCTAACCGTATTGGTAAGGATGCTCGAGTCCATGATCGATCTTCCAAAGGTATGTTTATAATGGATGTTAAAGTTTGTCGAATAATGTTGTCTATATTGCATAAAATAGTTGGGTGTCTCCAAAGAGGGGAGCACCGCAAAACGTACGTGAAATTTGGCGTAAACAGGCAATATCGAATGAGAAAGTAGGCACTATGTGCGCTTATTTCTTTTAAATTTACAATTTTTGAATTAAAATTTTGGATTTTGTCGTTAACGAAAGAAGGAAAAGATTCATCGAAGATAGAGAGCTCAGGAGCCCAAGGAGGCTCAGGTTATCTTTTTTTGCTGATTTCAAATTTGATGCCTAATCTTGAAAGTCGGAAATAATATTGTTGTTATTTCCGGTGGTATTTGCTATAAAAAGTTCGCATTTTGAATAATTTAGAACAAGACCTATTTTGCCAAACTCACTTATTAAATATTTTAGGTCATTTTTTAATGTATCTAAATCGCCTCCTAAAGTCCCATCATCAAGATACCAAACGTTAAATTTTGAATTTAGCTTCTGTATGATTGAGTGAATAACAAGCGAAAAGATGGCTGGCCCAAGAGGGTCACCCTGCTGGCAGCCAGTTGCTGAATGAATAAGGTTGTATTGGTAAACCAGAAAAGAATTTTTGCCATAGCATTGCCTAATATAATTATAAATTTTGGGAAACTGGTTTTTAATTTCGGCCAACAGGGTGCACCTATTAACCGAATTAAATGCATTTTTCACATCCACTTTAAGGATTGCCTCGCAAGCGTTACTGGTGACGAATGTTCTGAGTGCGTGTACCGCCGCCTCGCAGCCACCTTTAATTCCAAATCCCAATTGGTTGGGAGCAAAGTAGCTGGAGCTAAGATCTCTTATGGCTCGACAACATACTTTGGCTGCGAGACGCCGATACGTGGTGCCAACTGCTATCGGACGGATACCGCCATCCTTTTTTTTTAAAGCGAATAGGTTGGCACCGTACAATATGGGTAGTATATTTTTATTTACACTACCAGAGAGCATGAGATTAATCAAACCTGTTATATCTCTCAGAAGTGTCTCGCCCGCGATGCCAGTGGCCCCAGTCAACAAATCTTTCAAGTGTTGTGGACTGAAGCCATCTAAACCTCCAGCCGAGCCACTTCTGAATGACATAACTGCTTTGAGAATTTCCTCCGGGGTAGCGTGGATACTACCCTCATTGCCGTCATCGTCATCCAGTAACTGTGCGTTTTCAGAAGGTGGATGTTTATCCTGTAAGGCACGCAGAGTAGTCTCGTCATTGGGAGCTACATTGTCGTTTGAGAAAAGAATCCGTGCTGCTCCCTTTATATAGCCTTCTGATAATTTTGATTCCACAAAGTGTCTCAGACGAGTTTTAGAATTTTTATATTTTTTTGGTTTATTAATAACTAATCTATTTCCAACAGTTTGTAGTATTTTGCAATTTTTCTTAACTTTAGAAGTAATATTGCCATGATCTTCTTTATTTATGTGGAAGATTTGATAAGGGAGTAATAACAAATCCTCCCAGGTACGTCGATTATTTTCTGTTAATACCTTTTTTATGTGTTTTGAAAAAATTTCACATACAGTAGTTCTTACCGCTCGAGGGATTCTTTTTAAAATTGGTGCCGATTGTTTTAACTTCGAAAGTTTTTGCCAAAGTGGAATTTGGGTGTTATCCGGGGTAGAGTCAAAAACCGTTTGGGTGTCAGGCAAAGAGGCTGAGTGTTCATCTCGATCCTTATGAGCTTTCCCGATATGGGTCCTCAAATCTCTTTGCCCTTTGAAATATCGTACCTGAGAGCATTCATGACACTGAATTAGGTTTTCAAATGACGACTCAGGTTGTGGCTGTTGCATCAAGAACTATACATAAAACTGATACAATAGTACTATAAAACCTTAAAATGATTCTTAAATGTAATATCAATAAAACTCTTCCAAAATAGATACAAAAAGTTTTCGCAGTATTATTAAAAACACAAATGCTAGTTGCCTTCTTCTTATCTTAATAGGAATTTTTTATTCTTCTTAAATCTCGCGGAGGGGATAACTGTCTTCTTTACCTTAATTGATAAGAACAACTCCCTTTCATTAATTTATTCCTTTTTTATAGCTTGGAAAACTGTCGCACGTCGGTGGCGTGATAAATTTTAGTAATTCACTGTATCCACGGTTTAAAGATGAATGTTACATTTCTGAAGAAGTCTAGATGGATTCGATGAACTAAAAAGACATGTAGCTAAACTCGAGAACTGTAAATTTATATTGTATTATCTGATACTATACTTCATCAACGATTATAATAATTTAAAATTAGTTCAAGGAGCAATTTAAATATAATATTTTAATTTTGATTTTCAGAATTTTCGCCTTTCGTGTTGACGTTGTCAAAGTTAACACGAAAAATGAAATAAAATATAATATAATAATACAAAAGATAAAAAACGGTCTCTGCCCTGATCCAAGGCGGAGGAAAGAGAATAAAAAAATGGCCGTCTCCTATATCTTAATAAACGTTAATTTGCCTTACTACTTATCAATATATGTTACAAACCCTATCTATACACGTGACGTCAAATTTCTATCAATGGTAAGGCAAGTGGGAAGAACAGTAAGATGTAGGAACTGGCCGTTTGTCAGGACACGACCGCAAGTACCGCCCAATATGCTGAGTGAAAATCTTATTTGCTGAAAATACGGCATACAAATTTTCAAAATATACTATTATGTATAATATGTAATACAATTACGTAGCTATTTCCTCGAAGAATTTTTCTTTCTTTCTTTGTACAGCGTACAGAAACCGCCCAGGTAATGGTAAAGGAAGTAGTCCTACTAGAATTATGGGAACTTGAGACTGTATTGAAGTCGTGGTAGCCTAGCACACGCGTCCCAGACTCAAAGGGCGGGGGTTCGATCCTGGCCGGAACGCATGCACCACTAGGTAATTTTGTGACCTAATGTGCATATTGTTACAATTACCACGTACTAATAACGGTGAAGGAAAACATCGTGATGCAACCTGCACATCGAGATAACCGATGTGTCAAACCTGCCAAGCCGCCTTGGACAAGCGTGGCGGGTATACTGTCCGTTCCCCTATAGTGGGAGGCCCGAGCCCATCAGTGGGACATTTATGGGCTGCTATTATTATATTTATATATAATAGAGACTGTATTGTTATGCATTTATTATAAAATACATCAAGGGATAAACACGTTAATTACATAAGGGTTCAGTTTTTCCCAACTGGTCACTAGATTCCTAAAATCTGTGCTTATTTTAACGCCGTCTATTCGACAAGATAAATCTATGAGCTACAAAGCCTTTAATCTGCTGACAAAAAGACACCTTAGTCATCAACTTTACAGAAAAAGGTACTAAAATTATATTTTTTGGTAGATGGAAATACGTGTATTTTATTTATCAAGTCAATAACGTATCGTAGTATAATCTCAGCAATTTGTACGTGATTCAGCTCCGATCGAACCACTTAGAAGCCTTGGGGTGCTAGGAGAGATTATGCGGATTAAGACATCTACGTCGATCCAATTCTGATGAGATTTACATGGAAATATGAGTAGAAAATTATGAAAAATATATTCTCTCGTCAATTTTATCTATATTCAAATTCAAACTTTTTTACTCAAAATACGTTCCACTGGAGAACACTTTTTGAAGGTCATACATATAGGTTAATATTTAATTTTACTTCCTATTCTATGTACACCGCCTCGCAACATCTTATTGCTGTTAAGGAGAAGGAGCGGCAAGTTACTCCACAGCAACACGTCAAGTTAAAAATTGCTTATCTTTATAATTCTTATTCAATTTATATCTCAAGCTCGTTTTTTTTATAATTTTTATGCAGAAGTATGTTACAGAGTTAAAGAAAAAATAAGACGAAAAACGAGAGTTATAGACGTCTTACAACATGCCCTAAAACAGAAGTGGCAGTGGGCAGGACATATAGCAAGATACATAGCCAAAAGATGGACACTAGAGACAGCTATATGGAAGAGACCAAGAGGAAAAAGGAAAAGAGGGCGCTCTAGAAAGTGGTGGATAAAAGGGATAGCAGGAAGTGAATGGAGAAAGAAAGCTATGGATAGAGAGGTCTGGAAAAAGCTGAAGGAGGCCTTTACCCGAGAAGGGGTTCCAATCAATAGTACTGAAGAAAGTAACGATAGCGAGTAAAAGAAAACAAATTTATATACCTATAAACATACATTACAAGTTCATACAAGTTCAAGTTCATTCATTGGTACAAGTTCCCCAACCTATTATCTCCATAAATTCCTGACATGTTTGGCAAAAGTAAAATGTTATACAGACAATTGTATAAGAGGCTGCAGTGAACTGCAGCCTCTTATATAATTTATCTTATATATTATAACTTATATGGGAATGAAGTTTTATCTTTTAAATATTCTATAATATAAAATTCAAAAAATGCCGTGTCTGTACATCGAGGCTCTTTAAAAAATAACAACTGGAATACACTATATAAACGACGGAGAACACGATCTTTTTTTTGGATTTCTTGTCTGTTTGTCCGGGATTCACGTAATAACCACTAGGCCGATTTTGATGTGGTTTTCTCTGATCAACAGTAAATTCTTAGACTTAAAATCGCGCTATTTTTATCCCGGGTACCGGCGAGAAATTTCTCAGGAGCGGTTTATACTTGTTATGCTATGTAAATGAAGTTATGTCATTTAAGTATTCTTCAATAGTGTAGTATTCCTTTTTTATGGCTTTTTAAGGCTCAAAAGGACAAAACTATTTAAACTAGTGCTATAAACAAGTCAAAGGTGCAGTGTATTTTGCTAGCTATTAATAAAGGACACTTTGTTCACAAAGTGTCTTCGCCTTAATAGAGACAATAAGAAAAGTATTAATGGATATATTCTTAGTATGAATACTCTTGTTAATTTAACTTATATTTAAATTACTTACTAGTCTTTTTACATTAGATGGTAATATTAATGAGATATTTCTTCTCAAATACTTAATTTCAATAAGTATTTTTCACTAGTGTAGTATCCCTTTTTTACATATATGAAACACATCTTTAGTCTTCAAACACTTGTATTTTATTACTTTTTTAAATCCTATTACACCACAGTGGAATAATTTTCCGGGGTCTGTTTAACCTGTAAAATGCAATCTTGAATTCTTCAAGTCACGAGTGAATAGGTATCTTCTAGGTAAAAGTGCTTCATCCTAGACTGCGTCATCACTCAACATCAGGTGAGATAGTGGTCAAACGGAAACCTTTTAAAAAAAGAAGCTACAAAATAAAATTGAAACAAAAGCCTACAAACAATTTGAATAAACATAACGGCGATCTTAAAACTTGGTTTTATTTTAACTCTAGTAAAATATCTTTCAGTTGTACAAAGAGTCTCTAGTAACAGAATTCAAAAACCCGCGTCTCTTTTTACAGTTTGAATTCCAGCCAATGGGAGCGAGTTCTATACACAACTGTCATTAGTTAGTCCTATTCTTATGTCCTGGCTAACACAACAATATAGGCACTGATTAACAATAACAAAAGTAGATCATTCAGTATTTGACAAATTCAATTTAAATAAATATATAAGGAATTTGAAGTGGATAGTTATATATAATTTAATTCATGATTAGAAATTATGATTATTTATTATTTATTTAGGTTTATGGCTTGGCAGCTAGGCCTTTAAGCCAGATCTTAGATTATAATGTAGTTTCTTAAGCCTATGTGTAGCACAGCTGAACTGTAGGTTATCAGCTGGTACCATTCAACGGAGTTCTTGTGACAACTCAAAATGCCACATTTGACTATACAGTTCACATTTCTCACAGAACACATAATTAATACTCAAAAACTATCAATATCCTACAACTATTGTTCGTTTTAAAGTAATTTTAACTGCACAGCACAATATCTCTTTTCAGTTCCCGCCAAAAACTGATTATATGTGAATAATAAACATAGCATAGATCAAAAGATGTTGTTGCCATGTTTTTCTTAAGGTAGCACTTGTGAAACGTCAAAAGCCAAATGCCAAAAGATTAACCTTGAACTTGGTTTACTTTTGTTTATGAGAGAATTACATAAATTACCAGTTTTATTGCGAAAGTTTCTAGTCGACATGTATAAGCGAATAATTGAGTTGGGAACCCGAACGAGTGGTAACCAGGATATAAGGCAAAGTAATGAAAACAAAAATATCTACAATGTGGTAAGTAATAAGTGGTAAGACAATATATTTATAAAGCCATAAAGCTAATTGGAAAATCCTCCTGAATTGAATTTCAGGGAAAGGGTCCCTTAATTGTTGTTAAATACTTTGAGCTAGCGAAATAGTTTAACTCAGTTTGAAGGCAGTATAAATAGAATTTTCAGTCGAACTTGTTTTGTTACTGCATTCGTTTCGTTCAAAATGTATTTCAACTTTTTGTTATTATTGTATTATTAGCCGTTACCAGCGACTAAGTCGAATCTAATTTAATTTGCCTTCCGGTTCGGCGACGGTAGCGACGTGCTCGTGGCCCTTTCATTTTTTCTAAAATAAAAGTAGCCCAAGTTATTCCTCATAACATCAACTATATGCTAATGAAACTCCTGTCAAAACCGGTCCAGCTATATCAAAGATTAGCCGGAACAAACAGACAGACAGACAGACAGACAAAATTATAAAAATTATTATGTTTAATATAAGTATCGTATATACTTTCATATGAACTTAGTGAAAAGCTGTTATTTAGAAATTATAAACAGACATTTCCATATGATTTATTTGTATAGTACTAGATTTGCGGGTAGTTGTGTTTCCTAAACGGATATAAAAGCGAGCGGGCGTAGTGACGAAAGATCATTCTCACTTCGACTTTGATCGGATACAGATGTCATAGGGGCTCTCTAGGGTGACTAACTATTGTGCGAGAATCATAACTTATAATTAAGTGTTTTTAAAATCGTTATTCTTTGTTTGGAAGTACAATAAAACAGTTCGTTGTGTTTCGTTATAGAAATTCCGCACTAATACAAGTTCTTTCGTATTTATTAGTTGTGATAATGCTCGAGCAAGATAGCTTACTGTATTTAAATAGTGTGGGGCGCTGTAGCCCACGGATAATATGCTGGTTCTATAGTTATGGACTGTATTGGGTGAAGTTTGAACTTGATCCTTGCACTAGAAAAGCAGAAGCTCCATCAACCTTGAGATCCGCACTCTCCTGGCTTGGTTCAGGTTGCAGCACAGAGAGGGACACTGCACGGCACCAAATTCACTTTGGAGTGATGACTTCTTTTGACCAGTATTACAATAAGTTCTTGACACGGCCAGTAATTACAATTAGCGTAAAATATGTTTAAATAATAAACGCACGGCGCGATCTTTTTTAGTTAACAGGTTAAAGAACGAAAGAAAGAAAAAAAATTGGAAGAAATAGTGACGTACTTACATTGTTAACATGTATCTTAAAAATAAAAACATATTTTGAGAATGTGTACGCCGCATTTTCAGCAAACAAGGTTTGCACTCAGCTTGTTGGCGTTGACAGTAAGTGTTAAAAAATGGCTGCTCCTACCCTGCTGTGCATTGGTCGCCTCACACAGAAAGAGGGTGGACAGCAAAATTGACTCAGCAATATTCTACCTCCCTTATACTAGGTGCTATATACCGTGCGGGAACGGAAAAAGAATACAATTTCCTGCGGCCGGACGGCATGTCGTAAGAGGCGACAAAACGACAAAACAATCCACAGCCAGATGGTAGGGTATTTGCACGACTGGATGGCTGCCACCCCGGTCCAGAGTATGCCGCCATAACAACCCTGAGTTGTGTTCCGGTATTAGTGACCAGGTTCCAGTCTCTTTTAAGAGAGTAACAGTGCATCTGTAGCGTCTTTGGTGTTGCAAATGTCCATAGGCGATGATAACCGCGTTCCATCAAGTGGGGCGTCTGCCTGTCTGCTCAACACATGCAATAAAAAAAAGAACGGTAGCTTCATGGATTTTAGTATTTACTTCAAAACCAATGTCGAAAACCGGGTATATAAAGTGATGGGGATATAGGCCGATCAAAATTGTAAGGAAAGGATAGAAATTGCACCATGAGAAATGCCTAATTAATAACTTATATAAATTTACATCATCTTAGTATCAGAAAACATTATCTGCGACAAAGCCAATCAGTTGTCGGTATTGCCAAAAGGAACCCGAGTCTGTAACTCAATTTGGCAATCGAACCGTATTAGAGAATCGTGACTCTTGGAGATTTTTGCAGTTTGTGAACTATTTGAGTTTAATATTGAATCGTTCTTCATTCGGCTGAGACTGTTTTGGTATGAATTTTAGACCATCGTCAGTAGAATGGATCTTGACTCGTACTGGCTTGATCTTTTTGTGAAAGTTACAGGCTTGGGGCTCAGAAGAACAACACAGTAGTTGTGAGAATGAAAGAAAATAAACAGAGACTATTTTCATTTTCTTTAAGCGTCGCTGAACACAAAAGGCTTCTAATTAGGAAAATTAAATTAGACGAAGAAAGTTATCCATTAGAGAGCTTTAAAAAAGTTGAAATTGAAATAATCTAATTCTCTTCCTTTAATTATGATATTTAATTAAATAATTTTGATAAATATAAAGTAGAATTTACAAAGTTTCGGTGGTCTCAAACTAGACACGAGCGAGTTTACAACTTCGGTCTTTCCGAAATTGCTTCGTGTAATTCGTTCTAATTAATTAACTAGTTAAATGTTCAACCATTTCACTTAATTTGAAGAACTCTTTAAAATAAATTCATAATTAATATGCCATTGCTCAGTGATATTAATTTATTTTGGCATATTTAGTCAAGTCAAAGTTCAATTGACTAATTGCATAATTTTATAAGTAATGTTTATTGTTTTATTAATTTGCTTTGTGGAGCTAAGCCGTGGCATCACTTAGAGGTACTTGCGGAAGAGCAGCGCTGGTTGTGAAACTAGCATTATGCTGAGCAAGAGCCTTTTTAGGACACCATATTTAATTGGTAGACATATTATCATGTAAGACTTTTGTATATTATCCTAAATAAATAATTTTTCTTTCTTCTTTTTTTCTTCAATTTCAGTAATTGGATTTTATTATATTTCAGAGTGTTGGAATTTAGCACAATACATCTATCGTTTCTTACGCAGCCTGTCGTAAGAGACGACAAAACAACCCACTGCCAGGTGGTAGGGTATTTGCCTGACTGGATGGCTACCACCCCTGGTCCAGAGTATGTCGCCATAACCACCTTGGGTTGTATTCCGGTATTAGTGACCAGGTTCCAGTCTCCTTTAAGAGAGCAGCAGCGCATCTGTAGTATCTTTGGTGTTGCTAATGTCCATAGGCGATGGTAACCGATTTCCATCACCGCTGGGCCGTCAGCCTCTCAACTATGCTTCAGAAACAGAGCAATCTAAAAGTCTACGTGAAAGTGAGTACCGTCTCCGATAGACAATCGGTCTTATTCATGTTGAGTTAGAGTAAGTTTATAGGCTTCTTTAAGAACCTTATTAGATTGTTTACAACAAAATCAGGTTTTGAATAAAAAATCTACACTTTTAGTCAATAACTAGAACAAGACAAAATTATTATATTTTCACTCTAGTTTAATGTGAGAGCAAGCATCCATATAGGTTTATCCATCCATCCATCAATATATTGAATTAAATTTTAATCTAAGCGCTATTCGTCTCCGGAATATGTGTTTAATTTTGTCCTGAAAACTATCCCATTATTCGGGATAAAAAGTATACTATGTCCATTCTCAGTATTGATACTGTTACAAGTTACAGGGCTCGAATTAAAATGCCGTTGGAATTACTATAGAATTTATTAGAACTATACAAACACGTATAACACAGGTATAAATATAACTAAACACAATCAGTCCAAACATAATGCGCGATTCAATAACACGCGCAAAGTCCGTCAATATATATATATTATCTAATGTACACACGTCTTGTCTCGCTAGTGGCTATCGCTTGACTGCCGATCTCTCCATTGGGCCATTGCTTTATACTGCACCGATACAATATGGCTGCCCGCTCGCGTAGATCGAATTTCTTAGAATCAGTTCGACACACCTGTTTAATGACTGCCATAAAATATTACAATACATAATGGGCTGTTTTTTAATCACAAGATAAACAAAAGAAGTCTGTCATAAATAGTTTCAATGTTATTAGCTCAAACGCCGGCGGGTAATAAATGTGCTTTGTTTACAAATATGCAGCTGGCCCAAATTGTAACAATACTATATATTATATGTATCAAATTTGAGCAAAATCGGTACCCTGGTTTATTCCTGAAACTATGACTGCGTTACTTTTGCATTTTTTTCGCGTTTTCAAAGCTAGTGATGCGACTAACTTTTGTTCGTGGCTTCTCTCAGGTTAATGTTATGATCCATGGGAACTATACATTTTTTCGGGATAATAAGTAGCTTATGTACTATTCCAGACTATAATCTATTTAGTTACTGTCGGTATTTAGCGGTTACTGTCGCTTATGGGTATTTGTAACACCAAAGGTGCTACCAATGTGCAACCGCTCTTAAGGCAGACTGGAATCTGGCTACCAATGCCGGACACAACTCAAGGTTGTTATGGCGGCATACTTCATAGCAGCAGTGGTAGCCATCCAGATGGACAAATACCCTGTAGGTTGTTTTGTCGCCTCTTACGACAGGCCTAATCTCGAGTGAATGGCCTATGACACTCCAACTATTAGCGCTGTTGCTATGCTAGTACGCCAAATTATCTCCTATTTCCTAAAAATATAGTATAGAAGTATGAGAATTAAGCAGCTAGAGATATAACAAATGTAAAAGGATCTTACCAACGAACCACGGGTTCCGTTTATTGTTTTTAACGTTGAGCTGGAGGAAATACTCCTTGAAGCCCTTAACGTCATTCGCTTGAGGCTGGACGCTGATGGTGCCTTCTACCGCCCTCTCGTTACCCTCAGATACGAGAGATCTGGCGCTCCATCCATCAGATCCAACCCAGCTGAAGGAGCTGGTGGCATTACCACGTTCCACTGCTCGCATGACACCTGCCACTTCTTGATCAGAGCCGAAGATTATGGCACCTGGAATAAATTCACTTGATGAAATATGCTGTAAGTACCTATTATACGATAAGCTATAAATGCAAGACTATGTTGTGGTTACTTAGAGGTAGGTGGTTACTAGGTCGCGAGACTCGAATTAAAATGCCGTTAGAATTACTATAGAGTAAATTAGAACTATACAAACACATATAATACAGGTGCAAAAATAACCAAACACAACAAGTCTAAACGTAATGCAGAAGGTCGTAAATCAATAAAACGCGCAAAGTCCGTCACTTATTAGATTACCGACTGTAGTACACACGTCTTGCTTCGCTCGTGGTTATCGCTCGACTGCCTGCTCCCTCAATCAGGCCATTGCTTCATACTGCACAAATGCAATATGTCCGCTCGGCAGCGTGGACCGAATTTCCTAGAATCGTAATGCGCACATCTGGCTAATTATGCCTGCAAGCGGCCATAAACGACCACAATAAGCTGTTCTCCACAATAACCAATAAATACGTGAACAAAAGAAGACAACCATAAAAGGGTTACAATTAGTTCAAATGCCGAGGGTAATAAAATGTGTTTTTATAGATATGCAGGTGGATTTTGTTTTCGACTTAAGGGGTAATAAAATGACATATGGAATCCAAATCTGGGGTAGTGATCTATCTTTTCTATCTTCCAAAGACTCCAAAATGTCATACTTCGTATTATCTTAGGAGTACCTTGGTATGTAAGAAATAGCGAGGTACGTGAACATCTCGAAGTGATAACAGCAAAAGAAGAAATTCGTGAACTCTTAAAAAGCTACCAAGTCGACTGGCTCTGCAAATAAATGAATTGGCAGCCAATTTAATGTAGCATACATATCCATCTCGACTGAAGAGGCATGATATTCGAGAACTACAAGAGAAAGTCCTCTCTTGTTTCTAGTTCCACATAAAACAAAGAGTATGGATATACAATGGAGAACACACCCATTACTAAAAAATAAAAAAGCACAAGCCATCCATTTCAATTCGGGTTGCTACTAATTGTGAATATATATCGAGGGGGAAAAAGTACTCATTTGGTATTATTATTTGGTGGTAGAACATTTGCCCGACTGGGTGGCTACCACCACTGGTCTAGAGTAAACCGACATAACAACCTTGAGTTATGTTCCGGCGTCAGTGGTCAGGTTCCAGTTTCTCCTTCAAGGCCGACAGCACCTCTGGTATTGTTAATGTCCATAGGCGACGGTAACCACTTTCCATCATAGTTGGGCCGTCAGCCTGTCTGCTGTGCTTCAGCAATAAAAATAAAATAAAAAAACTTATTACTCTTAAACTGGTTTCCTGCACATAAACTTCGTACGATTATCGCATGAAAGCTACAACATTTTCCAAGTATGAAATGTAAGTAATTTATGTCTATATTAAATTAAAAATAAAGGACGGATTTAAAAAAAAATCGACACAGATCCAGCTTGTATCCCGCGTCAACACTTAGGATCTATCCCACGGGAATGACGTCATTTATGAGGACGGCATTTCAGTGGCATAGATAAATATAGTATGCGTTTTTTATGGCAACATCGTGATAAAACATCATTGTAAAATTTCGCCAACGCTGGTACGTAAGTCTCTGTTTTCTTTCACCATATCCCAATTATTTGGGATCGGCACAATATGTCTTTTCCTTCCACACTCCTCTATTTTGACATACATTTTCTGTCACACCACATATCATCATATCATCTTTCACACAATCCATCCATCTTTTTTTTGGTCTATTTTTACATTTGTACCCTTCCATCTTGTATTTCCTATAGGTGGTACTGCTTCTTCAAACTGAGCTTGTATTTTGTCTGTTTGAACCTCTATGGGTCCTGTAACTGCAACAGCTTGGTCTTCACATAGTCTATAATATTTTTAGAATTTTCTTACTGTGAGATAAAATGTAAATAAATAGATAATCTATGAAGATTTGTCATATAAGAACTACTAATATTGCGATTTAATAAAGATTAACTAGCAGCTCAGACCCCATAATTAATTAATACTGATTAAGGTTTCTCACGCGTATCAATGATGTTGTACATATTAGTAACTAAATTCAGATAATTATTTCTATGAAATATTGATGATTTAATACGGATTAATCAGGAGAAGACTCTGAGGGCTAAATTACATTCGCCGCTGTAAGGTTTTAATAGGAAATCTTTAATTAAAGAGGATATCTTTTCCCGCGATCCCATTATGGAGGAAATGAAAAGATTTAATTGAGTTCGTGAAACTAAAGAAAATAATTTGGTGGAGTTGTTAACGAATGCTGGACGTGGCTCTAGAGACAATGGCTTTGAAAAACAAATGGGTGAGTGCTTGGGTATCCTCAAACAATAAAGGGTTTCATAGGGACTAGCAAGAGAAAGAGAGAGAGAGAGATAACATTTTAGTGCACACCAAAATACACAATTACAAAACAGACCATATTTACAATATTTTTTAGGCAATACAGTAGGCGGTCTTATCGCTCAAAGCGATCTATTCCAGGCAACCTAAATCTAAGAAATTTGAATCACGCGATGTAGGTGCTGCAAGAAAAGGCAATAGATACATAAATACTCAAACTAATTTAAGAATTAAATATATAAATACTTACATAGTCATATATATACACATATACAATAATATATTTCAAAATACAGTGTTAATCAAATATATATATTTGTGGACAAATTGTGTTTTCTGAGTAAATTTCTAAATGTTGGTAAGGATTTGGCTTCTCTGACAGTAAGAGGCATATTCGGAAGTTTGACAGTGTGCACTCTAAGAGAATTATGATAATAGGATGAAGTGTGTGCAGGTGTCATATGTTTTCGAAACATATTAGAGCTCAAATTGAAGAAGATACTAAGGGCAGGTGTATACAACATCGTCACCGCGCTATCACTGAGCCGATGAAATGTGTACATTAAGTGGCAATGACGCCGTCTACACAAATATTAAGGCTTGTAGCAACGCCGACGTCCTTGAGGATTTTTCGGTACTAATTTTTAAGGAGATAGAGGAGATTCTGTAGACGTGGTCCTTTTCAGGAGTATTATAGTTGATTTTACTTAGTAGATCTGGACCATCTTATCAGAAGAAATAGTTAATAGAATCAGGAATACAATCGGGTAATCCCGTCGATCCTTAAGAAGTAAAAGATGAAATTTTTTACTGAGGGCTATAGAGAAGAAGAAACGAGAGAGGTACGAGAGAACAAACTAAGACAAACTACCGCGAATTTTAGTATTTATAATGACTAAATACTCCAACTAATGCACTGTTTACTACAACTCTATTAATTCTTCGAAAAGTAATTCTGTAACATACTTCTATATAAAACTTATAAAAAAAAATTGAGATTTAAATAGAATAAGAAATATAGGGAAAAACAATTTTAGTTAATTATTGGGGGGTCTATTGCCGCTTCTCCTTAAAAGCAATAACACTGTGAAGCGGTGTTCATAGTAGGAAGTAAAATTAAATTTCAACTTTATGTATGACCTTCAAAAAGTGTTCTCCAGTGGAACTTATTTTGAATAAAACTTTTGAATTTGAAATTTCAATTTGATACTGCTGCAAACAGGTTTAAACCACATTCCATGTTTCCAATAGCAATATTCAAAGTTGTCACCTTAATTCAAATTAATGAGCTTAAACTTAATTAAAGCGCAATGTCAACAGTATGTGAAGCGACTAATGAGAGCTCGTAGCGCTCAAACATGCTCCATATGATTGGCAGACTTAAAATGTAGTTGTGCAGCTTACGACGGAATACGATTGTGCATTAAAGTTCTCAGAGAGAGAATGATACTGTCGTTTTGACTATACATCAGTAATATAAGACGGGGAAGGAACTTGTTTGTTTGATTATGGTTATATACTTATTTATTACATTATTGTTATCACACTTATTAGTATATTATTGTATATTATCATTAGTATAATCGTGAGCTGCACGCCAACAAATTATTGTGAATAAGATCCTTGTCCATCCATAGGTTGCTAGGAAGAGATTGCTTTAAGCATTAAGGCCGCCCATTGTACTACTACCTTCTAATTTTAAGATATGAAAATGTGTTATTGTTTTATGTTAGTGTACAATAAAGAGTATTGTTTTTGTAGATTTGTTTCCTAATATATCCGTTGTTACAATTAGGAATATACGTGATAAAGTAGAACTGTGTGCAAAAACAACGTTACGTACAAAAAGTCTGTTAAGCTTTCACGGAAAAACTACTAGGAGTACCGAATCTTTGACCCATGGCTTGGCCGCGGGGTAAACTCTAGTAATAAAATAAAAATAATTAAAATCATATTCAACTCTGTTTGATGGGGAAATATAAGTGCCGAATAGTTAAAAAGTGGCCGAATAGGTCGAATACCGAATAGCAGCCGAATATTCGTCGCATCTCTACTATTTATCATTGAAAAAAAAACGCGCATAATCTTAAAAAGCAGAAGAATGCGTTGACTAAACTGTTCGAAGGGAACAGTTACAGCAAATGGTTTTTATAGCGGCATTCATCTTGCCAGCAGAGTGCGCCGTCCCTTAAGCAGCTTACCTAACTCGTAATAAAATAGAAAATTCCCGAGGGATAAGAGCTAATAAATTACTTCTGTATACTTGAGGAGGATTCGTTTGTTTTGCTGAAAATGAAGGGGGTTTTATTTGTTACGTTATTAGTCTACTAATTGAATGGTACTGTTGCGACGCTGCTGTCATTTCTAGAATCAAAATATTACTTCAATTTTTCTTTTGCCACGCCGGCAACTATTACTGGACAGTGGTGTTATGTTAAATAGAGAGAGACAGAAAGAGAACGAGAGAGAGAGAGAGAGAGATAACACTTTATTGCACACCAAAATATACAATTACAAAAACAGGTCATATTTACAATATTTTACAATATTTCTAATACAATAGGTGGCCTTATCGCTCAAAGCGATCTCTTCCAGGCATCTTAAATCAAAGAACTTCGAATCAGGCGATGTAGGTGGTGCAGGAAAAAGGCAATAGATACATAAATACTCAAACTAATTTAAATATGTGTAATTTTTATATATGTATAATATATGTGGTTCTGTATTGTGTTGTATTTTAACTTATTTATACAATGGTATGGAACACTGTTTTGCAGGTTTATTTGTATTTTAACCTTGCCCTAAGAGGTGGTAGAATGAAACCAAAGGTATCCTTACAATTATAGTTTACTCACAATAATAAACACACTAAGCTAAGACTCAAGCTCCAGGGGTGGAAGTGATAAATGGCATAACGTTGGAAGTAGCCTCGGTGGACCTGCAGCCCACCTCTCCACACCCATGTTGCCCCTCGCCAATTTTGTATGGCATTTTTGGGGTCCAATGCTGGGCGTGGCGAGTCACCGTCTGCTCATTTTTTCCAAGTTCCTCGAACATTGCGACGGGTAGGCGCCATAGTCCCCATAGTCGCAGTTCCACTACCAGTTCATCCCAATAGTCCGGTACCATTAGTTCTTATTTCTTACAACACTGCTACACTAACCGGCGCTTGTCTTTGGGTGTAGACAGAGATAATCGTCGGTCAGCGTCACGCTACATTTGCATTAAATTTGTTAAGAGGCCACTACGTGTTGGCATTCCCATGGCTCCACGCAAGCCCTCCAGAAGTTCGGACCATTTTTATGGCCCGCGGTCTTGAGACATATGTTAGTTCTTGAGTAGCATATTTGTTCTTGTCGTGTTTCTTTTTTAAAGTTAATTGATTTTGTTATGTACCCTCTTATTTCTAAACGATACGATCGGCCATTTCCGCAATCGAATAGTAATGTTGTATTTTTATTTATTCTGTGATTAGCACTCTGTTTTGTATAGAGTAGTTGTCTATCATTTACCATAACTTTATATAACAATATTTATCTTTTATATGACGTCGTAGCTGTGTAGATTATAATTCAAAATCTCTCAATTGTATATAGACGGTATTCATTACATTTTATTTTCACGTTGGCAGACGCGATAGATTTGTACTGTGTTCGGTTTATTTTATTACATGTAAAACTTTAAGTATAATGTTTTATATGATATCTCGTATAAAATATTATCTGGAATTTCCAAACAGTAATGTATTAAATTATTTTCATTCAGAACACTTTAATTAAAATAGTTTATCAGTGACTTCGATCCGCTATCGGTTGTGCCAATTTGTTAAGATTAATATACTGTAAAATTGGAGGGATGTCGAGGTGTTCTAAGAATGCTTGTCGAGTTTGAATAGTCAGTGTATTCCCGTAAGGTTCTCCAATTATAAATTATTGTGACCAGTTGCTGTTTTTTTACTACCATAAACCCTTCTGAGTTGTTGCAAGTATTACACATACAAACACACTAAAGTACGTAAATGCACTAAACATAAAATAACCAATTATATAAACTATATATATCCAAAAGTCTTATTCAAAATAAGTTGCACTGGACAACTTTTTTGAAGGTCTTACAATACAGGTTAAAAATTGAGCCTATTCCCAATTCTATGTATACCGCTTCGCAGTGTTATCGCTGTTTAAGGAGAAGGTGGGCAAGGATCTCCCCAGCAATAGCTAAAATATATAAAAATAAAACAAATAAATAAAATAAAATAGCTAAAAAATATTTTATCTTTGGTTACCCCAGACTTTTTTTAACAAATCAAATTCATATATTTATATAAACTTATTTCTAGGCCTTGTATATAAAACTTATGGTAATTAGACATTTTGAATTATAATTAGTTTAAATTAGGGCTACATTTTTTTTAGCGGCGGTTGCTGCACTTGACTCTAGGTCTGTATCGCGGCAACCAACACAATTTTATTATAAGAAGTTAAATATAGTGGAATTATTCATTAACCCCTACACGGATCTTCCACAAATTTGTGAACAAATACAGATAAATAATTGAAACGAACCTAGAAACTGATGCTTTTTCCTTCTAACTACATATAATTGGTATTAGAAAAAAGAGACGATATAATTCTCTTGGTTTTGATATATAATAAACGTTACGCTTGACAACCGAACAAGCCCGATTTGGACATGGAAAATGTCGTCTCCCTGAGATGGTCTGAAATAAATTCATTTTCAATGTTTATATCAAACTAGCTGTGCCCGCGACTTCGTCCGCGTAGAATTTGTTTTCAAAACCCGCCGATTTTGAAACATTCTTTATTGGTGCTCCGCTTCTATTAGTCTTAGCGTAATGATATATAGCCTATAGCCTTTCTCGATAAATGGGCTATCTAAAATGAGATAATTTTTCAAATCATACCAGTAATTCCTGAGATTAGCGCGTTGAATCAAACAAACAAACAATCTCTTCAGCTTTATATATTAGTATAAGATTACAGTAATAAAACTACTTATTTAGTATTGTTAACTACTTTTTCGCAACTATAAAGGGCATAACATATTATTTCAAACTTGTTTGTACATTTTTTTATGGTGCTCTAAGTGAATATGTGCGAGGTTTTCTTCCTTATGTGTTTTTCTTATAAGAATTTGAAACACAGATACATTAGTCTAGTTAGATTTGTTATTTATTAATTATTTATTTAGGTTTATAGCTTGGAAGCTAGGTCTTTAAGCCAAATCTTAGATTATAATGTAGTTTCTTCATTTTCTTAAGCCTATGTGTAGGCCACATTTGACTTCCAGTTCACATTTCTCACAAAACATAATTACTACTCAAAAACTATCAATATCCTACAACTATTGTTAATTATAGAATAATTTTACACATTTTTAGAAAATAAAACTGAACAGCACAACATCTCCTTTCAGTTCCCCCCAAAAACTTCTAGTTAGATTTATATCTAATATAAGCATAGATTATAGCAGAATCGATTACTTATTAACTGAAGTAAATTCGTTGGATAATTTTTGAATTATCTGTGTTTTTGTTGAACTAGGTAAAAATTTTACAGCGCGGCAATTCTGATGATAGTTTGTAGAAAAAAACAACGTCCGAATGAGTTAACCTATAACTATTTAAAATGCGTGCGTGCGTGTGTGTGTTTGTATGTTTGTGTTTGTCTGTGTGTGTCCCTAGTGTTATAGTCGGTTACCTATTATGCATTCTGTGTTGCTGTAATATAATGTTTTTAGCCATTTAATTAGTTGGTCTTTAAACTTTGATGCTGAGATTTCTTTGACGGAGGGTGTGTTTTGGTATACTTTATTATAAATGGATATATGAACGTAAGGAGGAAGGCGTTTGGCAACGGATGTATGTAATTTAAGATAAGGGTATATTTGCATAATTTAAAACAAAGCAATACATTCCAAGAAAACTTAACTTATTTGTATTATATTCTAATCATAGTCCCTCAATACTATAAGTAGAATACTGAGCCCAGATCACCGTCTTCTATGGGTAAGGTGCCCAGAAGGCTGGCTACGTTTCCTCGCTGGATCGCCATACTGATCCGTTGGCCGAGGTAAGCACCAGCCCTCTGATCACCTGAAGAGTCAATGAGTCGTTTCGATAAATTTTGGTAGAGGCTCATGGCCTCAGGACCCCACGGTCCAAGCGTCTCGACAGCAAACGGCACAAATATATAACTCTCACTGAGGGTTGCATACTTGCGCCGCTTGAGTGATTCGGCTGCTTCCGCCGCTGTACCGGCTGATCTAGACGTGTTTGATAAATGGGATGCGGCCAACGTGTCTACGCAAGTCGCATCCTACACCAAAGGCTTGCCACGTTGCCAGGGAATTGGAGTCATTCCGTATATATATATTATATTCGACGGCAGGTGAGGTATTGGAAGTTAATGGCATTTAGATTTTCTTTATGAATGAAATAGAAAGAAGTATGCTGTCCAATTAGTTCGAAGAAGTAATGAATGAAGAATCTGGTATAAGCCACTACGAAGGGCAGACAGCTAGTCGATGCTAAAATTCACTAAATAAAAAATCGAAATGTTTGCTGAGACACGTAGTAGAAGTGAAACTTCAACGGACAAGTGGCAAAACGAATCGCAACAAGATTTTAACTTGAAGTTTTACGGGCAGATTGTTAATATACTTGTCCAATTTGATCACTTCTACTATGTCCCAGCACACATTTCGATTTTTCGCAGGTTTACTGCAAATTATGATTTGGTTAGGTTAGGTACATTTTAATGAATGCATTTTTCATTTAAACATATTTTATCAAACAAAAAACCTGAATTCGAACCGGAACCAAAAAACGCATCCATAAAATTATGCCGCCTCTCACCACGTCTAGTCTAAATTATGCCGCTCCTCCACGCGGCCGTAACACTTTTTCGTGACAAGAGAAATCCTACGACCTCCCGTCTATATAGAAGTTTCACTTCAAAAACATATTCCCAAACTCAATGCGTTATGGGCATGAATGTTATCTAATTAAAGTCCGTGGGCCGTGCCAGTATTGGCGGGGTCGTGATGAATGCGACCCGTTCCACGCCGCGACGCCCAGCTGTGGCGAAATGACAATTTCTCGCTAAACTGCTCGCTCAAATTGGATCCAGCTAGCTGGTGCGATAACGTCCATTACCGCTTAGAACGCAACTTACGCCACCCTTGGCGCGCATCTGCCTCGTTAAAGCCTTTTAGGCGGGTGCTCACTCCTGTGCGATATCATCGATTTGTTTTAAACGCATTTTGTGTTCATTGCCTAAAGAACGTGAAAGTCACACAAAGTACTGGTAATTATTTTGGTCGGCGAATTCACGTTGCCATACGTGGTAACTTGTCCAGCGACAGTAAAGGGGAGGAAGTTGCCCCTTATTTTATTTCTCTTTAGTATTATCTTTTTGCATCTAGTGGAACACTTGTAAGCCAAATAGATGGCGCTGTGCAATAATTGAGGTTGCAAACGATTCCCGAAACGTATAAAGAATATTTAGAAACTTCCAACTTCCTTTGACACGGAGGAGCATTCCATCTCGCTCTTCCACCTAGTCGGGACACATACCTAAATGCACATAATTATAATCAACTTCGTGATATAAATAAATAAACAATACAAACTAGAAGGCTTGTTTTGCTTACGAAAGTAGACGCCGAATATTTCAAAAAGTTTTTACATGAAATGTCAATGTCACTTTAACAAAACATTGTTAATATTACTGTCATTTTTGTTACTTTGGTGTGATTGTCTTATAACATTTACTAGCTTAAAATATGAATAAAACCAAAAAAAGTCTAGCGTGGATGATATTGTTTTGCATGATTTTCATATTCGAGAAAAAGCAACAGAAGAAAGACGACGAATTCAAAGAAAAACAAAATAGTTTACGTATTGTATAAAGACTATGGTAATTTGGAGTTGCAATGCTGATATATTTTTTTTTAATTTGCCACGCTTTTCATTCACTACTTTCATTAGCCTGACTTTACTAAAGGTTGATTTTTCAATGACCAAAATTAATGATAATGTAATTTTTTACCTAAATTAGTTGATTCAAGATAGTTTAGATGAATATATGTGTAAATATATTTTACTCGCTTTAAACCCTACAGATCCAATGGTGTCTGAGAAAAGTAAATGTGACATATAAAGGCGGACGAACAGATATATGATTTTATAAAATTTCCGTTTGTATAAACATATTTCTTTGTTTTTATTATTTAACAATGTATACAGAGCCCCAATGGATTATACTGCTAACAATTGAACTAAAGGCTTCATCACAATAAGGTATTCGAATAATGATTTTATATAAAATTATTTAAAAAAAAATGGCAGAAATGCGAGTGTGCAACTATCTTAGGATTACAATCATGACCACGCAGTTGTTTCGTTTAACGTAAGTATTAAATCCTATCGTTAACTCGAGTTATCTTTGGTACACATAAAAACCAAATCTTTGACAGCGATACTTAAATATTGTTTATTAAGACGTCATAAAGGAAATTTAAAATGATTGTACCCAGGACAAAGATCTGGGATAAAATATATAGAAATATAATAATAACAGCTCATAAATGTCCCACTGCTGGGTTCGGGCCTCCCACTATAGGGGATCGGACAGTATACAGGTTGCATCATGATGTTTTTCTTTACCGTTATTAGCACGTGGTAATTGTAACAATATGCACATTAGGTCAGAAAACTGCTTAAGTGGTGTATGCGTTCCGGTCAAGATCGAACCCGCGCCCTTTAAGTTTGGGACGCGTGCGCAAGGCATTAAGCTACCAAAATCTGGGGAGTTGGTGTGAGGATATCCGTAAGAGAACCGAGGTAATCGACATAGCTCGCAAAATTAGCAAGTTGAAGTGGTAATGCGCCGGTCACATCTGTCGCAAGACCGATGGCCAATGGAACAGACGGGTCCTAGAGTGGAGACATTTATGATTCGATTTCGAGCATTACATTACAATACTGTCTCCCTGATTGACAAGCATGCGTCTGTAATGTAATATTTATGATTCGATTTCGAGTGTTACATTACAATACTGTCTCCCTGATTGACAAGCATGCGCCTGTAATGTAATATTTATGATTCGATTTCGAGTGTTACATTACAATATTGTCTCCCTGATTGACAAGCATGCGCCTGTAATGTAACATTTATGATTCGATTTCGAGCATTACGTTACAATACTGTCTCCCTGATTGACAAGCATGCGCCTGTAATGTAATATTTATGATTCAATTTCGAGTGTTAGATTACAATACTGTCTCCCTGATTGACAAGCAAGCGCCTGTAATGTAACATTTATGATTCGATTTCGAGCATTACATTACAATACTGTCTCCCTGATTGACAAGCATGCGCCTGTAATGTAATATTTATGATTCAATTTCGAGTGTTACATTACAATACTGTCTCCCTGATTGACAAGCAAGCGCCTGTAATGTAACATTTATGATTCGATTTCGAGCATTACGTTACAATACTGTCTCCCTGACTGATGAGCATGCACCTGTAATGTAACATTTATGATTCGATTTCGAGCATTTAGTTGATTCCACAATGTCAGACGAAGCGGTTGTTGTGTTACAAGTTGTGATAAAATATTACAGATTGTATCCTTAGAAGTTGCGCACTGTAATAGTTGGTTCTCATTCTTCATCGATGTAATGCTCGAATCTGTAACTTTACGTTATAGGCGAATTCTCGTCTGTAATTTCTATTATGTAAGTTTGTAAGAAAGTAGCTGCTGCCTGTATCATATACATTTATTTAACACTATGTAAGTAGTGTGTGTAAAGAATAGGTATTCTTTACACACTTTGAGATCAAAATACCTACTTTTATGATCCAGAAACATAAAAATTATGGCTCAACATATACAAAAAAAAATTACACAACGAATTGGGAACCTTCTTCTTGTTTTGAAGGTGGTTAAAAAAAATACACGATGTGTTGAGAAATGTTGCGTCTCGTTTCATCCACCAATTTATTGATGTATAATTTAGCATAGTTAAAGACTTTAGTTAATACATGAACGTGATGCTTAAGATTTGTCTAAATCATCAAAAATGTCCAATCTCATAAACGTGTAAATATATCACATCACGTAAACGACAAGGTTTCTGTATATCTAGTCTAAGTTAAATTGTGAACAATAAAAGAAATTAATATGCTGCAAGAGTACAACAACTCGTCTCCTTATTGTGTACTCCTCTCTCAGCCATGGGCTCTCGCCAGTGGTGCGTCACCCCATCGGATGGGGTAATCATCATCGACGCACCACTCGACTTATTTCAACCCCTACAAGAAACTCCGTCTTTCTTAAATCGGTTAAAAAGCGATCGTTTTTGGTACTTAAGTTGTTCATATTTCCTTAAGTTGGGATGAAAAACGCATTATGTTAATTCTCTCAGACAATGAAGTCAATCTGGGTCCCGAAGAACAATAATGCGGCTAGTGACTTTAATAAAAAAATTATAGAAGACATTTTTTTTATTGCATGAGTTCAGCACATAGGCAGACGGCCCACCTGATGGCAAGCGGTTACCATCGCCTATAGATATTTGTAACATCAATGGTACTGTCGCTCTCTAAAGGGAGACTAAAACCGGGCCACTTATGCCAGAACACAACTAGGTTTTTATGGCAGCACACTCTAGACCAGGGGTGTTAGCTATACAGACGGGCAAATGCCCTACGACCTGCTTGTGTGTTTTTTTGTCGCCTCTTACGACAGGTCGCCCAACCGCACTAAATTCTACTTCATTCAAAATGACTGAAATACAATTATTTTAAGTGCTCACCTCTAGCCCTGGGTTTGGTTAGGAGCTTCTGGACGATGTCATCGTAGGCGCCTTCGAGAGCCACTCCTGAATCTTTCACCAGCTTCTCTTTGACCGCGATGCAGATCCCGTTCCTGGCTAACAATGCTTCAAGTTCTTCAAATGCCTGATAAAATTAATTGTCTATATTAGATTTCTATGGCTACGTTCCACAAGAGACTCACAACGACGACGCTTACGACCGCGATTTATCCCGTTCCAGTTGTCTGCGGGCGTTACAATCATAAACACAAGTGGAATGGATTATGGAGCGTTGATGTCATTAACGACGAAATACACAAATGTCATTCGTTGATTTGAAAATCGCGCCCTTTTTAATGTCAAACGATAGAGAGAATTAATGCTCTGCGGTCAAAATCCACTTCGATCCACCTCTTGCCACAAACATTTGGACAACAATCTAGACGCCTTCGGTTTTTATTTAAACAGTAACTTATTAAAGAAATGTATTATCTTTATGTATTTTTAATCAATCAATATCTATATTTGCAAGAATGTAGTTTACAGAGATGTTAAACAATTGTAGGTGCACAGTAAATTCTACCACATAGTGGTATAGAAAATAACTTAATTACTACATATATAAAATTAAATTTACATCATCATCCGAGCGTTAAATCCCGGTTGCATTCGTAGCGTTCGCTCCCATGCCCAGAATCCGCTTTTCTACTTTTTCTAATCTACTTCGCGCGGTCTTCATCATCCCCCGTTTTGAGACCATTGGTACGCATGTTATCCTTCACAACGTCAAGCCAACATTTCTTGGCCTGCCCCTTCGACCGGGATCTGGCGGAGGCGGCATGGCTAGACATTCGTTCCCCACACAATTAGCCGGTCTCCGTAAAACGTGACGTAAGCGACACTCTTGCAGTTTGTCTACTATGTCACGGACATGAAGACTGCTGTGGATGCGCGAGTTCCTGACACGGTCTTTCCGCATCACTCCACACACATCCATCGTAGCATATTCATCTCCGTGACACGCAGTTCTTGCTTGTGTCGCTCAAGTACAGGCCACGCTTCACTGCCATACAAAAGGACAGGTCTAATGATGGATTTATAGACCTGTTCTAGCTGCTAACCGGCATTTTGGGATCACAAATGACACCTGTCACCTCACGCCACTTGGCCCAAGCTGCTGTGATACGGGACTTGACGTCGTAGTCGATATCCCCGGATGTACCAAGTACAGATCCCAAATACTTAAACTGATCCATGCGCTCGACCGTATCTTATTTAAGCTTTATTAACAAATAAAAAATTAAGATTTTTATAATTTATCTCCAACAAAAAATAACAAATAAATTGCCAAGCTTTACCATATAAATAATAACGACAAGCTCTTGTTTTGAGAAATTCATCTGGTGTATAGGAGTGAGACCCTAATGAATTTCCTAGCAGGTACATTTATAATTTCAGTTGGCAAAGAGTTATAAATAATAGGAGCCATGAAAATACCGTTCCTTCTGAAACTATCCAGAGATTAATTTTACACGCGTTAAAAGTCTCATGTTAACAGTTATATTCTTCAAATAAAGACCCATTAAGCTGTAGAAGCTTTGCGATTTCAAGTGTATAGATACTACCTACACTAGTGAGGATCGTGAGATTTAAAAACCGGTTTGCATGATTCTGACACCCCGTTCTACCCTGCTGCCGGCGCCAATGTAATCTCAGAGAGTATGGGCGTGAAATGGTTAACAGTGAGTGAGAGTTCCAATGAACCACTTCCCTTCTATTATTATTCCCTTTTTTCTTTCTAAAGGGAAATCCATTTGCAGACCCCCCGCCAGGGAGACTTCAGCTGGGGAGTTGGGACTCACCGGTTAGAAGGGCCGGAATACCCATTAAAACGCCTTAGTGCTACCTGACGCCATGAGCTGGTGTAGGCCCGTCCCGTCGGGCAGGCGTCTTCTGACCCAGGATTGACGAAGCGCGCGCGGGGCACCGACGCACCCCCTACTCGGCGGCTTTGGATGCGGGTCAAGGCCTTACAGCCTCCCCTGACCGTCACCCGTGCCGCGGGTTTGCGGTGGCCAAAGGTCTTGGTTCCTCCGGCGCCGTGACCGGCTGTTTAGGCGGAAGAGGAGCGCGGCTGCTCGCTCTCTCTCCCGCTATGCCACCTCCTTTGCGGACATGACGGCCTCGCAAAAGGAGGTGACGCTTTCAAATTTCCTAATCGCATTCCATCTATCCCATCCCAAAAGACGATAACCATCAAGTTTGCCTAATAGTTTAAAATTATCTGTTTTTCAATTATTTTTAAATTTATCAGTTACTAGCTGTTTTTTTTTCGCGGAATCGCACAAAATGTAAACAAAAAAAGAAAATTTAGCTAAAGTTACTCCTTATAACATCAGTTACTTGCCAGTGAAAGTCCGGTCAAAATCGATTCAGCCGTTTCAGAGATTAACCGGAACATCCAAGGAGACAAAAGTTTAAAAGTTGATTTTTTTATATAAGTGCCGTATATATTTTCATATGCATTTAATATAAAGTTGTTATTTTGACATTACAAACAGACACTTCGTTTTTATTTATCTGTATGTATAATGTATGTACAAAATACACCTAAAATCATCTAAAGTGTTCCAATGAAGATATTATATACTTCAACCAGTAAGTCGGTTAATATTTCAAATTATATCGAAATTTCGTGCAACCACCAACGGTTGAAAATAAATTAGTATTCATGGTGGCTAGTAATTTGTGGCCGTTGTGCACTCGTGTTCAATACGCTAAAATGATCACGGGTAATGACAGGGGAACTAACTAACAAATCCGAACGAAAAATTCGTCAGCACAAAAATATTTCATAGCGTCTGTAGTTTTTCATTTAGCTTGCCCTGTTTGTTGTTTTTTTGTTTCTTGCTTGTTTGTGTCAAATTTAGTAATTGACATTTTACCCCCTACCTGTTGACAAATTGATCTGATACTTGGTACACGTATTTAGTTCTGATGGCAATACAATTGAATATATTCAGTATCTTTGTAAATCTAAGATGGCCGCCGCGCCGCCACGAAATGGCGGATTACATATTTTTTCTTAACCCTGTCAATATGGATATCAAATGATAGGCCTTGACTTTGAATACAGTGTATATCATGGAAATATAAAGTAACAAATAAAAAACGAAAAAAGTTAAAATAAAATAGGTATTTTTTTATTATTAAACGGTTTTATTGAAAATAATGATATTAATGATGTAGACAATGTACTGAAAGCTAAAAAATAATTAGGTAGTTCCTAAATACCAATAGTCATATCACTGTCACTATCCTCATCGATTTAGGACATTGATTCTCTAATCAAAAATAAATTCGAAGCGGAAAGCATATTGTAGCAAAGCCCATATGAGACGGTAACCACTTTCCATCAAGTGAGTTAGCCTGTCTCCTGTACTTCAGCAATAAGAAAAGGAATTATATATAATAATAAAAGTCTCCTAATGTTCTCATGGAAAAAACTTTTAGCCAAAAATCTCTCATGTCTAAAAAACTACTTACTTGTTCAAACTAATTTTCGTTTAAATTGTATTTCTAGGTCGACTGTTCCAGAATTTTCTACACTATATATATATATATATATATATATATATATAGTGCTAAAGTTAGGGAGTGAGAACACATTTTGGTACTTTACAAGTTTATCACACAACTTTGGTCATTAAAATAAAAAAAGGTCATCATGAAGCATTGTTACAATTACTCAAGAATTGTCCAACTAAATACGCTGTGTACTGAATTGTGTTAGCACTCATTTTTCAGGGTATTTTGACAAAAACGGAACACTTAAGTATAAAAGCGTTACGTATGTACGTCTTCTGTGTGTCTTTATGTCCGTCTGTCTGATCATTTGTCTGTCCGTCTTTATGCCTATCTTTCTGTCAGTCTTTCTTTCTCTTTCTGTTCATGTCTATCCGCCTTGTATATGAAAATACCGCGTGTACTAGATGACTTTATTGATATTTTTATTTCTTATTAATATGTTTAAACACAATGTTTTTATTTACTCTTATTTTTAAATTATGTTTAAGTGTGTATTTCTCTGAATAAACTAAATAATAATATTTTTATACGGTCTCTAGTAAATACACATAGATTAAGAGGTTGGCACTTAAAATCAATGCTGTGTCGGAATAACCGGCACAGCAATATGCTGAGGATTCACCTTATTTGTGGAATTGCGGCATAGAACTCTTAAAATATATTTTTTAAAATAGATTTTATTAATTGTCCATGTCAGCTGTGGTAAATAAAGGTTTTTCTTTCTTTTGTTTTCTGTCTGTCTTTCTGCCCATATCTATCTATGTTACAGTCATTTTTCGGACACTGGGTTTACGTAGATGAAACATAACAGGATTAATATATATTTAAACGAAAAATAAACATTAGTATTGGTGGCATATCCTCCATTTGCGAAACCATTCGCCTAGCTCTGTTACAGCTACCTGTAGCCGGACGCAAGCCATTTGTCGGTTGTGATCTGATGTATAGAGTGCGGTGTCATCCGCGAAGAGAGCCAACTCTACATCTGGAGTTTTGGGATGTCGCTGGTGTACAGCGTGAAGAGTAGTGGAGATAGTGCCGAGCCCTGTGGTATACCGGCTGTGAGTGGGTGAGGGGACGAGCGTGTTCCTCCACTCGAAAACGGAAGCTACGGCCTAGGAGGAAGTCTCGCAAGATGAGCACGAGTTTGTCTGGTACACCGAACTGGTACAGCTTGTAAATCAAACCGTTATGCCAGACCTTGTCGAAGGCCTTAGCTACGTCAAGGAACAGTGCGGCTGTTCCTATAGGGCGAGGGCGATGGGCAAAGTGGGATAGTATGTGCTCCGTGATGCGGTGCACCTGTTGGACGCATGAGTGTCTGGCACGGAATCCAAACTGCTCATCGGGTAGTAGAGTCATTGCTAAATTATACATAAAAGAAGTACGTATTGAAATGACCAAGTAATTGTGCAAGAGAGTCGAGTGAGAATGGTTTCAGAGTGATCAGTGAGTTAATGCCTTTTTCCGGCCTTGAAGGCCGCTTATATATCCCACGTTCCGTCCGACGCCTAGCTGCTAATTGTGCGAGCTATGGGCGCCGGTGGTATGCGGGGCGCGAAGAGTAGGTGTGCTCAGGAGGGCGGGTCTGGGAGGTACTCTCTATCCGCAACATTTAGAGATGACATTGAATGACTCAAATTTATGTTTATATAGCTCACTTTGGTTGATATATACATTTATTTTTATTGCAAAGCTGGAAAAGATGTAGATCCAGCTCCTGGTGGTGTAGACGTTTGCAATATCAGGGGCGAAGCTAACGCGGTACCAGCCTTTTGGATGGGATACGGAAATGAGATAGAGTGATCAGACACGAGGAATGTGATAAAGGGTCAGAAATATGGGATTGGAATTAGGAAATGGTTTAGAGAAGGAGCAAGTGAACCATTGGAATTAAAGAAATCTCCGTGCAGAAACGGAAAAGAATACTAATTCCTGCGGCCAGGCGGCCTGTCGTAAGAGGCAACAAAACAAACCACAGCCAGATGGTAGGGCATTTGCACTTCTCGATGGCTACCACCCCTGGTCTAGAGTATGCCGTTATAACAACTTTGAGTTGTGTTCCGGCATCAGTGGCCGGGTTCCAGTTTCTCCTTCAAGGCCGGCAGCACATTAGCAGGACCTCTGGTATTGCTAATGTCCATAGGCGACGGTAACCACTTTCCATCATAGTTGGCCCGCTAGCCTATCTGCTGTGCTTCAGCAATAAAAAAAGGACAGAAATGAATCGTCTGATATCGTCTGTATGTAAATGAATGTCTAGAAGCAATGCCGTCAATTTCCCTATACTGTAAATTTGTGATCATTATTATGTCTTCATCGTGATCAATGAAGCTTTAAGGTCAAATTCTTCTTCTTCGACTAATTAATGTCCACTGCAGGACGTAGGCCTCCCCAAGTCTACGCCATATATCCCGGTGTCCCGCTTTCCTAATCTAATCACTACCGGTGACCTTACGGAGGTCGTATGCCTACCAAGCCGCGGTCTCCACTCTAGGACACTTTAGCTCCATCGCCTGTCGGTCTAGCGACAGAGGTGACCATCCCACTGCCACTTTTGAGATCATACCTTACCTTAATCCCATAGCTGGACTCTTCGTAAATAATGGAAACATAGCTCCAGCCAAGTTTCTTCACAATTTCCACCATCGCTCGTACTTGGTGCAGATCAGATGGGATTGTTCGTGTGAAGTATTCGAATCTTGCTTTGTTGGAGAGCTCTGGTGACGTCGAGAAGAACGAAACCTGATAATATTACGAGATACACAAGTGGTTATAATGTTTCATCTGCACTAATGTTATAATTGGGTATTTGGTTTTTATTTTTAACATCAAATTAAAAATAATTTTTTGAATCCGACGTACCCGAGGACGGAAAATACGCCGAGCGTACGTCTGGCGTCACTATGGACGAAACAAACGGATGTGTGCCAGAGCGTAGAAGGAATAGACATATTGTGGCGGTCGCAAATAATTGGGGCGAAGGTAAAAAAAGAGAGAAACACGTCATAAAAAAATGTTACTACATACATACTATTGGTGGCAGTTGCTTCTTCTTTGGAAATGAAACTCGATATAAAATTGGACTGTATGATTATTATTAAACTATAACTTATAATATACGTAAGAAGTACGTAATGAAAATGACAAATTGTGCCAGAGAGTCGAGAGAAAGAGAGAGCGGTAAGGCATCAATGAGAATTGTGTCCGTATTAAAACAATTTTGCCTCCAAGGTCACTCCTATATCCCGCATACCGTCCGACGCCTAGCTGCTAGTTGTGCGACTTATGGGCGCCGGCGGTATGCGAGGCGCGGAGACTAGGTGTGCTCCGGCGGGCGGGTCAGGGGGTGCTCTTTGTCCGCAACACATACATTTGTTGTCACGCCTGGTTCCCATTGTTGTAGGATCCTGACAAACACTTTTCGCTTCATCAACTTTCATTAATCTCTTCATACAAACACACTTACTGAAAGCGCTTTTTACTCAATATATCTTCAATTTGATCATATTGAGTACATCTAAGTCCACCGGGACCGACTACGAGTCTCATTGCTTTCATATATTTATTTTATGATTCTGCTTTCATTCATTCTTTCTAAATGCACAAATCATTTAAATTCCTTTTAAATTGTTAGTAGAATAGAGTAATAGTAGTAGTTAGTAGTTTTATCCGTGCAAGAACGGAGAAAGAGTACAAATTCCTGTGGCTGGGCGGCCTGTCATAAGAGGCGACAAAACAACCCACAGCCAGGTGGTAGGGCAATTGCCCGACTGGATGGCTACCACCCCTGATCTAGAGTATGCCGCCATAACAACCTTCAGTTGTGTTCCGGCATTAGTGACCAGGTACAAGTCTCCCTTAAGAGAGCAGCAGCGCATTTGTAGCACCTTTGGTGTTGCAAATGTCCATAGGCGATGCTAACCGCTGTCCATCAAGGGGGTCGTTTGCCTGTCTGATGAACTCCTGCAATAAAAAAGTAGATTACTTAAAAGGACAGCGAAATGACTTTACCTGTGGGATCTTAAACAGCCTTAAGAGGTTAGCGACTTGAACAGAAGTGACGCTTGATGCAGCACCGACCACACCAGAGATGACCTTCCTCACTGCTGTTGCATTACACGCGTACTCCGCATCGTCGATGTTGCTTATTGACCCTAAAACACAATGTCATCTTAATAATCCAACACATCTATCTGAATCTATACTTAATATATAAAGCTGAAGAATCTGTTTGTTTACTTGAACGCGCTAATCTCAGACACTACTGGTCTGATTTAAAAAATCTTTCAGTGTTAGATAGCCCATTTATTGAGGAAGGCTATAGGCCATATATCATCACGCTAAGACCAATAAAAGCGGAGCACCAGTGAAGAATGTTTTAAAATCGGGTTTTTTTTCCTTTTGAGAGCTTCCGCTGCGTGCGCTGCGTAAACAATTAAAGTTTCGTAAAAATCATGTGTGACAGAATTGTTCCCCTTTAAAAGTTCTAAAAAAAGTCCGGACAGCATATGTCTAACTTGTAAGTTGGCTCACCATAAACTTTTTTATGCTAACCAAATTTGTTCTAAAATAATGCATTATTTGCGAAGGTGTTTTTATAAACACAATATTAATCCTTATCCAAATAAATACGTATTCATCACGAGTATCTAATTTAAAACAAAATTGCCATTTTTTTTTTTTTGTTATTACCTACACTACGGACTTGAGTTCCGTACCCTTTTATACAACTTAATTTCTATTAAAGTTTTTAGGTTTATACACGCTTATTGTTTATTTTGTTATTGTGTGTGACATTAATTTAGTGATTTTTATGTTGTAGTCTACCTTAAGAATAACTTATAATATTAGTTTTTTTCTATTTTTAATACTGAACTTATACTAATGTAGAGTGTATCTGTTACATACTGGTGTTGTGAGGAAGTGCATGTGCAGTGTGTGCCTTATGTCTATACCTATTATATCTTAACTATTGCCATTTGAGTTGCTTTTCCTTTCTGTGCCTAGGTTATTAATTTTTAGGCTCTTTGTATGTCTTGGTTTGTTTGTAAAGTGTGCGTGTAATGCAATGCGATGGCAGTGCGCGTTGGTGTGAGTGAGTATGTGTGAGTTTTGTTGTTGGTTTTGGGTTTGTGATTTTGTGTGGTGTTATAATTTATTGTTTAATTGTTGTAACATGAAAATTTTTCAGTTGGTGTAATTGATGATGGATGGTTTAGGAGGGGGATTATTGGCCCTCCATTAGACGTTGGATCACCGTCTTGTCTCCCATGCGTATCGCCATTTTTATATTGTAATCCCTGATCTCATCGGCTGTGACTTTCTCCGCTTTGAGGACGAAGGTGGCGGTTGCGTCCTCTTCGCACACGGCTGTGTAGTAAATACATTTACCAGTGTGCCGCGAAATTACCACGACCGCATGAGGGATGCTCTTGTACAGGTCCATCTTGTTAGATTTGGACCTCACGATCACCACTGTCTCGAAGGTAAGACCTTGAGCCTCGTGTATCGTTTGAACGCATGACCCTTCGCCCTTGCCACAGCCTAGTTTTATTAGGCTCTCTTTCTCTGACTGCGTGTGAGTTAGGTAAAGAGTATTGGCACGTTCTGTGGGTATGCGCTCTTGCGAATACCGTTTGAGTTCCAGGGAACGAGCTTGATTTATGGACGAATATATGCCTAAGTATACATCACTCATGGCATATGCTACGTCTAGTGGATTTCAGTGTGTACAGAGCTGTTCTCGGGTGATTTTCGCCGAGGGTGTAGGGCGGTGATATAGCATGGGGAACAAATCTTTCCTGTCTATAAAGGGCATTTGGTTTATATCACCCATGAGAGTGAGGTAAGCCGCTCCTGCTAGGTGCGATGCCATGACCATAGAGCCAAAGTGACTCACGAGTGCTTCATCGACTATGAGGCGTTTGGGTCTAAAGTTGGAAGTTAGACCGTTGACTATGAACGACGCTGTTGCGGACAGAGAGCACCCCCCTGACCCACCCGCCAGAGCACACCTACTCTCCGCGCCCCGCATACCGCTGACGCCCATAGCTAGCACAATTAGCAACTAGGCGTCAGACGGGATGCGGGATATAGGGACAGCCTTGGAGGCAAAAAAGACACATCTGAAACATCTTGGCACATCTTGACACATCTTCACAACGGCACATGTGTACTTCTCTCATCACAACTCAAAGACTCTCTTGCAAAATGTGGACCTATTTTATTCGTGTAAAAAGTTAAATAATAATCATACAGTCCATTACTCCCGAGTTTTAATTCTCCAAACAAGAAGCAACTGCCACCAATAGACGCCATAGTCCACACTTTAGCCTTCGCATCGTCGCCTAGAATGGGCTGGAGCTTCTCCTGGATTTCTTTTGTGACTGTGATGACCATGTCTTCATCTTTCTTGAAGGCACGGAGCATCGCTGTTATTTTTCCGCAGTCGGGGACGCCGTTGATCTATGTGATCTCCGGGATGGTCCACTTGTCGAAGGGTTCGCCACCGGCAGAGATTTCGGTCAAAGTTTTGGCCTTTTCCAAGATCCTGTCGTCCAGCAGAATCCTTGTGGACTTCATCACCACGACCACAGGATCATCAGGGGGAGTGTTGAAATAAGGTTTCTCACTCCCTCTCTCCGTCTTGTCCTCATCCAGGATCACTAAGCCGCCTGTCGCATTGTAGGCTGCCATGTACTCTCCCGCCATGTCTCCCGCTAGTACGGTGGACGTGGCGTTGTCGCACACGGCTGCCTCCGCGGCCTCGAGTCTTTTCTTTAGCAGTCTGTCGATTCCCAGTTTATAGGTATCCAAGATGGTTTGGCCTATCTTCATGTTGAGAGTAATGTTTGCTTTACAGACTGCTAGAAACTCGAGAAGGGCATTGGCCCAGTGATTTCTTGGTTCCGTAGGACTGAGTAGGTTGGGAGGTTCGACTACCCCCATGTCGGCTTTTAGCCTTACCTCAGGTGGCTCCCTTGTGGACGGTGTTATTTGGATTTGAGGGTTTTGGAGGATTTTAGATAGGAGAGGGTCTCCTCCTGTTATTTTGCGCATCAGCGGTGCTTTGCTCGCTGATGTTGATGGATATGTTAATGCTGACCTTGTGGCCAGCTCTGTGAATGCCAAAAATTGCAAAGAATTGCCATTTACGTCCTTCGATTTCAATGAATATCTTAGGAAATATCGCAGTTTTAAAATAACGTCGCAGCAAAATAATGATTAAGTATTGCGCGCGCATTTATGATGTGCAAGGCCGGCGGACAGTCATGAAGGGGAAGAGATTAGAGGACGTTCAAGCAAACAAACAAACTTTTCAGTTTTATATATTAGTATAGATATTTTCACCTTCTACGTAAACAAAGTCGCGGGTTAAAGATAGCGTTAGCCTGAAGTAGCTATTCCACGTGGACGAAGTCGCGGGCAGAAGCTAGTTTAAAATAAATCTACAGTGGGAGTGGGGAGTCAAATCTGCAAATCTGTACCATTAATTAAAAAAAAAAAAGATAAAATCAGCGTTCATATAATCTAACCACTCACAGAAACACTGCACTGATTTTCAAACTGATCTCTTTTAGAATACAATACAAATACGATAAGTTTTCTTTTATGGTATTAGATTATTTATAAATTTCTTCATTGTCATCTTTTTTCTGCGATTAACACGCAATATTGACCATTTTATAAATCAAACTATAGCACAGTACGCGGGGCAGTCAGAAACTTGTTGCAAAAAAAAAATGTTTTACAGATAAATATTTTTTATTAAATCTTTTCAAAGTAGTCTCCACCAGCCTCTATACAAAGTTTCATGCGTCTGAACCAGTTTTCAAAACATCTTTACCAGTCCGCCGCAGACACAGCTTGCTGTTCGAGCAACAGCTAACAGCTCATCTTCCGGCGACGAAAATTGTATCCCTTTGAGCTGATTTTTTATTTTTGGGAGTAAAAAGAAGTCACACGGTGCTAGGTCAGGGCTGTACGGAGGGTGACCCAGGAGTTTGACCAGCGTGCTGTCCAGGAAGTCCGTCGTTTAAAGCGCGGTATGGGCGGGCGCGTTGTCGTGGTGGAGCAGTAGCCCGCGGAGCCCGGGGTGTGGTCGCTTGTTGCTCACAACAGAGAAAACTTCTGCCAAGCATTTGATAGTATACCATTCGGCGTTGATGCTTCTTTGGTACACCGATACATGGTTGTTTTAGAAGGGCCTTCATCCATGAATGCCATTTGAAGTCTATCGTACGATACGTTCAGTTTCAGGCGACACTTCAAATCGTTAAAAATCATAGCGCGAATAAGTTCCCGGCGCTGATCCATTTTTCAATGAGACACGATAACTTAAATTAGCTCGCAAAAAATTTGAAGGGATATTTTGAAATTGGAACGTTGGTACGTTCATATTTCAAAATATCCCTTCACATTTTAATTAATAATAATCATATTTTGAAAATAAATTATAACTGGCCAGTCTTTCTTACATAATAACTTTTTTCGCAATACGTTTTGAGTGGCTTGCTACAATATTGGTCTCCGCCGTCTATGGATGAATTACGAAACTATATAAATGTAACATTTTTTTATTATTACAATTTATTACAAATCCTAACAGTCAGAATGCCTAATTCGAACCTACAGATCTGCCTATAAATGCAATTATAGAACTTTTATCTTAGAGTATGTCTGGAAACTTTTCTCGGCCGGGTTCTATAGTAAGATATACTTACTTTAGAGCGGATTGATAGGTTACACATACACTTAACTTGAAATATTATTTGAACATGATTTATTAAGTCGTTTTGGTAAATAGGGTATTTTTGATTAAAATCTATCTGCGGTTCTAGTATATTCAAATCTCATAAACATTGAACATTTCTTAGCACCACAGAACCCTCCATTGTGCATGGACTAGCAAACATTGAGATTTTTCATAAATATGTGCAGATCGGCCAAAAAACACACACATAGTCCAATAATAATATGCAACGGAAAACTCTGGGACCGATCCCAAATACCCAGTATTATATAAACAAGACAACTAAACGTTTAAGTTATTCCAATACAAGGAATCAAATCAAAGACTTTTATACGTTCTATTCAGCGAGGTGCGCAATAGTAAATTGTTACACGAGGGTTGAAAGTGACTCATTAGATAGGAGATGATTTGGCGCACGAGCATAGAAACAGTGTGTCATAGCCCATTCACCCAAGATTAGGTCTGTCGTAAGAGGTGACAAACCAATCTACAGCCAGGTGGTATGGTATTTGCCCGACTGGATGGCTACCACCCCTGGTCTAGAGCATGCCGCCATAAAAACTTTGAGTTGTGTACCGACATTAGTGACCAGGTTCCAGTCTCCCTTGAGAGAGCAGCAGCGCATTTGTAGCACCTTTGATGTTGCACATGTCTGTAGGCGACGGTAACCGCTTTCCATCAAGTGGGCCGCCTGCCTGTCTGCTGAACTCACGCAATAAAAAAAATAGATTAACACTCTTCTTTTCATTTCGATAATGAGGAACGTAAATAAAACCTAATTAGTTAAACAAACAACTAATTTACTAATGAAATCAAGCGCGAAATATATTAATGTACTACCTGATCTACATACGTGTATAAACTCATTTCATACGTCACATATGAAACGTCAAGTAAGTTTATTTTTCTGTGGCATTCTACCAGCCAGTATTTTTTTGTCACTGATGATAGATAGTAAATCATACATGCGATTCATGCCCTAACTTCTTTACAGTCACTGTTAAATCGCGGCATAAATTATAATAAGAAATATCAACAATTTTGTAACATGATTATTATACTGTTACGAGCTACAGGACTCAAATTAAAAATGCCGTTGGAACTACTATGGAATTTATTAGAACTGTACAAACACGTATAAAACAAATACAAATAAAACTGGATGCAACCAGTTCACTTTGCACGATTCAATGCAATTCGAAACGCGCAAAGTCCGTCGTCTAGATCGCTAATCGAGAGTACTAGAAACGTTTTACTCGTTTCGTAGTCGTCGCTTGACTGCCCCACCCCTCCATTCGGGCATTGTTTTATACTAACTATACAGTACAAAAAAAATCGGCCCCGCGCACTGAGTTTCTGAGAAATAGTAATTTGCACACCTGGTTATCTATTCCTGCGAACGGCGAACAAAGTAGAAAACAATAACAATAGGCTATTATCTAATTGCAAATACAAAATAATAAAAAGAACTCCGAATGCGGGAGGGGCAATAAACAATATGCGCAGCATTTCTTTGTCAGTATGTGAAAATAGGTATGCAGGTGGCCCAACTTGTAACAATGACATTAGTATAGATATAGTATGCATTAAATTGAAATACTTAAATAAAAGGGCTCCAAAACTGTCTTCGCCCCGGGCGGCCGTCACCCACGCTACGCCCCTGCATCAAGCAAAATTCTTACCTTGAAATAAATTTTAATAATTAATTAATTAGTGACCCTCTTTTCAAAATGTGATATAGATTAAAGAACCTGAAGACTGAGTAGACAAGCAATTAATAAACCTGTCGACTCCCAAATTGTTGACGTCTACTTTAAGTTGTCAACTAAGTTCCCAAGAAGAATAATTTTTCTCCTTTTAACTTTAAGATTGTGAAGTGGCCTCAAGTTAAACTGATTTAAGTGCCTAATAAATTTAAGATCTGTTATAAGTGAATCATTTTTAAATATTACATAAAGTCACAGGATAATCAGTAAATTACCAGAACAACACAAAACTTACTACAGATAAGTTTGCTCAATACTATAGTATAGTATAATGTTAAGATGATATTACACGACTCAACGAAATTGAAACAATTTGGCTGAAAGACGCAAAGTGAAACTATACGATGACATTCAATGACATTGCATTACTAAATTTTATGTTTAAATTTTTAATTTTTTACAAATTTTTAAAGTATGCTGTGTATAGTCAAGGAGGGGAAGTCCGTCAATGGGGTGAGTTCAAACACCGCTCGTTGTTTAATAACTTTTGTAAACGGAATTTAATGCCCACTACAATACGAAGACAGAATTCAATGGTGTCTGAGCTCCACTGACTGATTTGTTGTTGTCATAACTATTGAAGCACGGAAATAATGAGGAGTGTATGGAGTTCCCCCACTGACTGACTTCGCCACCTTGACTATATATATAATATATGTGCAATAATTGTATTTACGTCGCCTTTCTTCATATAAAATCTTTTTCTTTCTTTCTCTGTCTTTTACATTAGTCAATTTGGGTGCTTCATTCAAATTGAAAGAGATAAGTAAACCGAGCAATATCAGCATTTTTGTTTCAGCACGTTGATTAGTAAATAGAATCATATTGATATAGTAGTTATTTTTTCACTGTTCTAAGAGTTTCTTATCGGGTTAAAAAACGCTAGGTTTATTTTAAATAGCTTACCTTTAATAAAATCCACAGCCATCTCTAGCCCATAAGTGTCTTTATCACAATCATCAAGTATATGAGCTCCGATCATAACTCCCGGTATCAATTTGAGATCATTATTGATAATATCAAGCGTATAAAGCATCGTTTCTAAAGCTTGTACCCCTCCTTGAGGCATTACAGGACCACAAGTCATATTATCAGATCTTTCATGAACCATCATAAGACCACCAAGAACTAGGTCTCCTTCAATAACCGCTTCTCTTTTGATCGGCCAGTGCTGATGTTTCTTGTCTTTTAATTCACCTAC
This sequence comes from Dendrolimus houi, assembly GCA_039645545.1. NCBI lineage: Eukaryota > Metazoa > Arthropoda > Insecta > Lepidoptera > Lasiocampidae > Dendrolimus > Dendrolimus houi. Next base: position 23,017,201 of record CM077122.1, read on the forward strand.
TTGATCATTAGACATATTCAACCAATCTATTTGACCTCCTTTGTAAATATCGGAAGTAAACTCTTTATCAATGAACTTAAGATTGTAAATGGGGTGATCATTAAAGTAGTTAGGGTCGAGAATGTCATGGTTTTCTTTATGTTTGTGGCGATGATGATGCCTATTCGTATTCCGCTTGAAGAATATGGTATCATCCGTTCGAAAATCATAGTGTCTCATTTCGGAAACTTGGCAGATGATGATGAGAAGTGGTAAAGCGAACCAGCGGTGGTCCTGATACATGTTCGTCGTTGTTTCATACCATTTGGATCGAATTTTGTTTCCATGTTGGATGTGATGGCATCTTCATCTAGAACAACAGAAATAAAATTTTAATTCTTCAATATCATGACGCATACAACTAAATTGTTGCTAGGGGGCTTGCTGCCACAAGGTACATTGTATATATAAAAACTTGCTGCGCCGCCGCTAAAATCCCCTTTAACAGTAACTAAAATTTCTTTGGAAGCGGTGATAGCCTTATGACTTTTAAAAAGTAATAAGATTCCATTTTGAAATAAATACATTCATTTTTATCTTAAAAGATTAAGACTCTTGCTAGAGTTTTTTTTATTCAATAGTTGTAACAAATCTTATAAGTCTGATTTTCATTTGCACAAAATAAGTAGTTATTTAACTTGCAAAACTGTTAAATCTGTCCTATACAATTGTAATACATATATATCATGTCACCATTGAGCCTATAAATGATACCCACAATCTCTCAGATCCTTCCCAACATCTTATAACTTGATATATTTATTTTTGTTTGTACCCTACGGGTTTTGCCTCCCACTCAATACAGAATCAATCATCCCAACAATTGAGTCAACAAAACATTTCATCTTGTCGACGAAACTAAGTTTGACTACATACACAGTAAACGATGATATTGTTACATACCGTCAAAGATAAGCCGCACAGCTTATTGTATCCCTTTCTCGGATTAGAGAATCAAATTTGAGTTAAGAAAAACATGCTATTGTCTTTTAAAACCATCATTTCGAACTATAATCTTGTAATTGATTCGAAAAATTAAATTTCTTAAGTTTGACTACAGGCCCGGATGAAGGGAGGGCAGTTAAGCGAGGACTACGAAGCACTCTCGATTAGCGATAAAACGATGTGCGTTCGATTGTATTGAATAGATCTTTATTTGTATTTGTGTTATACTGTTTGTACAGTTCTAATAAATTCTATATTCCAACGGCATTTTTAATTTGATCCTGTACTTAACAATATGATCTTACTTAAACAATTGATATCAATCATATAAATATTATATACAAGATTTTTAGAATACCGTTGAATACCGTTGAATGTGATGTGATGGATACACTCGTTTAGGTCATATATTTAATTTAAAAAACTGATAAAACTAATTTCGTGTATTGCAATCGACACAGAGATTTTGTGAAGACGGGGGTACTTTTGTGAACCACGGTTTGTAGTCACACAAAGTAGCTGTTGTTTTATGCGTCTTTTTCATGTACCATATAGTATTCTTGTTGTTTTTATATTCGCGAATCATAAATTGGTATATATTATATGGAATAATATATAAGTATTTATTATACGGAATTTCAATGATGAAAACCAGTTGGAGGTAAAATTAATTCTAGATTTGTATTAATGAATTAACTATTGTTAATTATAAGCTTTAATTAAATGGTAGCCTTCTCTCATAATTCAGAAATAAAGCGTTAATTAAGTAATAAATCTTCTTTATTGACATTAATATTTAAATACATTTTGCGTAAATCTAAGATTGTTTGTTTTTATCCGCGTCAGGTAAACGTACTCCAACCTTGTATACATCAACGCTTAAAATCAGTTGAATTAGGAATCAAACATGCTCCCGGCCGTGGTAGGCGCCATGGTCGGGAGCAAACCCGGATGGGACGCCGTCTCCTCCTTCTGCGAGCGCGTCATGTTTGCGAAGGAGAAGGCGGAGCGGGAGCGCGAGCGGACCTCCTTGCTCCGCTCCCGCCAAAGGAGGACGCGCCGGCGCCAGAGGGCGGATATTGACCTTCAGCCGCCGTAAGCAGGCGGCGCGGGTATAGAGGTTCTCACTCACATGCACATGCCGTCGAGATGAGAGCGCGAGTGTTCCGCGCGCGCTCATCTCTCTTCCCGTGAGGCGCGTTACAAACCGCCCCGCGCCCGGAATAGACCTAGACGATGCCGGGGGACAAAAGAAGTTCCTCGGCAATGGAAGAGGCCTGTAAATCCCATCTGGTGAATCCCACAAACGGGTCGCGAAATATCCCCCCAGGCTTCTGTGCCTGTCGCGGCTTAGTCCTCAAACGGATTTCCCATGGCCAAAAAAGGAAGGAATCAAACATGACCATATACTTAAAAAAAACTAACAACTGTCTGAATTAAACTAAAACGGTCTCATCTGGTAGATTAAAAATAATTTTATCTTTGGTTACTACATGTGGTTAAAATTGAGCAGTTAACTTAAATTAGTCAGTAAGTAAATATACCAGTTAACCTAAAACCTTATGTAAAAGTCAAGCTCACGTTTCAGTATTTAACATTTGCTTTCCCTAAAATTTCAAAGGCCCAAAACATATTGCAAAATGCAATAAACATTCTATCCAGTAATCTGCTGTAGCTAAATGTTGCCATTTCATCGCAGCCATTACTGCGTTGACCTAATTTTCCAGGTTGCTGTTAACAGGCCAGAGGGCGATAACAGCCCCCTGTCATACCAGCGTGCCTTGACATGGGTCCAATAGATTTATTTTCAAAATAAACTTAAGAGATTGAGGTAAAAAGTACAGCTTAGCAGTCGTTTTTGAAATGGGTATTAGAATAATTTTAACTTTTTTGTTTAAGAGAATCTGATAGGGTTCACACGTCTCACTTACGAATCTAAATTTAGAGTTGTTATTTTAAATGTGACGTAATTTCTAACCGATTTCCAATTAGAGGAGGTTCTCAATTCAACTGCATGATGTTTTTTGTATGTTTGTTACGCGATGACTCCGTCAATTATGGAGTTTTTCGAAAAAAATCTTTATTCGAGAGTATAACTAGTCTTGCCATAAATATTGTAACAAAGAATTTTTATTTTCTATTGCAAATAATATTTATAACTTTTACAGTGTGTTAGTTTAATACATAAATATAAAACAATTTAAAATATAAAATGCTGATTCGAAGTCGTCTCCATTGGCTGCAATACAATCCTTTAAACGTCGAGGCCAGTTATCAATAGAAGCACGCACTCTCGCCATGGGAAAATTCTTCACTGCCAATCGTATGGATTGTTTTAATTGTTTTGATTCTTTGAATGTGTTCATGAAATTCCTTCAAGGCCAGCAACGTGTTGTTAACATACTGTTACGAGTTGCAGGACTCGAATTAAAATGCCGTTGGAATTATTATAGAGTTTATTAGAACCATACAAACACGTATAACATAGGTACAAATATAATCGAACGCAATAACTCCAAACGTAATACAGGAGATCGTAATTCAAATACACGCGCAAAGTCCGTCACTAAATAGATTACCGAATGTACACAAGTCTTGCTTCGCTTGTGGTTATCGCTCGACTGGCGATCTATCCATTGGGGCATTGCTTTATACTGCACAGATGCAATATGTCTGCCTGACCACGTGGACCGAAGTTCTTAGAATCACACCTGGCTAATGACTACCATAAAAGATTACAATACACAATGGGCTGTTTTTCTAATCACAAATTTTAAATACAAAGTAAACAAAGAAGTCCAAATGCCGAAAAGGTAACAAAATGTCTACAGGTATGCAGGTGTGAATTTGTCTTTTGTCGGCTTCAGGTCGTAACAATACTGCTGACTCTCTATAAGTTGGTAGCACTCTGTTGGTTTTTTTCTTTATATTCCTCTCACCGTACCAAAATTTTTTGTCCGGGCTTTGTGCTTTTTCTGTTTTTAGCTTTTTATTTATTTTCTATCTATAGTTTTTATTCAAAATAAATTCCACCGGAGAACAATTGTTGAAGGTCATACATGTAAATCAAAATTTAAATCTACTTCCTTTATAGTATGTACACCGCTTCGCAGTGTATTATCGCTGTTCAAAGGAGAAGAAGCGGCAAGAAACTCCCTAGCAATACGTCTAGCTAAAAAAGATTTTATTCATCATGATTATTTATATATTATCTCAGGCTCTTTTATTTCGAATACATAAAGAATTTGTATTACAATTACTTTTCAAAGAATGAATGGAGTTGTAACAACCAAAAAAATATTGTCACCGTCGCAATAATGACTTACTAAGAATTCATACTGCAACAAATCTCCATAGATTCCTTACCTTTGTCATTTAAATATTCTTCAATAGTGTAGTATCCCTTTCTAAGCAATTTACTTTACAATTTAGCTTTAAATTTACTGAAGGACAGATTTAACACTTCATTTGGAATTTTATTGAAGAAGCGTATACCAGCCCCCAAGAAAGAAGACAGTATTTTTGTAATCTGAAAGATGGTATCAGTAGTCTATTATTATGCCTGGTGTTAAAATTGTGAACATTCTCATATTGTTTGTAGTCACTCAAATTATTAATATATACAGTGGACACTTCCATTTCATTTCATTTATTTGTTGTTTACATAGTCCTTATTTCTATGCTTATATTTTGATGGGTCCTACATATATGGGTCAATGCTACAATTTGAATATTTTCAGTTTGGTGTCTTAAATGCTACCTTTTAGTCCAGTTGACGTGTACTAAAAAATATACAGATTTATAGGTGTTTTTTTTTGCAGTAAAAGGATTTATGTAGCACAATTTTAAACGTATAAAGGCCAAACGGTTATTGTAGACTTGTACGCGAGTTAGCAAAAAGTCTAAAGTGACACTTTGGCCTATTTACTAATTCTTTCAGTATAATTAAAAATTTCAAAAATTGCGTACACAGGCATATCTACATTAATTGAAAATGTAAAATATACAGAAATAAATTGATCACAGTATGCAAAGTTTCACAGGTTGAATCATATCTAACATTAATTTGTTTTGCCACTTGTCCGAAAATGTAAAATATACAGAAACTAAATTGATCTGGCTATTTTATTTTATCAAACAAAAGAATTATCGAACATATCTGTCAAAATAGTCAGTATGCAAAATGTTTCACAAAAATCAGTTGAATCATATAAAAAAGTAACATTAAAACCCATCGTATCTATGCGATTTGTTTTAAATTCTTCCACTTGTCTTTCAAGTTGAAGTTTCACTTCTACTATGTGTCATAATATAGTAATTAAGAAAAACAATTTACATAAAATATATGTAAAAACTCCTTACATAACGAATTATTTATGGGTTTTGCATCTGTCATATCATAAAGTGAAATAATATAGTAAACCATTTTAATTTAATTTAAATAACTTTAGTTCTCCTAAGCAAATCCTAGTGATAATAAATTAATAGTAACAAAGGAATATTAAGAAAATGATAAATTATATGAATAAAAATGTATAACAGAAGCCTAATGGTTCGTTTTCATCGTATTCTTACGAGTATTCAAGAACCCGGTCAATTCTGGAGCGCCGTAAAACCCAGATAAATTAATGAAAATAAAAAAAAAATGTAGTGGAAATTATTTGTTAAAAAACCTACTATAAGATTGCTCTGATGTAATTTTATTATAAAATGACCAGAAAAAAAGTTATAACACCCAAAAGAAAATTTGTTAAAATATTTTTGTTTATAACTTTTTATTTTACATTTTACAATAAAAAGTAACATGAATAAAGTTGTGGACAATTAAATTTTCTACAAATAGTGCATTGTAAAATTTTATTTAGGGTTGCTAGTTTACGAGATACAGCGCGAAAACCCTTTGCACCCCTTTTTCTAAGATGGCGGCCGAGAGACAAGTGTGGCGACCCACAAACTTGAACTTAAGCTTATACTAACCCCCCTTACACATCTAAAAAATAAAATGCGTCCTCTGAGAAACGCACGCTAAGGCCTAAAAAATTTAACATTTCAATGGACTAGGAATAAAAATAATGTAAGTTCTAACAATGTTCTTAACACGGGAACCCTAAAACAGACCCTAACAAGCGATCTTACCAACCCTCGAATATTTCTTAGATTCCCTGTCCTTTAACGGTATTACGAGGGATTTACAACATTTTAACTCGGGGATTTGCTGACACTGATGCTATTGTGTGCCCTGCCCCTGTTTCTCAGCTTGTAAACTCGCAGAATCCCCGCCAAATTCCGCGGGATTTTGGTGGAAAGCTGACTATTAGTTTTACGTGTTAAATTTGATCGGAGGATTGTGAATATTTATTAGAAAATTGGGAGCTTTTTGGGGGATTCGATACTGCTAGAGGGGTATTTACTGAGAATTGTGCTATATGAATTCTTGTTTCGTTTGGCGGTTAATCCTTTTAAGGTAAATGACCGGTTGTATGTAAATGTAATCGAGCGTTTACTGTTCTGGCCGGTTTGTGTATCTTTTACTATTCATTGACTTGCCTTACTATCGGTTGGATTTTGACATTACTCGTAGGGAGCTTATGTGATAAGATATAGAAACCGGCCATTAAAAGAGTACACGTGGCGCAACAAACTCCCCACTTACATATTTTTTAAGGCTAAGCCTTTGCCGTCCAAGTTCATTGGAACGCAGAGGTTCTGGGTTCAATTCCTGACATGATAAATTTTGTAAACGAACATTCCGTTATTTACTATGGTCTGGGTGTCTGGATGACTGGGCGTCTGGGATCGGCCCCAGAGTGGTCCGTTGTTTATTCCCCATATCAGCGTAAAATTGCTTAGCTTTGGGATAGCTGTATCTCCCAATTATTTATTTATCTATTTTACTTTACATTAAGGATGTGTTATATAAACTAATGCAAGGTTTCATATATTCATACACTAAGGGCTCATTTTGAAGCACCAGATAAAACTTATTCGTAGAATAAAATACAATGCGGGAAAATAAAACTGACACTTGAATGAATAAAAAAGTCCAAAGTATCTCATTTTTAAATTCGGCCAGGTTATAATTTATTCAACTGATATATTTTAACTAACGACTGACCAGTCTTCCAATCATCAGGTTAAAGTTATCAGTGGAATAAATAATAGCCTGACTTAAATTCAATAATGAAACAATTTAACTATTTTATTCATGCAACTGTCATTTTGAATTTTCTCATGTTATTTTTATTCGATAAATAACTTTTATCTGATGATACTGTTTATTCTATGTAGGTATCTTATACTAATATATAAAGCTGAAGGGTTTGTTTGTTTGTTTGCTTGAACGCGCTAATCTCAAGAACTGCTGATCTGATTTGAAAAATTCTTTCAGTGTTAGATAGCCCATTCATCAAAGAAGGCTACAGGCTATATACCATAAAGCTAAGACTGATAGGAGCGGAGCACCAATGAAGAATGTTTCAAAATCGGCGGTTTTTTTAAAATTTTGACGGCTTCCTCTGCGTACGCTGCGTAAACGGTTAAAGTTTCGCAAAAATCTTGTGTGACAGCATTGTTCCAGTTTAAAAGTTCTAAAAAAAAGTCCGCGACAGCATATGTCTATCTTTTAAGGTTGGCTCACTATAACCTTTTTTATGTTAACTAAATTTGTTCTATAGTAATGCATTATTTGTGAAGGTGTTTTTATAAACATGATATTAATCCTTATCGAAATAAATACGTTATTCATCACGAGTATTTAATTTAAAACAAAATTGCTATTTACATCATTCGTTTTCAATGAATATCTTAGGAGATATCTCAGTTTTAAAATAAGATCGATAAAATAAATAATGATTAAGTATTGCGCGCGCATATATGACGTGCAAGGCCGGCGGGCAGTCATGAGGGGGGGCACCTTCTACGTACACAAAGTCGCGGGTTAAAGTTAGCGTTAGCCCAAAATAACTATTCCACGCCAACTGGCAAGGAGAGGTTCCGAAACCTAACTGGTTGGACTGGAACCTTTCCTGCCTTTGCTACACAGTTGGTTTAGAAATCACATAAATCAAAGGACAAGGGCACTGCATCAACAACTTTGTGACAACCTGGAGGATTGCAGGTAAACCAAGCTGGCAATGCCTCGAGTAAACCTGCGTCTCTCCAGGAATATTTTAAAGCTCAGTCGGTCCCGGCTGAGACTAGTCATTAGTGCAGCCACTGGACAGGGCAATTTTAACAGACATCTTTTCAATACAGGTATCACCGACAGCCCCCTGTGCAGAGCATGCCTGGAGGCAGAAAAAACAGCCGCCCATGTCCTGCTTGAATGCGGAGAGGTGGCCCAATACAGGGCGAAGTATCTGGACGCCCCAGGTAGCCTCCGAGAAGTCTTCAGCAACGTCAAGAAGCTGGTGGACTTCCTGGAGGAGCCAGGCTGAATAGAGTAAACTATCATCCACCCTCGCACGCAAAATAGGCGCTTTGTCGTCGAGTTGCGGAAACCACCCGCTCGCAGAAGAAGAACGAGGAATAAGAAGAAGAACTATTCCAGGCGGACGAAGTCGCGGGCAGAAGCTAGTATATTATAATTTACAAATTAAATAGTTTTTAAATTAAACTCATTAAAATATTCGGGTCGTTTTAGCATTACGCCAAAAGGAAGGTATGCACTGAAAATGCGGCGTACAAATTCTCAAAATATGTTTTTATTTTTAAGATACATGTTAGCAATGTATGTACGTAGCTATTTCTTCAAATATTTTTTTTCTTTCTTTCTTTCTTTGTGATTGAAACAATGGCCCTTAGTAACATGCCAGCAGTTAATTTTGTTAGGATTAGTTACGTTAAGGGCACAAACTAATGTTCATTAACCTACCCGCAAAAGTTGGCTTTTTCGTTAAATAACTTATCGCTGATTCCTATCCCATGGGGGTTTTATGGCACTCAGTGGTATGCTCTACCAGGATTATCCGTGATAAATTTGCTCGCAAATGGGAATTGATTTACTAGTTTCAGAGGTTACGTTGCGATCGTTTTCGGGTCAAGAAAGTTTTTGGGCGAATATTATTTATTCTTATGTTTGTTTTTTCCGTGATGTTCTGACTTTGATACAATAACTAAATTTAAGGTGCACCGAATCTATACTTTTATCGTAATGCCATAAAGGGCCAGAGGAGGGGATGAGGACGCGTTCCGTTTGTAACTCACGACGCCCAAAATGCTCCGTCAACCGTTCCACATGGCGACGACGGTCGTTAGGTCGTGGCGAAAACGTCACCGATGACGTCATCATTTTCGGTCACACAGCGCTCACAGCCACTGTTGCGGCGGCGCTGGGTTTAGCGATCAGAGAACTGTGTCAAAGTAAGAAAATAGGAGATTTGTATTGGAAAGAAGAGCACGCACTTGCCTGGTTAATGGGCATGAAATGCGGTTGCTCTTCTTCTCCGCAATGCACTTCACTGGTCACTATTGTACTTGTTTATTTTTATAATGTATTTAATTAGTAATAAATGCGGCGAAGTAATGGGCTTTATATAATTTAGAGTATTTATATTATTATTATTAATAAAGATATTTACATTGTATTTGTTGTTTAAGTGGTGCGGGCGCGGAACAATATTAATTATTTTATTGTATAATATATTTTAACTATGCCGGGTGATTTAAATTAATTTATGATATGATAATGAATGAATCAACGTGACGTGCCAAAGGAGAACGCGCCGTCAAATTTGAAGGAAAAATTTAGATTAATAAAAAAAAAGTTTGTATATGCCGAAAGAAGGTTTCTTGGCGATGCCAACCACTCATGTCAAGAGGTGGGTCGAAGTGGGCGGTGACCACAGAGCATTAATTCTCTCTATCGATTGACAATGAAAAAGGCGCGATTTTCAAATCCACCAATGACATTTGTGTATTTGGTCGTTTATGAAATCAACGCCCCATAATCCGTTCCACTAGATTTTATGATTGTAACGTCCGCAAGTAAGTGGAACGAGAAAAATCGCGGTCGTGGAACGTAGCCTGTGTGATAAGGGGTGGGAGGGGTCCTAAATGTTGTTATGTCATATTTAAAACTATGATATTTTAAAGCTAATTACGGAACTGCTGTTTTGATTTTTTTATGTAAAGTTGGAAAATATTTGCATAATACCAGCTGCGACAAGGACGGGGGAGGGGTCAAGAAATAATCAAATTCGTCTCTGCTCCCCTCCTCCCTTCTTAAATACTATAAGGTACAGTAGAATGGGTGGCCTTATTGTTTAAAGTGATCTCTTCCAAGCAACCGTTGGATGGACAAAATCTCGTGCAGTTTAGTAATATAATGATAAGTATGATAATAGTAAGTATCCCACGGGGGGGGGGGGGGGGGTTGGTGAAGCCTTGAGTAGCGACACCTCGGGCCCGACTCCGGAGGTCCATGACATGGCCCCGTGCTTGCCTTAGCCAGCCGGCACGGAGTTGAGATCCCTACAGCTGAGACTCAAGCTCCAGGGGTGGAAGTGATAAATGGCGTGTAGGACAACCTTTTTATACGTTTATTTTTCTATACATTTTTACATATTATTGACATTGTCATTCTTATGTTAGCCGATCGAAATTATTTTCTGTATTTTATTGCAAAACCAGAAATTAAATAATTCGTCTTTAAACAAAGCCTATCTTCTTCATTGCACCAATCCGCCACATATTGGTGACCTTATCGATAATGGAGCACGAAAATAAAGGTAATTACACACCTCCCGATTTATGCCGAGTCGGAGTGCGACTACCACCTTTTTGGGCTGCGGAACCAGCGGTATGGTTTGCGCAAATAGAAGGCAGCTTTGCTCTTTCTGGTATTAAAGACGATAATACCAAATACTTTTACGTCACGGCGCAACTTGAACATCGTTTTGCTGCAGAAGTCAAAGACATTATAATTAACCCTCCAGCGACCAACAAATACGAGTTTTTGAAAACTGAACTCATCAAACGACTTTCAGCTTCGCGAGAAAAAGAACTAACACAACTTCTCATGCATGAAGAACTTGGTGACAAAAGGCCTTCACAGTTTTTGAGACACTTACGCCATCTAGCGGGCAAGGATGTTTCGGATGATTTTATTCGAACCGTATGGACCAGCCGACTGCCGACCAGCTTGCAAGCAGTTATCGCATCGCAACCTCAGTCTACATTGGAAGCGCTCGCGGATCTCGCCGATAAAGTCCATGACTTAGTGCCGTTATCACCAGAAGTTGCATCAACTGACGCATCTAGATTATATTTCGACCAGCTTGCTAGAGAAATAGCAGAACTCAAACTTGAAGTTCAAGAACTCTCTAAGAGGAACACCAGGGATAGACATCGCTCTCATAGCACAAGCAATCGTCGCAGTAAAAGTCGTACCAGGTCTCTCTCAAGTTACCGTAAGTTTCCCAATTGCTTTTATCACCATAGATACGGCGATAAAGCCAGGATATGTTTGAAACCTTGCGACTATCAGCAGGGAAACGAGAGGGGCGCTCATTGATGGCGACAAATGACTGCCCAAGTTCCTCAGGTCGCCTTTTGTAACGGATCGTAAGTCAAAGACGCAGTTCCTGGTCGATACAGGTAGCGACCTCTGTGTCTTTCCACTTTCCGCTGCCAAACCCAGACGACCAAGAACGAGCTATAATCTTTTTGCTGCGAATGGAACACCTATTCATACATACGGCTTCGCTCAATTACAACTTGACTTAGGCCTCCGTCGCGCATTTTCATGGCGTTTTATCGTTGCGGACGTTAGTAAGGCAATAATTGGCGCCGACTTTCTTTCGCATTATGGCTTGATTGTCGACTGTCGGAACCGCCGCCTTATTGACAATATGACGACGCTCACATCCTCTGCATCTCCAGCTCCTACATCAGATTCAATTTCATCAGTTAAAACTGTCTTTGGCAAATCTGAGTATATTAACCTCCTTCGAGAATTTCCAGAGATAACTCGACCAGCGGGTACCGAACGGGTTATTAACCATAGCACAGTCCATTTCATCAGGACTACACCTGGACCACCTGTTCACTGCACGCCAAGACGACTATCGGCGGAAATGCTGAAGATTGCCAAACAGGAGTTTAGTGAGATGATCAAAAACGGAACTGCCAGGCCATCGGAGAGCCCGTGGTCGTCACCATTGCATCTCGCTCCTAAAAAAGATCATGGTTGGCGTCCATGCGGAGACTATCGTATATTGAACGCTCGCACAATACCCGACCACTATCCGGTCAGGCATATTCAAGATTTTACGCATTGTATATCTGGTTGTACCATCTTTTCTAAAATTGATCTCGTTAAGGCATACAACCAGATTCCAGTAAACCCTGAAGATATTCCAAAAACGGCGATTACCACACCTTTTGGGATGTATGAATTTCCGTATATGTCATTTGGCTTACGTAACGCAGGTCAGACATTTCAGAGATTTGTGGATGAAATGACCAGAGATTTCGATTTTTGCTACTGTTATCTTGATGATTTTTTAATATTTTCACCAGATTCCACCACTCACTTTCAACATCTACGTGAAATTTTCGCTAGATTGCAAGAATATGGCATGGTCATTAACACTAGCAAATGCGTTTTGGAGCCTCAGAAGTCACTTTTCTTGGCTATAATGTTTCAGTAGCTGGCATCAAACCCACTGGCGAAAGCATCGAAGCCATTAAGAATTTTCCTCCTCCAAAGACTGTTAAGGAGTTGAGATGTTTCTTAGGAATGCTCAACTTTTATCGTCGGTTTCTCAAAGATGCCGCTAAATTACAAGCTCCACTTCACGATCTGCTTACCGGCTCTGTGAAAGGCTCACATCCCGTGACTTTGTCCGGAGAGACACTAGAGGCATTTGAAGCGTGCAAACAAAGCCTATGCAACGCAACACTTTTAGCACACCCGGATATCGACGCAAAACTAGCCTTAGTGACAGATGCATCGGACGTTGCCATCGGTGGCGTATTAGAGCAGCATCGTAATGGCGAAACACAGCCATTAGCTTTCTTCAGTCGTAAGCTCAGCTTGACACAGAAGAATTACTCACCTTACGATCGAGAACTGCTAGCCATTTATGAAGCCATTCGTCACTTTCGACATTTCGTCGAAGCTCGTCATTTCACTGTGTTTACTGATCATAAACCTCTCTGCTTTGCATTTCAACAACGCAAAGACAAATGCTCTCCACGCCAATTCCCACATCTGGATTTTATTTCGCAATTCACGACGGATATCCAGCATATATCGGGAAAAAACAATATCGTCGCTGATCTTCTCTCCAGGATCGAGGAGATAGCTCAGCCTGTCGATCTTAACATCTTGGCGGAATCTCAGCAAACCGACACTGAGCTTCAGACAATTTTACAAGGCAATACAGCCCTAGATCTCGTCAAGGTTAATATACCAGGCACACGGACGGAGTTATACTGCGATCAGAAGATGCAGTCACCTCGCCCGTATGTTTCAGCTGATTTAAGGAGACAAGTTTTTAACAGCTTACATTCCCTGAGCCATCCAGGCGCTAACACCACCTTGAAATTAGTGGCACAGCGTTATGTTTGGCCAGGAATGAACAAAGACTGTCGTGAGTGGGCCAGAGCCTGTCAGTCATGTCAACGGACCAAAGTCTCAAGACACGTTTCACCACCGCTGGGCAATTTTAAACTACCTCGCGGAAGATTTCAGGTCGTTCATATTGACTTAATCGGGCCTTTGCCTATATCAGACGGTTTCCGCTACTGCCTCACCGCCGTCGATAGATTCACGCGCTGGCCTGAGGCGATAGCCTTACAAGATATTGGCGCCGAAACTGTAGCAAAGCGTTCGTCACTCACTGGATCGCTCGTTATGGATGCCCACAGCAGATTGTGACGGATCGTGGTAAACAGTTCGAGTCTGCGCTTATGAAGCGGTTGTCAGAACTTGCAGGCTTTCAACGTTGCAGGACTACGGCATATCATCCAGCCAGTAATGGTTTAGTTGAAAGAATGCACCGCCAGTTAAAAACGGCAATTGTATGTCATGATAACCAAAGATGGACTGAGAGCTTACCACTCGTCTTATTGGGCATGAGGACGGCCTTCAAAGACGATATTCAAGCGTCACCTGCCGAACTTGTTTATGGCGAGACACTTCGCTTGCCTGGTGAGTTCCTACAACCAGACAACACTCTTCATTCCACCTTTGATGTGACTGATTTCACAGTGCGCCTGCGCGCCATTTTAAATAACATTCGTCCTACACCAACTTCAAGGCATTGTAACAGGAACATTTTCATCTTCAGAGACTTGCCTACTGCATCGCATGTCTACGTCAGAGATGACACTGTGCGCGGAGCTCTTCAGCCAGCCTATTCAGGTCCTTACAAAGTTCTAGATAGGACCGACAAGATTTACAAGCTGAATATGAAAGGTAAAGAGCAAACAGTGACTATAGAAAGGCTGAAGCCAGCTTATATGGTTGCTGACGGATACCGCACCTCTGACGTCACGCCGTCACAGCAAAAGGATGAACCTGGGACAAGAACGCGATCGGGAAGGAGAATTTTGTTCCCTAACTATTATCGCCCATCCTAGGATGGTCTCTGGGGGGGAGCCCTGTAGGACAACCTTTTTATACGTTTATTTTTCTATACATTTTTACATATTATTGACATTGTCATTCTTATGTTAGCCGATCGAAATTATTTTCTGTATTTTATTGCAAAACCAGAAATTAAATAATTCGTCTTTAAACAAAGCCTATCTTCTTCATTGCACCAATCCGCCACAGGCGTAACGTCGAAAGTAGCTTCAATGAACCTACAGCCCACCTCTCTACACTCCTTAGCCACTCACACCCATGTTGCAGTGAGTAGCGAGTAGGGGTTGCCAACTATCTTTGAGAAAAATAACGCATTACATTTTTTTAAGTATGGAAAACATAAAGTATTTGGAAGAAAAAAAAGATTTTTTTAAAATTTGATTTGTCTCTTCTCTTGGTGACACTATTTTTGTGTGCTTCTAGCATACACTGACAACTTTTCATTATCCTTAAACTTTTGGAAGCTATTTTGACATTCCCAATTTATATTTAAATGAACAAACGATTCATTTTTTAAATTAAATTTATAGATGTCCTGTTCCTTTCTTCTCGCTATTTTAGACTCTTTACTGAATAAACTCTTTCAGAGAAGGCTGGATCGATAATAGTTCAGTAATTATCTATATAAGTATTTCATTTTACACATCAGAGTAAACAGTGGAATAACACACATAATTTATTTTTATACAAAAGTATAAAGTATATTTTCCAAAAATAAAGTAAATAGGAAACGTTATTATAAAGTATGGTTGGCAACCCTAGTAGCGAGTCACGGTCTGCCCATTTTTCCGTGCATAGTCCCAGATCCTTGTTGCACTAGCAGTTCACCTCTGTCTCTCATCTCTCTCATCTCTACAATAGTCCTACACTGTCCTACTGTGGCCGGGGCTTGTCCTTGGTGTAGACAGGGATAATCGCCGGTCAGTGTCACGCCACATTTACATTAAATTTGTCAAGGACCTCTACGTGTTGGCCTTCCCATGGCCCTACGCAAATCCTCCAAAAGTCCGGGCCATTTTTATGGCCCATGGGCTGTGGAGACATGGTAATAATATTGTTACGAGTTGCAGGAGTCGAATTAAAATGCCGTTGGAATTATTATGGAATTTATTAGAAATGTACAAACACGTATAACACAGGTACAAATATAACCGAACACAACAAGTCCAAACGTAATACAGAAAGTCGTAATTCAATAAAACGCGCAAAGTCCGTCACTATTAGATTCTCGATTGTAGTATACACGTTTCGCTTTGATCATGTTTCTTGCTCGACTGCCTCCTCCCTTCATCAGGCAATAGTTTTATACTAAACAAATGCAAATATGCCCGCCCGGCAAGCGTCGACGTAATTTCTTAGAAATCGTAATCCGCGCACCTGGCTAATGATGCCTGCAAGCGGCAATACACGAGTACAATAAACACGGGGCTGTAGTCTAGAAACGTATGCCAATAAATGAGTAAACAAAAGAAGACGATCATAAAAGAATTACAATTAGTTCAAATGCCGACAGATAATAAAATGTGTTTTTGTACAGATATGCAGGTGGATTTTGTTTTTTTCGGAACTTAAGTTGTAACAATATAACAATAATATTTCAATTTAACAGTATAGAAAACGATATAAAATCACAAATTCTGTAAACGTATTAACATTATATTTTTCAGCGTATTTTACCCCAAAAATATACCCTATATATTTGGCGGAACGTTCCCGTAATTAATGATGCCAGATAACGTGGGAATTATTTCATGTTGCGTACACTTAAATAGGCTATGTTGAAATATGGGATAGGCTTGGGTATAGGAGGTTACCAGAACAAAAAAATAAAATGCCTAGCATTTACGGGAAATTCTTCACTCTTATACTATTATTAGCTGATGCCCGCGACTTCGTCCGTGTGATGCGGTTTTTTAACTATCCCACGGGAACTCTTTAATTTTTCGTGGTCAAAAGTATCCTATATGTTGACCAGGGATATAAGCTACCACCATGCAAAATTTCATTTAAATCGGTCCAGTCGTTTCGGAGATTAGCCGATACAAACAGACAGACAAACAGGGAAACCAAAAAAATTAAAAAAGTCTAAATTAGTTCTATTTCACTTCTTACATCCTCCTGACTCGGTTTTTAGCATTTTTTTTCGTTGTACAGAAATTTCACCTCTACAATTATATCATATGTATAGATTATTGTATTTGTATGGCTTAGACAGCTATTGACAGGAAAACGAAGTCTCGGATTTTAAAAGTAAAGCTGGCTAAAGGATTGCCTATGACACCGCAGTGCGTCAACCTTCACTTGATTTGACGTTTTGTTACGTATTCTATAAATTGACGATTTAAGGTATATATATATACACTTCTAGAACCCGATCTCAGCGCCACCTATCGGTTCCAATTGTGAATCTAAACCACCCGGGACCACCCATTCAAACACACAAAACAAATATCATCAAAATCGGTCCAGCCGTTTAGGAGTTCACTACCAACACACAGTCAGAAGAATTACACGTGCATATATATATATATATATATATATTAAAGTGGCGCAAAAAGCTTGTAAAATTCAAATTTTGAATTGAAACTTTAGGAAACCTATTATTTTTTGGTCTATAAAATTATATCGTAACGGGAAAAAAAATTAGAATAAAAAAGAAATCGGTTTTGGCGATTTTTGAAATCATAAAACATTTGGAGCGACCTCATAAAAAAAAATGTTTTGAGCTGTCCTTTGGAGGGATTTCTTAAAACATCAAAAACTAACATATTTTCACTCGCGACTCAAAAAAAATCTTTTATTGCGCCAGCCTAATATATATATATAATCAATGTACGAATAATGGTACAGTCAATGTGGCGCAGTCCGTTAGTGGGGTAAGTTCATACACCGCTCGTTTTTTAACTTTTTTAAACGGAATTTTACACCAACTACAATTTGAAGTCACAATTCAATGGTGTCTTGGCTTCACTGACTGATTTTTTGTCCTCGTAAGTATTCAAACACGGAAATAATGAGAGGTGTACTGAGTTTCCCCACGGACGGACTTCGCCACCGTTACTATGTAGCGGATTGTAAATATTTAAAATAAATATTTTAGGATATTTAGGTAATAGGTATGTGGTGCTATTTTCCCAGTTAATATTTTGACATTAGCAAAAATCAGAACAATTTAAATTATAGAATAACATACCAAAAAAAGGTCTATGTCTAAGCAGCTTTGGATAGTATACATAATATATTATGGCATTATAAAAAATTACGACGTTATCACTGTTTAAATATGAAAGAGCTAAAATTAATTTAAAACTTTCTCTCTACCAGAGCCAATTCAAATTTTAAAAAGAATATACTTTCTAGAAAAAAACAGTGCTTTAGGAGGGCTCGCGACGTTTTCTACCTAGTAATATTATTTAAGATATTTTTAAAAAGAAATAAGTAAATTTAAATGTATGGATTATAATAATAATATAATAATCGGCAGACAAACACACAATAGTATATTCCCAAATTAAGCAAGTAACGCTTGTGTTATGGGTAATATACAACGTACTACTCTGGGGCCGATCCCAGACACCTAGACCATAGTAAATAACGGAGAAAATACCTTTCCAAAATTTACTATACCAGGAATCGAACCCGGAGCCTCTGCGTTGCAGTGAGGTAAGCCGGCAAAGGCTTAGCTCGCTCAACCACAGAGGCCGTCATTATTAATATGGGCTTCTGTAAATAGTTAATACGACCAATTATTTTCGTTCATTTATTATGGTATCCAAACAAAATTCTTCATACAATAAAATTCTAATTAATAAAATTGTTACATCTTTTATATCTTTTAATGTGTGTATCTTTTAAAGTAAGATAAGACAACACGTTATCAAGTCGGATTATGTTGACATTGATTTGTTTGTGGATAGTCTAATTTAATCAAAGCCTATTTTAATAATAATGAGTTTCCCTCTCACAAAGTTTTCATATTATTGTTATTTTTTTTCTATAACTACTGTATTTTATACTTTATTTTTATTTCCCTGTCATCTGTGGAGGTTTATGAATAGCTGTTATTTCGCTATCTCTGTAACGTTAGTTTGTAAAACTTTAGTTTGTAAGACTACAGCTGTTAACCCCCCAAATAAAATAAAATTATTGCTCAACAAATATATAATTACAAAAATACACAATTACAATATTGTCATGGTAGAAACAATAGGCGGCCTTATCGCTTGCAGCAATTTCTTCCAGGCAACCAAAAAGGAATAATTTAACCTAATCTGGCGATATTATAAACTGAAACAGATGTACTTAAACTACATATTTTATAAATTAAATACATACTAAAATATTTAGAAGATTTTTATTAATTAGTCTATAGTATAAGAATTGGCATAATTATTTAAGAAAATAGATTTTTCTGAGTGCGTTCTTAAATGTAGGCAATGTTTTGGCCTCTCTGATAGTAAGAGGCAGCGCATTCCAAAGTTTGACAGCCTGCACTGTAAAAGAATTATCATAAAAGGATGTAGTGAGTGCAGGTGTAGTGAGTTTACGATACGCATGAGTTCGCAAATTGTGGAAAGTAGAAAACAAAGGAATTCAAAACGACAAAAAATAGTATTTTTGTAATAGAGTTAAAATTGAAATTACTATGTAAAAGTCCAAATCTAAAAGTATGAAAGTTTCTCAATAAAGTGTACCACAAAAATACAGCGACTGTGGGATAGTGTTTGGGCTTAAAAAACTTTGAGAACTAAGACTTCCCATTTTCAAATACGTCATTATGTTTCCAGTGTTTTACTATTTGAAATCACTTATACTTATTTTACACTACTTTCTACTCAGCCTATTAGCAAATCAACTACTACAAATATCTATAAAAATAAATAAAATGGAAGTGTCTGTTTGTAATTTCAAAATAACAGCTTTTTATTGAATGCCAATGAAAGTATACACGATAGTTATATCAAAAAATTTATTTAACATTTTTTTTATGTCTGCGTGTCTGTCTGTTTGTTCCGGCTTATCTCTGAAACGGCTAGACCGATTTTGACGGGTTTTCACTGACAGATAGTTGATGTTCTAAGGAGTAACCTGAATACTTTTAAAGTTAGGGTTTTTTTATGGATGGTTTGCGTTTGCCCATTGTCTCACCTGATGTTGACTGATGACACAGTCTAGGATGGAGCACGCTGCCTAGAAGATACCTATGGTTCCATGAAAAAAATTCCACTCGGACGAAGTCGCAAACACAGCTAGTATTCATTAAAGATTAAAATCATACAAGTAATATCAGAGCGTTTGACAGAAATATAATAATAGTTCCGCTAAAACTCATCTCGTTAATCAAGTTAGAATAGAGAGGTGAAATTAACACACATATTAAAATTTAAATTAAATACTATAAATTAAACTAAAAATAAACTACACATATATCCTTATTAATATTATAAATACGAAAGTAACTCTGTCTGTCTGTTAGTAAATTAATAACAATACGCCGGGTATACGTGCACGCCACCAGCCTCCTGGGAACGTTCCCGGTAAGTGACTATGGTTTGGGACCATTAACTTATCTTTAGATATATTCCCCTGTTTTATTTAATTTTAGTTTTTATAGTTATTGTAGTTTTATAAATGTAAATAATGTCTTGGGCTTTTTCATATTGTTACAAGCTACAGGACTCGAATTAAAAATGCCGTTTGAACTACTATAGAATTTATTAGAACTGTACAAACACGTATAAAACAAATACAAATAAAACTGGATGCAACCAGTTCACACTGTACGATTCAATACAATTCGACACGCGTAAAGTCAGTCGTCTAAATCGCTAATCGAGAGTACTACAAACGTCTTACTCGTCTCGTAGTCGTCGCTTGACTGCCCGCCCCTCCATTCGGGCATCGTCTTATACTAACTACACAGTACAAAGAAATTGGCCGCGCACACTGAGTTTCTAAGAAATACTAATTTGCACAACTGCGAATGGCCACAAAGTCGAAAACAATAACAATAAGAATTAGTTCAACGCTAATGATGGTTATAAAACAAGTAGAAAATCAATAGCATGTTTTTCTTAATTACAAATTCAAAAGACAAAAGAATTCCTAATCCGGGAAGACAATGGACTGCGCATACAACAGGCAGCTGTGCGCTTATCTTTGACGGCATGTAACAATTATTATTAATGTTGTACATGTAATTAAATTTGAAATAATACTATCATAACAATTAAATCTTCGACAATATAACAAAACTAAATCAACACAGCAAGCACACAACAAACAAGCAGTTTCTTAGTTCAGCTGCAGGAACACGTCGGATTCGTGTCACAGTAACGTCATTACTGTTTCAATTGAAGCAGATTCTGTTCCGTGTTAATAACTGACGTATATAGGTATTCCCTCTCGGTTCCAATGTGTCCCCTTTTTGCGACAGGCGTATTCTATCTCGATTGTATAGACGTTGGAGATAACAATCAGTTATCATCCTCTATTGTGCTATATTTCATATGGTTTTGGCAGATTACGTCAGGGCTATGTAATAATTAATTTATATATTAACTTGCAGCCTGCCCCGACTTCGCACGGGTATCTAAAAATAACTTTTTTCCTGAGTTTAAGTTTTACCTACTAAGCGAATTCAAAATATTTACCCTCCCGTACGGCCCGTACCCTAGTGACGCCCACATCGCATAAGGTGCTGCCTAGCTAGCCGAGCACGGTGAGCGGCGACTATGCAACTTTTTTCTAATACTTACATTTTTAAACTCGTGATATCTTTCGAATGGAACGTCCTAATTGAATAATTCAAAAACTTGTGTAAAAGTATTGAAGCAGTCTTAATAAATATTGAATAAGTCTAATATATAGTAATGTATTTTGATAAGTATGAATACCAAGATACAAATAAAGAGCTTTTTCTAGCGGCGACATAAGAATTAAATTTTTAAAATAAAAAAGCACTTATTGTGGCATAACTATAATAGTTAGACATATGCTGTCTGACATTTTTTGTAAATAATGATGTGTTCTGCAAAGTCGTAGTACATTATTTTATTCTATCATTAATAATTTTCGCAGCGTACGCGATGTAAAGAATATTTTAGGTAATTTTTTTACACCTTGGGTTACATTATTGGAGTTTTAGTAAGGATCCCTATTTTCAAAAAAAACATAATATCGCTTATCCGGGGATAGTGTAGCTTTCCAACAGTGTAAGAATTTTCAATTCAGTTCAGTATTTTTGGAACCTATTCAATGCAAACACACAAACAATCAAATATTTTTTCTTTATAATATTAGTATAGATTAAGTGTAATCCTGAACCAAATGTTATAAAAAGAAATAATTTATAAAGGACAGGAAAACATGTTCTGTCACAGTGGAAATAAATCGTCTCTTCCTTTCTTAAATGAGTTCCCCCTTATAAATGGGATGTCCAAGCTCAGCAGTGGGACGTTTATGGCCTATCATTATAATAATATCTTAAATGAATAATGATGTAATATTATCTAAAGTTTTCGCGACAAGTACACAAATTAAAACTATGTTTTAGTGGTTTTAAGCCCGGTAAGATTAGGTTGTTTATAGAGTAAATTTTTATCCGTGCAGGAATGGAGAAAGAATACAATTTCCTGCGGCCGGGCGGCCCCACAAAATAAGCCACAGCCAGTTGGTAGGGCATTTGCCCGACTGTACGCCATGGCTACCACCCCTGGTCTAGAGAATTCCGCCATAACAACCTTGAGTTGTGTTCCGGCATTAGTGACCAGGTTCCAGTTCTCTTAAGAGAGCTGTAGCGCATTTGTAGCATATTTGGTGTTGCAAAAGTCCATAGGCGATAGTAACCGCTTTCCATCAACTGGGCCGTCTGCCTGTCTGCTGAACTCATGTAATAAAAAAAAAAAAAAATAATAACCATAAACAAAATTAAAACTAAATAATTAAATATGAACAAGTTGGCGGTAGGCTAAATAAAACTTTAACAATACTCATTGACATTTGACGTCTTTGTCTTCCGTGATCACGGCTACTGAAAAGTGGCTGAAACATCGGAATAATAAAAATTAAATAAATTCACGCGCTCAAAACCGTTCAAACGTAGTTGTTTTTATTTATAATGATGATTAAAAATATAATTGTTTTATTACATTTACACAACTATTACAGAAAATGACAATATCTAATATCATATTCTAATATCATAGCGCTCATGTGCACTATGCGCCTACCCGCATAGCGCTCCTACGCATTTTGCGCTTAGACGCGTAGCGGTCATTCGCACTATATGGAGAAAATGTGTGGAAAACTGATTTCTAAATAGGTACAGTACGCTGCTGATACCGCCTCACCGGTGCAGTTGCTATACCTACTATGCTGTTCAGTGTGAGGCCGATACTCGATCGCCTCTTACAGTTGCGATTCCGGCTGCCCCAAGCCTCGAATTCATCCACAAATCATTAATGCGGCTAACCGCATAGTGCATAAAAGGTCTTACAAGTATTATTAAAATGTTAAAGCACAGTTTTTTCCTCAACAAAACACACGTCACAAATCATTGAGATTTAGGTGTGCAATCCCATCGAAATGGGACACCGCTGTCCCATTCGTTCACAATTTTGCCCATTGAAATGCCAGGTGTACACGTTGAATACACACGTGAAAAAAGATTTATCATTCAACCTTTTCGCTTTGCGATTCTTGCTGTACATATTTTTTAATTCTAGCTTCAAATTCTTTTGTGCTCTTGGGAGTAAATGGAAATTTCTGAATGGCTGTATTATTTTTGACGGAGTTTCTTTGTATTTGATATATAATTTTTAAACGTGTACTTGAAAATGGAGGATTGTTTATAGAAATGTTCGTGTTACTTAAGTTTTTTTTTTTGTTTTTTTGTTTGCAGGAGTTCAACAGACAGGCACGCGGCCCACTTGATGGAACGCTGTTAGCATCGCCTATGGACATTTGCAACACCAAAGGTGCTACAAATGCTGTTGCTCTTTTAAGGGAGACTGGAACCTTGTCACTAATGGCGGAACGCAACTCAAGGTTGTTATGGCGGCATACCCTCGACCAGGGGTGGTAGCCATCCAGTCGGGCAAATACCCTACCACCTGGCTGTGGGTTGTTTTGTCGCCTCTTACGACAGGCCGCACTACCGCAGGAAATTGTATTCTTTCTCCGTCCCTGCACGGATACTTCCTTGTTATGATGATCGAGGGGAGAAGTTCCTAGCAAAGTAAGTTGGCTTTAATACAAGATACAGAAAAGGACTTAGGGTACTTTCATCCAGAAAAAGGTACTGTTTCCAAGGGAGATAAATGTAACTTTTATATACTGGTTGTACAAGCAGATGGTGTATAGTTTAACACGACCGAGTTCGCGGGCAGAAACTATTACATTACATTATGAAATTGGTAAAAGGTAGAAACCACTAGGAATAATTTTCTTCGTCGCTTATTTTTAAGTAGGGTTTTCTTCGTCTCCTTATTCCGTGGAAAGTGGCCTATTTTCCGCATTCCATTTTCAGTATATTCCTAAAGCCGTGAAATGGGACCGAATTCGAAAGTAAGTTTTACATTTATATAAATACCAGTATTAGTACGCAACGATCCTTTAGTTTTTAGAGTCTCTGAAGTAAATATATGCAAACAATAAATGTGGGGTGCTGCAGCCCACGGGTATTATGCACGTTCTAGTTATGGATTGTATGAGAGAGATATTGCCTAGATCTTTGCACTAGCAAACCAGCTCCAGCAACCTTGAGATCCGCCCCTCTCCTAGCTCGGTTCAGGTTGCACAGAGGAACAGCACACGGCATTAAATTCGGAGCTTTGGACTTTGGAGCTAACAATTTGTACAAAGTCTAAGTATGCTAAATGTTTTTAGGGATTTGACTAGGTTGGAGGAGTGAGATGGAATATTCCCTCCATCTCAAAGGAAGATCTTCCAGCGAAGCTGTTCCCATGCCTCGCAGCCCGACATGCAAGTTTAAATAAAATACTTATTACTGGATCTCACTTAATCACTTCTGCTATTTGATCATGGCGTGTACGTCGCGGTCTACCAGCGCCAACTCTACTTATATTCTTTATATTCACAAGTCATATGTAATCGAGTATTGTTAATCACAATTTTTTTGTGTTTACGGCAGACCTTTGAACATGACATAGACCATTCTATTGTTCATTTTAGCTGCAAGTTCTTGGCATTCATGTAGTCTTGCAAGCTTTACAAGTTAGGAAATTATAATAGATAGCCTATGCATGCTTATTGGGGATCCATGTTTATTTTGCGAATATGTAAGGTCGACCTGGTGAGTCATAGTTAGTTGAGTTTCAACTTCGATGAGGCGTTATTAAGTAAGACTGTATAATAGGTGTGTGCACTTCTAATAAAGTTTGTGATCTTTAAATCTGCATTTAATTGGTATCTCGCGATACGTTATGTCATTTACTAGTGGGACCAGCACAAGTTGTCCTGCCCGGAAAAAATAAAAATCCAGAACCCGATTGCAATGCCACCTACCAGATCCAATTGTGATTCTAAAGCATTCCCAGACACAATAAGACACAAAATTTACCAAAATCCGTAAAACCTGAGTTTTAGCCAGACTTACGAACAGCAAGATTTTTATATATTAGGATACTGTCAACTTGTTAAGCCTATATTTACTTCAATAAATATGTTACCATAAAAAGTCATCTAAACCGAACAATCACTGTTTGTAAAAACATAAACCAAGTCACAAATAACCGTTGACCGATTTTACCGTAAATATCCAACTGACTTTGAAAAGTATGTGAAATTTTAATCATGCAACCCGCTACCCCTTTCTCTCCTTAATAGGTTAGTTTAATTAGTTCAGAAGTCGTTTGAGTGTTTTAATTTAAATAGTTTTACTTGAACACTACACAGCAAGTTACCTAAATCAACACTTCATTAGGGGAGTGTAGAAGAAAGTACTCATTAGGGTTAACCGTATAATGCTAGAACTTTTAGCTATGACCGTGTCTGAGGGTTTATTCTCAAATATCCTTCGTCATGCGTATTCGTTGTAGAATATTGTTACATGCCGTCAAAGATAAGCCGCACAGCCTATTGTAAGCGCAGCTTATTGTCCTTTTGAATGTGTAGTTAAGAAAAACATGCTATTGTCTTTTTACTTGTTTTATAACCATCATTAGCGTCGAACTAATCCTTATTGTTATTGTTTTCGACTTTGTGGACGTTCGCAGGTGTGCAAATTAATATTTCTTAGAAACTCAGTGTGCGCCTCCAATTCCTTTGTACTGTGTAGTTAGCATAAGACGATGCCCGAACGGAGGGGCGAAAGCAGTCAAGCGACTTACGAAGCGAGTAAGACGTTTTCTAGTACTCTCGATTAGCGATATAAACGACGGACTTTGCGCGTTCGAATTGTATTGAATAGTGCAGTGTGAACTGGTTGCATCCAGTTTTATTTGTATTTGTTTTATACCTGTTTGTACAGTTCTAATAAATTCTATAGTAGTTCCAACGGCATTTTTAATTCGAGTCCTGTAGCTCATCACAATATTTTTGAAGCGAAACTTCTTTAGAATCGTTATGATTTGAAACTCGGTGACACGAAAAAGCCACGCTAAAAAGAGATAAACACATAAATTTATAGGACTAATCCTGTGGCAATTTTGTTTTAAATTAAATATTTGTGATGAATAACGTATTTATTTGGATAAGGATTAATATCATGTTTATAAAAACACTTTCGTAAATAATGCATTATTTTAGAACAAAATTGGTTAGCATAAAAAAGGTTATAGTGAGCCAACCTTAAAAGATAGACATATGCTGTCGCGGACTTTTTTATAGAACTTTTAAAGGGGAACAATTCTGTCACATGATTTTTGCGAAACTTTAACCGTTTACGCAGCGTACGCAGCGGAAGCTCTCAAAAGTAAAAAAAAACCCCGATTTTGAAACATTCTTCATTGGTGCTCCCCTCCTATTGGTTTTAGGGTGATGATATATACCCTATAGTCTTCCTCAGTAAATGGGATATCTAATACTGAAATAATTTTTCAAATCAGACCAGTAATTCCTGAGATTAGCGCGTTCAAGCAAACAAACAAACAAACTCTTCAGCTTTATATATTAGTATAGATATAAAAACACAGAAATAAAACAATGTCAAGGAAATAAAATGTCAATAGCCAAAAATATAAACACAATGATTTTCCAAGGGCCTGCCTAAATACATATTGCTGTCTCGTTCACGATTTACCGATTTTAATATATTTATAATTAAATTAATTATGTTTAATATAATTATAATTAAACTAATTATGTTTATAAACTTAGAATTGTGTAATTGTAATTTTTTTTCGACTGACGTATACTTAAATATTTGTGTGACGATAAGTTTTTTTTTATTGCATGAGTTCAGCAGACAGACACCAAAGGTGCTACAAATGCGCTGCAGCTCTCTAAAGGGAGACTGGAACCTGGCCACTTACGCCGGAACACAGCCCAAGGTTGTTATGGCGGCATACTCTAGACCAGGAGTGGTAGCCATCCAGACGGACAAAAGCCCTACCTCCTGGCTGTGGGTTGTTTTTCGCCTCTTACGACAGGCCGTGATCCTTTCTCCGTTCCTGCACGGATAAGGATTTTACCTACTTCTAAGAATTTTACCTATACTTGTAAAATTTTCATTTACATTTGATTTTGTCATCATCTTATGTATGAGTGGGGTACAATTATAGGGCGCATCTATTTATTATGAACAGACCCGTACTTTTTTTTAAATATAGGTTAGAAGGCTAAGGCGGGAGTTACGCTTCGCTCCCGCTTTAGCCTCCGTGGTTATTTTTATTATAACCTTCCCAAAATTCACTTTATATCTCAAATAATAACCTTATAACGCACCTTTATATACACTATTAACTGAACTTTCACAAATAAAAAATCATTAATTAATTCATTCATTCGACAGATAATGCGTTATTTGTGATGCGATATTTTGTTTTTAATTATTAATGACGTTACATATTGCCAGACAACGTATGTATACACACGAATGTGGCTATGCAATAATAGTGTTATTTTCAACTCTATAAATAACACGCATTCTGCCAGCTTTCTTTAACACTGTCCTAGGTTTTTCTCCGTGCAGGAACGGAGAAAGAATACAATTTCCTGCGGTAGGACGGCCTGTCGTAAGAGGCGACAAAACAACCCACAGCCAGGTAGGGCATTTGCCCGATTGGATGACTACCACCCCTGGTCAAGAGTATGCCGCTATAACAACTTTGATTTGTGTTTGGGCATCAGTGGCGTGGTTCCAGTTTCTCCTTCAAGGCCGGCAGCACATTGGCAGGACCTCTGGTATTGCTAATTTTCACAGGCGACGGTAACCACTTTCCATCATAGTTGGGCCGTCAGCCTGTCTGCTGTGCTTCAGCAATAAAAAACGACGCGGCATTATAAGCTACCACAGCACAAAATACAAAGAAGATTACAACACAGGTGCGAATAGAACGAAGGTACCTTCCACTCGACAAACACAAAACTCTTTAATGCAACAACAAATGAAATTCACGTAACCATCTGTTATTACTGGAAACATTTCAACCGATTTCCTGCGAATCTTATTTTATTCCCATATCGAATTGGACTTCTCGAACTGCATCCTTGCATGAATACCTGTGTATTTTTGGCAATGCTTCAAGTAATATCTTATTTGAAGGCGAGTTTAAATTTGATGGAAAAATTGTAATATTCATACAATTTTGAACATTTGAAACTTTGATATGAGAGACTGTTTTATTGTTCTGTTCTTTACTCTTCTACTACCATTATATTGATATAGCTATATATTTATTATGTTTAAATAGTTCAATTTTATCACTATATCTTGTAAATGTATATTTGTATATATTGTTACAATTTGGGCCACCTGCATATCTGTAAACAAAGCACATTTATTACCCATCGGCGTTTGAGCTAATAACATTTATGACCGTCTTATTTTGTTTACTTATTTATTGGTTCTTGTGGAGAGCAGCCTATTGTACTCGTTTATGGCCGTTCGCAGGCATAATTACGCAGGTGTGCGGATTACGACTTCTGGAAAATTGCATCGACGCTTGCCAGGTAGACATATTGCATCGTGCTGTATAAAGCAATGCCTCAATGGAGAGATCGTCAGTCAAGCGATAACCACTAGTGAGACAAGACGTGTGTACATTCGATAATCTACATAGTGACGGACTTTGTGCGTGTTATTGAATCGCGCATTACGTTTGGACTGATTGTGTTCAGTTATATTTGTACCTGTGTTATACATGTTTGTATAGTTCTAATAAATTCTATAGTAATTCCAACGGCATTTTAATTCGAGTCCTGTAACTCGTAACAATATAGTATAGTTATATGTTTATTATTAAAATGTAAGTAATAGTTAGTAAGTTTTCTGTAATGGTGTACATTAAAAAGTTATCTACCTATGTACCTTCTTCAAAATTATATCTATACATATCTAAACAGATAAATAAACTTGAAGTGTCTGTTTGTAATGTAAAAATAACAGGTTTTTACTGCACGAAATCAGCAGACTGGCAGACGGCCCACCTGACGGAAAGCCGTTACCATCGCCTATGGACACTGGCAACAGCAAAGGTACTGGTGTGGCCCCTTTACTCGCCACTATATTTTTTTTATTTAGTGTGGTAAGACTAGAGTCTAAAATTAATTATCTATGTTTCGATGTTAGATCTTCCAAGTTATGTTTCACGCCTCACAGAGTAAATATAGATCTATCTTTATCTACATAGTGGGGTTTCCTTATCTCCAAATTTCTATAGATTCTAACTTTATAATATAAATAGCTGATGCCCGCGACTTCGTCCACGTGGTGCGGTTTTTTAACTATCCCACGGGAACTATTTAATTTTTCGGGATCAAAAGTATCCTATATATTGACCAGGGATAAAAGCTACCACCATACAAAATTTCATATAAATCGGTCCAGTTGTTTCGCAGATTAGCCGGTACAAACAGATAGACAAACAGAGAAACAAAACATTTGAAAAATCTAAATTAGTTCTATTGAAAAAAAAAAAACCAACAGCGCATATCAAAATACAAACAACAACAAAAATTACTTATAATGTAAGGCTAATAACAGGTTTTTCTGAGTTCATTTTTAAGCTAACGAAACGAACTAAAGTTTAAAAATGCAATAAATATATACATAAAAGAAAATAAGTATATATATATATATATATATATATATATATATATATTATACATTAACATTGAAATTTGACTATTTCACTTCTTACATCCCCCTGACTCAGGTTTTAGCAGTTTTTTTTTCCTGGTACAGAAATTCGACCTCTACAGTTTTATTATATGTATAGATAATAGGACATGTATCTTGACCTCCAAAGTGGTGTACGTTTGTCTCCAAACTATAAATACGATGCCGCTGTCTAAAGGGTGAATATTAAATGAATATGAAAGTATATACGGTACTTAGAACAAAAAATTGACTCTTAAAATTTTTGTCTGTCTGTATGTTCCGACTAGTCTCTGATACGGCTGGACCGATGTTGACAGGACTTTCACTGGAAGATAACTAATGTTATAAGGAGTAACGTTGACTACTTTTTTTAGGGTTCCGCAAAAAAAATTCACGCAAAATCGCAGGACAATCGTATATCTCAAAAGATCTCTTCTTTTGAAAATGTATTTATTTTGTACTTATACCTCAACTCGTTGAATTAAGTTGCGTGTACTACGACCACAACTAGGTTGCGTTATCAAAACGCTTGGGAGGGAATTAGTTCCTGATACGCAAAGCTTGTGAAACGCTCGTATAGCCCTCTCAACCATCGGTTATTGGTAGCTTCAAAATCAATCAGTTACTATTACAGTCAACCGTCGGTAAAATATAGAAACCGGGGGTTAGACAACTTAAGCCAGGTCTAAAGTTAGACATTACATTAGAAAATCTTTTATATTAATCATCTAAAGTCACAATTTAACTAAAATTTTATCTACTAAGTAAAATAAGGTATACAGACAGATAAAAGTTCTAAAAGTGAATTTACGAAACCTTCTGGTCCTTGTGGTTTTTATCATGAAAAAATCAATTTCTCCCATGGTGTACTGTGTGAGTATTGACACAAGATAAACTATTATTTTAAAATATATCCACTAGACACTTGACGATTGTGTAAATTTGGTTTCAAACTTAGGGAAGACTCTGCCTTGCCTACTGATTTATGTAATTAACCCGCCCTAATTGCTTCATGAGTGTGAAATTACAGTCAAATACATAATGGGCAATAAATTACAGGCTTTGAAATAACAAGGCCTTCGTAACATTATCTCTTAAGTTCATCATCACTGTAGCGTTGAAACCCAAGTGAGCTTAGATCGTCCGCTTCGAAGGCCAAGGCACGTTCTCCTACTTCCTAAAGTTTTGATAGGCATTTTCAAAAAAACAGAACGCTTACAAAATTATCATAATTTTGTATTAGATGAGTTCAAAAAACAGACAGACGGTCCACCTGATGGGAAGCGGTTACTATCGCCTATGGACATTTATAAGAACAAAGGTGCTACGAATGCGCTGCTGCTCTCTAAAGGGAGACTGAAATGCCGGAACACCACTCAAGGTTGTTATGGCGAAATACTCTAGACCATGGGTGGTCTAGAGAATCCTATCTGTCATAGGATTTTTGTCGTAGTTGAGCCATGGTGGCATCATTTATCTTAATTATAAGCTTTTAAGGTGTGATACCACGCTCTCACCGAATATCGATGTAAAGCGCTTAACCTGAGGCTAATCGTGTTTCATACGAGTCAGAGTTCCGATGGCCTTATACCAGAGATGGATTAACCACTTTCCATCAGCTGATCTGTCTGCCTGTTTGCCATGTTTAATAACTGGCAGTAGCTTTATTTTACACACATAAAACTTAGTTCGGTTTTTTACACATAATAATAACAAAGAAACTAAGTTTTTATAGTCTAGACAAATGTCGTGCAAAACATAGAGGTGAGTTGAAGCCAATCTTGAATTTTGAAGCAATATTAGGTTGGGGAAAAAGTTTCTTCGCATTTTATATAAAAATTCAAAAGGTTTTTTTATAAAGTTTATTTACATTTGACTAAAGTATGTAGGTGCCATTTTGTTGGATAACTTTTTGCCATCTTGTAGGTAGGGACGTGATCCCATTACTATAAAAATTTTGGGGCTTCTGATCAAAAAACTGCGACAACTGGTTTTGGCAGTCCTCTCGTGATGTTAACCTGACACTGCCTAAGGAATTCTGCAGAGACCGAAACAGGTGAAAATCTGAAGGTGCAAGGTCAGGACTATACGGCGGATGCATTAACACCTCCCAGCCAAACTCTCGTAATTTTTGCTGAGTGGCTAAAGATGTGTGAGGTCTAGCGTTATCATAATGAAAAACCGCACCCCTTCTGTTGATTAATTCCGGCCGCTTTCTCTCAATATTTTGCTTTAATCTCATCAGTTGTTCGCAGTACAGTTCAGAATCGATGGTCCTGTCTGGCGGTAACAGCTCATAATGAATAATGCCCTTCCAATCCCACCATATACACAGCATCACCTTGTTGCGGGTTAACCCGGGTTTCGCCACAGTCTGTGAAGCCTGAGCGGCCTTTGACCACGATCTTTTTCGCACGTTCTTGTCGTACGTGATTCATTTTTCATCACCAGTTATCAGCTTCTTCAAAAATGGTTCGGTTTCATTACGTCGTAATAAAGAATCACAAATGAGTACACGGTTCATTAGATTTCTTTCAGTGAGCTCATGAGGCACCCAAATATCGAGCTTTTTTGTGTACCAAGCTTTTTTCAAATGCGCCAAAACCGTTTTGTGGTCAATTCACAGTTCTCCAGCTACATCGTAACTACTAATAAACCGATCTTGCTCCACTTTTCAAAAATGGCATCAATTTTGTCAGTAACAGGGCGACCCGAGCGACGTGCATCTTTGATATCAAAATTTCCGGATTGAAAACGCTTAAACCAAATTTGCGCTACTCTCACAGATACTGCATTAGGTCCATAAACACCACAATTTTTTTCGCGGCTTGTGTTGCATTATTATCTTTTTTGTAGTAAAATTTTAAAATGTATCGAATTTCTTCATTAGATTCACTCATTTTAACAATAAGGAAAACAAATGAAAATCACACATTTTCCTAATTTGAATTTGGAATTGTCTTCTTTAAAATTAAAACTTTTTAATGATACCAAAACCAGCCAGATACAAATGGTATAGCCAAAGAGATCTTATTACAAGTTCATACATACTATATGCGAAAAGACTTTTTCCCCAACCTATTACAATGAATGACAAGTTGTTTAATGACAACGTAGGTATTTCTTAGTGAATTCAAAACCCCGATTTCAGCGCCATCTATTTTGCTAATCCTTTTATTTCATAGAAACGGCGTTATTTATCGGGATAAAAAGTATCCCAAGCGTTGAGTTGGGATATAAGCCACTTCTGTGACGAGTTTCATTCGTATACGGTCACTAGTTTTCAAAAAAGATACGACCGCAGCGCCATCTATTTCACTATTTTCGTCTATCACACGGAAATGACATTATTTATCGAGATAAGAAGTATCCGAAATTACGACCCGATATAAGCTAGCTCTGTGCAAAGTTTTATTACAATCCGTTCAGTAGTTTTCTCGTCATGCCCTAACAGACAGATAGACAGACAAAAATTTTAAAAGTTGCAATTTCTAAATCTCCTGGTCAGAATTAGCCCCTTGATTTTTTTCAAAATTTTAAACGCATTGTTTGCTTCAATTATTCGGAAGCTTGGTTTTGCGATTAAATTAATGTTACGAGCGCGAGACTCGAATTAAATTGCCGTTGGAATTACTATAGAATTTATTAGAACTATACAAACACGTATGAAACAGGTATAAATATAACTAGACACTACTAGTACAAACTGCACAATTTAATAACACGCTTAAAGTCCGTCACTATATCGCTTATCGAATGTACGTCTTGCTCGTATCGTAATCCTCGCTTGACTGCCGATCTCACGCTTCGGACATACCTTTTATTCTATACAAGTACAATATGCCTCGAGGCAAAACAATAACTTCTTAGAATTAGTTCGACGCACCTGCCTAATGACTGCCATAAAACAAGTACAATAACAATCTTAATTACTAATTCTAAACACAAAGCGAACAAAAGAAGTCGGATGCAGGCAGGTAATAAAACTGCACTTTGTTTACAATTATGCAGGTGGCCCAATTGTAACATTAATATACGTGGATTATTTGGTTGGTGGAGAAATTGTGTACACGGATGCGTATTCAAGAAGACTTTTTTTTTGGTTTTACCAGTCTAGGGAATATAAATTACGCAACTTGTTAGTGTTGCCAGTTAAATAATAGTTTTGGCCATCTCACCTCGACACCTTGTAGACACGGATTATACAAACTAGAAGCATTTACAGATTAATTATATTAATAGATAGATATATAATTGTTTGTTTATATCTATTAAGTAGGTAGTTTAATTTATAGCTTACTTTGAAAATGTATACGTAGAATTTTCATGTATGTTCTATTTCGATTTCTTGTAAGATTAAGAATGTATGAATACAAAGTTCAAATCCAGAATTAAATAGCAAGCAAAGCTAGTTATGCACACAACATGAACATTACATAGGTTGATGTAATCGTCACTTTTGAGTTATGATGTAAAATCATGATACAACTATTATGTGAACATCGTAACTAGCCCCTAAGGCCTCTAAGGAGTAAAATGAATAGGCTCTCATTACTTCCACTAATTCAATACAGGCCACTTTTCTGCTATTGGCAGGTGCTCATTAATTCAATTATTCCATTAAAGGTAGGAGCCCTTGACAAATTGACCGAACTTACTTATAGTTGTTCTAAGAATAGGGCTGCAGTAGAGGCTCGAATTTCGAGACTAATACGAATGGTACGCTTTGTTTTCGCTGAAAAACCTTTTTGTATATTTAGATGTGTTAATATTACATCAATTTCTTCTGAAATTAATAGTCCATGTACCTATGTAGGTACATCAACGTTCCACGATAGTAAGAATCAATAAAAATAATTTACACCACATTGAGGTATAAAATAAATGAAATCAGTAAAAGAGTTGTTTAAAAATAAAGCTTATCACACATTTTTATTTAAGTAGTGTCTGCGATAGTGCATTTGACATTATACAGATATTATTGAAAGAAAGATAAATTCATGGAGAATATAATTTAACGTACACGGCCGGCGTAAGAGAACTAGTCCATAGATAAGAGAACAGATGTAGTAAAGCTATGCTGGAATAATTTTCTTGATTGTAGCTCTTTTTTTTATTGCTGAAGCACAGCAGACAGAATGACGGCCCAACTGTGATGGAAAGTGGTTACCATCGCCTATGGACAATAGCTATACCAGAGGCGATGCCAATGCGCTGCCGGCCTTGGAGGAGAAAATGGAAACTGGTCACTGATGCCGGAACACAACCCAAAGTTGTTATGGCGGCATACTCTAGACTGGGGGTGGTAGCCATCCAGTCAGGCAAATGCCCACCTGTCTGTGGGTTGTTTTGTCGCCTCTCACGATAGGCCGCCCGGCTGCAGGAATTAGTATTCTCTTTACGTTTCTGCACGGAGAAAACAAAGGAGTTCTAAGGCTCGATGGATGTGATACCATGTTCTCACAAAATATCGGCATGAAACAGTTAGCCTTGAGTGTTCAGTAAGATTTCCGAAAGGCCACTTCTCCCTCCCCCTATTCCATCTTCCCTATGCCATCGTAAGGCCTGGCAACACATTGGTTTCGCCCCTGTCATTGTAAACGCGTAGGCGACAGTAACTACTGTTAATTAGTTGGGCCCTCTGCCTGTTTGCCACTTTCGCAATAAAGAAAATATGTATGACAGAGAATAGGGAGTGAAAAATGAAGTCCTCAAGAGCATTAGTCTCGAAAGAGTCTTGTAATTGTTAACGGTAGTCTTGTATACGTTGGAATCCTTAGCCTATTCGGCGGTATACCGACATAGAGCCAACTTTGTAACGAAGGCTCCAGACTGTTGTGTGAGTTCAGACTAAGTTTCTTTGTGATGTGAATGTCGGCCAGGTGAAGGCTTTTAGGTATTGTTATGTTAATTGATGTGCAAAATTGTTTGTTCTTTGACACGTGGCGTGATGAGGTGTTTGTATTCAAGCTACTTGATTTCTTCCATCTATATTTTTGTTGTTAGATATTATTTTAATTTATGAGCATTTAAGTATTTATGTGCGTAGTCATTAGTTTGAAAGAGATTGATTTATTTTTTTATATATTGCGTTGTGTAGCGTGGTGCACTATTATAGTCTTACGTGTCGCGAGACTCGAACTAAAATGCCGTTAGAATTACTATAGAGTTTATTAGAACTATACTATACTATATAGGACTTCATATATTGAAGGGTTAGATGCTACGAACATCTACTGTTTCTCGTCATTTTGCTAAAAACGAAGCGTAAAAACATTTTAATTGAAAATATGTCAAGAAACACTCAAGGAATCCTGTTCGAACCAATTTACAACTTTAACAATCTAGGAAATAATATGAAAATCCTGGTTATAATTTTTTACTATCTTGTGCTAAATAAAGCCTATATAAACACGTATAGCACAGGTACAAATATAACCGAACACAACAAGTCCAAACGTAATGCAGAAGGTCGTAATTCAATAAAACGCGCAAAGTCCGTCAATTATCACATTGCCGATTGTAGTATATACGTCTCGCTTCGCTTGTGGTTTTCGCTCGACTGTCTCCAAGTCGGCTTAGTCCGCCACACCTGGCTAATGACTTGGCCGCAAACTGTCCTAAAAGAGTACACTAACAATGGGCTGTTATCTAATCACAAATTTTAAACACAAAGTAAACAAAAGAAGACGGTCGTAAAAGAGTTACAATTAATTTAAATGCCGGCAGGTAATAAATGTGCTTTGTTTCAGATATGCAGGTGGATTTTGTTTTTGTCGGGACCTGAGTTGTAACAATAGTAACATGAAATCAACGCGTTATTTATATTAGTTGATAATTTTGTAGTTTTAATGAATATGAGGTTTAGATAAAGATTGTTGAAATATTGACAAAATGTTGAACTACGTCATAGTTAGTTATCTCAGGAGCTGATTAGGCTAGGTATAAGATAGGAAAGGCACAAATGTTGAAAATATGAGTTTACCAAAAATACAGTGTCAAATTTACGAGTTCTTCAAGTAAAATTAGCTGTTATTGAGTGTACGCAAACCACCGTTTTCACGACATTTTTGTTACGTATTGAGGGATTTGGATTAAATGCCATTTGAAAAACCATAAAATTTATTAAAGTACACACACGTAATATAAATTTCTTACAAACACTACCAAAATTACAAACTACAAGTGTTGTATTTATTAGTGTGAAAGCATGCTTTATTATTTGAAAACCGCATAACACTACTTGAGATTTATTTATTAATAACCACATATTAATATTACAATTGAACACACCCCTTAGTACCATTATTAATTACGCATTTCAATATCAACCACAAGATGGAGTAACAGTGCAGCCCTCTATACATAGACTCATTGGACTGATATTATAACAACAAGTGCAAATCGTAGGGCAGACGATCGTAATAAAATACAACGCGCAGTAGTTTGTCTATGTATGAATCTCATTCGAATGTACACTTATTATCTCTTAGATCGCAGATGAAACTCAACTAACTATGACTCACCCGGCCGACCATATTATATATTTGTAAAATAGACATGGACTCCGAATAAATTTATCTATTGGAATTCTACAATATTGTTACATGCCGTCAAAGATAAGCGGACAGCTGTCTGTCGTAAGCGCAGTTTATTCTCTTCCCGGATTTAGGAATTCTTTTGTGTTGTGAATTTGTAATTAAGAAAAACATGCTATTGTTTTTCTACTTGTCTTATAACCATCATTAACGTCAATTTTTTTTGTACTGTGTAGTTGATATAAGACAATGCCCGAATGGAGGAGTGAGCAGTCAAGCGACGACTACGAGACGAGTAAGACGTTTGTAGTACTCTCGATTAGCGATATAGACAACGGACTTGTGTGAAATGGTTGCATCCAGTCTTATTTATATTTGTTTTCTACGTGTTTGTACAGTTTTAATAAATTCTATAGTAGTTCCAACGGCATTTTAATTCGAGTCCTGTAGCTCGTAACAATATTAACGCTTTCATGCAAAATAATATGCCTTATAAGAATGAACAATAGAGCTATTTGTAAAGTCTTTTCACGATGATCGACTATAAACACAAAAAAATAGTGATTGATTACATTTCAATATTAACAAAATTAACGCAGACAAATAACAGTGAATAATTAGGACAACGATTGGAAAGATTACAGATAACTCAATCAATAAAGGTAGTAAAACACATAGTCAGCTCCGGATTATAGCTTCTCAGAATATGAGAGTCGTAACATTATTAATATTATGTTTATACATTAACTTTTCACATTTACATGCACATTATAATATTTTCATTATAACTTTGCGATGCTTCACTTCACAAACAAGCATTTACAAACTTTACAAGGTCTGTTTGCATAAAATACTAGTTTGCAGACGCTCAAAATTAATATAAAGTGAAACAAGGCCATAGTAAAATGAAAAAAACTTTGATTTTATTTTCGTAGAATTAGTATTTGGTAAAAATTGTTTGATTCTAATAATATTTATTAAGAAAACTAGTTTTTAGGTCAACAATCAACAAATTAGGTACTCTTTGTAAACTTGTTAGTGTTTTGTAAATACAGCCTTGAAATATTACAAAACTTCGTTGTTTGATGATACTGAAATATTTTTAAATGCAATTCAAAAAATATATTTACGAAGCCTGTACATTGTTCGAACGTTAAAATTACGCACCATATAATGGAAATTGCGGTAAAATAGGTACTTAGGGAAAAGATATATAAGAATTCCTGAATGGATATGAATCACTACTCAGTCGGAGCAAACCCTGACTCTTTGTCCACCTGATGCCGCCTCTCAAATCCTAGCGAAACAAGCAGAAAAAAATTGAACGCTTACCGTCACTGGAATCGCGTAAGGAGAGATGTAGGGTTCTGGCCAGATTAGAACTTCCTTGCGTTGCACTAACACTACACTGGTTGGGAGACGGTTGACACTTTGAGAAACGGTTTGAAGCACAATTCAGCAGTTTTCCAACTTTTTTATTAATAATTGACGTGCGTGGCGTCGTTGTGACAGTTAGGCAGCCATGGATGGTTTTGTTCGGCCAATGAAACACATGCGTGTGCGCAGCGCCCTCTACTGGTGACCGGCCGAATAAAGGTGTCAAAGAGAAAATGTTGCCAGGAAAGTATGCTTTCCAGGACTGTGACGGCATGTCGTAACAATTCCACTATAGAGAAAATGAGACAAAAGATGTAGTTCCAATTTTCACCACGCGCACGTGGTGCCATTTGCAAATGTGCACCATTTTCATATTAGCAACGTCAAAGATTGTTGCGACTTATCAACTGATGTTTTTGTTTTGACATAGTTTAGTCACTGTTCCATCGCTATATATATATATATGTAGACGGTTTACTGAAACGTCACTGTCATGCTGTCAAGAGTGATATGTTGTCAATGTCACTCTCGCAGAGCGTCGTGACTAAGGAAGCGGGGTGGCGGGAAGAAGGAAGATATAACCTCTTCTAGAGAATGGTCGCCAGCGCACAAGGTATTCGACGAACTGCGATTCCTTGCCTTAACCAAAGTGAATTATTATAACGTAGTCAGTGTTAATATCAAGAGAGATTATTGTTATTTAAGCAATAGAAACATTACATTTCCTGCAAAAAGAACTTTACTGTACAAGAATTTTGTATGCTTGGCCCCAAAAATATATAACAAAATCCCAAAAGAGCTGAAAGCTCTGGAAACTAAATTATTTAAATATCAATTAAAAAAGTACTAATAAGAAAAAGCTACTACAGTATAACTGAGTTCCCTAATGATGTTTTAAATATAGGTGATAAGTTAGAATATTAAGTGTTTAAATATATTTTATAATATTTGTACCATATCGTTACGAGTTGCAGGACTCGAATTAAAATGCCGTTGGATTTATTATAGAGTTTATTAGAACTATACAAACATGTACAACACAGGTACAAACATAACCGAACGAAACAAGTCCAAACGTAATGCAGTAGATCGTAATTCAAATACACGCACAAAGTCCGTCACTAAATAGATTACCGAATGTACACAAGTCCTGCTTCGCTCGTGGTTATCGCTCGACTGCCTCTTCCTCAATCGGGCCATTGCTTCATACTGCACAAATGCAAATATGTCTGCCCGGCAAGCGTCGACGCAATTTCCTAGAAATCGTAATCCGCACACCTGGCTAATGACTGCCATAAA
Organism: Dendrolimus houi; assembly: GCA_039645545.1. Lineage (NCBI taxonomy): Eukaryota > Metazoa > Arthropoda > Insecta > Lepidoptera > Lasiocampidae > Dendrolimus > Dendrolimus houi. The sequence goes on from CM077122.1 coordinate 23,057,276, forward strand.
ATATTACAATACACAATGGGCTGTTTCTAATCACAAATTTTAAACACGAAGTAAACAAAAGAAGTCCAAATGCCGAAAGGTAATAAAATGTGTTTCTACAGGTATGCAGGTGTGAATTTGTCTTTGTCGGCGACTAGGTTGTAACAATATAAATATTATTACAAACATTATCTAAATTTAAAATGTGTGTCATTTAGTACTTTGTTTAATTTAAGCTTATACATAATTATAAGACTGAAATATTAGTGATAATATATAAACCAAATAAGTATATACCTATATAATATAAGATTTAAAAAAATTGTACGTCCAACCGGCAAAAACAAGTGCTCAGTATAAAATAACAAGACCTATTTGTATAACCATGTCTTTATGCAAAAATTATTTGATTTGATTTGTTTCATAACCTATTGTACTGTTACATGCCGTCAAAGATAAGCGCACAGCTGTCTGTTGTAAGCGCAGTCTATTATCCTTCCCGGATTAAGGAATTCTTTTGTGTTTTGAATTTGTAATTAAGAAAAACATGCTATTGTTTTTCTACTTATTTTATAACCATCATTAGCGTCGAACTAATCCTTATTGTTATTGTTTTCGACTTTGTGGCCGTTCGCATGTGTACAAATTGCTATTTCTCGGAAATTCAGTGCGCGCGGCCAATTTATTTGTACTGTGTAGCGAGTATGAGACAATGCCCGAATGGAGGGGCGGGCAGTCAAGCGACGACTACGAGACGAGTAAGACGTTTGTAGTACTCTCGATTAGCGATATAGACGACGGACTTTACGCGTGTCGAATTGCATTGAATCGTGCAGTGTGAACTGGTTGCATGGCATACTTGTAGAAATTGGTTATTACAAACTCGTGACTATGGTAAGTTTTTTTACATTTACCTACTCGTTTATAAAAACTAACTTGCCGCACTAGTATTATAAATAACTACTCTGTACCAAGCTTCTCTTGTAAAAAGTATAAGTAAAATATAACAAATAAGTAACTTATAATAAAATTTGTGGAGTGGTCAATTTGTAAAATGAATTCAAACTGCATTGGTGGTTACCCCTTTTTTTTTAAACAGGGGAAATCCATTTGAGGACTAAGCGGCGATAGGCACAGAAGCCTGGGGGGATAATTCGCGACCCGTGGGTGGGATTCGACAGATCGGGGGTGGCACTAGCATGCCCAGTCAGAACTTCTTTCACGCTATTGCCCCTCCCCAGTTAGGGATACCCACTAAAACCCCTGGGTGTTTTATTCTACGCCTTATGCCAAGGCTACGGCTAAACGGGATTCCCAACTCCGCCTGCCCTGGTAGGCGTGGGTCTCACACAGAGGCTCTTCCACTGCAGGGGACTTCTTTTGTCACCCAGCATCTACTAGTTCAGAGATTGGGGCGGTTTGTAACTCGCCCCATCGGCGGAAAGATGAGCGCACGCGGAACACTCGTGCTCTCATCCCAACGGCATGTGCAGGTGAGTGTGAACCCCTATATCCCAAAGGGCCCCGCGCCGCCCGATAGGTGGTTAGCCAGCCTAGCGCAACTTTCACAGACATTGGGGATAAGTGGGGACAAGATATCGACTCCGCCGGTGGGGCCGATCCTAGTCTATCTTTACTACCGCTTCGCAACGTGTTATAACTGGTAGAGAAGAAGCGGCGGAAGAATCTCTCCAGCAACACGCCTAAGCTAGTTTTGTGTGCTACTTTGTGTCTGTAATGAGTGGATGTGATTGGTGGTGGTGGGTTTAATATTCTGTGGGTTGACCGGGGGCTTTCCAGCGTCTATTCAGTCTACGTCTGTTTCTGTTATGCCAGACTGATGTTCTGAGCCTCGGGTTCATTATCACGAGGAGTAGGGTGATTTCGTCTGGCTCGTCAATGAGGATATTGCGAGGTCGATGTTGGCTCGTGGGAGCGTTCTATAATTGAATTGTGTATAGGTCTATAATGAACGGTTTCCTTCACCAGAGTGAGAGGGAGATGATATAGTCTTTGATGCAGGGAAGCTCCTGGTCGCGATGCAGGTCAACGTTCCGCTTATAGAGCGGAGCGTCGACTGCAGTGCGCATGAATCTCTTCTGGACTTTTTGAAGTTTCCAGATAGTAGCGGTGCGGACAGAGAGCACCCCTCTGACCCGTCGCCGGAGCACACTTTCTCTCCACGCCCCGCATACCGCCAACGCCCATAGCTCGCACAGTTAGCAGCTAGGCGTCGGATGGCACGTGGCATATAGAAGCGGCCTTAGAGGCCGGAAATGCTCACTTGCTCAATTGCTTACATACACATGACACCAATACGCACTACTCTACTCTCTACCATTCATCGCTGTAACTCGTCCATGTATAGTTTTAATTTAATTGCAAATAACGCCAATAATAATTCATACAGTCCACATCGAGTTTTATTTGGAAGAAGCATCTGCCACTAATACAGATTTTGGAATTACTGGCATGAGCGTACTAACCGAGCTGGGCGCAGACCGACCTATTTAAACACATGTTTTGCCGAATCGCCATCTCTACAATGTGCACCGTAAATCTGTCTCCTGTTCTCCAAGATTAAAAAGCAATTCCATTATAATTGTAGAAAATAAATCTCTAAAAGTAACCTACATTACGGTATAAAAGAGTACTACTACACAACGTTGTAAATATTTATTTTGTACCGCGACATTTAATTTCTTGTTTTGTAATTCAGTCTAGCTTTCAGGGTAATGTGTCGAGAATAAAATTGTTTGTTTTTCGAGAAAAAAAGGTTTTATGGTGAAATTTTATTTTGTTTCACTCGTAAAAGTGGGCTGTTTGCCTTTCACGGTTCAACTGGAGCGGTGAAGTGTTGACATGTGTTGTGGGGAGGTTAAACATTGGAAGGCTGAGTTTTTAATATTCTTTATATATTTTTTGTTTGTTGGTAGTAGTGTTGACATCCTAAAATATATGGTAGATAATATGTATTTTATGTCATGAAACTATGGTTGTAGTAAATAAACATTTATTGATCTAATACGGATTACGAACAGTTTTTTACATTTGATCAATTAAAGTCCTCATGACAAAGGTTGATAATGCGATGTAAAAACTACTTATATGTGTTCACAACAGCTTATTTAACTAAACTTTTATAATGACGACAATTCGTGTTAGCATAATGGCAAGCGCACGCGTCCCAAACTCAACGGGCGCGGGTTCGATCCTGGTTGGAACGCATACACCACTTAGTCAGTTTTCTGATCTAGTGTGCATATTGTTACAATTACCATGTGCTAACAACGGTGAAGGAAAACATCGTGATGCAACCTGCACATCGAGATAACCGATATGTCAAACCTGCCAAGCCGCCTTGGACAAGCGTGGCGGGTATACTGTCCGTTCCCCTATAATGGGTGGCCCGAGCCCAGCAGTGGGACATTTATAGGCTGTTATATATTATTATATAAGGAAGAAAACAAAAAAGTGTAAGATATTGAAATTTATCTCTTCGGCAGCCTATGACAAATTAATGTATTTTTGGGCTAAACATATCTTTTTATAAAATGAATTTATGAAGTCAAAGTAAATCTTTGGAGTAAAGTAAATTTTCGGAGTCAAAATATTTGTAATATTACTGCTGCTATTGAGATTTCTACACATTCGAGAGATAGGGGAGTTAGCACCTATTACTATTGTTAATAATAGGGGAAGAGGGGGTTAAAGGTTGTCGCGGAGGTTTCGACGGGACTCTTAGGCGAAACTGGCTTAACAATTAAAGGGAATCTATATATTATTGTTACAAGTTGGACCACCTGCATACCTATTGTCGCATACCGACAAAGAAATGCTGCGCATATTGTTTATTGCCCCTCCCGCATTCGGAGTTCTTTTTATTACTTCGTATTTAAAATTTGCAATTAGACAATAGCCCATTGTTATTGTTTTCGACTTTGTTGGCCGTTCGCAGGAATAGATAGCCAGGTGTGCAAATTACTATTTCTCGGAAACTCAGTGCGCGGGGCCGATTTTTTTGTACTGTATAGTTAGTATAAAACAATGCCCGAATGGAGGGGTGGAGCAGTCAAGCGACGACTACGAGACGAGTAAGACGTTTGTAGTACTCTCGATTAGCGATATAGACGACGGACTTTGCGCGTGTCGAATTGTATTGAATCGTGCAGTGTGAACTGGTTGCATCCAGTTTCATTTGTATTTGTTTTATACGTGTTTGTACAGTTCTAATAAATTCTATAGTAGTTCCAACGGCTTTTTTAATTCGAGTCCTGTAGTTTGTAACATTATTATGACACAACTTATAAGCAAACATAGCATCTAAAGTAATTCTACGTGTCTCCAAAGAGGGGACTTTGTAATGTTTACCCTGTGCTTAGCAAAAGAAACCATATATATATATGTACCAGTAAAGGTCAAAGTGAAGTGTAAAGTCGATGATTGGAATTGGGTTTAGATGTGGTAAGTGAAATAAAGTGTTAATATCGTCCATTGTGTTTTTCTATAGTTCGGCGTCTTGCACTAGTAATACTTGTCAATGAAGTTGGATGTTGAAAGCAATGTACTATGAGGTGCTTTGGGGTAATTTTGAAAATGGGCCATTTTTTATGTATTACGATTAAACCACGCAATAATTTGTGCTAGAAATTTTACTAATTTACTAGCTTTTGTGGCTTCGCTCACTTTTATGTAAATGTAGACAGAGCGGAGGATCGGCCGTTAGGAGTCCCCCACGCCCTCTATAGAAATGTCAAACTGAATTTCTAATTCAAAATAACCGTCACGGTATCCAGCGCAAGTGGAACTAACCATGAGAGCCACACATTAAAATTGCATTCTCAATGTCGTTGACATGGTTTTTCATGAAGTGTGAGAGTTTTTAACGGACATATTTATATGTGTAAAACAAAACAAATAACAAGTTTACTTACACCACTGTTTCAACACTTTTTCACAACTGTTTTTATGGGGCTGATTAGGTCTCATAATAGCTAGAGTAAAGATCAAGTGCGAGGTCTAATAGATCTCAAACGCACTGGCTGAAAGTTATATACAAAACACAAGATGAAGTTACGTATCAAGGAATTGAGTAAGCTACGTCTGCGTAGTGCGTAGACTGGCGTAGCCGTACACAGAACTACAAGACAACAAAGACAACAGCCATTTTATAAAATGTTTCTTTTCCATATATTCTACTAGTTGACCCGTCCCACATCGCTGGGCATCATTAAAAAATATACATGCACACACTCGCACGGATATCAAGGTTTAATTAAGCTTTGTAATCTTCAATTAATTCATAAACGCAGAAAGCACTTCTAGTGCCTCGCACGAAGACGTGCGTAATTCTTACGTGGAACGTTATTGCTGTAATATATATGACAGAAGTTCCCGTGCTCACTTCGCTGGGCGTCATTAAAAATACACATGCACCCACGCACACACGTACACATGTACGTACATTAAGGTTTAATTAGAATCAAGATCAATTTACAACCTCGGCCCTCGGGAGTCTCTTAGATAATGCTTTAAGGAAATCAATATTATGACGGTCGCCTGCCAATATATCTTTAATAATATAATTTATATTCATAATAATTTGAGTGCCTACAAGCAGTATAAGGATATTCACAGTTTCAACACCAGGCATTGTAATAGACTGATATTGCCATCTTTTAGATTACAAAAATACTGTCCTTTTTCTTGGGGGTTGATATACGCTTCTTCAATAAGATTCCGAGTGAAATGTTAGATCTGCCTTTCACTAAAATCAAAACCAAATTAAAAAGCATCTTAATAAAAAGGGGATACTACACTATTGAAGAAAACTTAAATGACAAAAATTCACTTACATAGCAGCTCTCTCTAACATCTTATACTATATTTTGTATAACGTTATCTTGCCAAGCTTGTAAGGGATTTATGGAGATATATTGCAGCATAACATTTTAGTACGTCATATCATTATTATAACTTTCATAATATTTTTCTTTCTTTTTATTGTGTCTCGGTCTTATTGAGTATGCACTGTTTGCTACAACTCCATTAATTCTTCAAAAAGTAATTCTGTAACATACTTCTGTATAAAACTTATTAAAAAAAAGACAACTTGAGATATAAATAGAATAAGAAACTTAAAGAAAAACAATATTTAGCTAGACGTGTTGCTGGGGAGTTTCTTGCCGCTTCTTCTCCTTAACAACAATAACACGTTGCGAAGCGGTGTACATAGAATAGGAAGAAAAATTACATTTTAACTTATATATATGACCTTCAAAAAGTATTCTCCAGTGGAACTTATTTTGAATAAAAAACTTTGAATTTGAATTTGAATTAGATTTGTTCGGGCTATTGCTAGCCTATAATTATAGTGGGTGTATATATGTAGGTGGGCTCCTTGCTTGTCGGTATTCGTGTCCCTAGCAACCTGCACAACGGAACGAAGTAGAACGACTCACCAAGGCTGCGCTATCGAGGGTCCTTTGCCGTCCGGCTGGTCTCACACCATAAACACGCACATGTCACGATTATCACCTGTCCTTTGTTACCACAGTGGTTACAACCGAAATTATGTACTGCCGCCGTAATTTGACACACGTCTGATCAAATGTCTTATTAACTCCGCTGAAATTATGTGTACGTCTTTCCTCGTTCAAGGCCGCGGGAGGAAGGAGGTGGCGGCGCGAGCGCCGCCTGGTTATATCGATACTACCAAGTCCGAGTACAATGTTGCACGAACAAGCTTTGTAACCTTTAATTAATTCATAAACGCAGACAGCACCCGCAGTGCCTCGTACGAGGATGTGCGAATTTCTTGCATGGAACGTTATTGCTGTATCATATTTGACAGGCGTTCCCGTGGCCATTTCCCTGAGCGTAAAACGTTTTTAATTTCTTGATTTATTACTCACAATCAAATTTAGCCCATGTCACTCGGGTATAATGTAGCTTTCTACTTGAGAAAGAACTTTCAAAATCGGATCAGTGATACCGGAGATTACGCTGAACTTCCAAACTCATAAACTTTACCTCTTTATAATATTAGTATAGATGTACTTAAATAACAGTGCGGAAATGTTAACAAAACACAATGTTACGTGTAATATGCCTTTTTGTAGCCTCCGGTAAGTGGCTCATTTGTCTTATATACAAGGAAAGGGGCGTTTGACGTGTGGCGTGACGCGCTCTACATGACTGCCAAGTTGCGTGACGCTGTTAGCACGTAGTTTGAACATGTGTCGTGTCATTCGAACGTGGCATGTGAGCTCTTGTTTGAATTTCAGATTTTATAGTTCCACTTTTTGATGCATGTAACCGAAAACAGATGCTTGTTTTGGTTCTTGGAGACTCCCCAGCCATAATAAAACTGTGTTTAACGGTTTTAAGAGCGGTATTTTATACGATTTTTATTCCGACGTTTCGGCCTCTTTTCAGTAGCCATGATCACGGAAGACAAAGATTTCGTGTCAATGAGTAATGTTAAAGTTATTATGGCCTACCGCCAACTGGTTCATTTTAATTTTTGTTTATGGTTATTATTCACTCTAATATTGCCTAATTCAATTTGCCACCGCTTCGGAATATATTGTGGTTAAATAGTTATATAATAATTGATATCTTCAATAAACAATAAATGAAATCTCAAAATAAAATAAATAATAAAAATTAAATTATGTACAAATTAAAACAAAATGAATTACTAAAATAAACTTATTTTAATTAAAAACAAATATATCTATAATATAAAGTCAATTATGTCTACCGTTTTAAAAATGTGTATTTTCATATTTATCTATAACATTATAGAATTGTATATATGTAGTCTTTTGTTTCTCATAATTTTTGTTTGTCTATTTGTTCGGGATTCACGTAAAAACTACAAGGCCGATTTCTATGCGGTTTTCGCTGATCGATATTAAATTCCCGGACTTAGAATCTGCGGTACTTTATATCCCAAGAATCCTACGGGAAATTTCTTGGGGGAGGTTTAAAGCGGCCAGGTCGAAAAAAATTCCGATACTAAATTGTCACTGATAGATAAAATCTTCTTCAAAACAATTGTGCTTGTGCATTAACTTTAGTGACATTATTTATCTCGAATTTTTACGGGAATTTCCGGGATTCGTGTATTTTATTACTAAACAATGCATTGCTCGCTGAAAATAACATTTGTAACGTAACAATATATCGTTCGACAAGCTAGTTCAGCTTGTGCAGGAATCGTTGCTTGCCTCGTCCCGTATCCTGCCGTTTCCGCGTCGACAGGCCGCAGGGTCCCGCGCCCCCAAAAAGTGAGTTGCATAAATCGAATGACAGTCGTGCTCATCCCAGTGGATTTTATTTATATAATCGAAAAATAAAAAATGTACGGAAACTAGCGCCATCAAGTGGTCCAGGAACATGATAAACATAATTAGGGTCCATTTAGTCCACCTAACTTCACTTAAGATGGCGCTGTGCAATATCGTTGAATAAATACATCGCGCTGACGAGATCTTAAGAGCATAAATGAAACCAAAAATTGTTTATAGTCATTGATGAATCTCGCACACTTTTACACGAAGTTTAATCTGAACCACAATTTACTTTTGGCTTAAATTATAGTGTTATAATATATAAGTTTTTCAAACTAATTTTATCGTCTTTCCTTTTATTCCATTTTAGATCAAGTTATAACTTATTAGTACCATCTAGTGGAATTTATAGAATTATCGATTGTAGCGCCATCTATCGGACGGGGTAAATGACATTTTGTTCCAGAGAGGCTCATCTAGTTTATATATAGTTGTGCTGATAAGACAATTAAAGGCGCACGCGCGTACCAACTTCGGCACCCTCGCGAGTGCGCTTAGTACTTATTTCCGATGTTTTTGTTATCCTCATGTACGTTATCTAATGTGAATAAATAATCTTAACCACATGAAACATTTCAATTAATATATTTAGAAAAATAACTGTAATCTTTATTACTTGTCCAAAATGGATAAATTAGCGGGCAAATGATAGGTATGTTGTTGGGCTGTGTGATTTTTGTTGAGTACATAATTATTTTTTTATTGAATTCCGTAGCGAAATAACCATTAAGAGTATCGAATGTCGCTGCTATGGAACGATTCCTGGTTAACCGTTAATTTAAATTAAAGGGTTAATTAACCGAAGCGTTCTATTTAGCTAATATTTGCCCTTCAAGACTTTTACCTTTTTTTATTGCATGAGTTCAGCAGACAGGCAGACGGCCCACCAGATGGAAAGCGGTTACCATCGCCCATCGACATTTGCAACACCCAAGGTGCTACCAATATGCTCTCGCTCTCTGAAAAGAGACTGGAACCTGACCACTAATACCAGAACATAACGCAAGGTTGTTATGGCAGTATACTCTAGACCAGGCATGGTAGCCAGACGGACAAATACCCTACCACCTGGCTGTGGATTGTTTTGTCGCCTCTCACGCCAGGCCGCCCCAACGCAGGAAATTGTATTCTTTCTCCGTTCCTGCACAGATAATCTCTTAATCTTTATTTTTCTGAGATTACTTTTTGAAAATAAAGCAGTCGTAAAAAGTTAAATTCTAAACCGTTAATGCCACGATAAGGTGATAATCTGGTCGTTAAAACTTTTTCAATTAACAAACTGACAGCTTTTTTTAAATAATGTTTTATTACCCAAATTTTTTTATGACTAAGTGTTTCTCAAGTAAATAAGTGGGGATACATTTAAGTGGGAAATTATAAATTAATACAATAAAGAAAACTTTCTTACTTACATATATTGAATTCTACTTATAATCCCTCAAGACTAAAAGTAGAATACTGAACCAAGGTCACCATATTCTATGGGTCAGGTGGCAGTAGCCCTTTAATCTTTTTTTAATATTTATTGCATAAATTCAACAGACAGACAGACAGCCCACCTGATGGAAAGAGGTTACCATCGCCTATGGACATTTGTAGCACCAGGTACTATCAAAGTGCTGCCGCTCTCTAAAGGGAGACTGGAACCTGGCCAGTAATGTCGGAACACAACTCAAGGTTGTTATGGCCGCATACTCTCGACCAGGGGTGGTAGCCATCCAGACGGGCAAATACCCTACCACCTGGCTGTGGGTTGTTTTACGCCTCTTACGACAGGCCGCCCGGCCGCAGGAATTAGTATACTTTCTCCGTTCTTGCACAGATAAAAGCGTAAAGGTAGACCTAAAAGAGTGACTGATGGATTAAGTTAAAGCATGAAACAATGATTTGTGGTATGCTCTCTACAAAATTTACATTAACACAAGTGAAGACACGGGCAACAGCTAATATGTTATACAACGACGAAAATAAGTCCACTAAACCTTCCATTAACGGAAGCAACATTATTTTTGGAATTAATACATATTCCTTTTGTGTGATCAAGCCGTACAAAGAGTTCACGACCCTCCTATGTATTAGCTTAAACGTAAGAGGGCATAGAAAAGATTTTTCTCGCACATATTTTTTATGTACATTGTTCCAAGTACTTTTTTCTACGTCGTGTACATTTTTTTATGTACACGAATAGAATACACTTTATTGTTTACCACATACACATGAAATAAACAATTTACAGTAGTCAGATTAAACAGTAAAAGTAGGAACAATGGGCGGCCTTATCGCTTTAGAGCGATCTCTTTCAGACAACCTTGTCTATGGATTTTATGAACGGGAGATTCGCAAGTGTAACACGGTTGTGTGCAAATTAAAAACATACATATATAGGATATATAAATATCACACAATACATATACCTAAATGAATAAAACAATAGAGATAAATAATAACACATATTAATATTATATATACCTATATTAATCTACACATATTAAGTTGGGGAAAAAGTTTCTTCGCATTTTATATAAAAATTCAAAAGGTTTTTTTATAAAGTTTATTTACATTAGACTAAAGTATGTAGGTGCCATTTTGTTGGATAACTTTTTGCCATCTTATAGGTAGGAACGTGATTCCATTGATATAAAAATTTTGGGGCTTCTGATCAAAAAACAGCGACAAGTGGTTGTGGCAGTCCTCTCGTGATGTTAACCTGACACTGCCTAAGGAATTCTGTAGAGACCGAAACAGGTGAAAATCTGAAGGTGTAAGGTCAGGACTATATGGCGGATGCATTAACACCTCCCAGCCAAACTCTCGTAATTTTTGCTGAGTGGCTAAATATGTGTGAGGTCTAGCATTATCATGGTGAAAAACCACACCCCTTCTGTTGATTAATTCCGGCCGCTTTCTCTCAACTTTTTGCTTTAATCTCATCAGTTGTTCGCAGTACAGTTCAGAATCGATAGTCCTGTCTGGCGATAACAGCTCATAATGAATAATGCCCTTCCAATCCCACCATACACCCAGCATCAGCTTGTTGCGAGTTAGCCCGGGTTTCGCCACAGTCTGCGAACCCTGACCGGCCTTTGACCACGATCTTCTTCGCACGTTCTTGTCGTTCGTGATCCACTTTTCATCACCAGTTATCAGCTTCTTCAAAAATGGTTCGGTTTCATTACGTCGTAATAAAAATCACAAATGAGTACACGGTTCATTAGGTTTCTTTCAGTGAGCTCATGAGGCACCCAAATATTTAGCTTTTTTGTGTACCCAGCTTTTTACAAATGCACCAAAACCATTTTGTGGTCAATTCCCAGTTCTCCAGCTACATCGTAACTACTAATATGCCGATCTTGCTGCACTTTTTTAAAAATGGCATCAATTTTGTCCGTAACAGGGCGACCAGAACGACGTGCATCTTTGTTATCAAAATTTCCGAATTGAAAACGCTTAAACCAAATTTGCGCTAGTCTCACAGATATTGGATTAGGTCCATAAACATCACAATTTTTTTTCGCGGCTTGTATTGCATTTTTACCTTTTCTGTAGTAAAATTTTAAAATGTATCGAATTTCTTCACTAGATTCACTCATTTTAACAATAAGAAAAGCAAATGAAAATCACACATTTTCCTAATTTGAATTTGGAATTGTCTTCTTTAAAATTAAAACTTTTTAATGATACCAAAACTAGCCATATACAAATGGCGTAGCCAAAGAGATCTTACATGATTACAAGTTCATACATACTATATACGAAAAGACTTTTTCCCCAACCTATTATAATAAAGCTGTGGAGGTCGAATTTCTGTACAATGAAAAAAATGCTAAAAACCGAGTCAGGGGGATGTAAGAAGTGAAATAGAACAAATTTAGATTTTTTTCAAATTTTTTTGTTTCTCTGTTTGTGTCTGTTTGTACCAGCTAACCTCCAAAACGATTGGACCGATTTAAATGATATTTTATATGGTGGTAGCTTATATTCCTGGTCAACATATAGGATACTTTCGATCCCGAAAAATTAAAGAGTTCCCGTGGGATAGTTAAAAAAAGCTTTAATTAGTTAAACAGCTTATTATACAACTTATGCACCTAATTAAGTATTGATATTACCGGTATCATTAAGGTGACCAAATATACTCATTTACTGAGTTTTATACTCTTTTTTCGCAGACCGTACTCTTTTCAAATCCTGTACTCTGAAAGTACTCATTTGTATATTAATTAAATATTTAAAATTATTTTGACAGTGATTTGAATTTCACGCACGCATATTGCTTGTCGTTTCCGCCACGTCAGAGGATAGGGCAAACACCAGACACGAGTTTGACAGTGATTTGATTTTCGCGCGCACATATGACTGCCGGTTCCGGCACAATTGAGAGGACGCATTATGTACCTAGAGAGATAGATATATACTACAGACCTCTTTTTCTAACAACGTCAAAATTACGCTTTAAATTACACACAAATTTCTGTAAAAACATTACCTTCCCATTTAACAGTCACATTTAATATGCAAAATGTAAGTTGTTCGGATGTGGCTAAATTATTAGACGAACATCCTCATTTAGCAAAAAAAATCCACTCCGAAGAAAAGTATGTTTTTAAAAGAAAATACAAGTTTTTATCGTTTTTTCTTCTTTTTTTTTCACTTATGAAATACTTGCAAAGTGTACTCTTTTTGAATAAAAAATAGTTAGTCACCTTAGTATCATCATCATACAATAAAACAATTTATACATTATTAGGCTATATATCATCACGCCAAACCAATAGGAACGGAGCACCAATGAAGAATGTCTTAAAATCGGGAGGGTTCTTTTAACTTATTTTTATTTAAACTATTCCACGCGGACGTATTCGTTGGTAGAAGCTTATATTATATATAGCTTCAGCTTACCTGTAAGCCCTGGCATAAGAAGAAGGAAGGAACAACGAAGAGTTTTAGTGGATGTCCCTGATTCGGGTAGTCATATGATGAATCAATCAGATCTCCACTCGTTAAACAAAGGGCTTATGAGCTGGCGACGTGGTAAGCTTCTAGAATGGCATGCAACCTCAGTGAGAGTTATATATTTTTGGCGTTTGCTGTTCTAACACTTGGACTGTAGGATCCTGAGACTATGATTCTCTGTAAATAGCTCTCCAAATGCCTAATCGACTGTCCAGGTGATCAGAATGCAGGTTTCTATCAGGTAACGTAGCCTGCCTTCTAAGAACCATTACTATTGACTGCGATGACCTGGGCTCAGTATTGTTACGTGCGAGCGGGGGTATGCACTTAGGATTGGAAGAAAACATCAGTTTTTAACTAAACCCTTTTATTGACTTACACAGCCGTACGTAATTTCTCTCCGCAGGGTTGCCTCTATACGCACGACTGACGTCGCACTGTCCCGGCGATAAGTTGTCTCAATCACAATACCGTGGCCGATATTGCGTAGACCACCTCCTACTACTGCAGAGCTCACCTCCGAATTTACCGCGTGTAGCTCGATTTTGAATCTCCCCCAAATCACACTACACTCCTCCTTCACTGAACTGTCCACTAAACTTGTCACTGAATCCACCACTTAACTCGTCACTCTCTTCTATTAAACTTTTCTTCCAACTCTTCTGTATGGCACTTGTCGCTTTGCTGTCTTGAACTGAACTCAACTCTAAAACTGCCCGGTAGGCGCATCTCACGCTGCTTATATACCCGGAAGAATTTTCTGGAACCGATAATTTCGTTTATACATCTATCCCTTCTAAGTCGTGGTAGCGTAATGGCTAGCGCACGCGTCCCAAACTCAAAGGGCGCGGGTTCGATCCTGGCCGGAACGCATGCACCACTTAGGCAGTTTTCTGACCTAATGTGCATATTGTTACAATTACCACGTGCTAATAACGGTGAAGGAAAACATCGTGATGCATCCTGCACATCGAGATAAACGATGTGTCAAACCTACCAAGCCGCCTTGGACAAGCGTGGCGGGTATACTGTCCGTTCCCCTATAGTGGGAGGCCCGAGTCTAGTAGTGGGACATTTATGGGCTGCTATTATATCTATCCCTTTCTAACATCTATCTATCTCTGTCTTTTCCTTCCCGAACTTTCTGTTCCAGAACTTTCGTCTATCCCTTTCCAACATCTAAGTGTCCTTGTCTTTTCTTTCCAGAATCTTCTACCTTTTTCTAAAGTCTTGAGACCGGCTTACGCTGGCGGAAAGTTCTACCCTCGATCGCCACAGTATTCTACTCATGGTCTCAAGGGATTATAACTTGAAATCCACGTATATAGTGACTCATCACGATATCCCAGGAACTATAATACCTATAAACTTCAAATTTGGCATGAACCTTCCTTTCGCCAAGTAGAGGTCAGCTAAGAACGGATTTTACGGCACGCGAAGTGGGCGGGTATCAGCTAATATAATATAAAACAAGTATTCTTCATTGAACTAGTATAATTAAAATGACAAACTCCTACAAGTTAAACCTTGAAGATTCCATATTACCCTCTAAGTATTGAAAGTCCTTCAAAATAACTAAATTCAATATAAATAGATACTTTAATATAAGTAAATAAATAATGAATACTGCTAAAAGTTGTGGGTTAAGCCGTGACCTCAGAATGATGTTCAGACAATTTTCTTTTAGGCAATATTATTATTATGTTCGAGCCGTTAGCACAAAATATGTTGGCTCCGATGAAGATTAGAATAGACAGGTACCGACGCAAAATTTATATGTAATATCTTAGGGTTGCCATAACAATAACTTTGATTCTTACCAAGTGATAAAAATAATTTATATTATCCGTACTTATTTATATCTCTATATTCTTTTCTCAGTTATCTGGAATCGGATAAAAATGTTTTTTTCTTTAGGATAGTACAGAGACTTACCGGGCATGGCTGCTTCGGTAAGGATCTGTTTCAAATTCCGGGGTGGGAGCCAACCCAGACACGACCTAACGGCAGTCATATATCGTTATCTCTCGCTGCGCAGTCAGAAAAGATGACGAGCGGTCGCTTCCTTCTGTGAAGACGACATGATGCAGGAGACCGCTGAGAGGCTTAGGGACAAGGATGAGCTAGCGGATACCCGTCGCAGGCGGCGAACAGTGAGTCGAAGGCACCGCTATGCTTACCTCCTCACAATCAGGCAGTTTAACCGGGTTGAGGTTAGGGGACCTCACCGGCGAGCCACACTCAAGGACTTGGAATTCCCAAGGACTCACCATTGTGACGGTTTGCGTCGAGGCGTTGCAACGAAGTGACCACGACATACCCCATGGCACCTCACAAAGACGTGGAATGACGCTGCTGGGTTTAGTTAATTAAGTATCATATATTATTACTATTAATCACAATCTTCAGGAATAATGTAGCTTGCCACTGCTTATGGCATAACTATAATAGCTAGACATATGCTGTCGCGACACTTTTTGTAAATAATGATGTGTTCTGCAAAGTCGTAGTACATTAAGTTATTCTATCATCAATAGTTTTCGCAGCGCACGCGATTTTAGATAATTTTTTTACACCTTGAGTTACACTATTGGAGTTTTAGTAAGGATCTCTAATTTTTTGAAAATATAATATAGCCTATCTCAACGGAGGATAGTGTAGCTTGCCAACAGTTCATGTTCCATAGTCGGTTTCGTAATCCCCCTGAGGACTTGACCGTTACAGTCCAAGGGGTGGATATTCGTGTAGGTCCCCAGATGAAATATTAATTCACGATGGGAAATGGCTGTTTAAAGCGCATTTTGAGCAGCTAGTTCCCAAGCTCGTGAAGTCCGCAGGCGCCCTCTCTCGGCTTCTTCCCAAAGTGGGGGGACCGGGGACGACGACTAGGAAACTCTACATGGGCATCCTTAGGAGTATGGCCCTGTACGGTGCACCCGTATCGTCCACTGCACTTCACCCCCACAATAGGACTTTGTTGTGCCGCGCACAACGGGCCCTGGCGGAGAGGACCATCCGAGGATACCGTACAGTGTCGTGGACGGCGTCGACACTCTTGGCGGGCGATCCGCCCTGGCCTCTCCAGGTGGTCGTGATTGCCAAAGGTCGGCGCTCCCGACAGGATGCCTTCGCCCGTGGCCTGGTCTATGGCCAGGCCGAGCTTCAGGTGATCAGGACGCGGGAAACCGCGGCCATGATCCAATCTTGGTCAGTAGAGTTGGAAAACTCTGTTGCTGGCATTGATACGGTGGAAGCGGTTCAACCGCAGCTGTTGCGATGGCTCTCGCGGAAACGCGTGACCCTGACCTTCAGAATGACACAGATACTTACCGGGCACGGTTGCTTCGATAAGTATCTGTGTCAGATTGCGGGCTGCTTGCCTTCACCCCAATGCCGCCAATGTGGCGCACTGGACACGGCGTTACACACGCTAGTCGAGTGCGCAGCATGGGCCCCTCAGAGGTTTGAACTCGAGACACTAATAGGACCGATCGATTCGCTGAGCGATCTGGTGCAAGCCATGCTGCACAGCGACGATTGGTGGGTAGACGCGGTCAATTTCAGCGAGACTGTAATATCTCAAAAGGAGGCCGCGGAATGAGATAGGGAGAGAGATGGAAGTGCGCATGCGCCTTGCGGGCGCCGACGTCAGGTGGGAGCCCGGAGCCGCAGGTATGCACATGATCTCCCCCCCCTGAAATACCGCTGCAGGGGCCCTCTAGCATCTAGGGAGTAGAGGAGTCTTCATTCCTGTTGACGAAGTGAGTTTGCCTCTCCCGGGGCACTCTCAAGTACTTGTGCGCTAGGATCGGTGTGGGCATAACTACGTTCTGTATCTCATGCCTTTCCTACTCATAAGCGCGGGGCACATGGGAGGAGGGTGGTTTTAGTGGGGTATTAGTCCATGTACTTCCATGGGTTCGAGTTTCCACACAAGCCGGTTGATTATTGTTTGGATTGCCTCAGTGGAAAGCCTCCATTATCAACAACGGTCTAATCCCTAGCAAAGGACCCGGTATGTGCGAAATGAATTTCCCCCGCCTGAAAAAAAGAAGCTTGCCAACAGTGACATAATTTTTTAAATCGGTTCAGTAGTTTCAGAGATTACCCCCTACAAAGTCACAAACTTTACCCCTTTATAATATTAGTATAGATAGATAGCATAATTATTTTATATACAGTTTCGCTATTTTTAATTTTAAAAGAGCTGTAGCAAAAGGAGGCTCAAGATGCCCTGAATGTCTATCCAAATCAAATTAATACCCAGGGCATCTAGCGCCTCTCTAAGCTAATAAATAACTTTTAATTGATCTTTACGCTCAGCTAAGATATACATTCATGTTAAGCAAGTCTCGGCCAATATAATAAAATCCTTTTGGCCGGTGAGTAATGACCGTGTGTAGGCACAACAAATGGCCCCCGTCCGTCCTTTGCCTCTGATATTAACGCCGGCCATATCTCTCGCGTGCTGACAGAGGTTAATAACCTCGTTAACTAGATTATGGTTGTGTTTGATATATTTTGTTTAGGGAAGTGGTATAGTCCTTTATGTGTTTGTTTCCGAGTTGATATGTATTACGACGATCGTCGCACTAGAGTCGATTGAGCGGAGAGCCAAGAACTTGATAAGCAACGACCAGATTCCCAATTCTGCTATTTCAAATATCATAGTGTCGCAAAGATATTCAAAGAACGATTCCATTGCGATAGTGTCCAAAATTCTTATTCTACTAAATCCACAATATCTTCTCGATATCGTTGGGGTGGAATATAAGTGGACAAAAAATTGTATTAGCATTTGCAGAAACCGACTAAAACTTTGTCTCATTATGCATAAAGGGCAGTCTTATCGCTAAAAAGCGATCTCTTTCAGACAACCCCAGGAATGAATTGAGATTATAATGACGATGGTGGTATTATAAAAAAAAAACACATGTCATTAAATTGTCTGTCTCAAATTTTCCTTATTTAATTATTTAAAATATAGTAAAATTACTACAATAGTGCCAGAAAATGTAAAGCTTTAGTGTATTCTTTCTATTTATAAATTATTTTCAAGTGATAGACCTCCATTTGTAAGTGATGTCTAAAAATTACAAACATGACATATGCAATGTCAAAGTGTATCAATGTCTCACGTAATAAGCTTATAAAAGTATAGCAGCGGATGAAATCCTACAATGTATTACAAATTTCAATGGACCGTAAACATCGAGATGGAATCGCAATGGCGAGATACGATATGATATCACATACAATACAAGAAATGCACCCGAGCTTCATCGTCAGATAGATAATTGCCAGATAGGCAGTTAATAAAGACAATAATTTCGGCTTGCTTAGTGATAATGTGCTTGGCTTGGATTTAATTTATATTTTTATAATGTAATAATTTAATATAGTAGATCTATAGAGTTTAATTCGGTCGGTACGACAGTGCCACACAGTCGGAGGGCCTTCTTAAGCGCAGTGGTGCCAAGGATGGGGTACCACTTTCGGAGTGGCAGCACATTGTGCTGGCGCTCTTAGCCCTAGTTAGTTGGGCTACTGTCCCGCCCCGAGAAGGGTTAACGTCAGGTAGGCGGCCGGTTGTAAAACAAAGCCAAATCTAAATATGTCTTTATGAATGATACAATGAATGCAAGGACTAGGGCGTACCTTGTAAGCGACGCGCAGGCGCAGCATCCGGCGCCTTCGAGAAGTATACAAGGGTTGTCGCACTATTCTGGACGTAAGAAGTTAGTTCAGGAAAAGAAGTGGCGAATGTGTACTTAGAATGTGGGAAGTATGACAGGTAGAGGGGCTGAACTAGCCGCTACTTTAAAAAGAAGAAGAATGAATGTGGCCTGTGTGCAAGAAACTAAGTGGAAGGGGATGAAAGCTAAGGAAATTGGGGAGGGTTACAAATTATACTATAGTGGTAGAGATGGAAAACGAAATGGCGTGGGAGTTATTTTAGATTCAGAATGGAAGAAAAATGTTATAGATGTACATAGAGTGAGCGATAGAATAATTTGTGTGAAGACCATAATAAATGATAGCGTAAAAAACTTTATTTCCGCATATTTCCCAAGCTAGTTTAGACGAAAAAATGAAAGAATTTTTTCGGGGTGATATGGACACGGTTCTGGTTAATATCCCGCTTAATGAAGATGTGTTCGTCGGAGGTGATTCCAATGGGCATGTAGGTTATATGAATAATGATTTCGAACGAATACATGGGGAAAAGATTTTGGCGCGAGATAAAATAGTGAAGGCGAGAGCCTACTGGAAGCGGCTACTGCGTATGATCTGGCAATATTAAATACATACTTTAAAAAAAGAGATGAACATCTCATAACTTATAAAAGTGGAAATAATAAAACACAAATAGATTTTATTTTGACCAGACGTAACAAAATTAACACTGTCAAAGACTGTAAAGTTATACCAGGGGAGCCCCTTACATCCCAACATAGACTTTTAGTAGCGGAATATAAAGCTATTATAAAGAAAAATTTTAACATACATAAACCAGAACCGAAAATTAAGTGGTGGTTGTTAGAAAGTATGGAGCTCAAAAGAGCGTTTGTCACAAGAATGAAAGATGATATGGATGCTATGAATGAGATGGCCCACAAAACCATCCCAGTTCGGGTTTATGTCGGGTCGTAGCACAACAGATGCCATATTTTCAATACGCCAACTAATGGAAAAATACAGACAGGTACATAAAAATCTCCATATGGTGTTCATAGATCTAGAGAAAGCATATGATCGCGTTCCCCGAGAAGTTCTGTGGTGGGTCCTCAGAGCGAAAGGAGTGCCAGAGAAGTACGTAAGACTGATAGAAAGCATGTATGAGAATGTTAGTACACAAGTCCGCACCGCAGTAGGAACCACGAACAAGTTTCCTGTGAGGGTAGGTTTACACCAGGGATTCGCCCTAAGCCCTTAACTGTTTCTCCTGGTCATGGATGCACTGACCGCAGAGCTACAGGATGAGGCCCCCTAGTGCATGCTCTTCGCAGATGATATTGTCCTGGTGGATGAAGATGGGGTGGCACTTCAACACAAACTAGACAGGTGGCGGCAAGCGCTAGAGGGCGTTGGATTAAAAATCAGCAGAACCAAAACCGAACACCTGTTTTGTGATTTTGGTGGGACCTCTAGTGCTGTGCCTCTTAAACTACAACCATCCACACTACCATGTACCCCCGAATTCAGATACCTTGGTTCACTACTGCAGAGTAATTGTGATATAGAGAGGGACGTAAGGAGAAAAATAAATGTAGCATGGCTGAAGTGGAGACAGGTAACCGGTGTGACGTGCGACAAACTAATGCCACTGAAATTAAAAGGACAAATATATAAATCTGTCATACGACCAGTCATGCTATATGGGTCGGAATGTTGGGCTCCTAAAGCGATAAACCACAAACGTCTCCACTCAGCTGAGATGAGAATGTTGAGATGGATGTGTGGTGTCACAAGAATAGATAAGGTGAGAAATGAGTACATAAGGGGATCTTTGAAAGTTGCACCCGTGAATGAAAAATTGAGAGGAAGAAGATTAAGTTGGTATGGGCATATAATGAGGAGGGATGAAAGTCACGTCACAAAAAGAATGTTGAACTTCAAGATAGATGGGTACAAATGTAAAGGTAGACCAAAAAAAAGATGTATGGATTGTGTGAAGGATGATATGATGATATGTGGTGTGACAGAAGACGTATGTCAGAGTAGAGGAGTGTGGAAGGAAAAGACATATTGTGCTGACCCCAAATAATTGGGATATGGTGAAAGAAAAGAGAGAGGTGGTATACATAATACAATTTCTTACATTCTAGTAATAAATATATAAATGCAGTATATATGTACAGATGTTCTATAAATTAAATAGATATGTACTTAATATACACAACATACAAATACATATCTACAAAAATATACAAATGTTTATAGATAAATATATATGTACCTACATACATTTAAATATCATCATATTCTAAGGACGGATAATATTTTCTGATCGTTTTAAAAGTCGGTAGCGATTTTGCTTGTCTGATAGCAATTGGCGTTCCAAAACTTATAGCCTTGACGGTAAAAGAATTGTTGTAGAAAGTTGAACTATGCCCAGGGTTGTTTAGTTTCAGATTAGTGGAAGTAGGCTATGGGAGTACGAAACAAAGTCAAAGCTTTCTTTAAGATAATGAGGAGTATTCGGGACAAATAAGATACTGTAAAGAAGACAAAGAATAAGAGTATTCCGGCGAACACAAATTAGGAACCACATAAGTTTTTTACTGAATTCAGAGACGTGGTCATATTTCCGTAGGCCAAATATATACATAAGTTTTGGAGACGCCCAAGTTACAACTTAATAAGTTGTTCTTGGGTTAAATCTATATAGCTGGCGCCGGCAAAAACAAGCATAAGGAGGAATAGGGTCTCTGCTAGCTTTATTTTAATGGTAACGTGTAAGAAATTCAATTAACAAGTTGAAGTGGCAGTGGGTCGGTCACATCTGCCGCAGGACCGATGGTCGATGGAGCAGACAAGTCATATCGCGAACATAGTGTCGGACGCCCTCCAGCCCAATGGATTGACGATTTACGCAAGATCGCCGGTTGGCGCTGGGTGAAGAAATCGGAGGACAGGGATGAGTGGCGTGGCGCCGTCTTGGGCAGGCCTACGTCCAGTAGTTGATTACGATTGGCTGACGACGCTAAAAATATTTTCGTCATTTTATTTTATTTAAGATCACGAAAATTATCTTAAAGAACGCTTTAACCTTATTTCGTACTCCCTGTATATATTGCATTTATATATGTATTATTAGAATGTAAGAAATTGTACTATGCATTAGGTATACCACCATTGTCATTATAATCTCAGTTCATTCCTGAGGCTGTCTGGAAGTTTTTTTAGCGATAAGACCGCCCTTTGTGCATAATGAGACATAGTTTGAGTCTGTAAGTTCTTGTATGTATTGGTGTACAATAAAGAGTTATTGATTGATTGATCGAAAATTTCAAATGCAAAAAAAGAAATTCAAAGAAAGTATCTCTCCTTAAAACTATTAAAGACAAAAGTTCTTAAACTGTCCTATAATGAAATGGATTGTCTATAGTTTATTATTAGACATAGGGGCACAACGGTGGTATGCAATAAACAAGTAAGTTGGTAGTGACTATTAGAAATCCGAACTTGACGGTCGTAAATTCATTAATGAATTCTCCAAAGGGACATTAAAATGTTGGGCAAAGTTTGATATTGCTCGGGGCCTTGTTCGGTTCGAATGTTTATGGGTATCAATCTCATGGAATTTCTAATCATAGTTCAGTCTTCTCAATCAAACACTGACATAAAAATGCACAGAACCATTTACCATCAATACAACAGTGTGGATGGTAGAATTGGTGGTGGTACACTCTGCGCTACGACATGGGGTCGTTTAAGAAAGGCTTTATAGAATTTATTAGAGGCCGGCAACGCGTTGGCAATGCCCCTGGTGTTGCAAAAGTCCATAGGCGACGGTAACTACCTTCTGTCAAGTGGGCCGTCCTCCTGTGTGCCTGCTTCAGGCAATAAAAAAAAGACTTATAACGTACTTATAACGTTCAAATCGCAGATGTCTTAAAGAATGGCCAGGTAAAAAGCACCTATCTAGATAGATAGATAGATGGATGGATAGATAGATAACACTTTCTTGTACACCATTACAAAAAAACTTATGAACTAGTATTATTTTAAATATGTATAAAGGGCGGTCTTATCGCTAAAAATCCATCTCTTCCAGGCAACCCGTGGTAAGAATATTGCTGATTAGGAGTGGCGATGGTGGTATACATAATTATTAAACTATATACCCGCCACGCTTGTCCAAGGCTGCTGGGCAGGTTTGACACATCGGTTGCCTCGATGTGTAGGTTTCATCACGATGTTTTCCTTCACCGCTGTTAGCACGTAGTAATTGTAACAATACGCAAAGTGCTGCATACATTCCGGCCAGTATTCGAACCCAAGCCCCTCGAGTTGGGGACGTGTGCGCGAGCTATTACGCTGAGTTGTTCCCTTATTGAGTACCTCAAAGATACGTAGTTAATGAATTTTCTTCAAACCAATTTTTATTGACAGAATGTTTTGACTTTCTTCTAACTATGATCTTACTCTATTTGCTATCGAACGCGGTAAAACTGCTAACCTTTTTTTCGGAATATTTCCAACAAGAGGTAGAGGCTTAAGCCCGGTTTTTTATTTATAGCTTTATTTTTAGTATTGTTCATATTTTGAGATAGTTTATATTATCATAGTATTGTTACAACTTAGGCTTCGATAAAGGCAAATTCCACGTACAGTCTGTAAAAGCACATTTTATTACCTGTCGGAATTGAACTAATTGTAATCCTTTTATGATCGTTTTCTTTTGTTCGCTCATTTATTGGCATACGTTTCTAATTATTGTGCAGAACAGCTTATTGTATTCATTTATAGCCGCACGCAGGTATCATTAGCCAGGTGTTACGGATTAAGTACAAGCTGATTCTAGGAAACTATGTCGACGATACGATACGGGCATATTTGCATTTGTGCAGTATAAAACTGTGGCCTGATGAAGAGAGGGGGTAGTCGAGCGATAACAACGATCTAAGGGTAATTTGTGTACATTCGGAAATCTAATAGTGACGGACTTTGCGCGTTTTATTGAATCACGACCTTCTGCATTATGTTTGCATTTGTTGTGTTCAGTTATATTTGTACCTGTGTTATACGTGTTTGTATAGTTCTAATAAACTCTATAATAATTCCAACGGCATTTTAATACGAGTCTCGCACTTGATAGGTAATATGAAGGTATTTAATAAATTGAAACTATGTATTTGCCGTGCTAAGAACATAATGTGACTTTAAATTGAGGGTACTTATGTTTTTCTTAAAGTACCTGCATTTGATTTTATTAAAGGGGTGTTTTAGTTTAATAAAAACTGGGTTGTGTTTATATGGTGGGGTTTATATTGTTGAACACTGTATAAATGTTTTTAGGATTTTTAATAACCTTTGTAATAAGTTTCAGTTTACCAGATTGCTAAAAGGTGAACGCTGTGTTATTGGTTCCACAATATAAAAGGAGGTGAAATCGCCTAGACGGGACATTCTACACTCGTCGGTGAAAGAGAGCGAAAGCTCTGTTGGACAAGGAGCACATAATATGTTGTGGTCAATAATTACGGTCCGATAATAAGCAGTATTCTTTGAGGGCAAATTGCTGCTCGACACCTGACAAGCGTGGACGCAATTCTTGGAGCTGTCCTAATATTTCTGTGTATTATTGTGCTGTATTTAATATTGTAATTGTAATAATTCTAGTGTAATAAACTTTGATTATAATATTTCAGATTATTATTGTGTTAATTGTCGGCTTGAGCTGACACTCGTAACAGTATAATATTAATTTATATTCTATTCTTTCACCTTCTCACAATTATTTGGGGTCTACACAATATGTCTTTTCCATGCTCTACTGTTTTGACATACGTCCACTGACACGCCATAAATCCTCAAGTCATCCTTCACACACCCGTCCATCTCTTTTTTTGGTATACTTTTACATTTGTACCCATCAATCTTGTAGTTTATTATTCTGTTTGTCACGTGACTTTCATTCCTTTTCATTACATGCCCATACCACCTCAGTCTTCTTCCTCGCAATTTTTCAGTCACGGGCGCGACTTTCAAAGATCCTCTTTGTACTCATTTCTCACCTTATCCATTCTTATAACACATCCATCGCAACAATCTTATCTCAACTGAGTGGAGACGTTTGTGGTCTATCACTTTAGTAGCCCAACATTTGGACCCGTATAACATGACCGGATGTATGACAGATTTATATATAAATATATATATGACTTTTTTTATTGTTGAAGCACAGCAGACAGGCTGATGGCCCAACTGTGATGGAACGTGGTTACCGTCGCCTATGGATATTACCACCTGGCTGTGAGTTATTTTATCGCCTCTTAAGACAGGCCGCACGGCCGCAGGAATTATTATTATTTTTCCGTTCCTGCACGAAAAGAGTTTCAATGGCATTAGTTTATCGCATGTTACACTGTTTACCTATCTCCAGTTTAGCGATGCACCCTTTATCTTCTCCGTTGTGCTTGACATTATCTCAGACGAAGCAGTAAGGATAAATATAGTTACGACCGACAAAGACCAATGTACACCTGCAGTTTATTACCTTTTCGGCATTTGGACTTCTTTTCGTTTATGGCCGTTCGCAGGCATAGTTAGGCAGGTGTGCGGATTATGATTTCTGAGAAATTGCGTCGACTCGTAACAATATGATAGATAGATAAATAGATAATTCTTTATTGTACACCAAAGCATAAACAAACAGAAGTAGAAAAAGATAAAAGATACAACAGGCGGCCTTATCGCTAAGAAGCGATCTCTTCCGGGCAACCCTTGGCAGGGATTGATAGATTTTTAATACTGACGGTGGTACAGTTAATAAATAATGACTAACGATAAATAAACAGCACATATAAGTACAAAAACAAAAT
Organism: Dendrolimus houi; assembly: GCA_039645545.1. Taxonomy (NCBI): domain Eukaryota; kingdom Metazoa; phylum Arthropoda; class Insecta; order Lepidoptera; family Lasiocampidae; genus Dendrolimus; species Dendrolimus houi. The sequence continues at coordinate 23,083,116 of CM077122.1, forward strand.
AAATAAATATATATACATATGACAATACAAACATACATACACTAATATAATAGCATTAGGACTTATTAATACACAATAGAAAAGTAATGCAACCGAACCTGATTTTTGAGGCACTGTAAAGATTTGGGCTTGTCTCATAGCAATGGGTAACTAACTCATTCGAGAGACGCTTGGACGGTGAAAGAGTTATTATGAAAACAGGTCGTGTGTGCTGGTATTTATTCTGTATTTAGTGGAGGTGCGTAAATTATGGGAGCTAGATAGATAGAGAAATTCGAAACTTTCCTTGAGGTAACGAGGAGTAGTGGGTAGAAACAATATACCAGGGGTCGCCAAATGGCGGACTGCCGACCCATTTCGTGCGGACCGCGAGAACACAGCAACTTGCACTACAATTTTAAAGCACAAACATGCGGAAGTTTCCAGTGAAGAGTTCAGGATAAAATTTGTGTGTGATAAGAAATATCCAGAACTACAAAAATTAGCTTTGAAACTTCTTACTTTGTTTGGGTCGAAAGATATTTATGAAGCAATATTTTCCAAGATGAACTTCATGAAGAATAAATTTCGATCTCGACTCACTGATGAACATCTCCAGCATTTAATGTCAATAGCTTGCACCGATTTTACTCCAATCTTCAGTCAGATAGTCCGCAACAAAAAATGTCATTTTTCTCATTGATATTGTTACGAGCTACAGGACTCGAATTAAGAATTCCGTTGGAACTACTATAGAATTTATTAGAACTGTACAAACACGCATAAAACAAATACAAATAAAACTGGATGCAACCAGTTCATACTGCACGATTCAATGCAATTCGACACGCGTAAAGTCCGTCGTCTATATCGCTAATCGAGAGTACTACAAACGTCTTGCTCGTCTCGTAGTCGTCGCTTGACTGCCCGCCCCTCCATTCAAGCATTGTATTATACTCACTACACAATACAAAGAAATTGGCCGCGCGCGCTGAGTTTCCGAGAAATAGTAATTTGCACACCTGCGAACGGCCACAAAGTCGAAAACAATAACAATAGGGATTAGTTCGACGCTAATGATGGTTATAAAACAAGTAGAAAAACAATAGCATGTTTTTCTTAATTATAAATTCAAAACACAAAAGAATTACTAAAGAAGACAATAAATTGCGCTTACGACAGGCAGCTGTGCGCTTATCTTTGACGGCATATAACAATATGTAACAAAATAGCTTTGTTATTTCCGTAATTACATTTGTTTAGTAAATATTTTTTTCTATAAAATGTTGTGCGGGCCGCGATGTTCATTTCATTTCTTAAAACGGACCACGAGCGAAACTAATTGGTGAACCCTGCAATATATACTATAAAGATGATGTTTAAATTTTAAACTTAAATTAGAAATGAAATCGCGGGCACAGCTAATGGGACATAATTTATAAACGCCCGCCTTTCATGTCATGAAATTTATTTGAACCGCTTAATAAATTGACATCTACGTCGGCAACATAGTGTAATTTATGATCTATCACAGAATTATTAATAAGAAAGGGTTCAGCCAAGTGTAAAAGTTACTCTCAAATTTACGACGCAACGTGCATGAAATCTGAAGAAACTTTTAAAGTGTACTCGTTGATAACGATGGCATTTTCAACCACCGCGATGTCAAAATCAATAAATAACACTGAATATCTTTTTAGATCTTCTCTATCCAATCGAGTGAGTGTTTCACGATCTAAGTTGTGCTTTAAGACAAAAGAAACTTCATCTACATACATTTTATGATAACTTTAAATAGGTATTTCAATTATTAGTTCGACAGGTTCGGCGGCGGTAACAGCTGAATCACTTAAGCGGCGCAAATATCCAACCCTCGGTGAGAGTTATGTGTTTGTGCCGTTTGCTGTTGAGACGCTTGGACCGTGGACTCCTGAAGCCATGAGCCTCTATAGAGATGTTTCAAAACGACTTATTGCTTCTCTGGGGCTGGTTCCTACCTCGGACAACGGAGCAATACAGCGAGGTAACGTAGCCAGCCTTCTAGGAACCTTACCGTTTGACTTCGATGACCTAGTTTTACAGTTATTATGTAGCATAGTTGTTCTATTCGTGTTTCTTTTTAAAGTTAATAATTGATTTTGTTATGTACCCACTGATTTCTGAACGATCCCTCTTATTTCCGAACGATACAATCGGCCATTTCCTTAATTGAATCATAATGTTATATTTTTATTAATTAGGTAATTAGCGCCTATTTTGTATAGAGTAGTTGTCTATAATTTACAATAATTTTGTTACAATATTTATACTTTGTATAATGTGATCATTGTGTACAGATTATAATTCAAACCTCTCAATTGTATATAGACGGTATTCACTACATTTTATTTTCATGTTGGCAGACGTGATAGATTTATACTGTGTTCGACTTATTTTATTGCATATAAAACTTTAAGTGTAATATTTTATACAATATCTTATATAAAATATTATCTGAAATATCCAAACAACAATAATGTATTAAATTCTTGTCATGCATAATCCTTTAATTAAAATAGTTTATGAATGACTTAAATCCGCTATCGGTTGTGCCAATATGTTAAGTTTGATATACTGTAACATTGGAGGGGATGTCGAGGTGTTCTAAAAATGCTTGTCGAGTTTGAATAGTCAGTGTATGAAATATCACAAACTACTATGGATACTACGTATTGAAATATGTTAAAACCGTAAGGTACTGGAAATATAAAGTATTGTGACCAGTTGTTCTTCTTTCACTACCATAAACCCTTGTGAGTTGTTGCAACTATTACACTAGGCTCAGTGTTCTATCTTATAGTCTTAAGGGGTTAATAGGTAGAATGCAATATAAGTAAGTTTACTTCACTGTACTAGTCTACAGTTATGATGTTAATTATTTCAATTACTGAATCCATATTTTAATTTGTCGATATTATTTTGTAGCTGAACACTTACAAGCCAATCGATGGCGCTGTACAATAATTGAGGTCGCAAACGATTCCCAAAACGTACAAAGAATATGTACAAATTTACAACAATAATAGATGGGCTTAGGCCTGCGAGGCACAGTAATAGCTTCGCTGGAAGAACTTCCTTTGAAACGGAGGATCATTCCATCATCCTAAATCATCATCATTATCCTAAAATTTCATCTGTTAATCTTTTACTATGTTAGTTACATTTTATTTGTATTATGCAGAAACTGGCAAAGAGGAACATGGCTTGTGGAAAATGTTTATCATCGCTTATAGACGTATGCAACACCAGGGGTGAGGTCAAGCAGTTGTCAGCTTTTAGGATAGGATAGAAGAGATGAGACAGGAGCTTAGAGCAATGGTCCCCAAACTATTGTGTCTCGTAGACCCCTTATAAATTTTTACTGTACTCAGCGGACCACCTATCATTTTAACCGACTTAAAAAAGTAGGAGATTCTCAATTTGTCGTATAAATATATGTTTTTTTATTTGTGTTTTATAGTCTGTTTAATTCTGAATCTATTTTAACAATTCTTTTTGCCTTTGGTTCAGTATAATTTCTAGTTGGTCCCATTTAGATTTTACAGCTTGTATGTACGAACAAACACTATCATATTTTATTAATGTATTTACAGAAAATTAACGATTTCGTCATGACTTGCTTTAGTGGAATTCATGGTCTCACAGATTTTGTTTTCGCTGACTTGGGCCCCTTGTAGTTGGATATCCAGGGGTGTATATGGGCCTTTGGGTACCTATGGCTTAGAGGGAGGGGAACTCATCGGAACTCACTCATCCTACGAAACACGATTTCCTGAAGGCTAACCGTTTCATAGTTTAGTTTTGTGAGAGCGTGGTATAGCTCCGATTGAGCACGCCCTAAGAGCTAATCAAGATAATGATACTGTTGGAGCTTAACCGGCTCTGCTTTGTTAGGAGGGGAGCCGCCAACACAGCAATCACATTCAGTCCGCCTTACACCGTCCGGCGACGCTTACGCATACAATAAACCATATATCGTTTACCTTTGTCGCGTATAATAACTGTACCATGGTCGAAAATAAAGCCCATATAATCATAACAGTCCACTGATTACTACAAAAACCCCAAAACACCCAGAAGGAGCCTAGACAGATACCAGCACGGATCTGCTGTGGTATAAGGGCACTGGCTCGTAGTAGTGCTAGGTTGTGTAGTGGTAGACCATGTGGCATGCGGTATAGGTTAGTAGTTTATAGTAAAAGTACATTATTGTTTCGATGTGAGATTTCTTTACTCAGTGTTAATTTTACAGTGATAAAAGCTTTGTATACATACATACTCTGGCGAGAGATGATGGAACAATCTAGTTGATTTAAGAAGTTTTAGAAAAAGGTAGAAGATTCTGGAAGGAAAAGACAAGGACTGATACATTTTAGAAAGGGATAGATGATGAACGTAAGTTCTAGAATAGAAGGTTCGGGAAGGAAAAGACAGAGATAGATAGATGTTAGTAAGGGATAGATGATGAACGAAAGTTCTAGAATAGAAGGTTTGGGAAGGAAAAGACAGAGATAGATTTTTAGAAAGGAATAGATAGTAAATAAAAGAATAACGAAAAGAAGATCGAAATTATGGATTCCAGAAGATTATTCGGGTATGCAAGCGCGTAAGGCATGCCTATCGGGCAGTTTGAGTTCAGTTGAAGACAGCGAAGCGATACGTGCGATACGAAAGAGTTGTAAGAGAAGTTTAATAGAAGATAGTGACAAGTTTAGAAAGATGGAAGTGAAGTTTAGTAAAAGAGAGTGAAGAGTTTAGTCTATAATTTAGTGGGCAGTTCAGTGAAGGAGGAGTGTAGCGTAGTTTGACAGAAGATCCAGAAACGAGCTACACGCGGTAAATTCGGAGATGAGCACTGCAGTGGCAGGAGGTGGTCTACGCAATATCCGCGACGGTATTGTGAGTGAGACATCTCATCGTCGGGACAATGCGTGTAGGCGCAACCCTGTGGAGAGGAATCACGTACGACTGTGTAAGTTAATAAAAGCGTTTAGTTAAAAACTGGTGTTTCTTCCAATCCAAAGTGCGTACCCCCGCTCGCACGTAACAACGACAACGAGGCAACATATAATTTCCCATGGGAAAAACACTTCTTTCTCAAGTCAATGCCGACCAGAGTTAATGTTTGACCCTGGAAATTATTTATTGTTTAATCAGCGCACGCCGATAAATCAAAGCATCAGCCCGTTTTTGTCGGAATTAATATTTTACATTAAAATGTATTATTAAACACAATTAGATATAGTCTATGTTACTAGAGAATAATGTAGCTTTCTACTAGTGAAAGAATTTTCAGAATCGGTTCAGCATTTCAAGAGATTAATTTCTACAAACAAACTCACAAACTTTACCTCTTTATTCCTAGTATAGATTTAAGCAACATCTGCAAATTCATAATTGATATGCACTGGCTCATTTCAATGACGCTTACAGTCTAAAACAATAGACTATACAAATATGTACAAAATGTGTTTACTCTTACAATGTCAATTGCTCATGTCGTGCGTTTCCAAGCTCTATCAGTGATCATTCATATAAATTACTTTGTTAAACCTAGTATTAGTATAAAATACATTAAAAAAACGAATAATAATAATTATGAAGAGGCCCATGCACGGAGTGGCGAGTCACTATCTGCCCATTTTTCCATGTTCCCCGAACATTGCGACGGGCAGACGCCATAGTCCCCACATTCCCATAACCCTAGTACCACTAGCAGTTCCCCCCAATAGCACGGTACTTTCTGATCTCATTTCCCACAATAGTCCTACACTGGTTGGGGCTTGTCCTTGGGTGCATTATTATATGGTGTAGACAGGGATAATCACAGGTCAGTGTCACGCCCCATTTAGATTCTTTAACAGTAACTAAAGTTGCTTTGGAAGTGGTGATAGATTCATGACTTTCAATAAGTAATCTGTAAGATTCCGCTTTGAAATAAACACATTCATTTTCATTTGCATGCGAGTATGATAATGCGTATTACAGTATGAGTGATCTAAGCAACCCATTACGAACTCCTGTCGTATACTTCATACAATCAACTGGCGTATCCCAAGAGGCATACTATACACCAGTTTGAGAAACACTGAATTACATAAACCAAGCAATAAAAAAGTTCATAAAACATATCATAAAATGTTAAAAGTTTATACACTGAAAATGGAGTGCTATCAACGAGTGAACCAGGTCGGCCCTTCACATTCGTCAACTTTTAATGAGCTCACATACATCTTACGTATTTACGACAGTTTTTGATGCCTTTTTATCTTTTATTGCCCATAGGTTTGTATATTATAAATATTTTTACATTTATTTAGTTGCATAGTTGTTCTTGTCATGTTTCTTTTTAAGGTTAATAATTCATTTTAAAAGCACTCACTGTTATCTTGTTGGTTACTTGATCCAGACTGCTAAATTACGAACTACCCTCATTATACATAACAGTTATGTACCCTCTTATTTGTAAACGATACAATCGGCAATTTCCTTAATCGAATAATAATGTTTATATTTATTTATTCGGTGATTAGCGCCTGTTTTGTATAGAGTAAGTAGTCCTCTATAATTTAACATAATTTTATATATTAATATTTATCTCTAATACGTGGTATTTGTGTACAGATTATAATTCATAACCTCTCAATTGTATATAGATGATATACACTACATTTGATTTTCATGTTGGCAGACTGGATAGATTTTTAGTGTGTTCGATTAAAGAAGCCTACAAACATACTCTAATACAATATGAATAAGAGCATAAATATACAAGAAATTTTACATATCTAAGACGAATTTTTCTCTCTGTCTGTCTGTAACGTGACAGTTGTCTTTAGCCGATAGGCAAGTGTACGAAAGTAAGGAGGCTTTATACTCCATGTCTTCAAACTGCCAGGTTAGCAGAACCGTATTCTGAATACAATCCTTGAGCAAAAGTCTGCGCGAGTCTTAATATTTTGTTACTATTTTTTTTTTCATAGTGATGCTGGGAAACAGACGGTCAGCCCAGCTGTTGGAAAGGTGTTGACGTCGCCTAGAGATGTTTGCAACACCAAGGGCGAAACCAATGTGTTGCCGGCCTTAGGGTGCGATAGGAGGATTAAAATAGAGAGGTTAGGGGTAGAGGGATAGGGTAAGAGGGAAGAAGGGGGTGGGAAAGAGGGAGATAGAAAGAGGGGTTGGGAAAGAGGGACAGGGAAAGGGGGATAAGGAAACAGGGATAAGAACAGGGGGAAGGATAGATGGGAAAGGGGGACATGGAAAGAGGAGTAGGGAAAGAAGGCTAAGGAAAGAGGGACGGCCTTTTGCCAGGTGGTAGGGCATTTGCCCGATTGGATGGCTAAAGTATGTCGCCATAACAACCTTGAGTTGTGTTCCGGCATTAGTGACCAGGTTCCAGTCTCCCGTAAGAGAGCAGCAGCGCATTTGTAGCAACTTTAGTGTTGCAAATGTCCATAGGCGATGGTAACCACTTTCCATTAAGTGGGCCGTCCGCCTGTCTGTTGAACTCCTGCAATAAAAAAAGGGACATGAAAAGAGGGATAGGGAAGGGGGTATAGGGATAGAAGGAAAAATGGGCAATCAGTACTCTCACTCATCATACGAAATACGTATAGCACAAGTTTATCCGTTTCACGCCGATATTCTGTGAGAGCGTGGTATCACACCAATCGAGCCGGCCCTAATAGCCTGTAATCAATGCCAATGTTTAAACGTACGATAATTAATATTTTAAAATATAATATACCACTTTATGGCCGGCCCGCAAGTGTCCTAAAGTAGTCGCTTTTGGAGAATCGCTTAATGAAATTGACACATATCCTTGATATACAGGTTGTTGTTAGATATAGAACAAAGTTCCATTATATTTTATATAAGCCCCATTATCTTACTCATCTCTCAAACACGGACAGAATCGCGGGAAAAGATATCAGTATTCACTAATCGGCTCAGTTTTAATCAAATTAAAACTCATTTGACTACAATCGTAATCTCGTACCCTTATCGCAAAAACCGCGGTTCAGCGGCTATAACTGATTTATGTCAAGCGAAAAGTTTCCGAAAATTCCCGGAAAGCCGTTTAATTCCGTCCATTTGTTCGGGAGCGGCGGGAAGGGAGTCAATTAATTAATATATTAGTGGAAAAACAGCGGGTGGATAGTTAATTGCCTGGTTTAAGGGTTGGAAGGGAAAGGTTCGGGCTTAGTAAGTCTAACCGGGAACAATTTTTCGCCACGATACTTTCGAGGTTTGGGAAAATTCGTACACTTTTTGGGCAATTTTTCGGTGTATACGCTAAGGATTTTTTTAAGTTATATTGTACTACATTTTTATGTTAGTGCTATTTGCCCTCGGAAGATTTACTTCATTTTATATCACAAACTATCCCATATCCCGGCATGAGAAGTATTTATGTCCATTTTTAGTATTATAACTATATTTAAACTAATTTACAGCAAAGTATCGATCAAATACTCCAGTAGTTTTTCCATGAAAGCCTAACAGACATACAGATCGAGTTACTATAGCATTTATTTATAGATGATGAATTTTTATATCTATAAACATAAGAAATGATTGGTCTTCCATACAAACTCTTATCTGAAAACTACATAAATGACAACAATGACAAAAATGATTGAAATGGCCGAAATGACCAAAACGACCGAATTTTTCATCGCCTCTCCGGAACTCTTTCATTTTGCGTAGCTTTACACAAACTTAGCTATAATATGCCTAAGTTGGTTATTGATCAGTTTCTTTGTACATAGTGAAAGTTGGGTGTGGCAGAAGAAGCATGAAAGTAGCATAAATGCAGTTGAAATGAGAGCTTTGAGAAGTATATGAGACGTAAGCATGAATTATATGATACGGAATAATGTAATATGGGGACGTTGTGGATTGAAAGAAGATGTAATAACAAGAGTTGAAACAGGAATGTTAAGGTGGTTTGAGCATGTAGAGAAGATGGATGAAAATAGAATCACAAAACAAGTGTATAACAGTATTGTGAATGATAGAGTTGGTACTGGTAGACCACAACGTACACACCATGATCAAATAAAAGAAGTGTTAAAACGAGGTCAGGTAAAAAGCATATCAAATAAACGTGCATGTATGAAGAGGTTAATAAAAGTAGATGAAGCGAAAGTTGTTTGTCAGATTCGTCCCAAATCTCTGCCTACCCCCATGGGAAACAGGCGTGATAATATGTATGAATGTATGCTAAGAAAAATATGAAATTTAGCACATTATAAGATCAATAAGAATTCGTTTGAAGCAAAATTTATTCAACGATCTCATATCAACAAGGGTAACCCTCCACAATGAGATTTGCTATACATTTCTTGTGGAATACTGATATTTTATTTCATATTAGGGTTCCAGCAATTGATATGGAATGGATTTCATTACGACAGACAATGCTCAAGAGATACATACGATATAACGGTAAATCGATATTTTATGGCAAATACCTACAAACTGTGGCAAGCGATGGTGGAACGATCTAGTTGGATTAAGGAGTTTCAGAAAAATGTAGAAGGTTCCAGAAGAAAAAGACAAGAACAGGTACATTTAAGAAATGGATAGATGATGAACAAAATAATAACGAAAAGAAGATTGAAATTATGGTTTCCAGAAGATTCTTCCGGGTATATAAGCATCGTAAGGCGCGCCTACGGGATAGTTCAGTTGAAGACAGCAATGCGACAAGTGCAATAAGAGAGAACTGGAAGAAGAGTTAAAAAGAAGGCAGTGGAGAGTTTAGTGGGAAGTTTAGTGGAGAGTTTCGCGGTGAATTCAGTGAAAAGTTTAGTGGGCAGTTTAGTGAAGGAGGGGTTTGGCGTAGTTTAAGAGGAGATCCAGAAGCGAGCTACTCGCGGTATATTGGGAGGTAAGCACTGCAGTAGCAGGAGGTGGTCTATGCTATATCGGAACGGTATTGTGAGTGAGACGTCTTATCGTCGGGGCAGAGCGTCGTTAGTTGTGTGTAAAGGGGCAACCCTGCGGAGAAGAATCACGTACGGCTGTGTTAATAAAAGCATTTAGTTGAAAAAAACTGGTGTTTACTTCCAACCCTAAGTGCGTACCCCCGCTCGCACGTAACATTACTATACCACATAGATATTATCACTCCTGTATCGGATGGACTATGGATTTTGCGCGATTTATGCTATTACTATCCTTTTGATTCACGGTTTGGTTTTGTTGTAGTCGGTTTTGTAAGAACTGTAAATTACGTATGTGTACTTTTAATACACTTTATGATAACTCTAACGGCATTTTAAATTCACATCCCACAAATTTGTAACAATACAATACACAAATATAAATTTCCTTATATTTTCGAAATTGAATATCCTCGTAAAAAGATTTCTCCTGTATCTATATCAAAATATATATTGCATAATAGACAATATTATTGAGATGTGGGTACGAGAAAAACCGCGTTAAAAACTCTTTGTGTTGCTGTCGGAGTCAGGTGAGCACATCGTTCATTTTGCACCCGACTGAACGTATGAAGGAAAATGTAATAAACTGAATATTGTAGGGTTGTACGGACCTCAGTCTACCAGTATTGTTAAAAAAATAATGGTAGACTACATAATAACACTACATTTTAACAGTAAGCGCGGTATCTTATTTGGCTTTTATTCAGACACTAGCTCCTGTCCGTGACTTCGTCCGCGTGGAATAATAAAAAAAAGTAAGTTAAAAAAACCCTCCGATTTTGAAACATTCTTCATTAGTGTTCCGCTCCTATTGGTCTTAACGTGATGATATATAGCCTATAGCCTTCCTCGATAAATAGGCTATCTAACAATGAAAGAATTTTTCAAATCAGACCAGTAGTTCCTGAGATTAGCGCGTTCAAGCAAACAAACTCTTAAAGTTTATATATTAGTATAAGATTTAACTTTACTCATTGACACTTGACATCTTTCTCTTCCGTGATCACGATTACTGAAAAATGGTCGAAACGTCGGAATAAAATCAAACAAAATTTCGCACTTAATAAGTAGAAACGTAGTTTTATTATGAGTACATCTTCGGCTTGGTCATGCTTGTTCTCCATTGTCCTTAGCAAAAATTTGAAGTCTTGACCACTCTATATATGAACGTGGCTTAGAAGAAAAAATGTGAAGGAACATTTTTTATGAATATCCTAAAATCGTTATCCCTGTACTCCGTTTTATCCAAAGACTATAATAAAAAAATAAAATGTACTTCATGTTATCATTATAACTGTAATAATATTTCTCTTTCCTTTTATTGTGTTTTTGTTTTACTAAGTATGCACTGTTTGCTACAACTCCATTCATTCTTCGAAAAATAATCGTGTAACATATTTCTGCATAAAGTTTATTAAAAAAAAATTTTTTTTGGAGAGTTTATAACTGCTTCCAGCAATAATACGTTGCGAAGCGGTGTACATAGAACAGGAATTAAAATTAAATTTTAATTAATATATATGTCCTTCAAACTGTTCCCCAGTGGAACTTATTTTAAATAAAACCTTTTGAATTAGACTTCACCCGCCCTGTCAATGCTAACTTTGTAGTGGAACACTTACAAGCTAGATGGCGCTGTGCAATAATTGAGGTCACAAAGGTTTCCCGAAATGTACAAAGAATATATGCAAATTTCCAGCAGCAATAAACGGGCCTGCGAGGGACGACAATAGCCTCGCTGGAAGATTTTCCTTTCAGACGGAGGAGCTTTCCATCCCGCTCCTCCCCCCGTATTCGGGGCACTCCCTGAAATTTCCTTTTAATCTAATGGATAGTAAATATATTTATATAACATCTGAATTTTAAAAAATGAATAACATTTATTTACTGCCTATAGCTAGTCTAATATTATATGTATTATGTAGTCCACAGGCTCTCAGAGAAGACTGGAAAGTCTTACTACCAGATACAAGTTAAAAAATTACAGAGTGTTGAGTTCTTTGTTGGAACGACAGTTCGTCCTTTCGGACGTACAATACAGGCAATTGTAACGTTGCTTGGCCTTTATAGCATTAATTAATTAATCAATAAACTACCCAATTTAATTAATAGAAAACTATATCATTACAGAAGCATAAAACAATGTCACATTACTATAAATGACGGTCAAACTATACCATAAATGAATTTTGACGGCTTCTCTAGTTGAGCGGCCTGTATTTACTATGATCTGGGTGTCTGGGATCGGCCCCAGAGTGGTCCGTTGTATATTAGCCATAACACAAGTGTAACTCGCTTAGCTTGAGGATATTGTTACGAGCTACAGGACTCGAATTAAAAACGCCGTTGGAACTACTATAGAATTTATTAGAACTGTACAAACACGTATAAAACAAGTACAAATAAATCTGGATGCGACCAGTTCACACTGCACGATTCAAGGCAATTTGACACGCACAAATTCCGTCGTCTATATCGCTAATCGAGTGTACTACAAACGTATTACTCATCTCGTAGTCGTCGCTTGACTGCCCCACCCCTCCATTCGGGCATTGTCTTATACTAACTATACAGTACAAAAAAATCGGCCGCGCGCACTGAGTTTCTGAGAAATAGTCATTTACACACCTGGTTATCTATTCCTGCGAACGGCCAATAAAGTTGAAAAAAATAACAAGAGGCTATTGTCTAATTGCAAATACAAAGTAATAAAAAGAACTCCGAATGCGGAAGGGGCAATAAACAATATGCGCAGCATTTCTTTGTCGGTGTGTGACAATAGGTATGCAGGTGGCCCAACTTGTAACAATATACAATGTATGTGTGACTGCCGATTATTATTATTATTGCATTTCTCTAGAGACCACTGGCCATAAAAATGCCCCGGACTATTGGAGGGCTTGCGTGGGAACATGGGAAGGCCAACACGTAGAGGCCCCATGACAAATTTAATCTAAATATGGCGTGACACTTACCGGCGATTGACCCTGTCTATGCCATATAATAATGCACCTAAAGACAGCCTCGGTTAGTGCAGGACTATTGTGAGAAATGAGAACAAAAAGTACCGGGCTATTGAGGTGAACTGCTAGTGGTACTAGGGGTCTGGGAATATGGGGAATATGGCGTCTGCCCGTCGCAATGTTCGGGGAACATGAAAAAATGGGCAGACAGTAACTCGCCACTCCCTTCATGGGCCCCAAAAAATGCCATAGAAGATAGGGGCAACATGGTTGTGAGTGGCTGAGGGTGTAGAGAGGCTGCAGGTTCACCGAAGCTGCTTCTGACGTTATGCCATTTATCACTTCCACCCCTGGAGCTTGAGTCTTGGCTCTAGCGATCTCCACTCCGTGCCGGCTGGTTAAGGCAAGCATTGGGACTTGCCTTGGCCCCAGGAGTCAATCAATTTGAAAATAATACTGTTATACATTATGTAAGTCGTCATTAATTATCATATAGTTACGTCATCTGTGCAAGATATTCATTTACTGTATAAAATGTTTTTTGTATTATTTTTCCATATTGAAATGGATTTAAATGGACTAAACTAGCTTATAAAAAACAATTACACATTGAAAATTGATGGAGAGGGAATAAATTATTGAAATAAAATTAATATTTTTTCTATTCATGTATTCTGAACGATTTTTCTATAATATGACATATCTATTTATAATTTAATTCAATTCAAACTAAAATAAAACCTTTTTGTCGTGAACAAAAATAAACTACGCCGTTGAAGCCGATTTTAGAAATCGTCATATAGAAGTTAACAGTCAAATAAATTATAACCAGAGTAAATTTAAAAGTCAGAGGCCGGACGGACTATCACTTATTCCTTGGAGGATGTGACGGCCGCTTGTGTGGAAGCGACATGCGTTGACACTGTGGCGGCGTCACATCTTCCAATGCCTAAGTCAGAGGCTGGCAACGCTGCTACAACGGCTGAACATCTCAAGCGGCGTAAATATGGAACCCTAGGAAGGGGTTACACATTTGTGCCGTTTGGAGTTGAAACTAGGTCCGTGGGGTCCGTCGGCAAAGGGTGTCTTACAAATTAAGAAACTCTTTGAAGCCGCCCGTGATTAGACGGCTGGTTCGTATTTCGCGCAACGAATCAGCATTGTCATACAACGTGGCAAAGCAGCCAGCCTTCTGGGCACGCTTCCTTCTTGCAGCGATTTGTTACATACTTTATATTAATGTTACAAGTTGCAGGACTCGAATTAAAATGCCGTTGGAATTATTATAGAATTTGTTAGAACTATACAAACACGTATAACACAGGTACAAATATAACTGAATACAACCAGTCCAAACGTAATGCACGATTCAATAACACGCGCAAAGTCCGTCACTAAATAGATTATCGAATGTACACAAGTCTTGCTTCGCTTGTTGTTATCGCTCGACTGCCTCATCTCTCAATTGGGGCATTGCTTTATACTGTACAAATACAATATGTCTGCTCGGCCGTGTTAACTGAATTTCCTAGAATCACACCTGGCTAATGACTACCATAAAACATTACAATACGCAATGGGCTGTTTTTCTAATCACAAATTTTAAACAAAAAGTAAACAAAAGAAGTCCAATTGCCGAAAGGTAATAAAATGTGCAAAACAGGTATGCAGGTGTGAATTTGTCTTTGTCGGTCGTAACATTAATTTATTTAGTTTTATATTCTTTCATTGAAATGCAATTTATTAGCATTTAACTAAGTAGTGCAGGGTACATATAAAATGACTAAAATACAGAGAACAGTACAAATGGCGTTCCAAAGGAAACTGTTTCCCGGGCTAGGTCTCCTTAGAGCCTGTGGCGGGCCACAGTAGGATTCGCTTCGGTTATATAATTCTTATCATTTATAATAGTACATTAATGCAATGTCTTTGTGTAATGAAAATTTATATGTATAAATAATATTTTCTATTATTATTGATGAATTAAGAATTATAATTTAATATTCAAAGATGTTAGTAATAACAATTGTAATACAATTTGTGTTATTGTAAATATACATTAAATTTTGATTAGATATTGCATGTAAAAGTCAATACCATACAACTGATTTACTCATGCAACTGACATTTTTGATTTTTCCATATTGTTACGAGTGCGGGACTTGAATTAAAATGCCGTTGGAATTACTATAGAATTTATTAGAACAGTGCAAACACGTATAAAACAAGTACAAATATAACCGGACGCAATAAGTTTACATGTAGTGCACAATTATTAACACGGGCAAAGTCCGTCACTATATAGTTAATCGAATGTACTTCTTGCTCGTATCGTAATCCTCGCTTGACTGCCATCTCTCTGTTCCGGCATTCCTTTTATTCTATACAAATACAATATGCCTCGACGCAAAACAATAATTTCTCAGAATTAGTTCGAAACACCTGGCTAATTATGCCTGAGAAAGGCCATAAACAAGTACAATAGGCTGTTCTTCACAACATCACTAATAACAAAAGAGGACGATAATAAAAGCGCTTCTATGTAATTATTTCAAACACCTAGCGGATAATAAATGTGCTTTGTTTCAATTATGCAGGTGGCCCAATTGTAACAATATTGTTACATGCCGTCAAAGATAAGCGCACAGCCGTCTGTCGTAAGCGCAGCTTATTGTCTTCCCGGATTTAGAAATTCTTTTGTGTTTTGAATTTGTAATTAAGAAAAACATGCTATTGTTTTTCTACTTATTTTATAACCATCTTTAGGGTCGAACTAATCCTTTTTGTTGTTTTCGACTTCGTTAGTCGTTCGCAGGTGTGCTATTTACTATTTCTCGGAAACTCAGTGCGCGCGGTAAATTTTTTTGTATTGTGTAGTTGATATAAGACAATGCCCGAATGGTGGGGCGGACAGTCAAGCGACGACTACGAGACGAGTAAGGCGTTTGTAGTACTCTCGATTAGCGATATAGACGACGGACTTTACGCGTGTCGAATTGCATTGAATCGTGCAGTGTAAACTGGTTGCATCCAGTTTTATTTGTATTTGTTTTATACGTGTTTGTACAGTTCTAATAAATTCTATAGTAGTTCCAACGGCATTTTTTTAATTCGAGTCCTGTAGCTCGTAACAATATTATGCTTTATTCTATGAATGATTTTTATCTGGTGCATGAAAAATCGGCCTTAAAAGAAGCGAAACCATTACAAACCTGTCATGTCAACGGTTCTTTGGTAGATATTGTCAAATTCTCACAAAAATGTTTTTGCTACAAATTCTGCTAGACATCCCTGGTAAATTTTAAAAATCACTGCTCATGTGAAACTAGTATTCTTACAACGGTATTTTGTTGTTTTTAGTGGATTCTAGACTTGGATCAACGTTAATAAAACTAAAATAACATTGATATATTTTCTTTGTTTACAATTCACTGACATTGACTACAGATAACATACAGCGCGTTCCATCAGTAGCTCACAACGCCCTAAATGCTCCGTTAGCCGTTCGACAAGGCGACCGCGGTCGCAGTGGTCTTGGCGAAAACGTCACTAATGACGTTATCATTTTCGATCACATAACGCTCACAACGACCCATGTCAAGAGGTGGGTCGAATAACCATTCCATTAGGTTTACGACTGTAACGCCGGCAATCAAGTGGAACGGGAAAAATCGCGGTCGTGAACGTGGTCGTTGTGAGTCTCTCTATAATGGAACGTAGCCACAGAATATCGGCAGGTGTAGTGGAACACTTACAAGCCAATAGATGGCGCTGTGCAATAATTGAGGTAGCAAACGTTTCCCGAAACGTACAAGGAATATATGTAATTTATTAACAATAACAGATAAGCTTAGGCCTGCGAGGAACAACACTAACCTCGCTGGAAGATCTTCCTTTGAGACGGAGGAGCATTCCATCTCGCTCCACCACCCTATACGGGGCACCCCCCACAAAGGCAAAAAAAAAGTTCATGCTTTAGATCTTACGGCCAGGCTTAGTATTCTACTATTACAATAGTGTCATAATAGCTGTTTTTATATAAAAGCAATTATGATGCCAGTGGCCGGCCATTCTGACGATATTTTAATAGCAGTGTTCGATACGCAGGGGTTGTAGAGAATGAAACATCCCTTGGTAAGTGGACTGTATATATTTATATAGGTGCTACAACAGCAACAGGTGCGATCAGCACTACTGTATCAAACGGCACGTTCGAGGTTAACCAACACAACTTAGCACTAGCCCCGGGTGTTACATTGAACATAGATAACACTAATTGTATCGATTACACCGCTCAATACGAGTGGCACTAATCACAATACACTGGTGGTCCACAAGATCCACTTAATCATCCTGAGAGTCCAATGGCTGTATAGTCTTCCGAATGCTTCCTGTTTTTCTTAGTCTTCCTTGTGTGTATACTTGACCGTTCGAATCATAGCTGAACTGAATTACTGAACTTGCTGGCGGCTCGCTCCGTGCTCACTAAGATACTACAAAAAAATGCAGACACTTAGCAGCTAACGGAGCGAGCTATATATTCGCGGTAAGCGGGGCGTGGGGCTGATTCTGTCCGGAACAAGCAGAAATGGGTGGTTGTATGTTTATTGACAACGTAGGTATCATGTTTAACTCTACACGGACAACCCTGTATTAGGTGAAATGTTATGATATGGGAGTAATGTATTACCTTCGGACATTTTGCGTTGATTTATTAGTTTCTCCTGAAAAATTTGGTTTTGGCGCTTTGTTACCATGTAACCCGAGTTGTATATATATAATATAAAATTTTAAAGACCCCGTGTCTGTACATTGAAGCTATTTAAAAAAAAAAGCAACTTGAATACACTATATAAACGATGGAGAAAACGATGCATTTTTTTCGGATTTCTTGTCGGTTTGTCTCTTTGTTTGGGATTCGCGTAAAAACTACAGGGCCGATTTCGATGCGGTTTTCGCTGATCGACAGCAAATTCTTAGCCTTAAAATCTGCTTTACATTTTATCCGGGAATGATTTAAAATAACCAGATAAAAAAATAACGATTTCTAATGTCACTTTTACTGTTCGATAGAAAATTTTATGTAACACAATGCGTGATATTTTTTCCGGGAATCCCGTGGGAGTTGTCCCGGGAATCGTTCGAAATTTTTAGTATGCATGAAAATTAGCTCTTTCCTACACAATTTCCACTAAAACGCTGGCTTATATTCTTTTATTAAATTCTGCGATGCTCTGTGTCCCGGGAATCTCGTGGGAATTTCAAGTCAACTGTGGACGGAGTCGCGGGCATATCCTAATTGTAAATATATTTGGCGGTCATTGTGGTTGAGCGAGCTAACCCTTTACCGGCCTACTTCACTGCAACTCAGAGGCTCCTAGTTCGATACCTGGTATGTCTTGGATTAAATTTTTCACTGATAGCACATTTTCTTCCGTAACAGCCGTCAAAGGGCGACCACTTCTTTCTCCATCCGCCAAAGTTAGTCGACCGCGCTTGAATTCGTTGTACCAACAATACACGGTTGCCTTAGAAGGGCCTTCATCCACGAATGCCATTTGAAGTCTATCGTACGATTCGTCCGGTTTTAGGCGACACATGAAATCGTAAAAAACCATAGCGTGAAAATGTTCCCGGCGCAGATCCAGTTTTCAATGAGACACGATAATTTAAATTAGCTCGCAAACAATTTGGAGGGAAAATTTAAAATTGGAACGTACCCATTTTTTGTTTTAAATAATCATACTTTCGAAATAGATTATAACTGGCCAGTCTTTGATACATAAAAACTTTTTTTCGCAATATTTTCTGAGTGGCCTGGTATCATGTTATTTAGTAGAATAAGGGTGTGTTAGACTATAAGTAATTTTTTTTTACAAACAATGTAAACTTAGTGTGTGTGACAAAAAGTGTAGTGATCTGCCTCTGACCAAACTCTTGTCAGAGATACCAGTTTAGACTATAAAAAAAAAAAATTAACTACGTTACTATTTATTTCATTCACTAGAATTATCGTTCCTATATCTTACCGGTTGATAAGACATAGGAACTGAATACTACTTTACTAGTAAATGAATGAAATCCCTTTACTGTTCACCATAAATTTAAACCTAGCCAATTTGTACGGTGCAGGTGGTGTACTCAACGAAACACCCCTTAATCTCCTTCAAGGGCCAAATTTAATATTGTTTTTTTCGAACGTAACGTTTATTATATAAATAAATAAATAAAATCGGCAGACAAACACACATGTTGTATATCCTCAAATTAAGCAACTAACGCTTATGTTATGGGTAATATAGAACGGACTACTCTGGGGCCGATCTCAGACATCCAGACCATAGTAAATAACGGAGAAAATACGTTTCTGAAATTTACCATACCAGGAATCGAACCTGGAGCCTCTGCCTTGCAGTGAGGTAGGCCGGCAAATGCTTAGCCCGCTCAACCACAGAGGCCGTCAATATATATTTCAAAACCAAGAGAATTATATCATCTCTTTTATTCTAATACAAATTCTATGTTGTTCATTTCAATTATTTGTATTTGACCACAAATTTGTGGGACATTCCAATGAGTCGCGTGTGACAGTTCGGCAACTGGAGGTTCCGTCTTAAATGTTAAATATGGACTGTATTTATTATGGGCGCTTACAGAAAAAATATAGCTATGATTAGCACTACGGTACTAAACTACACGTTCAAGTCAATCAACACAACACAAACACCAGAACCTGGATGTTCCTCTGAACACTGATAGCATTAATTGTATCCATTTCACCAGTCAATACTAGTTGTACTAATCAAACACACTGGTATTCACAATTTCCACGAAAATCACACTGAGAGTCCAAATGGCTGTAGTTTTCCGAATGCTTCCTGGTCTCCCTTTTCTTCTCTTGTGTGTATAACTTTATTCGGAAACTGATTATATACTTGACCAGCTAACATTGCCGGTGGCTAGTTGGGTCATCGTCTCTATCTTGGTGCGGTAGAGCCAACTACCCCTCGGTGACGGGGTACGGGAGCCGCCTGATACATAAGGGGTATGTCGGCGACTCGCGTCGGCCAATCAGCGGCAGTCTGCGGCGTCTGGTGGCCTTTCTGCGGCATGGAGGAGATTTCATGACCTCTCCAACATCGCCCTAATCCCGGCGGATGAAGTCACGGGGGGTCGGTAGCCAACTTGGTGTCTCGTAATCTGGTGGTCGCGGGTGGAGGGAAGCAAACCCGTGGAGGTGTATGTGGCGGCCGTTGTCGGCGTGGTTGAACATACGACGCGCCGACATCACTACAAATTCCTCAACACTGGAAATGATCAAGTCGCGGGCGATCACGTCGTTCCTTACGAACCGACCCGCACCCATGCACATCCGCAAGGCGATGTTCTGCTGTGTCTGCAGCAGCTTCTTCCTAGTAGCCGAACACAGCTCATATCACGCTGGCACTGCGTAGGTCAGCCTCGAGCGGAGATAGGTCTTGTAGACCCCGATCTTCGTCCTCAGAGGCAAGCTGGAAGATAAGACAGGTCGGAGGAGGGCCTTGGCTGCGCGAGTCTGGTTGACCGCATGGTCTACCTGTGGGCCCATGCTCAACGACCTGTCGATGTGCACTCCGAGGCACTTGACCGAGGTCTTCCACTCGATCTCCTGGCCTCGAAGCTGTAGTTGGTCAGGCATGGTACGCCGGCGGGCGACCGGTAGCGTGGCGGTCTTCCCCACATTGACCGCCATGCGCCACTTGTCGAGCCATGTCGGTAGAATATCCAACATGCGCTGCATTCGACGAGCTGCTATAAATGGGCTGCGAGAGGACGCGAAGAAGGCGCTGTCATCGGCGTACAACGTCAGCATGACGTCCCTCTCCCGGAGGCTAGGGAACCTTCGAGTGTTGGAACGTCGTCTGTGTACAAACCGTACAAGGCTGGCGAGAAACAGCTGCCTCGGGGAACACCGGCAGAAATGCTACGCTTCTGGGAAGTCGTCTGCTCGTCCGCGGCTCGCACCGCACTCGCTAAGGTGCTACTTTTAAGCAGACGCTTAGCTGCTAATCGAGCGAGCTACATATTTGCGGTAAGCGTAGTGTGGAGGTATGAGAGTTCCGGGGGAGAGGTCAGAGGGGTGATTTTGCGCGCTCACAATGAATATGGATACATTTGCATAAGAACAATGGGTGACCTTATCGCTCATAGCTATCTTTTTCAACCCGGTATCAAAGGAGACTTTAAAAGAAAATTTAAATTATATTTGGCGGTGTACTAAATTTAAATAAAACTAATAAAATAAATACCACTAGGGAAATTCCATAAAATTGGCTACATATGTTTTTCGTAGAAAAAATTGAGCGTAGGCTAGGACCTAAATTTCCTTGGGATAAAGCTGTTATTTAACCTACTTGAATTATTCATCAGGTTGTGATACGGTAAGCGTATTTTTACCTTATTCCAAGAAGCAAGTGTCCTAATTTTAGTTCTTTATTTGTGTAACATTGGGGATTCGAATATAATTGTGTAGACAGGTAACCAAAAATACATATACATATGAGACCAAAAAATCGGTACTGTTATAAATGTAAAAATAACTTGGTTCTTTCGTTTATGACTTTATGAAAGTGAATCAATAATTGTTTGGGTATTTGAGCAATTCTTTTACTAAATGAAGAGATCTTATATATATATATATATATATAATATGTATATATATATATATATATATATATATATATATAACAATATAGATATATATCTTCTTAATATATAAAATTCTCGTGTCACAGTTTTCTTTGCATACTCCTCCGAAACGGCTTGACCGATTTTGATGAAAATAATAAATTTATTACTACAACTGTTTTGTGCTTATGCGGTATCTATGAGAATCGGCCAACATCTATTTTTGATCCGACTTAAATGTTATGGGTAGTCCACCCTAGGGTTTTTTTATTTTTTTATTTTTAAGACAAAATTTTTTAATTTCTGTTTTATCGATGATACAACATACAAAAATACATACAATCCTCAATTTTCACCTAGAAATTCTATCACCAAAACCCCTATTCTTTAATAACGATATAAACAGCCAATACTTTAATAATTTTCTACTCTGTTTGTTCAAGTTGATTCGAGTTTAGATTAACATTTGGTCTCGGTAGATGACGCTGTAATCGGGTTCTAGATAGATCTTTTAAAGGCAGTACAACGTCTGCCGGGTACAGCTAGTATATATAAGATATTTTCTGATAATTTCGGGATTAGGACGACGAGAAATTAAAAAAAGATTTATTGCTTTATAACCTTATTATAACGTTATAATAAGGTTTTATAACCTTATATAACCTATCGATTAAAAAAAATTAAACTCGATTCACAATTGACGGAGAAATCGAGTAACATACAAAAAAACAACAACATACAGACGAATTAAGAACCTGCTCCTTTTTGAAGTCGGCTAAAAATCACGCAACTCTTACTCGAAAAATGTATATTGAACTCTTTTGTAATCTGATGTGGACTGTAATCACATAACATTGCTATTTCACCACAGATAACAAAACCAAAAATAACATATTAAACAACTACTGGGTGGGATATAGATACACGGCACCTTGATTTCAAGTATTTAGAGGGGTGGAAGGGGGTGGAGGGGGAGGGTAGCGATGAATACTAAAGAAACCACTGTTTTCTTCGTTATCCAGAAACCATAAACTTCATAAAAATATATAAGTATTATCTATGATTTTCATGTTTCTTGTTTTTGTTATTTACATGAATTGCTTAGTTGTGTTTTATTTTATTTTTCAACAACTTTCTTGGGGTTTTTGGATTATTTTGAATCTTTTTATGTCGACTATTGGATTTTGATTGGATTTTTCAACTTTGGACCTACGATATAACTGCAATAGTAGTACAAAACGTCAGTGAGGTTATATTTACAAAAATATTAATATCTCTATTGATGGCAGTTGATTTTTTTTTTATGAAACTCTATATAAAAATGGACTGTATGATTATTATTAAACTATTTACATGAATTAAATTGTACATAAAGAAGTACGTATTGAAATGACAAAGTAATTGTGTGAGAGGGTCGAGTGAGAGTGGTAAGTAGTCAATGCTAATTTAGAGAGTACTAGTGTTCTGTGATGCTAATAATGTTTGCCAATGCTAATGATTCTTCCGGCCTCCAAGGCCGCTCCTATATCCCGCGTTCCATCCTACGCCTAGCTGCTAATTGTGCGAGCTATGGTTGGTGTGCTCCGGCGGACGGGTCAGGGGGGTGCTCTCTGTCCGCAACAACCTCAAGAACTATAGATTTTCTTGACATAGGGATTGCAGAAGGGGTAAGTATCAATCCCTAAACCCCCCCACTCTTCCAAATACTTGAAATCAAGGTGTCGTATATCTATACCGTACCCCAACTACAAACACAAACGTCTCCATGCTGATTTATGTATAGACTTATTTAAAGTAGGTAGATATTAACATACAAAACTGAACCCAAGCAATAACAGGCGTGAATGCTCAACAATATGAGACCATCTGTTTTCAGCTTCAGAAATAGATTTTCTTAATGCCAATAAAAAATAAGTATATTAGGGCTGTTGGGGACATATCTGCGACTAAGTGCCACAAGAGGGTAAGTGTTTATATAATGTTTGGCTGTAATCTTTTAATCAGAGGGTAGGCAGCGCTGTGGCTTAATATTGCCTTGCAACTGGTATTTGATAAACTGTGCGGGTGATCTCATTCACATGGGTTATAATACCCGCTACATGGCAATAGTAGGAATAAATAGAAGTAATATAGATAGATAGAGTAATAGATAAAATGTGTAATAGATATATTAGGTGTGCATAAGACTTTTTCGGTTTTTATGGTAAAATATACACATAAATTTCAAAAAATAAATTTTGAGTTTATTTGAAATATTGGCCTTAGGCTTCTACACACTTAGCCCATCTTTCAGGTAAATTATAATATACTGTTACAACTTAGCCAAAATTCCACAAAGCACGCCAAATGTGAATGCGCACCTGCCGGCCATAAAGCACGGTTTATTACCTGCCCGCATTTAAACTTCTTTTGTTTACTTTGTGTTTAAAATTTGTAATTAGAAAAGCCACCTATTGTGTATTGTAATCCTTTATGATGGTCATTAGTTAGGTGTGGTTCTTGGAAAACTTCAGTCCACGCGGTCGATTGTTGTATTGTATAGTTTAGTATAAAAAAATGTCCGATGGTCTCAAAACGGGGGATGTTCGAGACCGCGCGAAGTGGTGTAGAATAAGTAGGAAAGCAGACTCTGGGCGTCGGAGTGAACGCTCCGAACGCAACCGGGATTTAATGCTCGGATAACGATAATCAATGCCCGAATGCTGGGAGGTTGTGTGAGGCAGTCTAGCGAGAACCACGATCAATGCAAAACGTGTACAATCGATAAGCGATATAGTGACGGACTTTGCGCGTGTTATATAATTGTGCATTACATTTGGACTTATTGCGTTCGGTTATATTTGTACCTATGTTATACGTGTTTGTATAGTTCTAATAAATTCTGTAGTTACGATGACTTTCCATTGCCTTTTTGTTTTAATGAAATAGAAAAAGCAAAGCGTGCCGCAAATATTCTTTTTCAGGCAAAAATGTCAACATGATCACTTAATTATACAACAGAGCTACTATCGATTGGCAGATTCAACTTGTATGTGTTTT
The DNA here is from genome assembly GCA_039645545.1 of Dendrolimus houi. NCBI lineage: Eukaryota > Metazoa > Arthropoda > Insecta > Lepidoptera > Lasiocampidae > Dendrolimus > Dendrolimus houi. Next base: position 23,107,759 of record CM077122.1, read on the forward strand.
GTCATACAAATAAACAGACGTGGTGCTGAATTTATACGTGGCGTATTGTTCGGTGGTGCCATTTCTTAGTAAAATCGGAAAACACTTATGCATATAAGAAATAAACAAACATACAACATGTTGCGGACAGAATCACCCCTGACCTCTCCCCCGAAATCCCGTACCCCCACGCCCCGCTTACCGCGGATGTGTAGCTCGCTCCGTTAGCTGCTAAGTGTCTGCATTTTTGTAGTACCTTAGTAAGCACGGAGCGAGCCGCTGGCAAGTTCAGTTCAGTTCAATTATGATTCGATCGGTCAAGTATACACACAAGGAAGACTAAGAAAAACTAGGAAGCATTCGGAAGACTATACAGCCATTGGACTCTCAGCGTGACTATGTGGATCTTGTGGATCACCAGTGTATTGTGATTAGTGCCCCTCGTATTGATCGGTGTAATGGATACAATTTGTGCTATCTGTCTTCAGTGTAACATCCGGGGCTAGTGCTAAATTGTGTTGGTTAACCTCGAACGTGCCGTCTGATACAGTAGTTATAGCACCTATATAAATAAATACAGTCCACTGCTAAGGGCTGTTTCATTCTCTACAACCCTTGCGTATCGAATACAACATATAGAATTAATTTGATAGATATACGGGTATAATTGTATTGGCAAGTAAGAAATATGTATTAGAAAGTAAGACTGTTTTTAAAATGAGAGAAAAAAAACACAAAAAGATTACCCCATTATTATCCCTTGTATATTTAGTATAAGACAAAACCAGACATGAAAAAGAAAAGGCTCAGTCTTGGACTATGACGGAGAAGTTGGCGATAAAAACAAAGAAAATAGTAGGAATAAAAATTGACATCAAGAGAGAAACCATAGATCCAATGGCGAAAAGCATAATTGCCCAGTCCCTAAGCTACAATATAAAAATCGTCGAAATAGTAAATAAAAAAAAAAAATAACAATAAGGATTAGTTCGACGCTAATGATAGTCATAAAACAAGTAGGAAAACAATAGCATGTTTTTCTTAATTACAAATTCTAAATATAAAAGAATTCCTAAATCCGGGAAGACAATAAACTGCGCTTACGACAGGCAGCTGTGCGTTTATCTATGATAGAATATAGATCGTTCTCAACGATTAACTGTAATACCTTCTTAACTTACATGTATTCGCTATTGTAAATATAGGTAAGTTATATATTAAAAAGAAATAAATTTGAATTTATGATATCTGCTACATGGCAATAGTATGTAGATAATGTATCCGATTTATGTAATATTATTATAATTAATTATCCGTGCAGGAACGGAGAAAGAATACAAACAACTTCCTGCGTTGGGGCGGCCTGTCATAAGAGGCAACAAAACAACCCACAGCCAGGTGGTAGGGTATTTGCCCGTCTGGATGGCTACCACCCCTGGTCTAGAGTATGCCGCCATAACAACCTTGAGTTGTGTTCCGGCATTGGTGGCCAGGTTCCATTCTCCCTTAAGAGAGCAGCAGCGCATTTGTAGCATCTTTGGCGTTGCAAATGTTCATAGGCGATGGTAACCGCTTTCCATCAAGTGGGCCGTGTGCCTGTCTGCTGAACTCATGCAATAAAAAAAACCTATTCTTAATTTTTATTTTATGTACATACACCTTTTTTAGTTTTATTTTTTCTGTTTTCTCTCCGGTGTTGCCAATCTGTGAATAATCATCGAAAACATTTTAAAATATCACACATTAATCTAAGATAACCATAATATGTTATAATGCTCAGACTCCATCTGAAATAATGTTATAGTTATTGAATGTGACCATGCGTCTTGCGTCTTATTTATAGCGTTAAATATAACGACGTTAATAAATAAACATTTTATTTAGAACAGGCAGTCCTAATTCGTATGAAATTTCAACATGGCGGCTGTAGTTCAATTTATTGCTATTTCATATAAAAGTTCGGCGGGCTATATTATTAATATAGTAGCACTTATAATTATTAAATGAATTAACATAAAGAAGACAGAATCATAAATTGTATATAATTCAAGATGCTTCTCCTTGAAAGATCTGTAGCTACCTAATTGTATAGAAAGCTTTAAAATAGCGATGTTTGTAATAATACCTTAATTATTTTCAAAATTCAGACAATAAATGAATGGAGAGACCTTGATGTAAATGTACGCCACTTTGGTGTTTCCGCTGATTAAGTCTTACTATTGTGCGAGAGGGGGGATTTATATGAAGCCATTTTGACAAGCCCTGGATTCGTCCTGATTGTTTAATTTATTATTTTCATTTAACTTCCTTGTTTCTATGCCTTTGGATATAATAGAATGTATACTATTATAAAATTCTAAACATGCCGTGTGTTGACGATAGAATGCGTTGTATGAACGGCCCGTTCGGTGTTGCCAATAAAACAAAGTAATTAGTGAAATAAACAAAAATAACATAAATATTTGATATAACTTTAAGTGCACTAGTAGTCGCCCGTGCTCGAAATTCGACCATTATAATTAATGTCAAAGAATATATTTCCATAATCACAGATTTCGCCAAGGCTACACTGTTAATTTGACTTGAACAATAAACAAAAGAGTATATATGCGTGTGTGTGTCAAATACATGGTAGTATGTGTAATGTTTTTTATTGATTTAATGTATTATTTATGCATCATTATAAAAAAAATATTAGCATTCTGCACTCCTTCTCTATATAAACCATAAGTGTGCGAAATTTCATACGCAATTTTCGTAAAAAGGAGTACAGAGTTTTTGCTTCACGTATTAATATATAGATATAAAATATGTAAAATTGTTGTGCACTTGTGTGTGTTTTTTTAGCAATAAATTGAATGCATTCAGAGCAATCGAATGCACGAACTTCACTTGGGATTGGCTCGAACCAGTTGCCTGTGTTAGGTAATATGAAGGTATTTAATAGATCGAAACTATGTATTTGCCGTGCTCAGAATATACTGTTACTTTAAATTGAGGGTACTTATGTTTTTCTTAAAGTACCTGCACTTTAAATGGTGAGCGCTATGTTATTGGTTCGACAATTTAAAGGGGGGTGAAATCGTCTAGACGGGGCATTCTACATTCGTCGACTGAAGAGAGCAAAAGCTCTGTTGGACAAGGAGCACATAATATGTTGCGGTCAATAATTACGGTCCGATAAGAGCAGTATTCTTTGAGGGCAAATTGCTGCTCGACTCCTGACAAGCGTGGACGCAACTCTTGGAGTTGTCCTATTATTTCTGTGTATTATTGTGCTGTATTTAATATTGCAATTGTAATAATTCTAGTGTAATAAACTTTGATTATAATATTTCAGATTATTATTGTGTTATTTGCCGGCCTGAGCTGACACCTGCGGTTACTGACCGTGCTATACGTGCCCTACATTCGATTCTCTGAAAGCACTCAACGGATAACATTCAAACCCTCAAAAATCTTGTTTCATTCTCCTTTGCACAATTCAACGTTGTATCCCTTAAATCGCGTCTGTACTGTTGCGGCGGCGCTGGGTTTGGTGATAAGCAAACTGTTTCAAAATTTAAAAATAGAAGCACGACACAATTTCGAAAGGTAGTGGGAAGAAAGCGCACGCACGTACCTGGTTAATAGGCATGAAATGCAGCTGCAACTCTGCTCTATGTCTAATTATGTTATAATTTGTTTAAAATGTTTAATAGGCGGCAAAAACGTGCGGTTTAAATAATTTATAGTATTTATATTGAGGTTATTATAATATTTATATAATTGGTTATATATAGGTATAAGCGATGCGATGCGATGCAAGTTATAATATAATTTATGATGGCATAAGATGAATGCTTTCTTAACGTGCGTGGGAAAAAGGGAACATGTTGTTAAAAAGTTCATAAAAGAAAAGATTGTATAGGCCGAAAGAAGGTTACTTGGTGATACCATGTACATTAAAGATAATTAAAAAAAAAACTGGAATAGACTATAATAATATAAACGATGGAGAATATGATGCAATTTTTTTAGATTTCTTGTCCGTTTGTCGTGGGATTCACGTAAAACTACGGTCCCGATTTCTACGTTGCTTCTTTTCCAGGGAATCCCGCGGGAGTTTCTCTGGGAAGGATTTAAAATAGCCCAGATTGAATAAAAAAAATGGAATTCCTATATGATTTTTCACTGATCAATAGCAAATTTTATGTAATAAATTGTTTGATATTTCTTATTCCTATAGCGGTTTGAAATTGTGTGGGAGCATAAAAATTGGGTTATTCAGACACAATTTTCACTAAAACGATAGCTTACTCTCTTATTTAAATGCTGCGGTACTTTGTGTCCCGGAATCCCGTGGAATTTCAAGTCAAGCGTGGACGAAGTCGCAGGCGTATCCCAGTATATATTTTTTTTATTTATATTACAAAGAAAATATTTTATTTCAACATTAAAAAGAAGACTGAGATAGATTAATATGAAATAAATTAATTTTTACCAAGAAATTTTGATGGGGAGTCTCTTGCTGCTTTTTCTCCTTTAGACAAGACTAACATGTTGCGAAGCCGTGTATGTCTTCATGAAATGTTCTCAAGTGGAAATTAATTTGAATAAAAACATTGAAATATAAAGACACTGATCTTTTTATTGCGAAACTGGCAAACTGAAAGACAGTCCAGCTCATGGAAAGTGGTTACCCTCGTTGATAATCGTTTGTAACAACACCAGGGACGAAATCAACGCGTTTCCAGCCTTGACAATGGCCTAGAGGGCATGGGTTAGAAGGTATGGGTTAGAGGGTATGGATTAGAGGGTATGAGTTAGAGGGTATAGGACAGGAAAATGGAATAGGAGAATGGGATAGAAGGAGGGACAAGTAGGCCATTGGAAGTTACACTCATCGTACGAAATACGCTTAACTCAAGGTTAACCGTTCACGCCGATATTCTGCGAGAACGTTATATCACATCGATCAAGCCGGCCCAAGTGCTGTAATCAAGATAATTATATCAGCATGTCTCATTCATGTAAAAAAAATTAAAGTACTGTTTTAGAAAATTTTATAATTTAAGCAACTGGCAACACCGTCAAGACGCTAAATTTAGAAACTCGCGTATATCATAATAATAGGGGTAGTTAATTTACGCATAACTTTGTTTCCTCCGTTTGTTATTTGTATGTTACGAATTCCAGTAACTTTTGGGCAAGAAATGTAGCCATTTAAATGAAAAGTTGTGGTAGTTAGTGCCTAATACACTGGCGTATCATTTAAGTGGTAATTCTGCTATTTCAATATCTTGGCGTTGCGGAGGTATTTAAAGAACAATACGTTACGGATACGATATCGTCGCCGCAGTGTAGTAGTAGATAAACATTGAATGAATGAATATTCTTTATTGTGTATAAAAATATACAGTTAACAGAAATAAAATTTTCCAATACAATAGGCGGTCTTATCGCTATTAGGGATTTCTTCCAGACAACCTTTGGATGGACAAAAAATCTGATAGAGGATGTTGCATTATTCCCACTAACGAATCATTATCTTATAAATATTGTTACATGCCGTCAAATATAAGCCGCACAGCCTATTGTAAGCGCAGCTTATTGTCCTCCCGGATTAAGGAACTCTTTTGTCTTTTGAATTTGTAGTTAAGGAAAACATGCTATTGTTTTTTTACTTGTTTTATAACCATCATTAGCGTCGAACTAATCCCTATTGTTATTGTTTTCGACTTTGTGGACATTCGCAGGTGTGCAAATTAATATTTCTTAGAAACTCAGTGTGCGCCTCCAATTTCTTTGTACTGTGTAGTTAGTATAAGACGATGCCCGAACGGAGGGGCGAGTCAGTCATGCGACGACTACGAAGCGAGTAAGACGTTTTCTAGTACTTTCGATTAGCGTTATAAAGGACGGACTTTGCGGGTTCGAATTATATTGAATCGTGCAGTGTGAACTGGCTGCATCCAGTTTTATTTGTATTTGTTTTATACGTGTTTGTACAGTTCTAATAAATTCTATAGTAGTTCCAACGGCATTTTTAATTCGAGTCCTGTAGCTCGTAACAATATATACATACATTAATAAAATACAAAAGTTATACGAATATGATATATGTAAATAAAATATTATAAAATACACTTACTGTACGGTTCAACGTACAACGTTTTGCTGACGCTGCGACCTACTTTAGGCTACTTTAATATTATAACATTAGCATAAATAATGCTCACAAATACTTTCTAATTAAGTTCCTAACAAGTAGCAATCAAGTCGCTACGACTTGCTATTCGTAACATACGACTTCAACTACGACTAAGTTGAACCCAGGGATCAGCATCCAAGCCCAACTACTACGAGAATAAATCCCTGAAAGCAACAAGGTGTATTTTGTTCATCCTACTACAAGAAAGCACCAGCACTCCAAATACTGCCAGCATCAACCACTACAAGCAAGAGCAAGTGTACAAACTGTACACTTACATCAATAAATATATAATATCTTCGCATTTTGTATAAAAAGTCAAAAAGGTTATTTATAAAGTTTATTTACATTTGATTAAAGTATGTAGGTGTCAATTTGTTGCATAACTTTTTGCCATATTGTAGGTAGGGACGTGATCCCATTGCTATAAACATTTTGGGGCTTCTGATCAAAAAACTGCGACAAGCGGTTTTGGCAGTCCTCTCGTGATGTTAACCTGACACTGCCTAAGGAATTCTGCAGAGAGCGAAATAGGTGAAAATCTGAAGGTGCAAGGTCAGGAATATACGGCGGATGCTTTAGCACCTCCCAGCCAAACTCTCGTAATTTTTGCTGAGTGGCTAAAGATGTGTGAGGTCTAGCGTTAACATGGTGAAAAACCACACCCCTTCTGTTGATTAATTCCGGCCGCTTTCTCTCAACTTTTTGCTTTAATCTCATCAGTAGTTCGCAGTACAGTTCAGAATCGATGGTCCTGCCTGGCGGTAACAGCTCATAATGAATAATGCCCTTCCAATCCCACCATACACACAGCATCACCTTGTTGCGAGTTAACCCGGGTTTCGCCACAGTCTGTGAAGCCTGACCGGCCTTTGACCACGATCTTTTTCACACGTTCTTGTCGTATGTGATCCACTTTTCATTCATCCAGTTATCAGCTTCTTCAAAAATGGTTCGGTTTCATTACATCGTAATAAAGAATCACAAATAAGTACACGGTTCATTAGGTTTCTTTCAGTGAGCTCATGAGGCACCCAAATATCGAGCTTTTTTGTGTACCCAGCTTTTTACAAATGCACCAAAACCGTTTTGTGGTCAATTCCCAGTTCTCCAGCTACATCGTAACTACTACTATGCCGATCTTGCTCCACTTTTTCAATAATGGCATCAATTTTGTCCGTAACAGGGCGACCAGAGCTACGTGCATCTTTGATATCAAAATTTCCGGATTGAAAACGCTTAAACCAAATTTGCGCTACTCTCACAGATACTGCATTAGGTCCATAAACATCATAATTTTGTTTCGCGGCTTGTGTTGCATCTACTACCTTTTTTGTAGTAAAATTTTAAAATGTATCGAATTTCTCCATTAGATTCAATCATTTTAACAATAAGAAAAACAAATGAAAATCACACTTTCCTAATTTAAATTTGGAATTGTCTTATTTAAAATTCAAACTTTTTAATTATACCAAAACCAGCCAGATACAAATGGTATAGCCAAAGAGATCTTATTACAAGTTCATGCATCCTATATGCGAAAAGACTTTTTCCCTATTATATATATATATATATATATATATATATATATATATATATATATATATATATATATATATATATATAATAATAATAATAAATTACATACATAGATATAATATAATTACTATATACATAAAAATATTTACAAAGATAGAGTGGTATGCATAAGAATTAGCAGAATACTGAAATCAGACAAACCTACGATTGAGACAGCAGAATTGGGCCCCTGGTCGGTGAGCACGCACGGAGCAAGCAGATTTTTTACCTAATGTGCATTTTCTTTATTGATACAACTATCACGTGCTGACGACGAACAGAAGCATCGTTATGAAATTTGCACATGATTATTACAGGCCATAACAAAGCAGACAGTCAAGAGATTATACATCGCAATCAACCGATAGTTTCGGATCCAGTCAATTAACAATTATTTTAACTTGGATTCAATTCCATGATGGTCTCCAAAAGCCTCGATTCATTAGAGTCAATGCCAAAACGAAAGTCTTTACTAAGGAAATTTCACGCATCCTTTCACTTACATAGTGTGGTTATATTAACCCCTCGGCTTTTAACCCTTTGACGTTCAATAATGTTGATTGATAATTCTAGGTAAAAGCCTCATCGGGAAGGTGGGCCTTTGGATTGGTTTATTTAACGTTTCAGGCGCCCGGTCAGTGGGCTCCCCCTATAGGCTATTAACGAGATACAACGGAAACTAACTGACACACGACCGCAAAAGGCTATCTATGAATAGAGCTTGTATTCATTGATAGCCCTTTGCCTTTTAACAGTCTTATCAAAAGAACATTTTAATAAACAATAATGACCCAATTCCTTTATTTTACTTACAATAATTATTATCTCATCAAAATCGTTGGAGGCTATCATCTCAATCGTATTTTTGAACGATATAAGTTATTTACAAACATTTATTTCTAAACGATTGTAAAATGCAAGGAGAGATTTGGGTAAGAAAGTACCAAATGTACCAAATATTAACTATTTGGACAGGGTTTCCCCTTATTGTTTAGCCTTTGATGTGAATATTCACACAGCACAGTAAGCAATGAACAACGTCTAAACGCCACTACGCCTTTTATACGAAAATGCTACCCTACAAAACAATAACATTGCATCATTGCTAAAAATAGCAATTACATCATAGTGTTGCCAGGATCATAAAAACATTTATAATAATTAGTTACTGATGCACTAAATTATCTAGATGATAATTTAGTGGGCTTATAAAATTAACTAACCGGTAGAAAATGGTAATTTAATTATAAATCGAATCACCTGATAAATAGACTAAAAATATTGTCTATATCATATTAATATACACTATGGTTCTCATGACTACTTTGAAGGATATCTTGTGACACGATACAATCGGCCATTTCTTTAATTGAACAACAGCTTTGTTTATAGTATATATAAGTATAGTAGTTTATTTTTGAATTACCATAACTATAGGTGGCAGTTACTTCTCGCTGGGAAATTAAAAACTCGATGTAATGGACTGTATGATTATTATTATTGAACTTTTACAAGAAATGAAATAAGTACAAATTATGCAAGAGAGATTGTTGAGTTGTTATGAGAGTTGTGCCAGATTTTGCCTCCAAGGCTGGCCCTATATCCCGCATCCCGTCCGACGCCTAGTTGCTAATTGTGCTAGCTATAGGCGTCGGAGGTATGCGGGGCGCGGAGAGAAGGTGTGCTCCGGCGGGCGGGTCAGGGGAGTGCTCTCTGTCCGCAATAATAACTATATGTAACAATATTTATCTCTAACATGTTGTGGTAATTGTGTAGATTATAATTTAAAATCTCAATTGTATATACACGGTATTGAATACATTTTATTTTCATATTGGCAGAAGCGTTAGATTTTTACTTTGTCCGATTTATTTTACTACATGTAAAACTTTAAGTAAGGAAGAAAAAACGTTTATTTGGTCTTCACATAACGAGAAGCATGGCGATGAATTGTACGATGTAGATACCAAAAAAAAAAAAAATTTGTACCAAATAGGTGCACCTATTTGGTACCTATTTGGTTTAGCATATGCCAGGCACCAGGTGCCTAACCCTGGTTTTCAACTGCAACCACGGACAGGCGGATGTAGCACTGTTATTTATATACAGGTGTTTCAACAAACCGAACATCTACTTAAATGGGTGAAAGGGCAAACACAGGCGTACAGTTACAAAAAGGAAAAAATTCTTAAAAATTTAGTTTTAGAGTTATGACCGTTTAAAAATTCACTTTTTATCACCAGATTTCGCATAAAACCACGTGGAACATGTACAGTAAAATATTTTAAATCGAACATATTTTTTAATTTTCAAATTTATTCATCCGGTATTGAAAAAACGTATGAAAACTAACTTCAGCAGCGAAGTACTTTTGATAGGATCCCCCTTAACAATCGTTTACAAATCGTTAAGGTCACGAACTGTTACTGTCAGCTGAACTTTATAAAAAACGCCGACTATCGGTAAGCCGGATAGCGGTTGCTTTGTCGGCGTTTCTGTGTTTGGCGACATTATTAAAGGGCAACGAACTTACCAAATATTTTATGCAAAGTTCAATCATTCTTAGTATACAATGTTAAGGAGAAGCACACACAAAAATATTTTTTCTTCTCCTGTATCTTTGTAATTATTAAATAATAAAATTATGGTGCATCTTAATTACTAAGATATATTCCCGGTATACTATAACGGTTTCAAGCAGGTGTTCTGTTTGAAACACCTGTATATAGTATGAATAATAATAAATTACATACATAGATATACATATAATTACTATAAACATAATAATAATTAGTACTGAGCAAATTAGAAAACCAGTAAAATATTCAAGAAAATTGCTATAATATTGTATGAAATGCATAATATATATTTATAAACAGAATAGTATTGTATAGGCAGAAGACAAAATCGTAATAGATAAGAAAGATTAACATTTATCTTTTCTAGCTTCCGTTGTTCATCTAAGAGGTAGATTTTTAAGTTCTTGAGAAAAGTAATAATTAAGTGATTTAATTGTATAAATATAATATTTTATACTGTAGCCGCAGACGTCCGATCACCACGGCGGCCGTTCGTAAATGATTGGCAAGCGCGTCGCTCCTAGACTGCCCCCGCGTGTTTCTCTCCGCGCACACCTCACCTCACCTCACCTCGGCATGTGCAATCGCTCGAGTGCGCTTATTATTATTGAATGCTATATTTTGTTTAGCAGCTAAATGTGTGCTGTATTATAAAATATTAATCGGCATCTTTACCAAATAAATATGCATAGGTGGACTCCGAGGTCGAACGTAGATCCTCCTTACCAGCGGAAACCACACTCGACCCAGTCACGGTCGAAGAAGTGCAAGATCTGTTCAAGTCCCTCAAACCGCGAAAGGCCCCAGGGACCGACGGCATTAACAATCGTGTCTTAAAACTCCTTCCCGGCCACCTAATTATAATCTTAGTGAGCATCTTCAATGCCGCCATAATAAACTGCTCCTTCTCCGCGATCTGGAAGGAAGCAGATGTCATCGGTATTCACAAGCCTGGAAAACCGGCTAATAAACCGTCCAGCTATCATCCAATCAGCCTACTGAGCTCATTCAGCAAGCTTTACGAGAGGGTTATCCTCTCTATACTTAGAGATTTTGCCATCAGCAAACATCTAGTACCCGATGGGCAGTTTGGATTCCGTGTCAGACACTCATACGTCCAACAGGTGCACCGCATCACGAAGCACATACTATCTCACTTTGCCCATCGCCCCCGCCCTATAGGAACAGCCGCACTGTTCCTAGACGTAGCTAAGGCCTTCGACAAGGACTGGCATAACGGCTTGATTTACAAGCTGTACCAGTTCGGTGTATCAAACAGACTCGTGCTCATCTTGCGAGACTTCCTCCTAGGCCGTAGCTTCCGTTTTCGAGTGGAAGGAATGCGCTCGTCCTATCACCCACTCACAACCGGTGTACCACAGGGCTCGGCCCTGTCCCCACTACTCTTTAAGCTGTACACCAGCGACATACCAAAAATTCCAGATGTGGAGTTGGCCCTCTTCGCGGATAACACCACACTCTATACATCAGATCACAACCGACAAATGGCTTGCGTCCGGCTACAAGCAGCTGTAACTGAGCTAGGCGAATGGTTTCGCAAATGGGGATAAAGGTAAACCCGGAGAAAAGCGCAGCGATTTTCTTTTCCCCGGGCACGATTCGCTCTCCCAAACGCGCTTGCTTTCGCTGAAAAGCCATCTCGCTCTATGACCAAGAAATCCCCTGGGCAAAGTACACCAAATACCTGGGTGTCATCCTAGATCAGAGCTTGCGCTTCGGCGAGCATGTCAGTATAGTCCGAAATAGAGCTCTATCTGTGATGGTTTGTCTAGCACCCATGATAGATAAACGAATCAAAATGTCCCTCTGACACAAGCTTACTCTATACAAAACATGCATCCGCCCGATCATGACATTCGCGAGTGTGGTACTCGGCCATGCCAAGCCTGCCCTTTTAAAGAAACTACAAATCGTGCGGAATAAGTATTTCGATCTCGCGCCGCGCTATCGAAATCCGCTCGTCGTGTCCGCGTCCGATTATAAGCCTCGGCGAAAGGTTCTCGTGCGACGACCGCGTAACGTCCCCATGGACAGGGTCGACGTTATTACAAAACGACTGGCCCGGATCAGCCCGCCCGCGGATAGGATGGCAGGCTGGCAGGAACCGACAGACAGACACAGACGGCGGCGACTCAGACGCCGCCAATCACGATCTCTCCTCTTCCCCGCGAGGGACGCCAGGCGACATAGCCCCCCCATAAGATAGTCTAGGCATGTTGCTGGGAAGTTTCTTTCGCCGTTTCTTCTCTTCCAGCCATAACACGTTGCGAAACGGCAGTAAGATAGCGTAGGCCACCGCGAACCGCCGATCCCGGTCCGCCGGGATCCTTCCTCTCGGGCTTTATATTACGCGTCGTCCGTTTTCAATTAGTGCATTGTGTCGCCATATGGTGGGCATCATTAGATTCATCTCCCTCTCATGGCAAAAGTCCAGTCGAGGTAAAACTCCTTAGGGAGCTCCCTCGAGCAAGTTGCCCCCGGGCTCGAGCGCCTTCGTGAAGCGAAAACCCCGATAAAGTTGTGAGGTCTTCGGACCAACAACATAAAGTCTGAACTGCAATACAAACACACAACAGTAATTCATGTCCTCCTGAAGACCTCCAAAATACAATATCTTACATAAGATATTACCCAAAATTTCCAAACAATAGTGTAACAAATTATTGTCATTGATAATCTTTTAAATTAAAATATTTATCAATGACTTCAATCTGCTATCGGTTGGGCAAATTTGCTTAAGTTTCTTATACTGTAAAATTTTCGGAGGGATGGCGAAGTTTTCTAAAAAGTCTGTTCAGTGTGTCAGTACAGTGTATGAATTTGAGCCGTTAGGTTCTCTGATTATAAATACCTATAGTGACCAGTTGCTGTTCTTTTATTATCATAAACCTCTCTGAGTTGTTGCAAGTATTACATCAGTAAAGACAATAATTTAATGTACTACATATTTTTATTGTACATGTAATAAAGGGTATTGTTGTTAATTTACGAAATTTATCATACCAGAAATCGACCGTGGCGCCTTTGCGTTCCGGTGAACTAGATTGGCAAAGGCTTAGCCCAACCACAGATGTCGTCAAATGGAATACTATTTTACTTTATATATAGACCCAAGCAATCCGCGTCTAGTTTATTAAATCAAGTAGTCCAAGGGGTAGAGACCAGACGAAATTCTAGGAAATTGTATCTATATTACAACCTACATAAATTCAGTTTAATACTACAATACTTTCATGTTCTCAAAGGTATTCCGTTATCCCTTGGTAATATAGTCTATCAAGATTTTCCGGGAACATTTTCATTTCTATGTCATATGTAGGTTATTTTTTTTTAAGAGTATTTTTGCGTCAACATTACCTCGTTTATAAAGGAGGACATTCTCAATTCATCTGGATGTTTTTGAAGTGATAACTTCTTATGGGAGGGTAAACCGCTTCGTTACGTAACGCGTTACAGCGCCAGTCTGTCGGGCTTCTCTTTCTCTCACGCATACGGCCGCGGTAGGCAGGCTCTTCCTCTTTCACTCTAACCCACGCGCTATATACATAAAATGTAAGTAATAACCTAAGCTTTTCTCAAAATAAACAATTTCAATATGAAATAGTTCAACTTAGATTAGTTTGAGTTATCACTTCTGTTTGGCGTCCCGAAACGCACACTTTTTTTTAATGTTCGTTACTCGATTTTTCTGTCAATTGTAGACCGTTTTTAATCGTTTTTCTTTCAATCTATTATACTCCTGATTGGTCCCATATTCACCATGCCAGGATCTGAAGAGTAGATTTCAATAAATTAGAGAAACTCACGAAAATTATTAACCAATTTTGAACCGATTTTTATGTTGTTTTCTAAAGAAAAGTAAACTTGTAAGTACTCCCGGGGTAGTCCCATGGTCACCAAATCAGGATCTGATGAGTGTATCAGATCCTAGGGCTATCGAGCATAATCCTTATTAAAGAACGTCATGCGTATAAACTCTTGGAAAAATCTTGTATACGCTGTAGCTATTACATTTTCTTCAGGCGTCTAATTTTTTTATATGCATGTTACGCGATTTCTTGGTCAATTGTGGATTGATTTTGAATTTTTTGAAGTGAAACTTCTTTAGAATCGTTGTGATTTGAAACTCGATGAAACGAAAAAGCGACACTAAAACGAGATAAACACATTTTTTTTTAACCTTATTTAAATCTAAATAAAACACATTTCTCTTTACCCGTTAGTATTAATTTGTAATTTAAAAAATATATAAGTTTTCACATGAATTTTAGCTCTCTCTGTATATATTTAAGGCAGATATTCTTTTATACGTAGATCCAAGGAAATTATGCGTAACAGTGCATTGAATTTTGAACTTTGTGCGAGTGACTTAAAGTTGATTGAAATTTTTGAATTGTAATATGTTGACGGTTTTAAGGGATGTGAGTATATTGCCTGAAGTTTCACTTCTACTGCGTGTGTACTGCACACACATTTCTTTTCTTTATTCATAAGTATGTACACTCTCGAGGCGGTTCCATGGTCACCAAGTCAAGATCTGATGAGTGGATCCCAGAGAAATCAAAAGTTCCTCTTAAGAATCTGATTTGTGAATCGCAAGGAAATCGAGAACAACCCTTGTTGAAGAGCATATACACCGAAGAGTGAAATGGCAAATTTGTATACGCGTGCCAGTTGTACAATTTCTACAGGTGCTTAATATATTATTTCTAAAGCTATTGAAGTATTTGCGGAAATAATAAGTAAAAAATATTTTTTAACAAAAACAAAACTGACTTCACACTCAAAACCAAAAAATAAATATTTAACCAACTTCTTTCTACAACATCTAGAAGTTGGTGTCAAGTGAAACATAAAAATTACTATATTTTGTAAATTTGTTGTTTTTTTATGTTTAATCTGTGAATGTTGCCTAAACGAATACATGGATAATTAGTATACAGCCAACATCGAAGTACAGTACTATCGCGCAGAATCCGTAGCTGGCGTAAAGAGGCATACTCTGTACAGCGGTCAGCATTTTTATTGCGGTTACACTTTTATCCGTCTAGCTCCCATCCGCCGAACGTCTGACTAACGTGCGATAAGGATCTTAGTTACAAAAAGCATGTAAACTGTTTGCCACTGCCCACTGGTGGCTGTGGTCGGTGGTCAGTTACGTCCCCCGGCAGTGGAAGTAGACTTGTGAGGCCCACGCTTGCCAAAGTTAGCGTAGAGCTCATATACCCGTAGCCCTGGCATAAGGCGCAGGACGGAACACCCAGGGGTTTTAGTGGGTATCCCTGACTGGGGAGTGGCAATATCATGGCACCAGTTCTGGCTGGGCATGCCAGTGCCACCTCCGACCTGGCGAATCCTACACATGGGTTGCGAACTAACCCCCTAAAGTTCTACCCTTGTCCCGGCCTATGGTTCTCAATCGGATTTCCCCTTGCTAAAAAAACGTTGGTCAATTTGCGCCCAACCTAAATAATGAAAATTCACTGAGTACAAATGTAAGCGCACATTCCCTTAATAAGGCCATTAAGGTGCAAACAGACTAGGTTCCGGTCCGTCAGCACTAATAACTTTAAAAGGGTTATGCTGTTATTACGGTTTAACCAGGTTATGATGTTATAAAAAGTATAAATATAATTTTACCAGATGTAATGTTTGTAATACAAATTTTAGGTAATTTCATAGATGTTTGTGCCCACTCTTAGGTCACTTTTAATAATTTTATTCACAGGTGAAATTCAACAGTATTGTAATTAAATTAATAATATTGCAATAATTATAAAGACTGTACACAAATCTGTAATTCCTTTCAATTTAAAATCAGTTTATTTACAAAGCATTTAAAATAAACAAAATGAAATTAAAACAATTATGTCATCATTTTCTTCTAATGGATAGAACCAGAAATAAAGATATCCGTAAAAGAACTGCTTAAGGTGACCAACAAAGCTTGGAAAGTGAACAAGTTGGCAGTGGACCGGTCACGTCGATTACAGGACCCGTGTCCGATGGAGCAAACGTGTCCTGGATTGGAGACTGCGTCTCGGTAAATATAGCGTAAGACGCCCTACAACCCGGTGAATTGACGACCTGCATGGTCACCGGCAGTTGGTTGAGGAAGGCGGAAGACCGTGATATACGGCGCAGACTTGGAGAGGCCTACGTCCAGCAATAGACATTGAATAGCTAAAGAAAAGAAGGGAAGATGTTGTTATTTAGGCAATAAATCACGATTGCGTTCGTAGCGTCTACCTCAAAGCCCGCGGGGTTCGCTTTCTTATTTATTTTTCTTCGCAAGGTCTTCAGCATTCCTTCTGTGACACCATTAGTACCCAAGTTATGTTTTACGACGTCAAGTAAGTGTGGCACTATTAAGCCAGTAAATGGTGCTGTGCAATAATTGAAGTCTCAAACCATGTACAAAGAATATATACAAATTTCCAATAGTGGTAGTTGGGCATCGACGTTATTACAAAAAGCTGGCCCGGATCAGTCCACCCGCGGTTAAGACAGTTGGCTGGCATGCACCGATAGACAGACATAGAAGGCGGCATATCAGATGCCGACAATCACGGTCTCTCCCCGTCCCTGCCATGGACGCGAGGAGACATAGTCCCCCTCCCACGGGATAGACTAGGCATGTTGCTGAGAAGTTCCTGTCACCGTTTCTTCTCAGCCATAACTCGTTGTGAAACTGCAGTAAGATAGTGTAAGCCGCCTCGAACCGCCGGTCCCGGTCCCACGGGATCCTTCGCCCGTTTTCAGTAAGTGCATTCTTGTCACCCTCGAGCAGGTCGCCCTCAAGCCCGAGCGCCTTCGCTTCGCGAAGCAAATGCGTTCGTTCCGAAAACCCCGGTAAAGTTCTAAGGTCTACGGCCCAACAAAATAAAGTCAAGTCCAATAAAAAAATTGTCGTTGGGTTCAGGCTTGCGAGGCATTGCAAAAGCCTAGCTGGAAGATCTTTCTTCGAGACAAGGGAGCATTCCACCTCGCTCGTTCACACTTAGTCGCATCACCCTAAGCCAGCATTTCTTGGCGATTCTTGGGTCTATCCCTCTCTTCTGGAACACTAAGGCCATAAATAATACTTTCCATTTAAAATTTAGTTTTTGAAAAATTATAGGCAAGTAAATATTGGTATAAGAGATGAAAGCATAAATTACGAAACATTTATCCGGATGTATAACAAAGCATCACAATAACCAGACCGCAAATCTGGATGAAAAAATTGGACAATGTTGAAACAAACCCCCATTGTTTAACATTGTGATAATATATTCACGAGCAAATCTCGTTTAATAAACGGAGTATCGGACCGGATTATCCGGACCGGGTTGGCCCGTTCGACCGGTTGTGATATTTAATTCTTCGCAAACATTAATCCGTTTAAGTCGAGCGGTTTATGTGTAATTAAGTGCCAGCTTTTACCCGCGGCTTTGTTTTAGGGTTCCATAGCTGTTTTTGCAAAAAGTTATTTTTGGAAGTAAGACGTGGTAGAGCTTTGCTGAAATCACTATCTTGATTATAGCTCTTAGGGTCATGAAGGTGTGAAAGGTCGATAATCTAATTTTGACTCTCTGACTCCCGCTCTGGCACCTCTTTCATACAGCGACGCCATTAAATATTCAATTCATTCTCTCTCGTATCACGCCACATAACGGCACTAATACTTTTAAACCTAAATATAACTAAAATAATGCAAATAATATCAAAGCAATTTGGATATTTATTAAATCGGTAAACACATTGTTCATACAGTGCAGGGTGTCAAACTCCGGAATGCGTTGCCTCTTACTGTCGGAGAGGGTAAAACATTACCTACTTTTCGGAACTTAGAAAATACTGTCTTTAAATAAATATGTCGAATATAATAAACATTTACATATTTATCTATTGTAATATATGTTAATATAAAATGCTTGTCATATATAATCTATATATTAATAGGTAAAGCAAAAACTTTGTAGCCCTTTTTACGAGAATTGCGCGGACGGAGGAGTATGAAATTTCGCACACTTATAGTTTACATAGAGAAGAAGCGACGAATGCTAATATTTTTTTTAAATGCTGCAATGAAAATACATTGAATCAATAAAAAAAACATTACACACACTACCATGTATTCGACACAGACACGCATATATACTCTTTCTCTTATGTTTTTTGTTGCCTTGGCAAAATCTATAGAAGTATAGTCTTTGACATTAATTATTATGGTCGAATTTCGAGCACGGGCGAACACTAGTGTAATAAAGTGTAAATATATTTATTTAGATAATTTCATATATAGGTATTTTATAAATTTGGAGAAATTAGTGTAAGTATGTATATTTAAATTGTACAGCCCTATCTTTCTTCTTCTCCCCCTACTTAGACAGAGTAGTTAATTATTTATTTTAAGCTAGGTTGCCTGGAAGAGATAGTTTTTAGCGATAAGGCCGCCTGTTGTTTTGCCAAGATGTATTATAACTATGCGTTTTGTTTTCGAAATTGTTTACTTTGGTGAGCAATAAAGTGTTACCTAATCTAAATACGACAGAACATGCTTCCACATCGCCACGATGCCCGAGTTTCATGCGGATACACATGCAAACGCAGAATATCGGCGTGAAACGGTTAGCTCTGATTGAAAATCGTATATTGAACAATGAGTAAGAGTTCCGATGGCCCACATCCCTCTTCTCCTAACCTACCTTCCCTATCCCATCCCTCTAATCCAATCCCATATTTCCTCCCCTTTATCCCATTAGTTCTGTCTGACCCCTCTAACCCATACCCTGCAGCCCATGCCCTCTAACCCTTAGGGCTTGTCCACATCACCACGGCACGACGTCGGTAACGTGAAGCGGTGCGGAGTCGCGGCGCGGCACGTTGACGTGACGTGCAAATTTACGTTACCGTGTCGTAAAAATGCACGTCACGATTCCGCAACGTTAAACGTTGTATTGTAAAATTCCGGTACATTTTTCACTCACGAACCTGTGAAATAGTAGTCTCTTTATAGATAGTAGTGGTCGCACAGTGGTCGAAATTAGACCATAATTAATTTAAATTATAAATTAGAACATTATTAAGGTTCTGTTGTCAAAGACTATACTTCTATAATCACAGATTTCGCCAAGACTACACTGTTAATTTGACTTTAACATCAAACAAAAGAGTATATATGCGTGTGTGTCATATACATGGTAGTGTGTGTAATGTTATTTTTTTTGTTTATTTTATGTACTTATTATGCATAATTTAAAAAAAAATAGCATTCTGCACTCCTTCTCTACATAAACTATAAGTGTGCGAAATTTCTTACTCCTCCGTCAACGCAATTTTCGTAAAAAGAGGTACAAAGTTTTTGCTTCACCTATTAATATAATAATGGATCGCACGAGACGTATACTGCTACTGCTATTGTTAAAATATAATCAAAAATTTCTGTTATTCTTCTGCACAACTAATAGCTAGGACAATCAAACATTAATCTTATATATACAATGCACTCTTTGATCTGAGCGAGCACATCGTAGGCACGTACCGCTTCCGACGACGTCTGACGCGTCATTCCGCGGCGAGGTTGCCGTAACGTGCTTTAGCAGGTCACGACATTGCACCGCGCCGCGACACCGCGCCGCGACACCGCGCCGCGACACCGCGCCGCGACACCGCGCCGCAATATCGCACCGTTCCACGTTGACGACGTCGTGACGTGGTGATGTGGACAAGCCCTACCCTCTAATCCATACCCTCTACTCCATCATAAAGGCTGTCTATACGGTCTGCTGGTTTGCCAGCTTTGCAATAAAAAAAGAATGATAACTTAAAATAAACGCAGACAAATTCGCAGGGAATGCCCTAGCAAAATACTTCTCTCAACACAACTAACTAAATAAAATTGTGGCAAAGTGATAAAATTTGTTGCTTATTTGTAGTATTGGAAAACAGATTTCGCCTTTACAGGGGAGTTTTTTTGGGACGAAATAAATACGTTTGGTACACACAGGCGCTATTTACGGAGTTATTGGCTTGCTTATTGGTATCGAGGGTGTTTACAGTGTTATTTATGGGGTGAAGAAGGGGGCGAGTTGATACCTAGTCACATAATGTCTATATCGACCTGTATAACTTAAAGTAGAACACTGAAATTACGAATGGCTGACGTATGAAACCGTTGTAAGCGCATTCGCGTTCCAAACTCAAAGGACTCGGGTTCGAAGCCTGATCAAAAAGTATGCACAACTTAGAGCGTTACTACATGCTCCATCGTGGAGGAAAACATTTTGATAAACCTGCGAGATAACCAGTTTGTTAAATCTGCCTGTCTTGGACAAACGTGGCGGGTATACTGTCCTCCCTTTTAAAGAAGTGGCCTGAGCCCAGCAATGGGACATATATAGCCTGTTAATACTACAGAAGTAATCTATACTACTGAAGTCGTGGTAGCGTAATGGTTAGCGAGCGTGTCCCAGACTCAAAGGGCGCGGGTTCGATCCTAGCCGGAACGCATGCACCACTTAGGCAGTTTTCTGACCTAATGTGCATATTGTTACAATTACCACGTGCTAACAGCGGTGAAGAAAAACGTCTAGATGAAACCGAGATAAACGATGTGTCAAACCTGCCAAGCCGCCATTGACAAACATGGCGGGTATACTGTCCGTTTCCCTATAGACTAGCAGTGAGACGTTTATGGGCTGTTATTATCTTCTTTATATATAAAAATGAATCGTAGAAACGTATGTACGAGCATAACTTGAGAACGACTTTAACGATTTTGATGATATTTGTTTTGTGTGTTTGAATGGGTCCCCGGATGGTTTAGATTCACAATTGGAACCGGTAGGTGGCACTGAGATCGGGTTTTAGAATCCTCCTAATCACTTGGACCGATTTTGGTGATTTTGTTTTTGTGTCATGAAACAAAGTTTAGGAATTCAGAAAATATGGCGGTACGAAGTTCGCCATGTCAGGTATTATATTACTACAAATGGCCGCCGCTTCTTCCCTTTAAGCCACAATATGTTGCGAAGCGCTTATAAATTAGATTAGGCTACAATCCCTATTAATATAATAAATGCGAAAGTAACTCTGTCTGTCTGTCTGTTCCGTTTTCACGGAAAAACTATTGTATCGATTTGGCTGAAATTCAGTATATATATATATATATATATTTTAGTTTAAGACATTTATTTCTCAAAAGAATTTACAATTCACTTACAGAGAAATAACTAGTTACATTTAATTCACATTTACCCCTATTAGCGCATCTGTCCATTTATTATTGTAAAATTTAGATAATTTTTTGTTTTTCGAATGGATTTAGTTAATTATTTGTAATGTGTGAGGGTAGTCTTGAGACAAAAGTCGGAGCAATGCGACTTCATTCATTTGTTCATTAAGCAAAGGGCTTATTAAAACGCGTAAAGCGATTTGAAAATAAAGTAAAGTGTTTTTGGCAGTCAGTCTGTCTGTTAGTTACTAAGTAGCTTTACAACAACAAATGGTGCAGTGCAAACAGATGGATAAAATTATTTTTGCTTGATAAATAACTTCCAAATTAAAAATAAATAAATATATATTAATTTAGTCAAGTAAAGAGCAGTCCTTTAGAATATGGTTTTTCAATAGTTTTTTGAACAGTAAGAACGATTTTACTTCTTTAATATTTTTCGGTAGATTATTATATAGCAAAACGCCCTCATGAGTTACATTCTTTTTTCCGTAGTTTGTTCTGGGTATGTTGATTAAAATGTTATTTGCTTGCCTAGTTCGTAGTTTTGCAGTGGAATGATCTTTATTTTTAGTAAATAATATTTGTGTGTGTATGTCTTTGTGTAGAATTTTTCTTATTAAAATACATGTGTTGTATATGTAAGTTTGCTTTATATATATATATATATATATATATATATATATATATATATATATATATTCTCGATGCTGAAGATGAACATAGGATACTTTTTATCCCGAAAAATGGGACAGTTTCCGGGATAAAAATATATTTGTCTCTCTATTTGTTATGCTTTTACAAAAAAACTACTAGACCGATTTGGCTGAAATTCGGTATAATGTAATTTTAATACCGAGCGTGGACAAGGGATACTTTGCATCCCGGATAATGGAATAAGTTTGGGGATAGATTTATGTAAAGATTATGCCAGAAAATAGGATAGGTTTTTATTTTGTGATTTGCCATTGATTTGATTTAGTCGATTTGGTCGACTTTGTCATTTTGGTGTGTAGTTTTAATACCGAAATATGGCATAGATACTTTCATCCGGGAGATGGGATAGTTTGCGATATAAACTGAACTGAATCTTCCGGGGCAAATAGCATTAAGATAAAAATTTAATACAATATTACCTGTGTTGTAACCTCTTTAAACAAGAGGCTCGCACTAGAGGAAAACCCGCGGCGCAGCCGCGGGATTAAATCTAGAAGAGTATATAACAGCCATAAATAAAAATTTTAATTAAATAATCAAAACGAACAAGTTGGGGGTAGACTAAATAATACTTGAACGTAAGAAAACTACGTTTTAACGGTTTTAAGCGCGGTAATTTACTTGATTTTTATTATTACAATGTTTCGTATTCGACGTTAAAATGTAGTTGTATTATGTATACTAGTTGCGAAAACTTTAAGAATATACAATACTTTAAGGCTTAATCATTACTCATTGACATTTGACTTTTTTTGTATTCCGTTATCACGGCTACTGAAAAGTTGCCAAAATATCGAAATAAGAATCACTTCAAATGTCGCGTTTAAAACAGGTGAGGCGCAATACAGTGTAACCTTGCTATAACAAATCTGTAGAAGATAAGAAAATATTCGTTATATCAAGAAATTTGTTACAATGAGGTTTGTTATATGGAGGTTGGTTTGGTCTAAGATTATTTTTAGCAATATTAAAAGATACTTTAAAAAAGTAAATATAATTATGTACAATAACTCTTCTTCTCAAAGCATCCACACATTCATCGGCATGTTATAGTGGTTCTTTCTCCACCCACGCATTTAGACTATGGAACGCTCTGCCACATACGAACCGAGATAGTTCATCGGAGATGAGCTTCAACAAAAAGTCAAAGAGCACTACCTGTCTTAAATTATCCTTATATGTTTATACTTTACATTATATATATATATATATATATATATATATATATATGTGTGTGTGTGTGTGTATGTTTTTCTTTAGTATATATTCTAATTCTGTAGTTGTTTTTTTATATCTTTATATTATTACATAGTTATATACATATGTGTATACATAGTTAAATCATAAAATATTTTAGTGTACACAACCCTGCTTTTTGTTCTCCCCTTCTCGCTATACTCATAGGTTTGCTGGACGAAATCTCTTTTAGGGTTAAGCGCGCCTTTGTACATCACTACTATTCTATAATTTCAAACGTAACTTTTTATGTACAATAAAGAATAACTTAACAATTATTACGTGTATAAGTAATACAGGCTGTTTTAATTTATATTTTATTTTATTTATTTTATAAGGGAAACTTAAAATAAAAAGTGAAAGACATTGTAATGAATGCACTAATATCTACTTGCCTTAACATTAATTTATTATAAAAGTTCAAATTCCTGGATTATGTTAAGGTAAACAAATATATTTGAACCAGTCGAGAAATGAATTCTTATTACATCGATAGGTTGAACACTTTATGCAGAGGTTGTATGTGGACAAATATCGTTATACAGAGGTTAATTAAACTTTCTAATCTTTCTATTTATGTTTTGCAACGGTTAAAAATTCGTTATAAAAAGGTTTTTTTTTTATAAAATAGTATTCTTAAGCATAGTGATTATATCCTCTTTGTTTTTTATTGTTAATCTCAGCATCTGTCATTGTCAACATTGCAATGTTATTTTTGCACGTTTCTATATTTTATTAACATAACATTCATTGAAATGGCGGCAGTACTGTTTCTTTTACTTGTGCAGGCAAAATTCGACTTTAAGGTGACGAACCTTTTCATACCGCGACTGTACTGTAACTAAAGTCAATCATATATACCGCTTCTCATCAAGATGAAAACTTAATGCAATCTCAAGTTTCCCTCTATTTCCTTCAAGTACATTTAATCATACTTGGAAACCAATCAGTCGGATGGAATGGCTTTGATTTGGAGAGGGGAAACTAGATTCCTCTGATGAATATGAAATTATTCACGTTAGAAGCTTTGAATATGTATAATAAGGATACATCATTGTGTCTGCTGTCGCGGTAGCGTAATGGCTAGCGCACGTGTCCCAAACTCAAAGGGCGCGGGTTCGATTCTGGCCGGAACGCATGCACCACTTAGGCAGTTTTCTGACCTAATGTGCATATTGTTACAATTACCACGAGCTAACAACGGCGAAGGAAAACATCGTGATGTAACCTGCACATCGAGATAACCGATGTGTCAAACCTGCCAAGCCGCCTTGGACAAGCGTGGCGGGTATACTGTCCGTTCCCGCTATAATGGGAGGCCCGAGCCCATCAGTGGGATATTTATGGGCTGCTATTATTATATTGTGTCTACTGTACGTAGCGGATGTCATAAAATTTCTTTGAGGCCGGCGGCGCGTTGGTAACATCCCTGGTGTTGCAAACGTCCTTAAGGCCTACGCAGACCGGGACGGCGTGGCAAGGGATTTTGCCGTCAGTCAGCGCACATTAGCGCCTTGCCACGGCGCGACAAAGCACGCCTCGGCAGCTCCTGCTGCCCGATACACTTTTAGTCTTCAGTTGCGTTTGATCGTGTGTTGATGTGCCTAAGTTTTAAAATGGTAGATTGGGATTTGGTTTTAATATCGATTATTGCAGTGTGCATTGCCCGCTGCTCTACCCCCGCCGGCTCACTCCGCGGTATGTCAAAACGAGCGGCGGAGTCCTTGGTATGCCGTTGCCTACTCGCAGTACCTATGCGCAGTACGCTACGGCATCCTGCCACGGGAGCCCGTGGCGCGTCTTTCAATGCCACGGCATGCATCATTTTAAAGCATAGAAATTTATGTAGTAATAATAAATAATAATAAAAATTTATTGTAAAAAAGCCAGATACAATGACAAAGAATGTTTAAATTAATTTAAATCTATATACATATGTTGACATGTCATTTCCCTAACCCCCAAACTAGGTTTGCACCTGTGTCTTAGGGGTTAGTTGTTGGTTCACATAACTACGTTCATTACTCGACAGAAGAACTCTTCTAGAAACACTTTTCTACTTTTTTTCATGTATTCAAATATGATTGATACAGAATTACTTGGCAGGAGAATTTATGTTGTTCTTCGTTCATGACAGCCTTTATTGTATTATTTAACTGTAGAATAAAAACAGAAACTCCTATATTATTTTATTTATGTTTATATCTTAAAATTAAAGAAAAACATATCAAAATGTTTCAGTTTTAAGCCGTGCGATTAGTTAAACAACCATTGCTCAACGAGCCCCTGTAAAAAAACTAAAATAAAAGTAGATTTATAAAAAAAACTACTTTGATGAAATTTAAATATTTTTTTGATATATATGATATGATATAGTTCATTTATAAAAGTTTAACACTTATTTCATCAAAAACAGTCGATATTTAACGTATATAGAATAAATTGACACCGAAACAATATTTTTACTTTTTTGATGCAAAACTAACAATCCATCTGTGTCTGTAATTCAATTGATAAGTCAGCGTGGACAGTCGTCTGATGAAAATCCTAGGTCCGCATCTTTTTGCTATTTGACAAATTTATATAGGGTGTATAATTTCCTAGATATTTCCATTGCTCAACTTACTTTTATGCTCAACAAGCCCCTCTCTACCCTATACACAAAATTAAAATTTTCATCACGACTTGTTTAACAAGAATTCGCTATTGTTGACACCTACTTGCAGCTCGCGCTCTCCAGATTTTGTTTTCGTTGACTTGAACCTCTTAATGTTCGATATGGACTCCTAGGGGTCCATATGGACCACTTTGGGGACCTATGCTATAGATCATAGGTTCCCAATGGGACGGTAACGCCCCTTAGTGTGTGCTGGAGCTTTTCGTAGGGTCAGTAGCGGGTGTCCAAAGGCAAATGGTGGTCACGGCGTACCTATCTAATTAGAAATTTAATTAATGACTTTTAAAATACCTCCATTGATTATCTATTGACTCTCAGCCACAACCACAAGGAGTACGATTAGAGAGAGAGAGAGAAATTATTAATTTTTAATTTGTGATTATTAATAAATAATAGACAGACATGTAAAATTGATATATTTGACTATTATCTAAAAGGAGACGTTGGATTTTTTATTCTTGTAAAGGGGGCGGCAGTCCATACAAGGTTGGGAACCTCTGCTATAGATTGATATACATTTATTCATTCACCTGAGGGGCCCTACAATAAAGAACTAACTTTCATATTAACTTAACAATTCACAATTCTGTTAACTTTTGTGATACACAATCTTCATACACACTATTTAAATTTGCTCCGCATTTCTGCTATTGTTAATTGCTGCTTATTAACGTAAGGTTTTTCATTTACTTTTAATTTCCGGACAGACAGACATAAGGCTCGATTGATGTAATGTGTTTAACGTTGCCTATGGACTGTGCAACATTAGGAGCGACGCCAACGCGTTTTTTATTATACACTCGGTCCCTGGCGAACTAATTCTACCAGGGTCAAGACAATTTTAAAATTATCACACTGACTTATCCTAGTAAAGAAAGAAATAAAGAAAGTAGAGGATACGCTGAAGATCAACCTTCAGCCATCTGATAACCAGATGAGACATATTTTTTATCAAACTATATTGATTTACTAGGATATGCTCGCGACTTTGTTCGCGCTTCACTTGAAATTCTCGCTGGATTCCCGGGACACAAAGAATGTAAGCTATCGTTTTAGTGGAAACTGTGTCGGATTAAGCTATTTTTATGCATCCGAACAACTTCAAACCACTCCCGGGAAAATTCCCGCGGGATTCCTGAGACAAAAAATATCACACATTTTTTTATATT
Source organism: Dendrolimus houi (assembly GCA_039645545.1). Classification (NCBI taxonomy): domain Eukaryota; kingdom Metazoa; phylum Arthropoda; class Insecta; order Lepidoptera; family Lasiocampidae; genus Dendrolimus; species Dendrolimus houi. Next base: position 23,135,126 of record CM077122.1, read on the forward strand.
TTTTTATAGCTGGAGTACTGCAGACAGGCTGACGGCCCACCTGGTGGAAAGTGGTTACCGTCGTGGACGTTTGCAACATCAGAAATGTCACCAACACGCTGCCGGCCTCGAAGAAATTTTATGACACCCTTTTTGAAAAACTCCATATCTTAGCGCTGTGGGAAAACCTTGGTTGGGAGCTCATTCCAAATCCCCACGGTACGCAAGAGAAACGTTCTACAGAACCGTTGCGTACATGAGCGAAGCGGCTCAAGGAAGTGGGGGTGAACTCCCGCTTTTAACTTTTGTTAGGTAGGTATTTTAAATTTGCTATAGATCAGTAAAAAAAAAAATTGTAATTCGACTTTTTTTTATACTGGCCATTTTAAATTATTCCTAGCAAAATTCCGGCGGGATTCCCAGGATAAAAAGTAACGCATAGTTTAAGTAAGAATTAGCTGTCGATCAGCGAAAACCGCATCGAAATCGGCCCAGTAGTTTTTACGTGAATCTCGTACAAACAGACAAAAAATTTAAAAGATTCATCACTTTTTCCATCGTTTATATAGTCTGTTCCAGTGGTTTTTTTTTATTAGCTTTAATGTACAAACACGACGTGTCTAGAATTTTATAATATTACTAGCTGACCCGGCGAACTTCGTACCGCCATATTTTCTGAATTCCTAAGACTGTATCATGACACTAAAACAAAATCACCAAAATTGCTCCAGGTGATTATAAGGATTCTAGAACCCGATGTCAGTGCCACCTACCGGTTCTAATTGTGAATCTAAACCATCCGGGGAACCCATTCAAACACACAAAACAAATATCATCAAAATCGGTAAACTCGTTCTCAAGTTATTCTCGTACATACATTTCTACGGTTCATTTTTATATATAAAGATAGATAGATAAACACGCCTTTGACAGCTCGCCAATCGAAGTGTTCATGGTTATGTTTAAGTAAACTAATTTTAAACATTTTTTTTCATAACCTTCAACTCTTTTGATAACCTAACAAATTTAGTTACAACTCATAGCATCACAAGAAAACTACTGAATGGATTTAAATGAAACTCGATATAGTTCTAGCTGGTAGCTCATATACCGGTTCGTATAGTTCGCGCCACGTAAAAAGAACGCTGGCTCTGAACCTGCGCAGGGAGCGTTTTATCGATCAAATTGGTGGTAAACTATCCATTTTTAATTTCAGCCAATTCCAAAGTACTAAGTAGCTAGTAAAGTACCTAATAAGAATCTACAATAAAAACAATTACACATAAAACATTACCCTAGTATAATTAAGATACTGCGCAGACACATCCCCGCCACTACCGCTCAGCGTTCTTTTTACGTGGCGCGAACTATATGTTAGGATATATTTTATCCCGATAAATGATGTCATTTCGGTGGGATAGACGAAAAGAGCCAAAAGATGGTCGTAAGTTAGAAGAAGAAAGAGAATATATTTATTTAGGACAAGATACAAAAAGTCATACAAGATAATAGATCTAACAATTAATTGTGGTGTCTTAAAAAGACTCTTCATCAGTGTTCGATTTAGATTCGACTCACCGATAGCTCGTTGTAGATTGTTATTTGAAAAGCAGTATCGTATAGAAATTAAAATTCCGTTGGAATTATTATACACTTTATTAAAACTATACAAAGACGTATAACACAGGTACAAATATAACTGAACATAACCAGTCCAAACGTAATGCACAATTCAATAACACGCGCAAAGTCCGGCACTAAATAGATTACCAAATGTACACACGTCTTGCTTCGCTTGTGATTATCGCTCGACTGACCCTTCCTCAATCGGTCCTTTCCTTTATATTGCATAAATTCAAATATGTCTGCCCGGCAAACGACGACGCAATTTCTTAGAAATCGTAACCCGCACACCTGGCTAATGACTGCCATAAAATATACAATACACAATGGGCTGTTTTCTAATCACCAATTTTAAACACAAAGTGAACAAAAGAAGTCCAAATGCTGAAAGGTAATAAAATTTGCAAAACAGCTATGCAGGTGTGAATTTGTCTTTGTCGGTCGTAGCACTATGTAAAAAACCGAATTAAGTTTTTATGTAAGTAAAATAAAGCTACTGCTTAGGGCTTGATATGCAGCGTAGCAGCGGGGTTAACATCTAGCATTAAGTAACGTAGTTACCGTTCAGAAGATTCAACTCTTGCTGTCAAAATATCAAGCAGTGATCTTATATTATCAAAGAACTTTTTCAATTCTTATTTTATGATATTCCACTCATAAAAATACAAAAGTTGGCGTTCTCCATTTTCCGTTAAATTAAAATAATCCGGTCAAGTGGGTATCGGTGATTGATAAAGTGGGATCCATTTATTGACGAGACATTTCAAATACACTTGGATTAACTGAAATCTCTCTGACAGGCTCTTAATTTACGAACTTTTATTACTATTTAGATCATAATATTCCAAATGCGGGTAGTGTTTGTAAATATTTGTATGATTCCAAGTTTGTTCTTTAATTCTTCACAACTTTAGTAATGATGCGATTATTGTCATATTATAGCGGCCAGCAGGCTGCCTAAAGCCTAATTCGCACTTCGCTAGTAATTTAGTCGAGTACCTAGTAGTTTAGTAACTAAAACACTCGCTACTGCCCAAAAATCGTTGGCACTGCGATCGAGTAGAGTATATAACAGCGTGGTGTTTTGCAAAAGGAACCATTCAACGCAATAAAGTAAATCAGCTAATAAAGCTACTGGCAATCGCTATTTTAGAAGAGGTGGACTAGGAGCTACGAATTTATTCTTTATTTTTGTAATGGAACTTAATATTCCACAAAAATTCACATGATAAATACACAGAAACGAATTTTAAAGTGGTTTCTTCGCTCCAGCGAAATGACATTTTACGGCGGCTAATGATCTCGACTAAAATGTGTTCGTATTTGTTTAAAACAAATGAACGAGTAAGCAGTCACGCGTGGTGGGATGCGCTACTCGCTGTAAAAGATAGAACGAAATGGATCGACTCGACTAAATGATTTGCTAATCTACTCGACTAAATTGTTGTTGTTCAGACATGTTTAGTTATTAAATTACTTGGTACTCGACTGAATTACTAGTGTAGTGCGACTAGGCTTAAGGGATGTAATCGTGACAAGCCGCCTTCGCGTTATTCGCCGCTCTTCCCTAGACAGCTAAACGCTGCCAACAGTCTGTTTCGGTCAACGCGCGAGTACAGACCTGCCGCGGTTATCATGTAACGCTCGAAAACATTTACTGGTAGTGCTTGTATTATCTATTGTAAACTTTTTTTATATAAAATGTGTTACAATAGTAGTTTCATTACACAAACCGGCAAACATACACCACAATATATGATTTGCATATAATTATCAGGATTTTATTGCTAACTTTTTATTTAAATTATACACATATAAACGAGTAAATACAAACATGTGTACATTTCCTCATACATAAAGTAATATTTTAATTATATAAACTTTCCTGTCGTAAGACGTGTCAAAACAACCCACAGCCAGGTGGTACGGTATTTGCTCGTCTGGATAGCTACAATCCCTGGTCTAGAGTATGCCGCCATAACAACATCGTCTTGTGTTCCGGCATTATTGGCCAGGTTCCAGTTTCTCTTTAGAGAGCGGCAGCAGAATGGTTGGCACCTTTGCTGTTACAAATGTCCATAGGCGATGGTGACCGCCTATTGTGTATTGTAATCCTTTATGATGGTCGATAGCCAGGTGTAGTTCTTGGAAGATCCAGTCCACGCAGTCGATTGTTGTATCGTATAGTTAGTATAAAACAATGCCCGAACGGCGGGGTGGGCAGTCAAACGACTTTTACGATACGAGCAAGACGTGCGTACATTCGATGAGCTATGTAGTGACGGACTTAGCGCGTGTTATTGAATCTTGCAGTTTGTACTGGTTGCGTCCACTTATATTTGTATCTGTGTTATACGTGTTTGTATAGTTCTAATAAATTATATAGTAATTCCAACGGCATTTTTAAATCGAGTCCCGTAACTTGTATCAATATTATATCATGTAATAAATACACCCACATCCCAATGAATTTACGTAGTAAACAAACCATTTTTCTAATAAAGTTTAAAATAATGAAATAAAGTAGAACATTTTTTTTATTTTAAATAGTATAGTATAGTGTCGATGGTTTAATAGTCTGTGCGTTACACGATTCACAGAACATCACATCACTATAATGTCACTCACAACAATAAAGTACCACTATTATGTCATTAGTTTCATGTGGGCTTTACTGTCCAGAAATATGTAACTTGATAGACGTGCAAACGTCAAAAGTAAAAGAAACGCTTGAAAACAGTATAGTATGGATAAAAATAGATACATTACTAGTCCCGAATGCAAACCACGTGTATACTACATAATTTTATGCAAAGAAGTTTAAAAAATGCCTCACTTCCTTTGAAGCCTTTGCTAACGTAGACGCCGTCTATATTTTTATTCATTAATCTGAGCCTCAAAGTTGTATTAAACATGTACAATAACCAAGTTATATACTATAACATAGTACTGTACTAAAGCAGTTTCAAGCAGGTAAGTGTGTATCACGTCTATGCAAACGCAACTTATTTGAACAATTGATACTCGAGCCAAGGCTTGAAAAAGTTATCTATACCTATATTACCTTTAAAAATATAGGCAATTACCGGCATTTTCGAAAAAGATACTGCCATACCGATATACACACATGGAAAACACACACGGTGTTCCTCAAGGAAGTGTTTTTGGGCCATTACTTTTCCTGATATATATTAACGATCTTCCTGACATAACTAGTTTTAAATTCACATTGTTTGCGGATGACATATCTATTATATTAACTGAGAACAAAAATAAAAAACATAAAACATGACGATGAAATTAATAATACTATTGACAATGTAATCAACTGGTTTGACATGAATAATTTGCACGTAAATCTGGTTAAAATTAACTATGTACAATTTGAAACTTGTGATTCTAAAGTAGATGAAAGAAATATAATATATAAAGGAACTAAAATTAATGAGACAAATAATACAAGATTTCTTAGGATAATTATAGATAAGTACTGTAATTGGAAAATGCATGTTGACCAAATTAGTAAAAAAGTTAATAGTTTTGTGTGGCATACAAAGTTAAGAAAAATTTCATCATTAAGTACAGTACTAATGGCATATCATGGATATGTGGCTTCGGTACTACGGCATGGGATACAGAAATAAACAGAGCATTTTTAGCTAAAAAAATATATCCTAGCTATTGTAGGTATCCGATTTTATGAGACTTGTAAGCCTCATTTTTACAAATTTTACCACTGCCATGTATGTATATTTATGAAATTTGCTTATTTATCACAAACAATTTTACGATTTTTACTACGGCTAAAGACTTGTATCCAAACAATACTAGAAATAGTGAACGACTAGTATTAAATATGGCACCAAAAACAACCCTCATTACCAGAAACTGCTATAACAAGTGCATTCAAATCTATAATAAAATTCCAATCCACATAAAAGAGTTTATGATAAATAAATTTAAAATTCAGTTAAAGGAATGGCTCTTAAATAGAATGTTTTACTCGGTGGACGAATTCCTCAATTGTAAATAAATACCTTCCTTGACATATGAATGTTATTATTATTATTACTATTATTTTTTGGGATTTATCAGTATTTTTTTCATGTGTTCATTTAACATTATATAATTTAATAAAATTTATTATAAATATTTGTATGCTGCAATGTGAGCAAAACATGTATACACTATAACATATATGCCAACTGTTTCACTATGTTTTGAGCAAATAAATTTGATTTGATTATATTTTTACCGTTCCTTGGTAACTTTATGATTTTAAAGTTATAATATAAATTTAAACATCGTATGTATAACGTTATACGTATCGTTAAGTTTTACGTTATTTCAGGCGACGGTGCCATTTTTTAGAATTGGCTTCGTTACGACTGCATGTTACGGAAACAACCGACAAATACAAATCTAAGTATTACACGCGCTCTTAACACAATGTTGTTTGACAATCTTTGCGAGTGAGAGAGCGGTGATGGTAACAAAACATCTATAACGGTAAAATTACCGATAAAAATAGTATTAACGTTATATTTTTTACCAGTAAAATGGCTATAAATAACGATAAGTTTTATAACGCTATTTATTTTTTTACCGCTATCTGAACTTAGCATAAATAATGATACCACATTTTTACCGGCATTTCAAGCCCTAGCTACCGATTTCCCAGATCATCAGATAAAAGTTATCAGTCGAATAAATTTTAATCAGGGCGAATTCAAAAGTGAAACCATTCAACTGTTTTATTTATGCAACTGACATTTTTAATTTTTTCATGTTATACTTTATTAATATCAACAACTTTTGTCAGGTGATTGAAAAATCGGCCTTTAAACGAAAACTTACAATGTGACAGGTCGAGATGATTAAAAAACGCCAGACGGAACCCCAAAATATAGTCGAATTTTTTATATAATGTTATCTCTCGTAAACTGGGATTTTTTAAAGAGTTTTCAAACACAAATTGCGGTGCTCGTTTTAGAATAAAATATGAGTGAACTTCTTAAATAGGCTCTGGCGAAACTTTTCGCGTTTTAACATAAACCTTTGCTGGCTTACGAGGGTTAGCTTCCAGCTAACTAGTTACACGAGACAGAGTTAAATATGTTACAAAATTATAAAGGCTTGCGAACTAGACAACGAATTTAATTTTGCGGTTTTAGTACTCTCTTATTAGGGTCAAACACAAAAAAGTTTTACATTTCTACAGGAGAACACTACAAATGTTGGAACAATATATTTATATGTTTTGATTCGCAAACGGATTGCTATGTGAAAAGTTGTTTAATTTTTACATGTTTCTATAATTAAAAAGTGTATTTTCTATAATTGGATTATTTTTTAACGTTTACCAAACAGAGGTATTCGGTATGAGGTATTAAACGAGAATAATAAAAAATACAAAAAACTATTAAATCTAACATACCCACAACATAATATTGCACAATATAAAAAAATACATGAACAAATAATGTACATATGGAACTTATGAACACTTTATCTTCCGTTTTTGTATTTGACCCATTACGGTCTTACTCATATTGGGTTAGACTAAGTTTGTAGGTTTCTTTAAGGTTGTTAGAGGAGCCTTTTTTAGAAGGAATGCATATACGTATACCCTCGTTCTGGACCTGGGGGAGGTCACTGAGGGGTATGTTGCACTCCTGACTGCCGATGCTACACACAAACTGATGATAGAAGGAGTTGCACACACACAAACCTTCCAGCATCCTTCCGCATCATGATGAGGCGCCACGGGACCGTAACTTGCCTCTTCCTTTCTCTCGCCCTTCGACCTGGTACAGATACTTAGCAAAGCAGCCATGCCTAGGAAGTATCGGCACCATTCTTTAAGTCAAGGTTCGCGCTTTCTGCGGACCTAATGGGATAAGTGGGGACGGACTGTCCCCAGCATCTCCCGGCCCGGCACCGGGGACACCAGGTCCTCACAAACTTACTCTTAAAAAACTTAAAAATCAGGTTCAGAAGTATTACTTTTCTATTGTGTACAATAATTCATTTGAATTTCTTTCGTGCTCTCATAATTTACGCCCTTCTACTAAACTTAAATTGAACACTCCTGCGCATAAATCAATTTTTTACAACAATTCTTTTACTGTTAAGGCTATACAGCTTTGGAACACGCTTCCTTTTACTATCAGACAAGCAAAATCGCTAGCGATATTGGAAACCATGATCAAAAAATACTACCTGTCGTTGGAATATGATATTTAAATTCATTTATAAACATTTATATATTCTGTAGATATATATTTGTATCGTATGTATATATATATATATTTTTTATTATTATTAACTACTCTACGGACTCGAGTTCCGTACCCTTTTTTACAACTATTTACTATTAAAGTTTTTAAGTTTATACATGCTTATTGTTTATTTATATTATTAAATAAAATAAAAAAATAAAATTTTGTTATTGTGTGTGACATTAATTTAGTGATTTTTATGTTGTAGTGTACCTTAAGAATAACTTATAATATTATTTTTTCTATTTTTAGTACTGAACTTATACTAATGTAGAGTGTATCTGTTACATACTGGTGATGTGAGGAAGTGCATGTGCAGCGTGTGCCTTATGTCTATATATATATACCTATATATATACCTATATATATCTTAACTAGTGCCATTTGTGTTGCTTTTCCTTTCTGTGCCTAGGTTATTAATTTTTAGGCTCTTTGTATGTCTTGGTTTGTTTGTAAAGTGTGCGTGTAATGCAATGCGGTGGTAGTGCGCGTTGGTGTGAGTGAGTATGTGTGAGTTTTGTTGTTGGTTGTGTGTTTGTGACTTTGTGTGGTGTTATAATTTATTGTTTAATTGCTGTGACATGAAAATTTTTCAGTTGGTGTAATTGATGATGGATGGTTTAGGAGGGGGATTATTGGCCCTCCATTAGACGTTGGATCACCGTCTTGTCTCCCATGCGTATCGTCATTTTTATATTGTAATCCCTGATCTCATCAGCTGTGACTTTCTCCGCTTTGAGGACGAAGGTGGCGGTTGCATCCTCTTCGCACACGGCTGTGTAGTAAATACATTTAGCAGTGTGCCGCGAAATTGCCACGACCGCATGAGGGATGCTCTTGTACAGGTCCATCTTGTTGGATTTGGACCTCACGATCACCACTGTCTCGAAGGTAAGACCTTGAGCCTCGTGTATCGTTTGAACGCATGACCCTTCGCCCTTGCCACAGCCTAGTTTTATTACGCTCTCTTCCTCTGACTGCGTGTGAGTTAGATAAAGAGTATTGGCACGTTCTGTGGGTATGCGCTCTTGCGAATACCGTTTGAGTTCCAGGGAACGAGCTTGATTTTTGGACGAGTATATGCCTGAGTATACATCACTCATGGCATATGCTACGTCTAGTGGATTTCGGTGTGTACAGAGCTGTTCTCGGATGATTTTCGCCGAGGGTGTAGGGCGGTGATATAGCATGGGGAACAAGTCGTTCCTGTCAATGAAGGGCATTTGGTTTATTCGTATGTATATTAAGTATATGTCTATGTAATCATTAAAATATCTACATATATATAATTTATGTAATTTATTATTAAAATGTAAGTAGTTAAGTACCTTAAGTAAGTTAAAAGCTACAGTACGAGAAGAATGGCGACGAATTGTGAAGCTTGCCACCACCCCTGTCATGAGGACCACGACCACTCTGCCAAGAGTGTGACGACGGAGAAGAAGTTTGTACTATATGTTACGTATACCACCATCGTCGTTATCATCTCAATTCATTCCCGGGGTTGTCTGGAAGAGATCGCTTTTTAGCAATAAGACCGCCCTTTGTACACAACTAGATACAATTTTAGTCTTTAAGTTCATTTTTGTATTGGTGTATAATAGTGTATATATAAGTGTTATCTATCTATCTATCTAATGATTCCTAAAGCTGTTATATAAGTATGTTTATGTTTTTATTGTCATATGTATATATACGTGTGTGTATATGTATGTGTATATAAATATGTATATATATTTATATTATTTTTGTACTAATAGGTATCATTCGTCATTATTTATTAACTGCACCACCGTCAGTATTAAATATCTATCAAACCCTGCCAAGGGTTGCCTGGAAAAGATCGCTTCTTAGCGATAAGGCCGCCTGTTATATCTTTTGTCTTTTTCTACTTCTGTTTGTTTACGCTTTTGTGTACAATAAAGAATTATCTATCTATCTCTAACTCAATATGAATACGACCATTAAGTAGTCTTTAGTGTTACTTTATATACTAAATTAATAGCCCTAGCAGTGGAAATTTATGGACTACTATTATTACATGATAGCCCATTTGACCCACTGCTGGGCTCGGGCCTCCCATTTACAGAGAGAACAGACAGTATATTTACCGGGCTTGTCCAAGACCGATTGGTGGGTTTTACACACCGGCTTATCTCGATGCACGTGGCACGTGGTAATTGTAAAAATATGCACGTTTGGTGATAAAACTCCCTAACTGTATGCTTCCTGGCCAGGATTTGAATTCGCGTAAAATTCGGGATCTTAACATTGCCCAACAGTGGGCACGAAACATGAGGGTAGCTAAAAAGTTTACGACACGGACGGTAGTGTCGCCGATATTGAAATAAAGACTTTATTTGAAGAAATAGCGACGTAATTACATTATTATATACAGAGCATATTTTGAGTGTGTACGCCGCATTTACAGAAAACAAGGTTTGCACTCAGCACATTGCTGTGCCGGAATTATATCCGACACAACGCTGATCGTTCGTGCAAGCCTTCCTTTTGGCGTAAGACCAAAACGACCCAATTTTGTTAAATAATAAATAATGATAATAATTATTAATAAAACTAATTCTACTTTTGTAATATTTAATTAGTAAATGTTACAAGATGTCCACCACAGTAGTCATGAGAACCATAGTGTATATTAATATGACATAGACAATCGTCATAGATAATATTTTTACTCTATTTATCAGATGATTCGATTTATAACTAAATTACCATTTTCTATCGGTTTGTTAATTTTATAAGCCCACTAAATTATCATCTAGATAATTTAGTGCATCAGTAACTAATTATTACAATTGTTTTTATGATCCTGGCAACACCATGATGTAATTGCTATTTTTAGCAATGATGCGATGTTATTGTTTTGTAGGGTAGCATTTTCATATAAAAGGCGTAGTGGCGTGTAGACGGTGTTCATTGCTTACTGTGCTGTGTGAATATTCACATCAAAAGCTGAACAATAAAGGGGAAACCCTGCCCAAATAGTTAATTATATTTGGTACTTTCTTACCCAAATCTCTCCTTACATTTTACATAAATAAATTTAAATAAAACCAACAGTAAAATACTTTGTTACTTTAAAATTAAAATAAATCCGTGTAACAATTTGTATCGAATCATCTATTCGATTACAATTCGATAGACTAATTACCACATTCTGTGTGCCACGTCATTGACATGACATTTTACTTCATAACCTACAAATATTTAATGCGTTATTTTACTGTAAAGATATGAAGTGTTTAATATTGCAGGTTTTAAATCCTTATCTCTTTTACAAGCATATGGCTCAACTGATAGAAAGTGGTTACCGTCCATTTTGGAAATAAGTGGGTAGCCTATATCACAAACAGCATCAAACACATTCTAACTATACTTAAAAACAAAGTCAACAAAAATACTCTTCCTTCGTTTTGTCTCTATATACATAAGCACATACAGGAATAAAGGGGTTGAACTGTACTAAAATATAAAACTTCAACCGTATCATAATGTGATAGGGTTGTTTCTCGTCTATTTTATGTTAGAAGTGAAATAAAAAGAACATTGTCGTCAAATTAGATGGCTGAAAGTCGGTAGATTTAAGTATAAATCGGTTTTGAGGCTGAGAGTGGTATGCGACAAATAATAATATTTCCCGTAACCCAAAACAGTGCATGTTACGCAGACTATATTGTAATACTTGCATCAACTCAGAAGGGTTTATGGTAGTAAAAGAACAGCATCTGGTCACATATTTATAATCAGAGAATCTTACAGTTTTAATACATTATATACACTGACTATTAAAACTCGATAAGAATTTTAGAGTGCATGAAACTTAGCATATTGGCACAACCGATAGCAGATTTAAGTTAACTTATTTTGCATAAAAACTTTTGAATCTGAATTTGAACCTTAAATGGTAACTATTATAATGTAATTAAAATACGTTATAAAGTTAGACTTTAGTACTTAATATGACATTTTTTACACTAGATTAAATTGTTCCAATAGCAAAGTTTTATACTTTAGTATTGGGACAATTTAATCTACATTTCACTTTGCAACCGGTAGAATATATTATGTACGAGTATATGTACTAACGATTATTGATTGCGACTTATTGTAACACCATATTGTTACAATTGGGCCAGCTGCAGAATTGAAATTGAAATACATACAGGTAGCCGTTCAGGGGCTCTTAGACCACTAGATACGGGTCTTTTTGGTCTGTAAATACTTGAGCCCCGAGAATACTGGTAAAAGCCGTATGCCGCTTACAACTGAAATGGAGACAACTGATAAATAATAACTCATTTAAGTTTATAAAACATAAAAGTAGTGTTACATGTTGGGCCACCTGCGTACCTATTGTCACATACCGGCAAAGAAATGCTGCGCATCTTGTTTATTGCCCTTCCCGCATAAAATTTGCAATTAGACAATAGCCTATTGTTATTGTTTTCGACTTTGTTGACCGTTCGCAGGTATAGATAACTAGGTGTGCAAATTACTATTTCTCGGAAACTCAGTACGCGCCGCCGATTTTTTTATACTATATAGTTAGTATAAAACAATGCCTGAATGGAAAGGTGGGGCAGTCAAGCGACGACTACGATACGAGTAAGACGTTTGTAGTAATCTCGATTAGCGATATAGACGACGGACTTTGCGCTTGTCGAATTGCATTGAATCGTGCAGTGTGAACTGGTTGCATCCAGTTTAATTTGTATTTGTTTTATACGTGTTTGTACAGTTCTAATAAATTCTATAGTAGTTCTAACGCCATTTTTAATTCGAGTGCTGTAACTCGTAACAGTATGTTCATGTATTTATTATTTTAAGGCGATTCTATGTGGCTGGTTAATTTTTTTGACATCATTATTTTGTAGAAAATGTCACTTGCACCTTTTTGCCTTTACGTCATTCGTATACTTTCCGCAATCATTTACGATGGTACACATATGAATAATTTATTTTATGTTATGGCATAAAAAGCGAATTTGTCTGTTAAGTTTATTTCTTTTATATCTTCAGAATCAATTGACGGTCGACTGAAGAAATTGTTTATTGAGTACTTGGTAAATTTTAGTGAACAAGTGCATTCAAATAAATTGGATAAGCGCTTAACAGTCCATGTACAATGAATGAATGAGTGTCATGTCTCGTAATTATGGAGGGTAGAGGCAAGGAATAAGATTTATGTTAAGATCGTAGCAAGTGAAAATCCATCGTCTCTGCCTACACGTATGGGAAACAAACGGGCTAATATGCATGTATCTTAATTTTTTTTAAACTCGACTTCACATTTTTCAGAATTTTCTACTTCATAATTAAAAATTAGAAGGGGGCAATAATTTTTAACCGACTTCTAATAGAAGGAGGTTTTATATTCGTCTGTTTTTATTTTTTTTGTATTGTGTTACGCGATTACTCCGTCAATTGTGACCGATTTTCAATTTTTTTTTCTATATTCGTAAGTGTATACTCCCGAGGTGGTCCCATGGTCACCGAATCAAGATCTGATGAGTGGATCCTAGGGAAACCGTAAGCAGCCCTTGTTCGACGAGCGTCTACACCGAAGAGAGATACCAACCATTTATACGCGTGCCCGTAGTATAATTTCAACAGGCGCTTATTATAAATTACTTAGTATATCATTTCTAAAGCTATTTAAATATTTGCATAACAATTTTTTTTTTACAGATACAAAACCGATTTCAAACTACAAAAGAAAAACAATTATTTAACCACCTTCTTTCTACAGCATCTTGAAGTCGGTGCCAAGTACAGTAAAACATAAAAATTACTATACTTTACACATGCATTGTTGTTCTTTCATGATTTACTTGGCACCGACTTCAAGATGTATTAGAAAGAAAGCAGTTAAATATTTATTTTTTCCTTTTTAATTTGAAGTCGGTTGTTTTTGTTTAAAAAAATAATCATTTCGAATTTACAAAATACCGAATCAACAATGTACTTCAATCAAATTTCTTTTCAAAACCTCATTAATGAAATTGGGGCATAAAATTTTAGTATGTTTTCTAATCTGTTTGTGTTGTGTGTCGCATTTGGAAATAAACATTTTCTTTCTTTCTTTCTTTGCTTCCTTTCTTTCATGGGTTGTCGTAAACTGTCTAACAATAACACATTACCATGTATATAGAAAAAAAACTATGACTTAAAGACAGACAGACTTGACGTTTTTATAAGGGTACTGTTTTTTCCCCAAAATGTCTAGGGAATCCTAAAAAAAATCTAGACAATGTATAATTTAATTTAGTACAAAATAAACGAAATTATTTCTGAAAAACGATTTCCCTTTTGAAACCCAGTTACCTTATGATTTATGGCGGTAATCGTAGAAGCATATTGTACCTACGTTTTTCGCATCAGCGAATTTATGGTAAATATCCGGGAAACGGGCCCCCATTTCAATCCCAGGTAGGTTCAGGAGATACGAAGGCCACACGTACGACACGGGTTTAATATTTTAATAATATTTTAATAACATTTTAGGTTACTAAAGATATGAAAGGGCGGCTAAAGAAAATTTTGCAAATCATTCATGTATTAACTTACTCTGTGATACATATTATTACGAGCTACAGGACTCGAATTAAAAATGCCCTTGGATCTACTATAGAATTTATTAGAACTGTACAAACACGTATAAAACAAATACAAATAAAACTGGATGCAACCAGCTCACACTGCACGATTCGATGCAATTCGACACGCGTAATGTCCGTCGTTTATATCGCTAATCGAGAGTACTAGAAAACGTCTTACTTGCTTCGTAGTCGTCGCTTGACTGCCACCCGCCCCTCCATTCGGGCATCATCTTATACTAACTACACACTACAAAGAAATTAGAGGCGCACACCGAGTTGCTAAGAAATATTAATAACATAACAACAGGGATTAGTTCGACGCTAATGATGGTTATAAAACAAGTAAAAAGACAATAGCATGTTTTTTCTTAACTACAAATTCAAAAGACAAAGGAGTTTCTTAATCCGGGAGGACAATAAGCTGTGCTTACAATAGGCTGTGCGGTTTATCTTTGACGGCATGTAACAATATATTGTTTCAAGTCTTAAAATAAATGTACGTAATCACTATATTAATACGTGAAGCAAAAACTTTGTAGTACCCTTTTTTACGAAAATTGGGCGGACGGAGGAGTTTGAAATTTTACACACATATAGTTTGCCTCTTGTTGAGCGGGCTAAGCCTTTGCCGGCCTACCTCACTGCAACGCAGAGGCGCCGGGTTCGATTCCTGGTATGGTAAATTTCGGAAACTATTTTCTCCGTTTTTTACTATGGTCTAGCAGTCTGGAGTCGACCCCAGAGTAGTCCGTTGTATATTACCCATAACACAAGGGTAACTTGTTTAATTTGGGGATATACAATATGTGTGTTTTTTGTCTGCTTAACACAATCATTATATTCTTACGAACTAGACGCCATAAAAAACAAATTCACACCTGCATATCTGTAAAAACACATTTCATTACCTTTCGGCATATGGACTATTCTTTTGTTTACTTTGTTTTCAAAATTTGTGATTATAAAATAGCCCATTGTATATTTTAATCTTTTATTAGCAGTCATTAGCCAGGTGTGTCGGATTTGATTCTAGGAAACACAATACGTGTTGACAGTGAAGGAAAACATTGTGATGAAACCTGCACGTCGAGATAACCGATGTATCAAACCAACCAAGCCGCCTTGGACAAGCGTAGAGGGTATACTATGCATTGCCTAAGATAAAATCGGGAGGTGCGAGCCCAGCAGTGGGACGTCACGGTCAGATATAACCAGAGTGATTCATATAAACATAAACTTGAATAATTCAACATGATGGAATAACGCCATATCTTCATTTCCGTGCCTTTCAACTCAATCGATTCTCTTGTTGTGTTCTAATATCAGCATTATAACCGGCAGTATTACATAATCAAAAAATAGTGATGCAACAATATCAAAAATCGATATCGACAATTACAAACTTTTCCCCTAAACGCATAAAAGGTAATGATAAAACATAAAATATATCACCCGGATTTTCTTCCCAAACCTCGATCCGATTCTAAAATGAAAAAGTTGAAGTAATCACTCTTGATCTTCACGGTTCAAAGTTGTAATCGAAAACGATTTATTTCACGCTTTTTTGCAGTAATAAAAAATATCCGCCATTATTTAGAACCAATAATTTATTTCCGTGCCCACTTCTCACTGGGGTAAATGCTTAAGGAATCCGACAACTTTGCTGAGTAATTTATGAGAAACCTTTTAGTGATGTATTGAAATATGAATTATCGATGAATCGTTTACTATATACCTACTAAGTGGAGAGGGGGATTTCCCCCTCTCGATGTCTTCCTTAACCGGCAGCATGTGCTAATTATATCAGTATGCACATTAATTTAGGTTAGGAATTCCTGCGGCCGGGCGGCCTGTTGTAAGAGGCGACAAAATAACCCATAGCCAGGTGGTAGGCCATTTGCCCGACTGGATGGCTACCACCCCCGGTCTAGAGTATGCCGCCATAACAACCTTGAGTTGTGTTCCGACATCAGTGGCCAGGTTCCAGTTTCTTCTTCGAGGCCGGCAGGATGTTGACAACACTTCTGGTGTTGCTAATGTCCATAGGCGACGGTAACCACTTTTCATCATAGTTGGGCCGTTAGCCTGTCTGCTGTGCTTTAGCAATAAAAAAAGAAAGAAACTGACTAAGTGTTTTGTGCATAGACATTTATTCAACGGTTAACACAAAATAAACACTGTTTAACCACACAGTTTTAGCGATTATTTCATTTTAATCATCGGTTAAATGTCGGTGCACACCGGCCTAAATTATGTATGATTTTCGGCAAGGATACGAATCGGCATTATTAAAGATACAATGTAGTTAGTATGCAAGTTATGAATAAAGATAAAGTAAAGTATTTTTATCTAAATGGAGCCAAAAAATATTAATAGAGAAAGTCTTAATACTATATAAAACGGCAATATAAAACGCTATTTATCGTTAATTAATTAAGGTTACAATAATAATTATATTAATTACTTCCTAATTTATTGTAATACTATATTCTTAAAATACTCCAAAAAGTTAAGTAGGCTTGGTATTGTGGCGTCATGTGCCAGCTAACAATATCGACTTTTGCTTCCATACACACACAGAAATATAATAAATATCTATCGATATATTATTTTACAGTCCCTTAACAACCATCTTACAACATTAAAGAAAAAAAAATCTTACCCAGTTCAAGTGCAAGATGAGGCGAATACACCAATTATGGACGTTTACCTAGAAATGAAAAAAAATACATTACTTCTTTCCAGTTATTTCTATTATTAAATTCTGATACCATGAATATCATCAATACCATGCAATATAAAGGAATTTAAAAAAATAGCCCCAACTCATATGGCGACGTTGAGAGATGTGGAATATATGAAGCAATTAGAAGCAATATTCCCGAAACAATTGCCGCATTTTATTGTAATTGCTCCACTTAATTGTTCCAGATTAATCCATTACTGTTACCAAGCAATAATTATTTATTATTATTAAATAATACGGGATAGCAGAATATAGCCAGAAAGTTGGCGCTGTCATCACATTTTTCGATCCTTCTATTGCAGTTTATGAACAAACACTTAATCACGACAATGCAAATGAAATTTCACTGACACTACTAGTAGTAAACAAGTATATATTTTCACGTAAAGTATATATCTGTCCATTACATTTTTATCCGTGCAGGAACGGAGAAATAATACAATTTCCTGCGCCCACAGCCAAGTGGTAGGGCATTTGCCCGACTGGATGGCTACCACCCCTGGTCTAAACAATGTCGCCATAACAACCTTGAGCTGTGTTCTGGCATTAGAGGCCATGTTCCAGTCTCCTTTTAGAGAGCAGCAGCGCATTTGTAATACCTTTGGTGTTGCAAATATCCATAGGCGATGGTAACCGCTTTCCATCATGTGGACCGTCCGCCTGTCTGCTGAACTCATGCAATAAAAAATCTACCGCAATATTGTTCAATATTTAGCGTATTTACCTCACTATGGAGTAAAACTCATTAGAGCTGGTTCGGCCTTTCTTGCGAGCGTCAGCAAGAACATTATTAGAAGATAATGCTATTCAACGCCTCGCTATTATCAGAATGGTCTTCGGTTCTGTCTTTAAACTCATTTACATGAAACCACTTTATCTTTAGATCGGGAAATTGGTATGGTTCGATTTACATATAATATTCACACCATAGTCCACAGATCAGTGGTTTCCACGTGATGCTCGGACAGACAGACAAATATACGGAAAAAAATTCACAACCTGATGGTCAGAATTCACCCTCAAGATTTTTTTTCACATTTTAAAACGTATTGTACAAACTCGAACCATTGGCAGATTTATTATACTACTAGCTGTTACTCGTGACTTCGTCCGCGTGGAATTTAATTTGATTTGTCTTCCGGTGCGGCGACGGCGATGGAGTGCGCGTGGGCCTTTCATTTTTTTCTAATATAAAAGTATCCTAAGTTACTACTTACTAGTAAGTAACCAACCAACAACAAAGTAAGTAAATTACTAGTAGTTAGTTAAAGTTCCGTCAAAATCGGTCCAGCTGTTTCAGAGATAAGCCGGAACAAACAGACTGATAAGTGATTGATAGACAAACAAAAAAATTAAAAAATTGTTTTTGATATCTTACCTTATGGTACTGATATGGTACTTTATACACTTTCATAAACATTCAGTAAAAATATGTTATTTTGACATTACAAACAGACAGAGAAGATAGGTATCTACTATATATAGTTGTGGTCATACAATTAAGAACGATTTGAAGTTCTATAAGTTTTTTTATTTAAATCGTGTCATACACAGAGATGTGTACCTTCTGAGAAGCAACTAGTTATGTTATAAAATAGCCACATTAATAAAGCAACGTGGCTTAGGAATAAAGAATTAAATTGCCTACTATTTTTTTTTCACATTTTATTTATTTTACCAAAGTAACACATTCAAATAGTAATTTAATACATTTTTAACTAAAATTAGTAGTTAATAGCATATCCGCGGCTTTTAATTACTGCTTTACACCGGCGAGGCATTGACTCTATTAATTTTTGACATTTCGCAAGAGAAATAGAGTTCCATTCTCCACCTCTCTTAAATTCCCGTACTGTGTATTTGAAACCTTTTTCTTTACTTCGAACCACAGATTCTCTATTGGGTTTAGATCTGGGCTGTTAGCTGGCCAGTTTAAGACAGAAACTGATTGCGCTGTAAGAAATTCCTTTGTGGTGCGTGTAGTGTGCTTTGGATCATTGTCATGCTGGAATGTCCAAATAACCGGTAGAACGTCTTCAGCATAAGGTAACATTGTTACTTCAACATTGTAATATATATATATATATATATATATATATATATATATATATATATATATATATATATATATATACATATATATATATATATATATATATATATATATATATATATATATATATATATATATATATATATATATATATATATATATATATAGATATAATGTAATACTTTTGAGTTATAGCTTGTAATTATTTCACTTCTCTTAAAATTTCTAGACCGGGGGCCTTCTATGCAAATCAATTCTTTACAAGTAAATACCAAAAATCAAAAAAAATGCCTCACTTAAAACCACTAAAACATAGTTTTAATTACGTTTAAGAAAACAGAAATTACCATATAAATTATCGGTCGTTTTCTAACTTAAATCCATTATATACAGTCTTTTATAAACACCAGGAAGGAAGTCTTCCATCATGCGCACTTTATGTGATCGTATGTAAATAGTTTCCGAACCTGAAACCCCATGAAAACTTTAATATCCTCGTAAAGAATCGGTTTAGCGGCATGATTGAATACTTACTTAAGAGTAGGAATATAATGTAGAGCGGAGCGGTAAGCGGAGACTGGCATGAATGGAAAACGCAGTTCTCATAAACATGGTATGCTTAATATTGGAACACAACTCAAGGCTGTTATGTTATGGTGGCATACTCCACAACAAGGATGGCAGGCATTCAGACAAACAAACACCCTATCACCTAGCTTTGGGTTATTTTGTCGCTTATTATAACAAGCAGTCCGGCCACAGGAATTAGTATTATTTTAATAGCAGCCGTAATTAAGCATAGATAATACACTATATATAAAATAGATGAGCCTCTCTGGAATAAAATATCAAAATATCATTTACCCTATCTGATAGATGGCGCTATCGGTATTATATTCCCAAATATACCACTGGATGGTGCTGCAATCGGTACTTCAATAAATTCCACTAGATGGCACTAATAAGTGATAACTTATTTTAAATTAGAATAAAAGGAAAGACAGAAGAAAATTAGTTTAAAAAACTTATATATAACACTAATGAATGCCAAAATAATAAAAAAACACATAAAACTTCTTGTAAAAGTGTGCGAGATTCACCAAATAAGACTATAACTTGTGGTTTCAATCAGCGCGATATATTTATTCAACGATATTGTACAGCACCATCTTAAGTGAAGTTAAGTGGACTAAATGGAAACTAATTATAATTTTTGATGACCATTTGACACGTTTCCGTACATATTTTTATTTTTCAATTACGTAGGGGAGATCTACTGGGATGTAATTAAGTCTTACTTCTCGCACAATAATTAGCCATCTTAGAGCCCTACTATGAAATGTGCACCCGACCAAAGTCGAAGTGAGAATTTGGTGTAGCCGTTCCGTCCCCACGCTTTTATATTCGAACGATAACAGAACGAGCCGAATAGGGGAGTAATGCATACAACTTTCCGCCTGTTATTATTCTGTTAAATAAACTCGTTAAAATAGTACAATAATCTGATATATTATGTTCTAGGTTCCTAACATAATTGAACTAGTACTTACTTACTTACTCCGTTGGCTTAGCGACCCAAGGTGGGTCTTGACCTCTGAAACGACAACATGAGATCGTGTTTTTTTTATTGCCTGAAGCAGGCAAACATGCAGACGGCTCACCTGATGGAAAGTGGTTACTGTCGCCTATGGACGTTTGCAACACCAAGGTGTAGCCAAAGCGTTGCAGACCTCTAAGAAATTTTGTTACGCCTTTCTTAAAGAAACCCATTTCATAGCGCAATGGGAAAACCGCGGCGGGAAGTTCCCCCCAGATCATTGTACGCGGAATAAATTTTCTAGAGAACAGTTGCGTAGTTGAGCGTGGGAGCTCAAGGAAATGGTGGTGAATATCTCGTCCCTGGCGAGCGGTACGGTTGTAAAAGTGAGGCGTTGGCACCTGATAAAACAGTTGGGACTCAAAGTCTCTTCGAAGGCTAAGCGATTCTAAACCGCCTGTTAGTATGGGATCGTCGACGATACGAACGGCACGACTTTGGATGGAGTCGAGAGTGTCAGTCTGTAATCTAATTGGACTAGTGCAGTTAATATTCAAAATTGGTAGTATCTAATCAAAAGCCAATAAAGTCAATAAAAACGTAAAATAAAATACTAAGGCAATATAAGTAATATTATTGTTAGCTTTAACTGAGTTTAAAAACAAGGGCACAAAAAGGCCAGACGAGAAAAAACGTGACCAAAATAAATTCGATTAAAACCAATATAATAGAAATTGGTATCAGATTAAAAGTCACGTCATGATTTTATGGACAACAAGACCTGAATTGGACAATCTTTCAACATTAACATTTTTATTATTACTACATGTAAAATAATTATTTTCATCAGTCTATTTATGATGTCCTATTATATTAATATGCTCTATAATTAGCATGTGTTTATAGGAGATATTATAAAGTAGAGTTTCGTCGGCCACGTACGAGCCGGTACATTTATCCCGTACAAAATCCAATTGTACTGATACGGTACAAAATCTAAAAAAGTAATGCTTCTAATATTTTGTCGCGCTACTACTCAATGTACTACTCGCACCTCGAATGTAAGAGGAAGATGAAGAAAGATACATGACAAAGAGGTACAACATGACTCTGTAATACATAGGTACAATTTGTGAGAAACGGTACAAACGAGGGAATGACGACCATCGCTTCAAATGTACTGCTGCATTACAAATATACTGCTACGCTACAAATGTACTCGCACGGTACAAATGTACTGCTACGCTCCAAATGTACTGGCACGGTACAAATGTATTGCTACGCTACAAATGTACTGTACAAATGTATTGTCACGGTACAAATAGTACAAAATGCCTCGCCTCATTTGAATGGGTACATTGTACTGGTTCAGTACAAAATTTCATGTTACTCTTACAAACTCATTTTAAAATCATGTACTGCCCAACACTATTATGAAGCTACAGTTGTAGTTGAAGACACTGCCCCGTATAGGGTGGAGAAGGAAAATGGAATGCTTGGTGGTTTTAAATTTGTATATATTATTTGTACGTTTCGGGAATCGTTTGCGACCTCAATTATGGTACAGCGCCATCTATTGTCTTGTAAGTGTTCCAATACATAGTAATTAATCGTATAATAATGTCATAATTTTATAGATTTTATTAAGTATCACGAAACAATAGCTATTTTAAGGCAGATGTTTATTGATTTGTTACAATGAATAAACAATTAGTTAGTACGATACGAAACCGTCATATTTACTAAATGTTTTGGTGCTATTTGTAACAGATGTTAACAAGTTGCTGGATATTTTAGATTACGAACATTTAATTGACGGTAGTTTCAAGTAATATATAGTATTTAAGAGGTGCGTGAATCCAGGCAGGCACAAGCTGGAGTAAACAGCACACGCTCGAAGCCCCCTCACCGTAGCATCGTCACCAAATCAGTGCTGTCGAAGAATCACAGAGAGGCAGGCACAGTTGTTCTACCTTTCGCCAGGCGCTACAATCTTTGGTAAACTTAGTAAGTGACTTTAAGTTATTTTAAAATGTTCATGAAATTGTTTGTGTGATTTGATTTTGATTGAATTTGGGGTGACTGTAAGGGGAGTTTGGAGGTCACTGGGCCAGTTTGGGCCCATTGTTTATGTCATCTTGATAATATATCTGAATGTGTGGCTACGAAGAGTGAATAGAGGTATTCTTACTCATGTTTCTTTAATTACGATATATATGTTTATTGATTTATTATGCGAAGTTTCGATGACGCTTACACATGTCTCATAAACACTTCGTTCACCTTATCATGACGACGTATTTACTAGTGAATTGCGATAAAGCTATCATAAAATATCACAACAGCGCCACCTATTGCATATATCTGTCTATGCGAAGGTCTTCTGTATTTATTAAGAAAAAAAGCCTAAGATGGATAAATATAAAGAAAAGAATTTTTAGTTATCCGAGAAGGAACGGAGAAACAACACAATTTCCTTCAGCCGATCGGCCTGTCGTAAGAAGCGACGAAATAACCCACAGCCAGCTGGTAGGATATTTGTCCGTCTGGATAGCTACCATCTCTGGTCTAGAGTATGCCGCCATAACAACCTTGAGTTATGTTCCAACATTAGTGGCCAAGTTCCAGTTTCCCTTTAAAGAGCGGCAGCACGTTGGTAGCACCTTTGGTGTTACCAAATATCTATAGGCGATGGTAACCGCTTTCCAGCAAGTGGGCCGTCTGCCTGTCTCCTGAACTCATATCGGCCATGACTTTTTTCTAAACTAAATATATAATAATAATGAAATAAATATGATAACGAAATGTTTAATTAAAATTACGTTTCAAAATATGATTTTTTAATTTTTTTTTTAAACAAAATTAAGTAATTAAGTTGTGGGTAGATTATAACTTCAATATTACTTATTGACACTTAAAATCTTTGTCTTCCGTAATTACGGCTAGTGAAAAGTGGCCGAAACATTGAGATGAAAATAGCATGGAGAAATTATTCCAAAGAATATTCTTATTGAGAAAATAAAATAATATATAATTTCAAATATTACACGTGTAATAAAATTATTATAATTTAACGAACCGTCGCGAGTCCCTAACGACCAATTTCGTTTAACGAGCGATATTTAAATATACGTTATGTAAATTATGTTATACGTACATATCTACTGAGGGAATTGTGTAATATATACAAATTTTACATACTTTGTAATTTTATCCTTGTAGGAATGGAGAAAGATTACAATTACCTGTGGCCGGGTGGCCTGTCGTAAGAGGCGACAAAACAACCCACAGCCAGTTGGTAGGGTATTTATTTGTCTGGATGCCTACCATCTCTGGTCTAAAGTATGCCGTTATAACAACCTTGACTTGTGCTTCGGCATTAGTGGCCATGTTCCAGTCTCCCTTTAGAGAGCACAAGCGCATTATTAGCACTTTTGGCGTTGCAAATGTCCGTAGCTGGTGGTGACTGCTTTCCATCAGGTGGACCATATGCCTGTCCGCTGAGTTCATAAAATAAAAATAAATAAAAAATAAGTATATAAAATGGAAATTGTATATATGGGCGCCAATCGCATATATACCGGAAATAGTTGCTAAATATTCATTTTTATATTATTTTTTTAATGATTACATTTCTATAATATATGCAAAAAGTTATTTCTAAATATAAAAACCATTGTTAATCTTAAATATTTGAAAAATGTTGAAAAGATTTTGTATAATATCAGGCCGTATTTAGCGAGGAAGTTAGGAAAACATTGGTAGAAAGCTTAGTTCAGTTAAAAACTCAATTATTGTGGCACAGTGTATAAACCATATCTACTTACGAGGACTGAAAGTCTTATACAACGCATACAAAATGCACGTGCTCCGTATTGCTTTTAGATTCCCCGGAGAAGCCACTTAACATCATTCCTAAACAATTTGCCATCTGTTGATATGTATTGTTTGTGTGAGATTTATATAACGCATCACGTAGAACTCAGAACCGTTTTATTTGAATTCAGAATGAAGAATTCCGATCTCATATGTAATGAATTATGTGTTATGATTTTCACTCAATTATTAGCTACCCTAAAAAGCTACTATGACATGTGCATCCGACCAAAGTAGAAGCGAGAATGACCATAGATAATATACTTTATATAAAATAGATGAGCCTCTCTGGAATAAAATATCAAATATTATTTTCCCTGTCCGATAGATGGTGCTAGAATCGATAATTCTATAAATTTCGCTAGATGGAACTAATTAGTTATAACTTGTTCTAAATTGGAATAAAGGGAAAGACATAATAATATTAGTTTAGAAAACTTATATATTAACACTATAATTTAGCCAAAATTAAAAAAAAATGGTTCATATAAAATTTCATGCAAAAAAGTGCGCGAGATTTACAAAATATGTGGTTTCATTTATGCTCTTAAGATCCCGTCAGCACGATGTTTTTTTCAACGATATTGCACAGCGCCATCTTAAATGAAGTTAAGTGGACTAAATGGAGACTAATTATAATTTTGAGGTTCCTGGACCACTTAATGGCGCTAGTTTCCATACATTTTTTATTTTTAGATTATGTAAGGGAGATCCACTAGAATGAGAATGACCTTACGTCACTATACCCGCTTGCTTTTATATCTGATTAGTAAACACAACTACCCGTAAATATTATTAGTGAAATAATAAGTGGCACTACTTGGAACAAATGTTATGGTGAAGTCAGTCTAAACATGATATTACACACTACTACGGTCAATGTTTGCAAAGGTAGGCAAACAACCGAAACGAACTGTTCTCAATTGTATTTACTGTTTATATTTTCCACCAGCACCTTACGTCTCCCACGCAAATGTGCCTCAGAATACAAATGAATCCATCCTTTTATCTGAATGTTACGATGTCATAACTCTCACTGATACATATTTACGACACAAAAGTGTTCTGAATGAAGACGTGTGCTGAGGTAAACAGGTTGGTGGACTGTTTAGTGGTGCACTTAATATTATACTTCAAATAAATATAGGTGTGTAATAGAAGTTATGGTTTGTATATTTGTAATATCTGAATATCGATGGCCCCTACGTATATTAAGGGAAGAAACATTTTTGGGTATTTTGATTTTTCAAATTCTAAAACCCATAGTGGAAAGAAGAGGAAGACTTTTTGGATCTTCACTACGACACGACACTCTTATCTGTAAAATAATAGAACCCAAATGGAAAGTAAAAGAGGGAGTTAAGGCCGAGGAGGGTGTTGGTCGACCAAATAAAGGAAAGGATATGGTGATGTATGTTAATCATGATCATATCAATATCATTCTCCATAGCACAGTGTCTCCATGTGTCAATCGAGAGTTACCGTGTTGCAAGGGTAAAAATACGGTGCTTCTACATAAAATTACGGTGATTCTACTAAAAGTGGACCTTGTAAATTACCGTGTAATTATTCAAGGGAAAAGAACAATATTATTAACCAAATCAAGTCTGAATATATTTTAAGAAAATTAACGTCAATCAACAACGTAATTTTACGTCATTCATTCATCACACTTACAAATTTCACTCTTTCCTGTATTAAAATAAGGACAAGAATAGATTGCCAAGGCTTTATATGTGGGTGGAGATAAACTTTTGGATATTGGTGCATTTCTCTGGGATTCCCGGCAATCAGGAGCAGTGTTGCTATTACAATATTTGTTAAGTAACTAAGATTTGTTTTACGCAGTACATGATGAAATTGTTACAATATAATTTATAACGCTAATACGATGATATATGACACGGTAATACATTATTACCTTGACGGCAGATAAAGACCGGATTACGGTGCATCTACGGTAATTACCGTGTACATGGAGACACTGCTATAGCACCAAACTGAAGGCGGCGCTGTTGCGAGTACGGTTCTGTAGAACGATGATCACCTGCATGAGCCATCCGCGTTGTCAACAATAAGCCAGGCAGTAATAACAGCAGCATATAAGCATGTCCGCGGCACACAGGAGGAGAGACGCAGCAAGAAGACTACGCTAGTAGTCAGTATTCGTGATATCCAACGCCGGTATTCTGCCCGTTGAGGTGCTTAAAGTCAAAGCCATTCTCTATTTAAACTGTATACCCTTGCATAAAGTTAGTATCAGTGATAAATCAAAGTATTTTAAATCAGTTATAAATACTGTATTCAATTAATCCACGTATATAATTGGATCTGGTGCTGTTGAATAAAAAGACGCTTGTTACAACCGCGATACAGATAAGTATATATCATCACGCTGACATACATACATTGTGGATGTGATGAGAGGTTCCACACTTACATGCCCACTCTGGTCATCCCTACAAGGATAGGTGTTGTGTCGTATGAAGAAGTAAAACAATTGGCCGAAAATAGAAAGAATTGAAGGAGTCTCAACTGACTCTTAAATATTATTGTGATGATGATTTTTGATGCATTTGGTTATTAGAAGAACTCATAGGTTGAAATGTTATCTGAGATTAAAATAGTGTATTCGCTAATTAACCGTATTTATTCGGATACAGTGATGTATTATTACTATTTTTTGTAAGGAGAATGCGCAATGAGTGTTTTAATTCTAATAAGCAATAGATTGGCATCTATTTCTAAAAAAAGGGCTACAAATATAGTAAGAAAAGAAAATTAACTTATTTTTTTACAAATAATTGTCTTATGGCGATTACATTTCAGTACACGTCGACACTGCAGTGAAGAGTAATATATTGTGCAAATATCCATCCCCTTTTTGGCCTATTTTTACTTTCTTTATAATCACCTCATTGGAATAATTTGAGGTCAGCACAATCTATGTCTTTTACACTCATATTTCTTTAACCCGGTATATGTCGACTGTCACATAAAGAAATCATGTCATCCTTCACACAATCCATTCATTTCTTTTTCGGTCCAATTTTATTTTTTTCTTTTAGAAGATCTGTCTCTCTTTTTATTCATCTTATCAGAATCATTTGGGATCGGCACAATACATCGTTTTCTCTCATACTCGACTCTTCTGGGATAAGTCCGATGTCTCATCACAAATCATCATGTTATTCATACAATCTATTCATCTTTTTTTGGTCTACCTTTACTCTTTTTTTCTATAGAATATCTGTCTCTCTTTTTATTCAGCTTATCACAATCATTTGGGGTCGGCACAATACATCGCTTTCTTTCCATACTCCTCTTTCTGGCATACGCCCGCTGTCGAACTACAAATGATCGTGTAATCCTCCACACAAAGCATCCACCTGTTTTTTTGGTCTATCTTTACTATCTTCTATAGAATGAACCAGAAATATATATATCCCAACTCATGAACAGAACAATGATTAAAATAATCTTATAAGAAAACAAAATGTATTAGTTTATATTCGGTTCGCACCCAACCCTTTGTCGTTCCTCTAACAATAATTCAGTTTGCGATCCCTATTCGAATGGAGACAGGATACTTTCCTTCTTATATTGGTCGCATAAATTTACGCAGGGTTCAGAATTTTACATAATATCGTTTTTCACGCACTTAGAATATTAAAAGAATTGGTCAAGTGCATGTCGTTCCACGCTTAATAAAAGGTTCAGTCAGGGGTGGATTTAGACATTTGTCACTTGTAGGCTATTTAAATTTTGCCGCTCCTTTTTACCTCTACAAATTGATATCCTAGTTCATAATCATATTAATTACATTCTTTTTTATCAATAAAACTGTAACTTTATATTTTGTGCACTATCGTCTTAATTACACCATCCTTTTCCCGTAATTAGTAGATTGGGAACTAAGCGATCGATGTGTTTGTTCTTGCCGTAGTCAAACGCTAATACTCAAATTATAGAAAAATCTACTTAATTGGTGAAACATATTGTTGAATATAAAATATATTTAATTCTTAAACAATCATATAAGTGCTGAAGGCTAACAAATAATTTCAAAAGAATTAAATAAAAACTAAACTAAATTATAAATAAGTATTATTGTTGAATAATTGTTTATATAGAGTGAACGGATCAACTCTTATTAGATCCACACTGTGGATGGACCTAATAAGATTTAAAAACTATTATTGTGAGAGTTGAATAAGTAATAGAAACGGGATAATTTAATATTTTTTATATGTGATGTGATTTTATATGATTAATCAGGAACATTTAGATACATAAACATCATTATTTTAATTTCTGTATGATAACAAAGTTTTGGTCCTAATTTGCCGCAACTCCATAATCTGCTACCCCCTCCAAAATCTGCCACCTTAGGCTCCAGCCTACTCTGCCTATTGGTAAATCCGCCACTGGGTTCAGTAGAGATAGATGTTCATTGTTTACGTCAATTGGTTAAAGAACCTTGAGAAAATAATTAGCTCACATATCAATATTTCAACGGATTTTTGGATAGAAAGATGTTATATAAACGGGCACATATATATTCCTGTGGTGAGATACAAACAGAATCACTTCTATCTCGTCATAGAGGCTGGTATAGCGTTGGGAGCGCCCTAGGTGTTGCAAACTGCCATAGGTATAGGCACCAGGTATTAAATTTATTGGGATAATGTTATAGGGGAAGTGGAAGTAAAGAGAGGATGCAAAAATATAAATCAATATGCAGATCGTTATAAAGGGTCACTGTTTACGGGGGTATCGGTGGAATTACTTCTACTGTACGAAGTGGTACGGCCTTGCTTCTCGGATCTTAGTACCAATTCGGCGCACTAGGATGTCAGTTGAGCTTAACTACGTTAGATATCTCTGACAATGTTGATATATGCTCTCGTAGGGATCCAGGTAAGTTTGGGGGTACCCAAACCCACCTTGTTATCCGTGCAGGAACGGAGAAAGAATACAATTTCCTACGGCCGGGCAGCCTGTCGTTAGAGGCGACACAACAACCCACAGCCAGGTGATAGGGCATTTGCCCGACTGGATGGCCATCACCCCTGGTCTAGAGTATGCCGCCGTAACAACCTTGAGTTGTGTTCCGGCATTAGTGAACAGGTTCCAGTCTCCATTAAGAGAGCAGCAGTGCATTTGTAGCACCTTTGGTGTTGCAAATGTCCATAGGCGATGGTAACCGCTTTCTATCAAGTGGGCCGTCTGCCTGTTTTCTGAACTCCTGCAATTAAAAAAACCCAGTGGGTAGTTCGGCCTCCTACTTCAATGGAAGAGATACCGTTTGCTGTTTGGCACAAGAGTCACACAAACATGAAGCACGCGGCATTAGGCGATGCTTTTCGTTATCCCCTGTATTCAGGACCCGTGTTTTGACAAAAAAAAGTGCAGATCTTGAACACGGTACTAGTGTATGAAATTCCAATATCATTATGATGCTCCTGATTGGAGTATTAGGACAAATATTTGAAATTATTGTATTGTTGGTCCTTAATATGTATACAATTTCAAATCAATCAGAAGTCTGGAAGTGTGTGAAAATGATATTGAAAGATGCAAATTGAAATTTTGGAAGAGAGTTTTTTAACAATCCAAAAATATTTGAATCGAAACGAATATGATGCGTACCAAAAAATTTATCAATATAGATTTCCTAATCAGTGACGTCAATCCCTAGACTCTTGTCATATTATATCGACATTGTCTCGAACTATACATCTGTGAGTTAAACAAATCTGTCGGGCACTCCAGACACTTGAAATAAATTTGATAAAGCCTATAACAATCTATCAAACGAAAACTTGAACTGTACACAGTGGCGGATTTACCAATGGGCAGAGTAGGCTGGAGCCTAAGGCGGCAGATTTTGGAGGAGCGGCAGATTATGGACCAAAACTTTTTTGTCATATAGAAATTTAAAAAAAATCCTGATTACTTATATAAAATCACATCACACATTAAAAAAAAAACGAAATTATCTCGTTTCTATTACTTATTCAACGCACAGTTTTAAAATTTTATTAGGTCCACCCACAGTGTGGATCTAATAAGAGCTGATCTGTTCACTCTATATAAACAATTGTTCAACAATATGTTTTACCAATTAAGTAAATTTTTCTATAATTTGAGTATTAGCGTTTGGCTACGGCAAGAACAAACGCATCGATCGCTTAGTTCCCAATCTACTAATTACGGGAAAAGGATGGTGTAATTAAGACGATAGTGCACAAATTATAAAGTTACAGTTTTATTGACAGAAAAGAACGTAATTAATGTGATTGTGAACTAGGATATCAATTTGTAGAGGTAAATAGAAGCGGCAAAATTGGAATAGCCTACAAGTGGCAAATGTCTAAATCCGGCCCTGACTGTACGAGTATCATATTAAACACAAAGCTATATCCTCTCTTTTAAAAACTATCGTCGGAATGGACAGCGTTTGACGTGGGTCGTGAATTTACATCGACTGACAATCTGACATTGATAAAGTTCAAAAATGTCTGGAGGCTGCTCCCTGACGCATCGACGTTTTGTCCTTTTTAAAGCGTCTATATCGATTTTAATGTGTTTGAGAATTCTTATATACATTCTAAAATGACGACCTCTGTGGTTGAGCGGGCTAAGCCGTTGCCGGCCTACCTCACTGCAATGCAGTCTCCGGGTTCGATTCCTGGTATAGTAAATTTCGGAAACTTATTTTCTCCGTTATTTACTATGGTCCGGGTGTCTGGGATTGGCCCCAGAGTGGTACGTTGTATATTACCCATAACACAAGCGTAATTTGCTTAATTTGGGGATATACTCGTACAATATGTATTTGTCTGCCGATTATTATTATTATTATTAAAAATAAAAGTTGTAGTAGTGTAATGGTTAACGAAGGCGTCCCAAACTCAAAGGGCGCGAGTTCGAATCCTGGCCGGAACCCATGCACCACTTAGGAAGTTATCTGACCTAATGTGCATAACTACGTGCTAACAACGGTGAAGGAAAACATGATGAAACTGCAAACTGCACATCAAGATAACCGATGTGTCAAACTTGCCAAACCGCCTTGGACAAGCGTCGCGTGTATAATGTCCGTTCTCCTATAGTAAGAGGCCCGAGCCCAGCAGTGCGATGTTTATGGGCTGTTATTATATTATTATTATTTGTATGTCTCAGATACCACGGGCCATAAAAATGGCCCGAACTTTCGCGAGGGTTTGCGTGAGACCATGGGAAGACCAACACGTAGAGGCCCCTTGAGAAATTTAATGTAAATTTGGCGTGACACTGTCCAGCGTTTATCCCTGTCTACACCATATAAAAATGCATCCAAAGACAAGCCCCGGTCAGTGTAGGACTATTGTGGGCAACGAGAATAAAAGGTACCGAGCTATTGCGATGAACTACTAGTGGAGTTACAGATCGGGGACTATGGCGTCTGCCCGTCGCCGTGTTCGGGGAACATGGATAAAATGGGCAGACGGTGACTCACCATTCATTGCATGGGCCCCTAAAAATGCCATACAAGATTGACGAGGGGCAACATGTGTGTGAGTGACTAAGGGGTGTCGAGAAGTGGGCTGCAGGTTCGCCGAAGCTACTTCCGAAGCTTGAGTTTTAGCTCTAGCGATCTCCAATCCATGCCGGCTGGCTAAGGCAAGCACGGAAGCAGGGGTCTTGCCTTGGCCCCCGGAGTCAGGTCCGAGGTGTCGCTACCTATGGCTTCGCTACACAGGCCCCCTGTGGGTCCACAGTTATTATTATTAATCGTAACCCTTGTTTATTTATCCAGCAAGCTTTCACATAGGTTAGATTGCATGAATTGTTATCTAGGCGCTATTCGCCCCCGAGAGATTTACCTAATTGTATGTCTCAAACTATCTCATTTCATTTTATGTTTCGGGAAAGGTTTGTGACATCAATTATTGCACAGCGCCATCTATTGGCTTGTAAGTGTTCCACTACAAAAGTATCCAATGTCCATCTTCGGTATCACATATATATCAAGTTACAGCTAAATACTTACAGTTATTTTTCTGTGAAAACGTAACAGACAGATTTACTTTTGCATTTGTAATATTAATAGGAATTACTAAAATTTGCATTGATTAATTTTCATAAAATTTATTGATGAGAGTAGGCCGTCTGTTAGTAAATAAATTCCTAAGGTGCTCTTACCCGTGCAACTAAAATTGCTCAAACTCAGTCAGTTCTCGTCAACTACGATGTCACAACTTCATCAAATAATTGAGGGCGATGGCAATGAATGAATTACTCGAACCTTGAATGTAAGTGTAAGGTTCGAGTGTCAACGAACTGCACAAGCGGAATATGTGGCGGTAAGAGGTTACAAAAGTGTACAGGCAGGTAGCGCGAAATAACTAAACTAGAAGACTGAATCTCCTGGATTCATTATTGGATCCAAAACGTTTTTTAAAGTCTTATATCTTCATATGAATTTAATGTAGCAATCTGTTGCTGAGATACGGCCACAAAATTCCATACAATATGGAGCAGATTAAAAAGTCAGCCGCCCCTGGCGCTAGGCTGTTCTTTTCGCGAAAACGAGACGTAGTTATACGTACAAACGAGATGGAAAGAAAATTGCCTAAAAATTTCCAAAACTCATTGGATATTCAGTAATTCAAATGGCGACGTTGAGAAATGTGCAGTATATGGAGCATTTAGATGCAATATTCCCGAAACAATTGCCGCATTTTATTGCAATTGCTCCACTAATTGCTCCAGATTGATACATTACTATTGCCAAGCAATAATTGCTCAAAGATTGCCGGTGTAAGAGTACCTTTACGTAAGCAAAGCTACATGAAAGCTCTAGAGCATCCAAATCAAACTTCAAGGGGTCCAAGCCAGCAGAAACAAAATCTGGGGGTCTGCGAGCTGGAAATAGGGTTCCAAAATAGTAAATTCCATTTAAGCAAGTCGTGATGAAATTTTAGACTTACTATAAATAGGGCGATAACATATAGTCGTTTACATTTGTACATACATACTATAAAATATTGAATTCAATGCAAATAATTATCAAAATCGGTTAAGGAACCAAAAATTTTTGGCTGAACATAAATATAAAAGAATATATCCGACGAATTGAGAACCTCCTCCTTTTTTGAAGTCGGTCAGAATGATGGGGGTCCCCTGAATGCAGTAAAAAATGGTAACGGGTCTACGAGACAAAGAGTTTGGGGACCATTGCTTTAGATTAAGAAACTAATTTCAAAGACTTACTATTATTGTCTAACAAACAACAATATATCAAAACCAAATTACCATAAACAAACATTTTAACACCCAACTGTATGTTCAAGTTTTAAACACAAATAAATCTGTTTCAAGATTTAAACCTCAATGTTTTTGAATTGAATTAAGGCTTGGTTATTCTCGAAAACTTAAACAAATTTCATAGACAATCAGACTAGGTGTTGATTATTCTGATTATATTATTATTATGTGCGCTTTGCGAAAATTCACAGATTTATGTGAACAGATTTACTAGACGGTGCATTTATGTCTTTCGATGTGGATGAATCAACCAAAATGATCCAAATAAACATGAAACCTGAATCGTTCAATGTCATTGAAAACCGACGTGTGATCAAGTTCAGCTAACATTAGTATAAACTAAGAAGGAAAGAAAAATATTTGTACAGTCCTATCTTTTTTCTGCCCCACCTACATGGCCAGATTAATTTAGAATTTCTTTTAAGCCAGGTTGCCTGGAAGAGATCGCTTTTAGCGATAAGGCCGCCTGTTTTTTTGCCAAGAAGTATTGTAATTATGCATTTTGTTTTTGTATTTGTTTATTTTGGTGAGCAACAGTGTTATCTATCTATCTATCTATTTATTCTAATAGCGACACACAACACAAAATAGTATGAACGAAAACTCTTTATTGTTCACCATAACTTAAACCTAGACCTTTAATATAAAGACATTTTCATTAGAACAATGGGCGGCTTTATCGCTTATAGAGATCTCTTCAAGGCAACCCGGTGTCCAAGGAAACATTACAAGAAAGATTAAATATAAATAATATTTGGTGGTTTAACTAAATTAAAACTAATCTTAATTAAAGAAAAAAAAACACAAAATATAATAAACTAAGATAGATATACATATACATAATTAAATATAGATTATAATAATATAAATTACATATATTTACATGCGAAGAATAATACAATTCTATTTACTGCAACAATTTTATTTAAGGTCAGTGATCAAGTGTTTGAATATAGAAATTGATGTAGCTTGTCTGATTTAATAGATATTTATAGTAGTAACATAACAAAGTATAGATAAAATTATAAGAAATTATATGCCGCAATTCGGAAATGAGGTTGGCACTCAGAATTTTGCTGTGCCGAATCGCAGCTCGGCACAGCGCTGATTTTCAGTGCCCACCTCCTAAATCACATATGGCATACGGCCCGTGCCAAACATTAAAAAAACAAATATTCATAAAAACGTATAAGTACCAAAGATTAAAATATAAAGCACAAGAAACAGAAAAATGTAGGTTGTAATAATAAAATGGAATAATGAGTATAATGAAAAATCCTATCCTAAGAAAAACAAAAATAAACAAAACGGTTTATTTAAATAAAAGTATATTTAGTATAGCTTCAAAATTGTACAACTGTCTACAAGATGAGCTTTTGAATATAACAACTGATAACATAATGTTACGATTTGCAGGACTCGAATTAAAATGCCGTTGGAATTATTATAGAATTTATTAGAACTATACAAACACGTATGGCACAGGTAAAAATATAACTGACCACCACCAGTCTAAACGTAATGCATGATTCAATAACACGCGCAAAGTCCGTCACCTAATAGATTACCGAATGTACAGACGTCTTGCCTCGCTTGTGGTTATCGCTTGACTAACTCACCCCTCCGTTTGGGAATTGCTTTATACTGTACAAATACAATATGTCTGCTCGACCGCGGGGACTTAATTTTCCAATAATCACACCTGGCTAATGACAACAATAAAGATCATAATACACAATGGGCTGATTTTTTACAATCACAAATTTTAAACACATAGGGTAATAAATGTGCTTTGTTTACAAATATGCAGGTAGCCCAAATTGCAACAACACAGTAAATGAATATCTTGCACAGAAATAATTATATTATCATTAAATTTGGAATTGATTTACTGACGTTAAATTTATATAATTATCTATGCAGATGAATAAACTTGAAGTGTCTGTTTATAATGTCAAAATAATAATGTGAAAAAACCAGGTGGGATAATCCGGACCAGGAGTTACTGAAATGACTATTTTTACAATTTTGTCTGTCTTAATTTCCACGCGGACTAAATCGCGGGCACATCTAGTTGTTATATAAGTATGTGGACATTGTATTATAGGTAACTTATTGATTAATTAATGCTATAATGGCCAGGCACCATTACAAAATGACTGTATTGTAGGTCCGATAGGACAAGCCGTCGATCTAACAAGGAACATAACACCTCTGTAATATTATGTTTGTGATAAAGAAATAAGATAATAAGATAATATTAATAACTTAGTGCCTACATGACTACATTTAGCGATCCTATCCTTGGAACATGTAAAGACTTTAAATAGAGTCCCTAATCACAATTACTTCAATGTAAGTGTGAGGTTCGAGTGTCAGCGAGTAGCGGAAGCGGAATATGTGGCGGTAAGAGGTTACATAAGTGTACGGACAAGTAGCGCGGAATAACTAATAAACTAGAACACTGAACCTCCTGGACCCATTGTCAGCTGCAATAAACGTTTGTATAAAGTCTTATATCTTCATATGAATTTAATAAAACTACGTTTTAACGGTTTTAAGCACGGTAATTTATTTGACTTTTATTATTCCGACGGCCACTTTTCTGTAGCTATGATCATGGAAGACAAAGATGTCAAGTATCAATAAGTGTTGTTAAAGTTTTATTTAACTTCTAATTCACCACCACTTCGCAACACGTGACTTGAAGAGAAGAAGCGGTGCAAGAAACTCTTTAGCAAAAATGCTTGGCTCTAATGATATTATATAATATTAAAATGGATTGTGCCTCCTACCTATTTGATTTGACTTGATTGACACTTGACATCTTTGTCTTCCGTAATCACGGCTACTGAAAAGTAGTCGGAATAATAAAAATCAAATAAATTACTGCGCTTAAAACCGTTAAAAAGTAGTTTTATTATATATACTAGTCGTGAAAATTTAAGAAAATATTCATATGAATTTCTTTAATTCAGGTATCTTGATGACAATAAGGAGCATTAATCAGTTATTTTGTTGCCAAAAATATATGATCTAGCAGAACTAAGGAAAACGTAGCTGAGAAAAATAACGCGCTCAGGAGATTTACATAGGAAAGAAAATCATGCAATAAAAACTCAACTTCGAAAGCTTCTACATCATAATTATACGACTTAATATTACCTCGCATGTTGAGATTTTATTATATAAAAGAAAACAAAAAATAAGCCATAATAATAAATTAATAAATATCCCATAAATGTCCCACTTCTGGGCTCGAGCCCCCCATTGTGGGGGGCACGGCCCTTATACCCCAGCCACGCTTGTCCACGCTACCATTGCCTATGGACATTTGGCAACACCAAAGATGCTACCAATGTCCTGCTACTCTCTAAAGGGAGACTGGAACTTGGAAAATGCCGGAACACAACTCAAGGTTGTTTTCGCGGCATACTTTAGATCAGGGATGGTAGCCATCCAGATAGACAAAAACTCTACCACCTGGCTGTGGGTTGTTTTATCGCCTCTGACGATAGGCCGCCAATCCGAAGGGGATTAAGTTACCTTGAATACGTTCCCTTATACACGAAGGATTAGTTTCACGCGCCACGCTTTTAATCAGAACCTACACCTTAAGTGAGTAAGGCGCCTAATTAACTAACTTGTTAACTTTCTTTACGTTCTATGTAAGATATGTT
Source organism: Dendrolimus houi (assembly GCA_039645545.1). Lineage (NCBI taxonomy): Eukaryota > Metazoa > Arthropoda > Insecta > Lepidoptera > Lasiocampidae > Dendrolimus > Dendrolimus houi. Next base: position 23,172,836 of record CM077122.1, read on the forward strand.
TGAATGTCAATGAGAACTTAAGTACTACGTCTGCTGATGTATTTTTGGTACATGTGGGCTGATCTAATTACCATGAATTCGATAATATGTACAGATAAATTAGCTTCGAGACGTTTTTGAGTTTGTAACTGTCGGCAGATAAATTGACGGCGTCTGTACTTGAGCGGGCTAAGCCGTTGCCGGCCCACCTCACTGCAACGCAGAGGCTCCGGGTTCGATTCCTGATATAGTAAATTTCGGAAACGTATTTTCTCCGTTATTTACTATGTCTGGGATCGGCCCCAGAGTGGTGCGTTGTATATTATCCACAAGCGTAACTTGCTTAATTTGCTTAATTTGCATTATACAATATCTGTGTTTGTCTGCCGATTATTATTATTATTATACTGTATTTATTTATTTTAAAAAATTGTACATTAAAAAAAAATATAGACTTTTTTATAAAAAAATATTATTTTATAAAAACACATGAAAAATAAAACACATATTCAATAAAAAATATTATTATTATTATTATAAATAAATAAACTAATACTTTTTATATATTTTTATAGGCAGGTATTTAATAAATGAAAAGAATAATATTGAACAATATTAAAATTGTAAATATTAATATTAAACATAATTTTTCAGAGCAAAGTTCAAGAAAATTTAAATTTCAAGGTTAGAAGTCCTATCTATATAATAGGTTGGGGAAAAAGTCTTTTCGCATATAGTATGTATGAACTTGTAATAAGATCTCTTTGGCTGTACCATTTGTATCTGGCTAATTTTGGTATCATTAAAAAGTTTTAATTTTAAAGACAATTCCAAATTCAAATTAGGAAAATGTGTGATTTTCATTTGTTTTTCTTTTTGTTAAAATGAGTGAGTCTAATGAAGAAATTTTATAAATTTTAAAATTTTACTACAAAAAAGGTAAATATGCAACACAAGCCGCGAAAATTTGTGATGTTTATGGACCTAATGCAATATCTGTGAGAGTAGCGCAAATTTGGTTTAAGCGTTTTCAATCCGGAAATTTTGATATCAAAGATGCATGTCGCTCTGGTCGCGCTGTTACGGACAAAATTGATGCCATTTTTGAAAAAGTGGAGCAAGATCGGCATATTAGTAGTTACGATGTAGCTGGAGAACTGGGAATTGACCATAAAATGGTTTTGGTGCATTTGAAAAAAGCTGGTAAAAACAAGCTCGATATTTGGGTGCCTCATGAGCTCACTGAAAGAAACCTAATGAACCGTGTACTCATTTGTGATTCTTTATTACGACGTAATGAAACCGAACCATTTTTGAAGAAGCTGATAATTGATGATGAAAAGTGAAAAAAAGAAGATGATGATCACGTAGGACAAGAATGTGTGAAAAAGATCGTGGTCAAAGGCCGGCCAGGCTTCACAGACTGTGGCGAAACCCGGGTTAACTACTCGCAACAAGGTGATGTTGTGTGTATGGTGGGATTGGAAGCGCATTATTCATTATGAGCTGTTACCGCCAGTCAGGGCCATCGATTCTGAACTGTACTGCGAACAACTGATGAAATTAAAGCAAAAAGTTGAGAGAAATCGGCCGGAATTAATCAACAGAAGTGGTGTAGTTTTTCACCATGATAACGCTAGACCTCACATCTTTAGCCACTCGGAAAAAGTTACGAGAGTTTGGCTGGGAGGTGTTAATGCATCCGCCATATAGTCCTGACCTTGCACCTTCAGATTTTTACCTGTTTCGGTCTCTGCAGAATACCTTAGGCAGTGTCAGGTTAATATCACGAGAGGACTGCCAAAACCACTTGTCGCAGTTTTTTGATCAGAAGCCCCAAAATTTTTATAGCAATGGGATCATGTCCTTACCTACAAGATGGCAAAAAGTTATCCAACAAAATGGCACCAACATACTTTAGTTAGGTAAACGTAAATAAACTATATAAAAAAACCTTTCGAATTTTTATATAAAATGCGAAGAAACTTTTTCCCCAACCTTATGTACAAAAAATACTTGTATATAGCTACAGACATCTCTATGGTAATGTTGATATTAGTAAATCTGTGTGTTGAGATGTGTTTATATTTAAAACTACTTATGCTCGCGACTTCGTCCGCGTGGATTTCTTTTCACGGAACCCTAAAAAAAGTTGCTTAAGTTATTCCTTATGACATCAGCTATCTGCCAGTGAAATTCCCGTCAAAATCGCTGCCGCCGTTTCTGTATATACTTTTATATGCATTTAGTAAAAAGCCTTTATTTTGATATTACAAACAGACACTGCAATGTTATTTATCTGTATTATACATCATCTTCTTTACGACTTTATAAATGTACAGCTGTGACCCTACTTGGTTTGCGTATATCGATAAATACTGGACTGTATAATTATTATTAACGTTATTTACAATTAAACTATACACAGAAGAAATAAATACAGAAAGTGCGTGTTAGTGCAGTTACGAATGAGTAAGTAAGTATGCGAGAGAGTCAAGTGAGAGTGGTTAAAAATGCGTTTTTTCGGCCTCCAAGGCCGCTTATATGTCCCACGTTCCGTCCGACGCCTAGCTGCTAATTGTGCGAGCTATGGGCGTTGGAGGTATGCGGGGCGCGGAGACGTGTGCACCAGCGGGCGGGTCAGGGGGGACTCTCTATCCGCAACAAAAGCCATTTTCCTTTATAAAAGAGTAATCGCTACAAGATTTTATAGTACATGATACTGTATAATGTAACAAAATGATGGGATTCATGCAGAGCTTGAAATACCGGTAAAAATGTTGTTACAACTTAGCTAAAATGCCACAAAGCACGCCGACAAATGTGAAAGCATACCTATCAGCCATAAAGCGCAGTTTATTACCTACCCGCATTTGGACTTCTTTTATTTACTTTGTGTTTAACATTTGTAATAAAAAAGCCGCCTATTGTGTATTGTAATCTTTTATGGTAGGCAGTGGCCAGGTGTGATTCTTGGAAACCATTGTTTACACGGTCGTGACATATTGTAAACTGAGTATAAAGAAATACCCGAATGGAGAGATCGGCAGTCAAGCGACGATTACGATAAGAGCAAGACGTGTACATTCGATAAGCTATATAGTGACGGACTTTGCGCATGTTATTTAATCGTGCAGTTTGTACTGGTTGTGTCCAGTTATATTTGTACCTGTGTTATACGTGTTTGTATAGTTCTAATAAATTCTATAGTAATTCCAATGGCATTTTAATTCGAGTCTCGCATTCGTAACAATATATACATAATATGCTAATTGTATATATCGGTAAACAATAAATATTGTTATAAAATTTAAAATTATTTCTAGACCATTTTATCGTGAAGTAAATATAACGTTAATACAAATTTTATGGATAATTTTACCGTTCAACTATGTTTTGTTAACCATGGCCGCTCTCGTTTACTCGATAAGATCGTTAAATAGCATTCATTTCTAAGAGCGCGCATACATGCTTATCCACGCGATTAAAATTCAAATAATATTACAATTGATTTAGAGTTATGTTTGTTGTTTTTTCCGGTAACGTAAAAAAATGCCGACAAGTATAACGTTAAGCACACGATTCTAAACGTTATACTTAACGTTGAAACTATACATTTTATTTAAGTAACGGTACAGAATCACATTAGTATATTAGTTTTTTTTTGAAATATCGGTAATCAACTGGATATTTTTAAAGTGAATTGATATCATTTTCAAGCCCTGATTTTTTTTATGTACTTCAAGTTTACTTTTTCGTTTTTAGAGAATTTGAATAAAAATATGTTTTAAAAAATGTTGTACTAATATTTTATTTGCTTCATTAAAACATTGTCGGAGAAGATTGTTGTGTTTTTTCTAGATTTAACTAATGTTTTCCCACACGACTTTGCAAAATGGCCACGAGATACTAAAATTGTTGTCTAAGAGACGCTGAAAATCGGCCCTCACCCATCTGATAACCAGTTGAGACATATTTTCTATCAAATTATATTGATTTGTAAACACGTCTATGATAGCCTGCCAATCGAAAAGTATTCATGGCTATTTTTGAAGTCGTCAAAGCATAGCAATAATATTCATTAACGGTTTTTTACAGGAAAGCCTTATACGCTTATTTTTCTAATCAAATTATCTTTCTTATTGTTTCAAACCCATACTAATCTTTTGCAGGTGTCTTATTACCCTTTTGAGTTTGAGTGATCTATTGTTTGCTCTAATCTCTTTGTTCACGCCTCCGTAAGACGTCATAAAAACTTCTTTCCTCTATTTGTATTTCATGCGAATTCTTGGAAGCCATTAATCTGACCATTTAACGATTTCAAGAATCAATGGGTGTCATGTTGTTAGAAGGCCATATCTAATTTACAAATGGAGTCGGTCAGTCGCGAAGTAGGCTGGCTGTGTTCTGACTGCGAACGAGGCGTTACCAAGTGCACTTTCGGAGCGAGTATCTTATAACGACGAACTTTGCGTGATTTATGTGATAATGATTTTCTGCCTTACAGTTTAGTTTTATTGTATTCGGCTATATAGGTATTTATAAGAACGGTGAAATACGTGTGTGTACTTCTAATATTTTTATGATAATTCCAACGACATTTTTGAATTTACATCCTACAAATTCCCCACAAATTCGTAACATTATAATACCAATTTTTATTGGTTAACAGAACGATATACTTACCTATATTGACTTACCTGTCCATAGCGTAGCCATGAACAGAAATAAGTAGACAAGCCTATCAAGGCATATTCTCTATGCTAAAATCTATCAGTTAACCAAAATTTGAAATGTTTTTTATCATTTATGATTTTAATGATATGTTATGAAAAAATGTTGAGTAAAATTAATTTAATCAAAAATAGCCATGAACACTTTTCGAATGGCAAGCTATCATAGGCGTGTTTTTATATCAATATAATTTGATAAAAATATGTCTCATCTGGTTATCAGATGGTTGAAGGTCGATCTTCACCATCTCCACTACCGCTGGATTATCGGAGAGATTTGACAGTATGAGAAGTTACTGACACAGTCAGTTCAATTTAACGTCGCTTAAGTTGAACTTACCGATCATGATTTTATTTAACAATACTTTTTTCTCCTTTGAGATTGCTACGTTTTATTAAACTATTGGGAACAAATCAAAACTTATATTGGACAGTTGACTAGCTGCTTCTCTGAGTTTGTTATAATCGTTTTTAAGTTTTTCTTGGACACTGAAGGGAACATTGGAGCTTTATAAAAGCGGATTACATTTTTATAGCTATTTCTTCTAGACGTAAACAGACCCCGTCGGCGTATTATTAATGATCATTCTAATTATAAGAACATTACTACTTTTCTTGTACGTTCGCTCATATTTTTAATAAGTCGTGAGATATTAACTAGAAGTTTCTCGTTACGCGTACACTAAGCCTTTGCTATGTTTTTTTTATATCAATTACATAGTTTCAATTCCCAGGGGTTCCTGGTAAATTTTAAAAATAAAATTAGTGTTGTTGACTATGGTCTGGGTGTTTGGGATCGGCCCCAAAATGGTCATGGCCTCCGGCATGCTTGAGACCTGGGATATTAGCCATCCATGTGGATAAAGCTCTACCACCTTTTGTGAATTGTTTTATCGCCTTTTATGACCAGCCGCAGAATTTTGTATTATTTCTCTATTGTATATTTTATGAACATAGAAAAAATAGGCAGACGGTGGCTCGTCACTCCCTGCATAAGCTCCAAAAAATGCCGTACAACTTATATTATAATTTCATAGATTATTTATTTCAAATATTTTATATTTTTTTAATAAATCAATACAAAAACTTTTTTTATAAAAAAATATCTTAAATACAATAATATTTAGTAAAAAAAAAAAACTTGTAGTCCGTCAGCAGCGTGGCCTGGGGTCCACACTACCGGTGGTTACGGCTCCAGAGGCAGGAACCTCCTCAAAACTCGTGCCGTGTCCAAGAGTGCTGTCTTCTGTGTGTAACCCTTCACCCAGCTTCCTAACGAGAGCCTCTCTAGGTGACGGTCAAGGCTCTCAAGTTATATCATTATTACTGTTGCGGACAGACCGCGCCCCGCACACCGCCGATGCCCATAGCACGCGCAGTTAGCAGCTAGGCGTCGGATAGAAAATGCCACTTAATAAGCGGCCTTGAAGGCCGCAACTCGACTTCCCTTAGCTACTTACCACTATTCTTCGACTACTCTCTCTACCACTACTACCATTATTCTCTGTACTTATCTATATTTAAATTAATTATAAATATTCCTTATTTTTAATTTATTTCTGAGGAGTATTGATTAGGTTGAAATTATAAATATTGTAAATATCTAACTAGCAAGTCATACAGTCCACAACGAGTTTTATTTAGAAGAAGCAACTGCCACCAATAATTACGTTCTAAGAACTTCTGCTTTGAAATAAATTTGAAGGCTTATAAAGGATAAATTATAAACACAGCATTAAAGCCTTAGCGTAATTTATTGCCAACGTCTTAAGTGGAGCTCCTGGCATTAATTTTCACGATTTATTGTCAACTGTACCTCTGTTTAGCAGGAAGCTTAGGGTTTATCGGAGGAAGACAAAGGGAATAATGTATGATATTTGTTTGCATGCTTTGTTGGGGTAATGAGAGGAATGAGTACTCAGAGATAAATAATGATCTCTTCATTAATTAATAAGCATATAAACATCCCACTGCTGGGCCTGACGATTTTTGTTATTAGGGCAGAGGGGTAGATACGGTATACTAGGGAGATAGACAATATACCTGCCACGCATTTCTAAGGTGAACTGACGAATTTCACACATTAGTTATCTCGATGTGCAGATTTCATCACGATGTTTTTATTCCCATGATGTGAACACAAATATAATACATTCTAACATTATTTACATGTAAAAGACCAGACATAAAAATAATATTTTATCATCTTACTTTTAAAACATCAACAAATAAATAATTTTTATTACTGCTTAAATAGCTTTAATGCGCCCTTTGACTTTGACTTGTTAACCAACTTCCAAAAGGTAGAGGAGGAGGAGTTGTGTTCCAGTATTAGTGGCCAGGTTCCAGTCCTCGAGGTCTTCAAGGCAGCACTTTGGCTGGTGGGCTTTGTGGTTAGGCACAAGCCTTGGTTTGGTTACACACAGCAACTATTCGCTGTCTGCCTGTCACACACAGCGAGTTCCACACGAGAATTTCAACACTCTTTTTGTGCCTCAAATAAAAATATATCGTATATTCGTCGCTCACGTCCAAAACAGTATATCCGGTTGGCATGTGCAGAGTTAACAATTCATTTGATTTGTTAACTCTGCTCATTGCTCATTAAGCTCACAACTCAAAAGAAGCGAAAATGGCTTCGTAACTGGATTAAACGCAGAGTTTAGGGCTTCTACTAACCTTTTATACGCAATGGCTTCAGATTAATGCTTTTGATTAATCTACAATAATCCCGATTAACCAGGAGATCACAGAAACATTCTACATATAACAGAAATTAAGCGGAATGGCTACTCCCAGCGAATACCCTGTCACACACAGCGTATTGTTGCGGTGAGTATACATTCGCAGAGCGTAAAATGAATGAATGATTCATTTATTGCTAAAATGTATGTACACAAAATGTTATAATATGCGTTGTTTCAATACATTTTGCCTTCTTAGTCGGGCAATGTCGGAATACATGTCATACTTATAAAACTAAATTTACATTTAAAAAAAGAAATATATATATTGTTACATGCCAATGAAAAGTAAATGCACATCTGCATGCCATAAACCCGGCTTATTACTCGCCCGCATTTGCACTTCTTTTGTTTACTTTGTGTTTAGAATTGGTAATTAAAAAAAAACATTCTATTGTTATTGTACTTGTTTTATGGCCGTCATTAGGCAGGAGTGTCGAACTAATTCTTCTTGTTATTGTTTTGCGTCGAGGCATATTCTATTTGTACAAAATAAAAGGGATGCCCAAAGGCGGGGGTGAGGCAGTCAAGCGACGATTACGGTACGGGCAAGACGTGTGTATATTTGATAAGCTAAATAGTGACGGACTTAGCGCATGTTATTGAATCGTGCAGTTTGTACTGGTTGCGTCCAGTTATATTTGTATGTGTGTTATACGTGTTTGTATAGTTCTAATAAATCCTATAGCAATTCCAAACGGCATTTTAATTCGAGTCCCGTAACTCGTAATAATATTATGATATAAAATATTACAAAAAAATTATGTCTAGTTACAAAATATTATTAGTCATGTCTTTGTCATTCTCATTCATGAACATGTTCAATTTGAAATCAAATGAATGAATCTATTCACAGGAAATAACCTCGCACACAGCGAATATTCGCTGCGAGTGCCTAATTGCAGCGACTTCGTTGCGTGTGACCGAGAATTTAGCCGGGTGAGCTCACTGAAATGCACAGGCTCTGGGTTCGATTCCTAGGATGGTAAATTTTGTAAACGAACTCTTCGTTTTTTACTAGAGTTTGGGTGTGTACGAGCCGCCTCAGAGTAGCCTGTTGTGTGTGTTTTTGTCTGCTAATTTTGGTGTTGCCAATGTGTATAGGCGCTGGTAACCACTTTCTATCAGGTGGGTCGTCTGTCTGCTGTATGTACTCCAGAAATAGAAAATTATAAACCAGACTTTAAAATAAACCATAAATTAAGATATAAAATACGATAACTTTAGTACAAAGTCGTGCGAACTAATACAGCGTAAGAAATTATAGGAATATTATTCGAATAAGTACTTACTTAAACTTTACTCATAATTTTGTGACATAATTGCTTAAGTTATAAACATGATTAGCCGTATTGCAAGTTATATAGAAATTAGTGCAATAATTTAGATAATACCTATATAATTTAAGCGTTTTCAAACAAAGGCGTCATTTAGACGCCTTTGTTTGAAAACGCTTTAATTATAGCGTAATTTAGAAGTTGCGGAGAAAATTGCGGATATATATGTATATTGTTACGACTTAGTCAAAATTCCACGAAGCACAACAACAAATGCGAATGAACACCTGCGGTCATAAACCCCAAGTTTATTACCGCCCGCATTTGCACTTCTTTTGTTTTCTTTGTATTTAATATTTGTAATTACAAAAGCCGCCTATTGTGTATTGTAATCTGTTCCACTAGGCAGTGGCCAGGTGTGATTCCGGGAAATCAGGTGCACGCGATGAGGTAGACATATTGCACCGTGCAGTATAAAACAATGCCCGAACGGAGGGGTGGGGCAGTCAAGCGAGGATTACGATACGAGCAAGACGTATATTCGATAAGCGATATAGTGACGGACTTTGCGTGTGTTATTTAATCGTGCAGTTTGTACTGGTTGTATCCAGTTATATTTGTACCTGTTTTATACGTGCTTGTACAGTTCTAATAAATTCTATAGTATTTCCAACGGCATTTTAATTAGAGTCCCGCACTCATAACAATATTATTTACATCTTTGTATAACTGTTATGTATGTTTGTATATAACTGAACTCCTCCTAAAACTCTGAACGGATTTTGATGTTTTCTGTATGTCTCAATGGATGCCTGGAAGCTTTAGATTAGAGATGTTATGAATAGTGGTTTGGCCGAATACCGAATACCGAATATTTAGCCACGCTCTCAGCCGAAGCGCCGAATACTCGGCTAGCGAATGTTCGGCGTAACATTTGTGTAATTCGCGCGTTACACGTTAGTATTGAAGTAATAATTAGTGAAGTATTTCTTGCGTTCCCGCGAATGATCGGTACATATAATTAAAACTGTTTTTAACCGTTTTAAGCGCGATTTTAAATGTTCTTTTATTTGATTCTGAAATTTCAAAACCTAGCCGAAAAGTAATAGTTATTTTTTTTTAAATAATAATCGATTGACAAGTACACACATATTGTATATTCCCAAATTAAGCTAGTTACGCTTGTGTTATGGATAATATACAACGTACTACTCTGGCGCCGATCCCAGACACCCAGATCATAATAAATAACGGAGAGAAAATACGTTTCCAAAATTTACTATACCAGGAATCGAACCGGGAGCCTCTGCGTTGCAGTGAGATAGGCCGGCAAAGGCTTAGCCCGCTAAACCACAGAGGCCGTCTGTTTTCGAAAATTAAAATCGCATTTAACTCTGTTCAAATAATATGTAATGAAATTTAAAATACAATTAGAAATTGTTACCCAGGAAACGCATATATAAATGTTCTATTGAACATTTATATATGCGGTTCCGTATCCCCTGAACATTTATATAGGAATTGTCACATACTGTTCTATTAACATATACATACACATAGTTAAATCTGCGAATGACGGTGGATACAAAAATAGTTTTTTGATAAGCGTTTAGCGTAAATAACAGTTTATAATATTATTGAAATAGGCCTTTATGTGAATTGACTCTAAATAATTTATTTTCAGAGAAACACATAATGTTTCTTAAATTCCTAAGTAATAAAGAGTTGTCTTATAAATATATACAATTTTGAGCAATAGGTGCGTCTTTTTTCTAGATTTGGTACTCGGTATTCGGCCGAATACAGAATGGTAGCCGAATGTTCGTGGCATCTCTACTGTAGATTCACAACAATCCGAAAAACGCACGCTTCTTATATCCGCAAGCTAAGTTAGTTATGTTTGTGTCATGAGTAATATACAACATACTCCTGGGGCCAGTCCAAGACACTCAGACTATAAGATATAAAACTCCTTTACGATATTTATCACGCCTGAAATAGAACCCGGTTTGACCCACTCAACTACACAGGCCGTCAACAATGAAGCCTGTTTTCAAAATCAACAATCAACATAATTCCATCGATAATAGCTACTTATTTATTCCAAAGACCCTTGTGCAGGGCTCGAATAAAACCGCAAGTTTATTAAGAGCATAAGATCACGTATAAGATATTTGTTGTCCCCACCAATTTGGTATGCTATTTGAGTGTCTAACAATAGCTGTTTCAGAACAATTCGCATTAAGTCGACGAAAAGAATGAACAAATTCCTTACGAAACTTCCTTTGCATGGAACTTCATGGAATTATGTGATATTACGCTTGTTCTACGATGTTAAGTATTTAATTTATATATGGGTGGGACTATATACATCCTATCAAAAAATTATTGTGAATGGATGATTTGTTTAAAGTTCCAATTTCATTTATTTTTGTTGCATCGGCCCTTTAGATTAAATACAGTGCTGTTTTTAGTTAGATCATATATAGTGTATTGCGAATGTCATAATGGACAAATATATGAAAAAAAGAGTTTGTCTTAAATTTTGCATTGCCAATGGAATTTCGTGTTCGGAGACACTGAAAATGTTACAAAAGGCTTACGGTGAATCGACTTTATCAAAACACGTGCTTATGTGTGGTACAAAGCGTTCAATGGCGTTCGAGATATCGGCCCTGGTAGGCCATCAACGTCTTCAACTGAAGTTAACAACGCAAAAGTGAAGGAAATAGTGACTGAAAATCCTCATTCAAGTTTAAGAGAAATAGGCGCTGAATTTTCTGTCTCACAAGTCGATCCGTATCATTTTAAATAATCACTTGGGGATGAAACATGTTGCCGCCCGCCTAGTCCCAAAATAATTGAATTTTCTCCAAAAACTCGATTGCATAAGAGTCGCTGAGGACATGCTAGAACGAGTCAATTCCGACCCATTTACTGGTGACGAGACGTGGGTTTACGAGTTTGACATGCAAACCAGCCAACAAGCTTCCGAGTGGCGCCTTCCAACTTAACCGAAACCGAAAAAATCACGCCAAAATCGATCAAAAGTCAAAGTCACGTTGACTGTGTTCTTTGACTATCGTGGTGTTGTGCACTCGGAATTTTTACTGGAAGGTCAAACGGTAAATAAAGTATATTATTTGAGCATTATGCGGCGTTTAAGAAGAAAAAATGATTGCAAATTTGACAAAAAGGCCAGATTTGTGGAAAGGAAATTCTTGGATTTTGCACAATGATAATGCGCCTTCGCACAAGGCCATAATTGTGAACGAATTTTTGACCGAAAACTCAACAAATACTATCGAGCAACCACCTTATTCACCACTTCGTGGCACCCGTTTTCATTCAGTAGAAGAAATAAAAGAGAATTCGCCACGAGAACTAAACTCAATTCCGGAAAAAGCGTTTAAAAAATGTTTTGATGATTGGATTATTCGTTGGCGTAAGTGTACCTTTTCTGAAGGTGATAAAATAAATTTGAATAAATAACTAACATTTTATGTATTATTGATCTTTTCCCGGTACTCTGTCTGTCTGTCTGTCTGTCCCGTTTTCACGGAAAAACTACTGGACCGATTTAGCTGAAACTCAATATATATATATATATATATATATTATATTTGATGCTGAGGATGAATACAGGATATTTATTATCCCGAAAAATGGGATAGTTTCCGGGATAAAAATATATTTGTCTCTGTTTGTTATGCTTTTACGGAAAAACTACTACTTTGGCTGAAATTTGGTATATATGTAATTTTAATACCGAGGGTGAACAAGGGATACTTTTCATCCCGGATAATGGGATAATTTTGAGTATAGATTTATTTAAATTATCCCAGAAAGAAGGATAGGTTTTTATTTTGTAATTTGCCATTTTCGTCATTTTGGTTAATTTGATCATTTTCGTCGATGTAGTCGATGTGGTCGGTGTGATCGGTGTGGTCGGTACGGTCGATGTGGTCGATGTGTTCGATGTGTTCGAAGTGGTCGATGTGGTCAGTGTGGTCGATGTGGTCAGTGTGGTCGATTTGGTCATTTTGGTGTACATATATAGTTTTAATATCGAAAATTTGCATAGATTATTTTTATCAAGGAGATGGGATAGTTTGCGATATAAAATATATAACTAACTTCACAAATGTATAACTAGTATAATATACATCATATTTCGATATCAAGAGGATAAAAAAATACAAATATTTTTTCAGTAATAACAAGTACAAACATCAAATAAAGAATCAAAAAACATCTTTGGGCTATAAAAAGATTGATAAGTGCTTTGAAGAAACAATTTTTCCTCCGAAGGCTTCAATGAGAAGATTATATATCTATTATTAAAAATAGGCTATTGTATCTGTTTGAATAACAGCTGTATTTTTTTAACGCTTTTGTATCCCAATGGAGAACAGGATTCGTGAGTTTGTTTTTAATAGCAAAAAATCCGAACATTTATTATGTGGCCATTGAAGTAGCGTGAAATGTGCAAAAATGATAGAAGTGTAAGCGTATAAGCGGTGTTGCTGATTTTTATATAAGAACCCCAGTATTGGTGGCAGTTGCTTCTTGTTTGGAAATTAAACAAAGTAGGTGTGCTCCAGCGGGCGGGTCAGGGGGTGCTCTCTGTCCGCAACATCCAGTATGGAATTTTTATGAGATGTAAAATAATACAATTGTAACTCAAAACGCTGTGGTTTCTTTTAACCACCCCTGTATTAGAGTGAACAAAACAAACAGAATATTATGCAAATCGGTAAAGCTGTTTTTGTTAATTAAAGTAATTTAAATGTTAATCTGTATGTCATGTTAAGATTCACCTCTTCTACATTAAGCTTGGTTTCCAACATGAGTTTTAGCAAAACTACTATGATATTTCTGTCTGGTACTCTGATATTACTTATATGATTTTAATCTCCAACTAATACGTTTGTGAGTGTGTTTTGTGTTTAAATGTGTATTATTCACTGACTGAATAGTTATTTGTCTGTATGTTTTTTTACTTTTCTAGTAAACGCCCTCATTCGGCCGCAATCGGTCGCAATCGCCCGCTGTCGCCTCGCACCTGCACATTTTTTTTATTAATGGACTAGCTGACCCGGCAAACTTCGTACCGCTTCAGAATCATTTTTATCATATTTACTCACCTTTTAAACCTTCCCTGGACTTCCATAAATAATTCAAAACCAAAAGTAGCCAAATCAGTCCAGCCGTTCTCGAGTTTTAGCGAGAATAAGGAACAGCAATTGATTTTTATATATAACATAAACCTGGAGTAAAAATGAACTCCAGTAGTGCGTCAGATCTGACACACACACAAGTTTTTTTACGATAATTATGGACTGTATCAAAATTATACAAAATTGTATAGGATAATTTGGACACGGGAAATTATAAAGAAAAAGTACTCACATACATTTTAATGAAGTGTTACTATGTATGACTCCTTAGCTCCCTCTAAGTTTAACTTCTATGCACTTATGTCATGTTATTTATTCACTCACTTCCCGCTGGCAGTCATCTGATTCATAATCTTTAACTTTAGATTTTATTTATATAGGTCATGTTTATATTTAAATGTTACGTTGTTTAGAATTGTTAAATTCGTCCAACGAGTAAAAACGAAATATAAGCGTATTTTGTATTATTATGAAGTTAAATCAACATTTAGATTTCTTACGATGATTTATTTATGCATATTTTCCGAAGAGATAATAATGTACCTTATTATAAAAAAACTCCCTTTCTATGGCTTAACACTATTTCTTGTGCGTAATATTTCCTTTGCGAAAATGTGTAACACCATTTTCCGAACACTTTATCAAAGCAAACTGTTTATATACGTGCATAATATATACGTTAGATAGAGTGCAAAGAAGACATAATAAAAAACGTATTGAGAAATGACTGTCTTGAAGTATAATTTTAGATAGAGTTTTCTCACCTCTATTGTTGCCGCCACTTTGGTAAGGCAAGTGGAACTGGAAGCAGAGGAACAAATCGCCGCGATCCGTCGAGAAGAGCTCCGGTTGCAAGTGTCGCTGATTAAGAAGAGGGTCGCTGCGAACATAGCCGCCCTCAAGGAGCAGACAGACGGGAACAGCGTGTGCGAAGACGACGGGGTGGAAACAGAGAGAAATATCACAGAGTGGTTGAAGAATACCCGCATACGGGGGGAGTCGCCGAGCGCAGGCGATAGGACCGAGCTCGAAACGAGAGGAGCCGGACCGCGACCGCCGTTAGACGCCGCGGGAAGAGCAAGAGAAGTGTATCCAATGGCGCGCGACCGGTCTGCGGAAACGAACGACCAAACCGCTCGCGTGACGTTCAGAACGCCGCGCAATGCAAGATCGCCGACGCCGACCAGATCCAGGGATCGAGGAATCGACCGCCTAGCCGAAGTGCTGGAGCGCATGACACGCAACAGGCCGACACCGCGACAGTGTCAGGAGCTGGAACACTTTATCAAAGCAAACTGTTTATATACGTGCATAATATATACGTTAGATAGAGTGCAAATCGGCGAAATAACCGAGTCCGAGCAATGGCGAAGACATAATAAAAAACGTATTGAGAAATGACTGTCTTGAAGTATAATTTTAGATAGAGTTTTCTCACCTCTATTGTTGTGTGAGCTAAGCTTTTGCCGGCCTACCTCATTACAACGCTTAGGCTCGGAGTTCGATTCCTGGTATAGTAAATTTTGTAAACGATTTTTTTTGTTATTGATTATGATCTAGGTGTCCGAGATCGATCCATTTTATACCCGTGACACAAGCTTAACTAGCTTAATTTGGATATATAGAACGTGTTTGTGCCTGCCGAATATGATTACTGTGTTAATGGGCATCTAGGAGTTGCTGCGGGTCTCACATTACCTTACTGTCCTCAAATACTAAACTACACATAGAGTATTTCCACCACCCACAATTACAATATCCAAACCAGGCAGAATATTAGATTATTACACGAGAGGTGAAAGTGACCTATTCAGGCATGAGATAGTTTAGTTTAGTTTTGATCCGTGCAGGAACGGAGAAAGAATACAACAATACCATAACAACCCTGAGTTGTGTTCCGGCATTAGTGACCAGGTTCCAGTCTCCCTTAAGAGAGCAGCAGCGCATTTGTGGCACCTTTGGTGTTGCAAATGTGCATAGGCAATGGTACCTTTCCATCAAGTGGGCCGTATGCCTGTCTGCTGAAATCCTGCAATAAAAAAAATTGAGTGCCCAAATAGGCCTTTCACTCGAGGTTGACACTTGCTTTTTATTTCGAATATGAGGAAAGTAAATAAGAACCGATTCGTTAAGCAAACAACTACTTCTTTAATGATGTCAGGCGTCAAATCCATTTCTAAATCTGATTTAGAAATGGATTTTTTATTTTATTGTAGGGGTTCAGTTCAGCAGACAGGCAGACGGCCCACTTGATGGAAAGTGGTTACTATCGCCTATAGACATTTGCTACACCAAAGGTGCTACAAATGCGCTGCTGCTCCCTTAAGGGAGACTGGAACCTGGTCACTAATGCCGGAACACAACTCAAGGTTGTTATGGCGGCATACTGTAGACCAGGGGTGGTAGCCATCCTGTCGGGCGAATGCCCTACCGCCTGGCTGTGGGTTGTTTTGTCGCCTCTCACGACAAACCGCCCGGCCACGGGAAATTGTATTCTTTCTCCGTTCCTGCACAGATGAAACGTCAAGTAAATTTATTTTTCTGTGGCATTCTACCAGCCAGTATTTATTTGTGCCTGATGGTAGTAAATATTTAGCTCAAATTTATGTAAATCAAATAATACTTTAGTGAACAGTAATTAATAAGTACGAATTAATGTTACAAATTTGTTGATATTGTTACATGGCGTCAAAGATAAGCGCACAGCTGCCTATTGTAAGCGCAGTCTATTGTCTTCCCGGACGGATTAAGGAATTCTTTTTGTGTTTTGAATTTTTAATTAAGAAAAACATGCTATTGTTTTTCTACTTGTTTTATAACCGTCATTAGCGTCGAACTAATCATTATTGTTATTGTTTTCGACTTTGTTAGCCGTTCGCAGGTGTGCAAATTACTATTGCTCAGAAACTCAGTGCGCGTGGTCAATCTTTTTTTTGTACTGTGTAGTTAGTATAAGACGATGCCCGAATGGAGGGGCGACGACTACGAGACGAGTAAGACGTTTGTAGTACTCTCGATTAGCGATATAGACGACGGACTTTACGCGTGTCGAATTGCATTGAATCGCGCAGTGTGATTTGGTTGCATCCAGCTTTATTTGTATTCGTTTTATATGTGTTTGTACAGTTCTAATAAATTCTATAGTAGTTCCAACGGGATTTTTGATTCGAGTCCTGTAGCTCATAACAATATTTTTGAAGTGAAACTTCTTTAGAATCGGTGTGATTTGAAACTCGATGAAACAAAAAAGCCACACTAAAAAGAGATATTTAATCATTTAAACAGTATGCCCGTTGTCTGCGATTAACAGAACCTTTACATTCATTACAACCTCATTACCACATAATATTATTAAAAATCACACATGTCACTCGCCTTACACAAATAACGTTAATATTATATCTAAATAATATCTATAAATCTAAATACATCAATAGCTGTGAAATAATTAAATATACATACTGAAATCGACACGGGACTTTAAATTTAATGTATTATCAAAACACTCATAAATATTATTGGTGGCAGTTGCTTCTCGTTTGGAATTTAAAACTCGGTGTAATGGACTGTATGATTATTATTATTATTATTTAACTTTTTACATGAATAGAATAAATACAAATTATGCAAGATAGTCGTTGAGAATTGTAAATTGTTAAGAATTACGAAATGAATGAGCAAGATACAGTGTTGAACGTTTTTTTTTTTTGGAGCTGGATCCATCTGAATAGCCGCAGATGGCTGTTTCAGCGATACCGGACTTTGGGGGCTTCCCGACTCCGTGGGAGCGGAGGCGTTCAGCCCGGAGACAGCACGCTCGAGGAGGCACCTCCTGTGAAGTTCGACCTCGGCTCGACCGCTGCGGGGGGATTGACTCTACATAGGAGTTAGCCGTTAGAGGCTGAATGAGCTAAGCCAATAGGCTGAAATGATTATTATTGGGGACTCGTTATCGACTCCGCCGGCGGAGCCGATCCTAGTCTATCGTTACTACCGCTTCGCAACGTGTTATGGCTGGAGGAGAAGAAGCGGTGGAAGAAACTCTCCAGCAACATGCCTAAGCTAATCTTGTATGGCTACATGTGTCTGTAATGAGTGAGGAGCGATTGGTGGGTCTTAACCCTGAGAGAGACGAGTCGAGCCGGGGGCTCTCCGGCGTCTGTTTTGTCTGCGTCTGTTATGCCAGGCTGATGTTCTGAGCCTCGGGGGTTTCATTATGGCGAGAATTCGGATGATTTCATCCGGCTCGTCAATGAGTACATTGCGAGGGCGTCGTATACTCGTGGAAGCGTTCGGAGTGGGTTTGTAATTGACCGTCTCCGTCACCAGAGGGTTCGGGTGATGGGGGGCAAGGTCAAAGAATCTGCGAGAAAGGGAGTTTATGTAGTCTTTGATGGAGGGAAGCTCCAGGTCGCGATGGAAGTCGACGAGCCGCATGTATGGCGGGGCGTCGGCTGCAGCGCGTAAAAAGTGGTTCTGGATCTTTTGCAATTTCCAGATGTTGTAATCGCTGACGTGGCCGAAGACCACACTCGCATAGGTCATGATGGGGCCGATGCAAGTTTTGTATAGAGTACTTATTTCTAAGGTTCATCTTACTTTTCTTGCCAATCAACGGGTAGAGTCGGCTTAGGGTCCAGTGTGCTCTGTTCCTGGCCGCTTTGGTGTGCTTGTGGAAGTACAAGCCTTTATCGAGGGTTACACCAAGATATTTGACTTCGTTAACCCATGGGATAACTCGGTCGAATAGCATGATGGGCGTAAGTTGGTTGGTGGGACGAGTATTGAGTGGGCAAGTGCCACGTGTGAACATGATGGCTGCACTCTTCTCGGGATTCAGCTCTATCCGCCATCTACGGAACCAGTCGCCTAGTTCTTTGACGGCGGCGTTGAGCTGACTGCAGATTGTGTATCTGCTGGGGTCGCTAGTGAAAAGGGCGGTATCATCCGCATAAAGGGCTAGGTGGACGTGCGGGTGCCTCGGCATATCGCTGGTGAACAGCGAGAAGAGTAGAGGGGAGAGCGCGGAGCCCTGAGGGACTCCCGCTGCGATGGAGTGAGAAGAGAATCGAGTGCCCTCCACTCGGAATCTGAAACCACGGTCTTTGAGGAAGTCCCGTAGAATGAGAATGAGTCGGTCTGGGAGTGTTATTTGCCTCCAAGGTCGGCCCTATATCCCGCATCCCGTCCGACGCCTAGTTGCTAATTGTGCTAGCTACGGGCGTCGGCGGTATGCGGGGCGCGGAGAGTAGGTGTGCTCCAGCGAGCAGGTCAGGGGGGTGCTCTCTGTCCGCAACAAATATAGAGTTAGAAATAGTTTGAAGTTTTGAAGTTCATAAATCAAATTGAAACTATAGCATTTGTTTCCTATTTTAGGGCTACGTTCCATTAGGGACTCACAACGACCACAATCACGACAGCGATTTATCACGTTCCACTTGCTTGTCGGCGTTACAATCGTAAACCCAAGTGGAACGGCTATTCGACCCACCTATTGACATGTGTCGTTGTGAGCGTTGTGTAATCGAAAATGATGACGTCATTAGTGACGTTTTCGCCACGACCACAACGACCGCGGTCGCCTTGTGGAACGGCTAACGGAGCATTTTGGGCGTCGTGAGCTACTAATAGAACGCCCTGAAGTTATCATAAGCCTCTCGTGTCATTTGTTCAAAGTGAAAATATGGAATCTGAATAATATGTGTTGTAATATATCTTTAGTATGTAAAAAATGTAATATTTTGCATTAAATATAAAATAAGTTTTGGAGCTTGGTAAAAATATTATAAAAATAATAAACCTTATAATTATCCTAATACTCCCGATATTCTATATTTATCTCATTCTCTCGTGGGCTAGTTTTATGAAGTTTCACTTCTGCCGTGTTTGAATTGTGTAAGTGTACACAGTTTTTTTTTATTAATTTAGTTAGTGGCTGTAAAAAAGTTCCTTCATGAGTCGCATATATTATCTATCACATGGTTCGAGTAGTTTTTAAAATTGACAGCAGAGAAGATGCCTTTCCCAGGGACGAAAATGCTGTTTTGGTCCATGTGATTAGGCAGCTCCTAGCGTACTTTCAGAATATGAGAAGTGAAAAGATAATTTTCGAGTTTAGTCAACTTTAAAAAATGTATAAAATCAAAAGCATCAAACATATTTTTGCGGGAGAGAGCACCCCCCTGACCCGCCCGCCGGAGCACACCTACTCTCCGCGCCCCGCATACCGCCGACGCCCATAGCTAGCACAATTAGCAATTAAGCGTCGGATGCGGGATATAGGGTCCGCCTTGGAGGCAAAAAATAATCTCATCTCATCACAACTCAACTAACAATCTCTCTTGCTGTAACAACGACTCTCTTGCATAATTTATGCTTATTCTATTCATGTAAACAGTTAAATAATAACAATAATCATACAGTCCATTACTCCGAGAAGCAACTGCCACCAATAATATTAATGAAAATTTTAATCAAACGCTGCAAAACGCCATGTGAAATAACATCGTGATTGATGCCTATGATGACGTAACGCCGCGCCATCATGCGCAGAAACGCCAGCGGTTTATGCCTCCCACACTTAATGAGCTGCTTACGCCTCAAAGGGCGCGTGTTTCAATGAAGATTGTTAATTTTGGGTATGTATGACTTCCTATGTAGCAAAATTGCTTTCTCCTTCATTCCTTTCTGTCGTAACAACTTTGAGTTGTGTTCCGGCATCAGAGGCCAGTTCCCAGTTTCTCCTTCGACGCCGGTAGCACATTGGCAATACCTTTAGTATTACTAATGTCCATGAGCATCGATAGCATTTCCGTCACAGTTGGGCCGCCACCCTGTCTGCTGTGCTTCAGTAACAAAAAACACTCCTATGATAGAAGAAAGAAGTGAAAAAACGATAGCATAGAAAAAGAGATCACCCAGCCTCAATACATTTAGCAAATTTATTCTTCGAGACTGGCTTTTTACTTTAATTCCTATGTTTAAGTTAACAACTTATCCCTATATTTAGTAAAAATTAAGAGAAATTGCAGTTTTTGGAAATTGTGGGAAATTAAACTAAGTTAATGTTGTCAATTATATAGTAAAAAAAGCAAAAATGAGGATTTTTTAATATTTTTATAGCCAAGATAAAAAATAATAACAATTTGTGTTTACACAATTTACAAGGATCATACAATCATAGCGAAATTATCTAAAAGGAATTAATGACGATCCAAAAATATATAATAATATTGTTACGACCGACAAAGACAAATTCACACCTGTATACCTGTTTTGCACACTTTATTACTTTTCGGCATTTGGGCTTCTTTTGTTTACTTTGTGATTAGAAGAATAGCCCATTGTGTATTGTAATCTTTTAGTGTAGTCATTAGCCAGGTGTGATTCTAAGAAAAACCACGAGCGAAGGAAGAGGTGTGTACCACATTCGGTAATCTATTTAGTAACGGAGTTTGCACTTTTTATGGAATTACGATCTCGTTCATTACGTTCGGACTGGTTATGTTCTGTTATATTTGTATCTGTGTTATACGTGTTTGTATAGTTCTAATAAAATCTATAATAATTCCAACGGCATATTAATTCGAGTCCTGCAACTCGTAACCATATGATAAGGAAAAAAGATATAATAATGAAAATAATAATCTTCAATTGCGGCGATACTCTAAGCGTATGCCCGCTCTATACAAGCGTGTAGCGGGGCGGAGCGTGCAGCGTTCGTGTCAAACACATGGAAACGCTAGCGGGTGTCCTTAATGGCGGCCGGCTCCAGCGGGCATGTCTTGTCTAGATGTGCGTCGCGTACAGGTTTAAACCAGTTATGCCTAGCTCGGGAGTTAGGGACTTCTATAAGTTATTGTATCAGATTATTCGCCAATAAAGATTTATTATTATACTGTATGTCTTTGAAGAGCACGGGCCATAAAAATGGCACGGACTTTTGGAGGGCTTTCGTGGGGCCATGGGAAGGTCAACATGTAGAGGCCTCTTAATAAATTTAATGTAAGTAACAATATATCAAATAATATGTTTAGTTAATATTAATATGTTTTTATTATATTTTAATGTTATTGTATGATATATATATATATATATATATATATATATATATATATATATATATATATATATATATATATATATATATATATTATTATGTATGTATGTGTGTAAGTATATACTTATTTTCACTTACGTATATTTATTGCATTTTTAAACTTTAGTTCGCTCGTTAGCTTAAAAATGAACTCGGAAAACCTGTTAATAGCCCTTACATATAAGTAATTTTTGTTGTTGTTTGTATTTTGATATGCGCGGTTGGTTTTTTTTCAATAAAAAAAAATGTAGCGTAACACTGACCGCCTATTATCCCTGTCTACACCATATAACAATGCACCCAAGGACAAGCCCCGCCAAGTGTAGGACTATTGTGGGGAATGAGATCAGAAAGTACCGGGCTATTGGGGTGAACTACCAATGATACTAGCAGTTCATGTACTACTACTAGCAGAAAGGGGTCAGGGAATATTGGGACTATGACGTCTGCCCGTCGCAATGCTCGGGGATTATTAATAGTTTGCGAACGATAAACGCCAAGCGTGCACTCGGTACACTCGGTTAGACGCTCTATTGCCCGTAGCCCGCCCCGCCAGACGCTTTACCACTCAGGCCGTAGGGTAAAACGTACTCGATCCCTAGACACTTTTGATGTGTGTAAAGGTGTACTTTTAAATATTTTATCAATATTTCGGATGAATTTATTAATCAAAGAAAATCCCTTCTTACGGGACTTATTGAATATATTATATATTACTAGCTGTTACCTCACGTTGAAAAAAATATGTACTTTTGTCATATAATGATCGTATTAAAATGCTAATAGCGGGGCTTCATCTGCGTTACTGTTAAAGATTTAGACTTTAGTCATATGCGTATTATATAAAGCGTTAAAAAGAACGCATTAACGCATACCCACACTAGTGTATATACATATATTATCTGTCAATATTTAGCGTCAATAACAATTGTTGCGGACAGAATCATCCTCAGACCTTTCCCCCGCAAATCCCGTACCCCCACGCTTCGCTTGCCGCGAGTATGTAGCTCGCTCCGTTAGCTGCTAAGTGTCTGTATTTTTGTAGTACCTTAGTAAGCACGGTGCGAGCCGCCGGCAGATCGTAACCGGTCAAATAAAGTTTCCGAACAAGTAATACACACAAGGAAGACTAAGAAGACCAGCAGGACGCATTCGGAAGACTCTACAGCCATTGGACTCTCAGCGTAACTACGTGCATCTTTTGGATCACCAGTGTATTGTGATTAGTGCCCCTCGTATTGATTGGTGTAATGGATACAATTAGTGCCATCTGTGTTCAGTGTAACATCCGGGGCTAGTGCTAAGTTGTGTTGGTTAACCTCGAAAGTGCCGTTTGAAACGGTAGTGCTGATCGCACCTGTTGCTGTTGTAACACCTATATAAATAAATACAGTCCACTGCTAAGGGGTGTTTTATTCAGGGCGAACCAACGATAAAAACAATGTCACATCTTAAATAACGCATTAAACCCATAATCATATTTGCGTGAATCGGCCTATAACTGTAACGTTATATTAGATGAATCCACACCATAAGACAGTTTAAGCCACACTAGAAATGTCGAACTTGATTTTTACTCAACGTACTTAATGATAAATACCCATAACGCCATCTAGCAAAGCGATGCTGGAACTAACCATGAGAGCAACATATTAAAATTGTCGCCGCCATGTCATTGTCGTTGCCATGGCGAAGTATTTGTTAGTGATATGAAAGAATAGTGGCGCGAACAAACCACACTTGGAGCGCCATCTTTTTAGCTGTATTCGTCTATTCCACAGGAACAGTACTTTTTTAAAAAGTAAAGAAAGAAAGAAAGAATTTGATGTGAAAGCGAGTTGTTTGTTCCTACAAAAAAGAAATTAATATACTGCAAGACTACAACAACTCGTCGTCTTATTTTGTACTCCCATCACGGCGATTGAGCCATGGGCTGTCGCCAGTGGTGCGTCACCCCATCCAACGGGGTAACCATCATAAATGCACCACTCAATTTACACTAACCCCCAAATCTAACATTAATTTCAAGCAAGCCTGTAAGGGATGCTGGTGGTATTTTAAATAAAACATCAAAAATATGGCTGCCAGGTTTCGGGGGTATGTACAAAGCGTACAAATTAAATTGTACAGTGGTTGCGTTTGCTTCTAACGGGGACTCGCGTGACACTGATTTTCAAATATGAACCAATAGTACCGTGTTGCACACCCCGTCCGTGTTGCCCTTATTTTAATTGAAAATTAACAATATTTTTCGTAAGTTTTGCGCGACTAGTATACATAATAAGCCGCGCTTAAAAACCGTTAAAACATAGTTATATTATTGTTGACAATATATAAAAGTACTAACTGACCCGGCGAACTTCGTACCGCCATATTTTCTGAATTAAAAGACTTTGTTTCATGACACAAAAACATACATACATAATATCACGCCTGTTTCCCATGGGGGTAGGCAGAGACTATGGATCTCCACTTGCAACGATCCTGACAAACAACTTTCGCTTCACCTACATTCGTTAACCTCTTCATACATGCACGTTTATTTGAAATGCTTTTTACCTGACCTCTCTTTAACACTTCTGATATTTGGTCATTGTGTGTTCGTCTCGGTCTACCGGCAATAACCCGACCATTCACAATACTGTCATACACCTGTTTTGTGATTCTACTTTTATCCATTCTCTCTACATGTCCAAACCACCTTAACATACCTTTTTCAACTCTTGTTATTACATCTTCTTTCAATCCACAACGTTCCCTTATCACACTGTTCGTTATCATATCATTCAAGCTAACCGCACATATACTTCTCAAAGCTCTCATTTCAACTGCGTTTATCCTACTTTCATGCTTCTTCTGCCATACCCAACTTTCACTGCCATACATTAGGGTTGGCACCAACACCCCTTTATGGACAGCCAAGCGTGCCTTTACAGACACCTTCTGGCTGTTCATAAAAGAGTTTAGCGCTCCATTCACCTTATTACCTGCCATAACTCTCCTTTCAATATCCCTTTCATGCTTTCCGTCTCTGGTAAACATGCAGCCTAAGTAAACAAATTCTCTGACTTGCTCTAACTTTTGATTTCCTATCTGTATATTACAACTTGTCATTCTTTCATCTCTTTCAAACACCATAACTTTCGTCTTATTCACATTAATTTTCATACCCTTTCTCTCAAAAGACTCGTTCATAATTGTTACCATCTCCTGTAACTCCGTTTCCGATGATGCAAGTATAACCTGATCATCGGCGTAGAGTAGACATTTGATAAGTAACTCATTCATTCTTAAACCACTTTCACTTTCTTTCAAATTGTCCAAGCAACTGTCCAAGAATATGTTGAACAACCACGGCGACGCTACACAACCCTGTCTAACACCCTTTTCAATGCTAAACCATTCAGTGTAGGCGCCGTTGACCCTAACACAAGCACTGGAATCACTATAGAGGGACTTCAGTGATCGTATCAGGTTGTCTGTTATCCCATACTTAGCTAGCGCCGACCACAGTTCACTTCTTATCATTCTATCATAAGCTTTTTCCAAGTCTATAAATGCACAATACACGTTTTGACCTTTGGCCAAAAACTTTTCATTTATACATCGTAAAGTAAAGATTTGGTCCACACATCCCATTCCCTTTCGAAAACCCGCTTGTACATCCCATACTTTCTCTTCTGTTACTTTTAATACCCGTTCAATCAACACTTTAGCATATATTTTCCCGACAACGCTAAGAAGGCTAATGCCTCGAAAATTTTTACAATCCTGTTGTGACCCTTTTCCTTTGTAGAGTGGTACAATAACGGCTTTGCACCAATCTTTTGGTACACAGCCCCTCTTCCAGCATATATTAAAAAGGCGGTACAAAAGACTTGCGATCAGACCTTGTCCAGCCTTTAGCATTTCTACGGTTATCCTATCATACCCAGCAGCCTTTCCTAGTTTCATACTATTCAATGCTTTCACAATTTCATCCATAACTATACTATCGCTATTGTCTTCTCTATTGTCCTTTTCATCAGTCATACTGTTCACATCCGCTATATCTTTTTCAAACAAACCTTCAAAATATTCTTTCCAGCGATTCAATATGTGTTTTTCTTCTTTCACAATATTTCCATTCTTGTCCCTAATTACATTGAGCTCAGACTGTACTACCTTTCCTCTAGCTCTTTTTATAGATTTCAGAAATATTTAATGTTACTCTGGAAATCTTCAGAGATCTTTCATCCAAATCATCTTTTCGCTCATTCTTTTCTTTTTGACCGTTATTTTAACTATTTCATTCATCCTTTTATGCCATCTTCTTTTTGTACCTTAGGTCAGCTCTAATTGCTTTTTAACATTCTAACTTTGTACTTCATCCCACCAAATATTCTTTACGCATTTACCCGTTTTTCTTTTAGTTACACCACACATATCAATCGCAACACTCAAACACAAAACATCCATAACATCTCATAATATCATTCATCCTAAAAATTTTTCTTCTAATTTTGCTTTATACCTTCTTTTATTTCTTCTTCTTGCAACTTTTCAACTTTTATCTTTCTAGTATATTAGATTTAGATTTATCGGAATGTTGGTGCCTCCAAGTTTTGAAAAGATCTTTTATTCGGCATACTACTAAGAAGTGATCTGTATTGATTCCTGTACCCCGATATGATCTAGTGTCTAGAATGCTTTCAATCTTTCATCTACTATTACAAAATCAATCATACTTTTCCTTTCACATTTTCCCACGTGTACATATGAATATTCTTGTGACAGAAGATTGTGTTAGTCACATAAATTCCATTCTAGCATATCTCAAGCAAACAGTTACCATTCATATTTATTCTTTCATCTCCGTATGTACCTAGCACTATAACCATCTCGTTTTAAACCTACCCAGCCATTAAAATGCATCCTAACATAATTAATTTTTCATTCTGCTTACATGTAAACAAAATCACCAAAATCGATCCAGGTGATTGCTAGAACCCGATCTCAGTGACACCTACCGGTTCTAATCAAATCTAAACCATCCGAAGCTCAATTTTATCATCATCGGTCCAGCCGTTTAGGAGGAGTTCATTATCAGCACACGTACAGAACAATTATATACATATATAGATAATACATCTATATATGTCTACGTCGCCTATAGAAGTCAATGCATCAAATACTTTCCGATTATTGCGAATGCAATCATACGGAAGCTGAATTTTATATATGTACAATATTTCAAGAGAAAAATTCCCATACAAATAACCGCAGCAGAAAAATACAGCAAATTTTTCGCAACCCGTTGAATGCAGGTCGATTTCTATGAAGACTAATTGATAGAAATCTGTCTGCCAGCGTAAGCTATGTTATTAGGGACCCGTAATTGAATGAAAAATATTTTTTTTTTAATATTTTCTATGGTTACTAGAAATTAGCATTATTTAATAAATTGCATTAAAACATCTTTTAAAATAAATAATTAAAACAGCATTAAAGCTTTAGCGTAATTTATTGCCAACGTCTTAAGTGGAGCTCTTGGCATTCATAGAAAATGTAATACTGGCACGCGTATACAAGCTTTTTATTTACAGAATGTAGGCTCTCGGCATTCTTTAATAATGGTTGCTCTCGATTTCCCTAAAGTCCATTTATCAGATCCTAACTTGGTGCCTATGGGACTGGGCAGTGTAGACTTACGAGTAAAGAAAAAAAATTTGAAAATCGCTCCACAATTGACGGAGATATCGTGTAACAAAGAAGTCGGTTAACAATTTACGGTCTTGTTGTGCATTTTTGTAATTTTTGTTTTGGTGAACAATAAAGTTTTGTCTACGTCTATGTCTATATTTTGATTATTAAAAACCCGTCGCCCTATTAGAAATACCATTTGAATTTAAATATTGCTAAGATTATTTTTTGCTATACCCAACGTGGACGAATTCACGAGCGAACAACTAGTCCTAGTCTATATTGTTACGAGTTACGGGACTCGAATTAAAATGCCGTTGGAATTATTATAGAGTTTATTAGAACTATAAAAACACGTATAACACAGGTATAAATACCACATAACATAACAAATCCAAACATATTGCAGAAGGTCGTAATTCAATAAAAAGCGCAAAGTCCGTCACTATTAGATTTCCGAATGTTCACACTTCACGCTTAGACCATTGTTATCGCTCGACTGCCCCCTCTCCTCATCACAAATGTGCCCGTATCGTAGTCGACGTAATCCGAAACACCTGGCAAATGACTCGGCCGTAAGTGGCCATAAACGAGTACAAAGAAACAATGGGCTGTTCTCTCGAAAAGTGTTCCAAAAAATAAGTAAGCAAAAGAAGACAATCATAAAATAAATACAATTAGTTCAAATGCCAACAGGTATAGTTAATCAATAACGACAGAACGGCTAAACGGATCTAGATGTAATTTGACACAGAGGTAGATTATAGTCTGGAATAGCACATGTACAAATTACATACATGTAAAAATGTACAGTTTCCATGAGATAATAGTAATTAATAATAGAATTATTAGTTATTAAACCACTCACACCCATGTTGTCCCTGTCTTCTATGGAATTTTTTGGGGACCATGCGGGGTGTTTCGTTTGCATAAAGCTTACTATCATTCGAATAATCGATATTCGAGTGTCGCAGCTCTAGCGGTATCGAAGACACCAATTTTTTGGTTGTCTAGCACGTTCTTATCGGTCAAAGTCGAGAGCTGCGAGTCAGTCGTTGGATACTATAAAATCATACTACACGCGTGTGCAACTGAACGATAATTCCCGCCAAATCTAATAAATTCAAATTCAAAGTTTTTTATTCAAAATAAGTTTCACTGGAGAACACTTTTTGAAGGTCATATATATAAGTTAAAATTTAATTTTTATTCCTATTCTATGTACACCGCTTCGCAACGTGTTATTACTGTTAAGGAGAAGCGGCAAGAAACTCCCCAGCAACACGTCTAGCTAAATATTTTTCTTTAAGTTTCTTATTCTATTTATATCTCAAGTTGTCTTTTTTTAATAAGTTTTATACAGAAGTATGTTACAGAATTACTTTTTGAAGAATTAATGGAGTTGTAGCAAACAGTGCATACTCAATAAGACCAGGACACAATAAAAAGAAAGAAAAATATTATTAAAGTTATAATAATGACATGACGTACTAAAATGTTATTCTGCAATATATCTCCATAAATCCCTTACAAGCTTGGCAAGATGACGTTATACAAAATATAGTATAAGATGTTAGAGCGAGCTGCTATGTAAATGAATTTTTGTCATTTAAGTATTCTTCAATAGTGTAGTATCCCTTTTTTAGCAAGATACTTTTTAATTTGGTTTTGAATTTAGTGAAATAATACTACTACAATCTAGAGGTGTTAGCAGCATCCGGTGAGTACTTGCTTATATCTTTACTGCTAAGCCTAGACTTCAAACAACGGTCAAGTCTGGAAAATATTTAGAAAACAAGAATCGACGTATCTTCCCATAATATAGCTACTGTTCTTATGGGTGTGTATGCTACACAGGGAGTAGCGAGTCACCGTCTGCCTATTTTTCCATGATCCCCGAACATTGCGACCGGCAGGCGCCATAGTCCCCATATTCCCAGACACCTAGTACCACTAGCAGTTTACCCCAATAGCCCGGTACTTTCTGATCTCATTTCCCACAATAGTCTTACACAGACCGGGGCTTGTCCTTGGGTGCATTACTATATGGTGTAAGACAGGGATAATCGTCGGTCAGTGTCACACCACATTTAGATTAAATTTGAAAAAGAAAGAAGAGAGAAAGAAAAAGATTTATTTAGAACTACAGCAAAACTCACTTAAACTATTAAAATAAAAACAATAAGTAAATGTAGTCCTAAATTGGCCTTAGCTCAGCAAAACTACTGGTTAATATAACTAGCGCTGATCTTCCGCTAGGGCCATTAGTGACATCACGAACACAGGCAAACAAAAAAGATATGAAGTGAACAAACAAGAATAAAAAAAAGAATTGAATTAAAAAAGAAAATAGAAATTTGTTAAGGCCTTTGACTTGTTGGCCTCCCCATGGCTCCAGGCAAGCCCTACAGAAGTCCGGGCATTTTTATGGCCCGTGGTCTTTAAAGAAATACAATATAAATGATTAGTTATTAATAAAAGTATTTTTTGCATGGAAACTTTCAGTACAAGCAACATTTTACGGTTTTATTTTAATTCTGAATATTTCAATCGGTCGATTTCTTTCCAATCAGCAACACTTCACAGTGTGTTGACCCAATAAATAAAATCCCCTGGTCCCTATTTTATTTGTTGGTTTGTGAATTACGTGGCAGCTAAGGTTTGCTTAGTTGAGCCGAATGTTTAACAGACGGGTACAAGGACCGAATTCTGCTATTACCGTCCCGTCAAAATCGACAAATACTATCGTCTCAATCGTAGGTTTGCCTGGTTTCGGTATTCTGATGGTGCCAATGGCACGTGGCAAGCCATTCTATCTTTATACATACATACATATTGTTACGAGTTGCAGGACTCGAATTAAAATGCCGTTGGAATTATTATAGAATTTATTAGAACTATACAAACACGTATAACACAGGAACAAATATAATTGAACACAATCAGTCCAAACGATTCGATAATCTATTTAGTCCGTCACTAAATAGATTATCGAATGTACACAAGTCTTGACTTGCGGCTGGTTATCGCTCGACTGGCCTTCCTCAATCGGGCCATTGCTTTATATGGCACAAATGCAAACATGTCTGCCCGCTAAGCGTCGACGCAATTTCTCAGAAATCGAAATCCGCACAGCTGCCTAATTATGCCTGCAAACGGCCATAAACAAGTACAATATGCTGATCTCCACAATAACCAATAAATAAGTAAACAAAAGAAGACAAAAAGAAGTACAATTAGTTCAAATACCGACAGGTAATAAAGTGTCTACAGGCATGCAGTGAATTTGTCTTTTGTCGGCACTAGGTCGTAACAATATTATCACGCCTGTTTCCCATGGGGGTAGGTAGAGACTATGGATCTCCACTTGCGACGATGCTGACAAATAACTTTCGCTTCATTTACTTTCATTAACCTCTTAAAACACGATCAAAATAAGATTAAGAAAATTAGTTAATTATTAAAAAAAAATAAGCGTGTAATAAGTGGATTCTTGCGAAACTAAAGTCAGTTTCCCTGGCTAATCTTAGAACAGGTACCGCACGCCCCTGAGAGTCCTTGCGGTATTTGGATAGCACGGCAGTCTCTTATTCGCAACTCCTACTACACGAGGCTTAGGCACATCGAGGGAGTAGATTTCAGAGAGAGTGTGAGGAGTTTAATCCCTACCAAATTCCTGAAAACGCAATCACGTCGAGCTCAGCAAGTATTATACTAAGCTCTTCTTAGCCACTTGGATTGTTAGCAACAAAGCCAGGTGATCTATAGGAAGAGATTAGTTACCTACTCACTACATGGCTTTTCTAGGCGTTGAGACAATATAAGTGTATATATACAAGGAAGACAATAGTACAGAAATATTGAATGTAATGGTTAAAATAGCATGCTTAAGTTTATAACAGGTTTTCTGCATTATATAAAATCATATACGGGCAACAACCGGCCCGCGGGCCGGATCTGGCCCGCTATAAGATGATCCGGCCCGCGAGACAAATATTACATTAGGTACTTATACTCACAGGAGTGGCAGTGAGGCGGAAAACATCAAATCCTTTGATGTTTGCCGCCTCACTCTTTGATAATCGCCGCCACTCGGCTTGCTCGATCGAATTCTTTGAGTTTTGCCGCCCCACGGGCGACACATCAGAAGATTTATTGCTTCTCAATTATTCTAAACTAGTTTATTTTAAAATATTATCACTACTTTAAAATGCACTAAGTTATTTTAAACGCGAACGTATTTACACGCTAAAGCTTGGCCCTCAACATGTCAAAGGTTGCCCATACCTGAATAAAACATGATAGCAGAGTTTTATGTAACAAACAAATATTCAATGGTTTAAAGAAATATTACTACACTACATTACATAGGGTAAGTGATGTTACAAAATTGTTTTGATTTAACAGTGGCTGTAAAAAGTTAGGACATGAGTATTTTTTTTATATAGTTTGAGTTCAGCAGACAGGCAAACGGCCCATGGTAAGCGGTTAGCATCGTCTGTGGACATTCGCAACACCAAAGGCTCTACAAATGCGCTGCTGCTCTCTTATGGGAGACTGGAACCTGGCCACTAATGCCGGAACACAACTCAAGGTTGTTATAGCAGAATACTCTAGACCAGTGGTGGTAGCCATCCAGACGGGCAGATACCCTACCACCTGGCTGAGGGTTGTTGTGTCGCCTCTTACGACAGGCCGCCCGGGCGTAGGAAAGTATTCTTTCTCCGTTCCTGCACGAAACAAAACACTTGGCGTTTAAATTTATCCCAAATGAAGTCGCACCATATTATTACACACGTATGCAAGCATGCACGCACCTTAACATCTATTATAAAAATAATTTAATTCTAGTCATTAAGATTGTAAGTCAAGCACACGCGTACCTTCTTGGTGTCCCGCTATATAGGCTAGTCCTAGTGCGGGAACCTATGTAAGGATTATTTCTGTAACAATTTTTTCACAGTACAACAAGAGTGAGGAGGCTACGAAGCAATGCATAAAAAGGAGACCGAGTAGTATGAAACGCTGTATAATGTATTCTATCTCATTCTTTCGCAATGTGTAAACTGCACACACATGTGACCTAAGTGACCTAAGTTAAAATCTATACTAATATTATAAAGAGGAAAGATTTGATTGTTTGTTTGTTTGCATTGAATAGGCTCCGAAACTACTAAACCGATTTGAATAATTCTTTCACTGTTGGCAAGCTACACTGTCCTTGGGTGACATAGGCTATATTATATTTTCAAAAAAAATAGGGATCCTTACTAAAACTCCAATAATGTAACCCAAGGTGTAATAAAAATTACCTAAAATCGCGTGTGCTGCGAAAACTGTTGATGATAGAATAAAATAATGTACTAAGACTTTAAAGAACACATCATTATTTATAAAAACGACATATGTCTAACTATTATAGTTATGACATAATAAGTGTTCTTTTATTTTAAAAATTTAATTGAAATACCGCCGCTAGAAATGGCTCTTTATTTGTATCTTGGTAATCATCCTTATCAAAATAAATTACTTCATATTCAAGACTGCTTCAACATCTTTATATAACTTTTTGAACTATTCAATTAGGACATTCCATTCGAAAGATATCAAGAGTTTAAAAATGCAAGTATTAGAAAAAAGTTGCGTGGTCGCCTCTCACCCTACTCGGCTAGCTAGGCAGCACCTTATTCGATGTAGGCGTCACTGAGGTAGGGGCCGTACGGGAGGGGAAATAGTTTGAATTCGCTTAGTAGTTAATTAAACTAAACAATAAAGTTCTTTTTATTCACCCGTGCGAAGCCGGGGCGAACCGCTAGTTACTTAATACAAACAATACAATTACACAAAATTACCAAAATGATTACCTAATGGTTAGTGTCGCTTTTTCGTTTCATCGAGTTTCAAATCACGATTCTAAAGAAATTTCTCTTCAAAGAAATATAAATTATAACAGTCCATAAACGTCCCACTGCTGGGTTTAGACCTCCCAAATTCTTTTCGAATCGGATAGTATACCCGTTTGTCCAAGTCGTATTGGCGACTTTTAAACATTGCTTATATCGATGTACAGGAATACGCAAGTAGGTTGGTTTTCACAACCATCCGACCACGAGGACCGCGGTCGCCTTGTGGAACGGCTAACGGAGCATTTTGGGCGTTGTGAGTTACTAATGGAACGCCCTGATGAAGTCTACTACTGGCTAGATACTTAGAGTGTAGCCGGTTCGAAATTTTTTACCAGTTTTTAAAGCTTGTAAAACCACGTTAAGATGCCAACCTATAAGTGTGCACTTTGTGTTTATAGTCTTAGTATAGCATAATAGCTCAGCTGAGTGCCTTCAAGCAATGT
Source organism: Dendrolimus houi (assembly GCA_039645545.1). NCBI lineage: Eukaryota > Metazoa > Arthropoda > Insecta > Lepidoptera > Lasiocampidae > Dendrolimus > Dendrolimus houi. The sequence continues at coordinate 23,206,878 of CM077122.1, forward strand.
CAGCATTACCCGACTAATGGTCCCTGCCTTCACAATAGGCTGCCCCACATACGTCGTTTAATATTTCGAAGGGTATTTACGACAGAAGACTGCCTATAAAAGGCTTGGAATAAACTGGATCCTTTCAAAGTCTTGATTCATATAAGCGTTGGAGTATAGTGGTAATGTTTTAACTGATTTTTGACAGACTTCAAAAAAGGAGGTTCTTAATTTGACTGTATACTTTTTTGTATGTTTGTTGTACGATTTCTCCGTCAATTGTGGACCGATTTTCAATTTTTTTATTAGAAAGAGTATACTCTTGATGGAGTTATAAAGCTATTCAAGTATTTTGCGTAATTAAAAAAAAAACAAAAACGAATTCACACTAAATAACAAAAAAATAAAATTTTTAACCGACTTCTTTTTACAACATTTTGAGGTATTTTATGTTTTGCTTGGTACCCAAGTAAAACGTAAAAGAACAACAACACATTTACAAAATATAGTAATATAGTAATATTGCTTGAAATCCACTCACAAAATTCTGGCATGATGACAATGGGACCAATTCGGGAGTGTAACCAATCGATTAAAAGAAAAAAATTGAAAATCAGTCCACACACAATTAACGGAGAAATCGGGTAACTAACATACAAAAAATACATGAAATAGAGCACCTCCTTCTTTTTAGAAGTCGGCTAAAAAGAAATAGAATATATTTTCTATAAAAGTCTATATATATCTTGAATATATAGACTTTTATAGAAAATATATATATAAATATATATCTTGAAGTCGATGCCAAGCAAAAGATAAGAAACAACAAATTTGCAAAATATAGTAATTTTTATGTTTTATTTCGCACCGACTTCAAGGTTCGTAGAATTGTTTTTAGGTTGGTACTCTTGAAGTTGGTTTTGTTTTTTTTTTGTATTTTTTTATTTTCTGATAGATTGTGCTAAGTAAGATCGAATACGTATCGACTTAAGGCAACCACAAGCGCTCGCATTATTTCAAAAATTTCCACTCTCAACCAACAACACGTTCCCTTTAAAGATTTTCGGCTGGCGAATGAGGGTATGATGTGTTTTAAATTCACGTTAAAAGGGTGATATTCGCTACAAGGCGACCCTTCTAATGGCCACGACTTAAATATTCAAGACGTTTGCTTTTTGGTAAAAAGGGTCAGATTTTGTCCTCGAGTTGAATAAATATCATTACAATTGTTTCCTCAATCTTCTATTTAAATAACGTTGCTTGGCTAGTGAAATATATATTGTACTAAGCATGTGCTAGCTAAACTTCGTTCGCGTTGCCATAACAATGATGTTTTTCTTAATCAATTGCAACGATGGCACCGACCGTAGCACTAAATTTTCCGCTATGTTCATCTATCGATAAAAACTACTGTTGTTAAAAACTAAGTGTCGACCCGGGATTCAGCTACTTCTGTATCGAGTTTCATTAAAATCCGTTAAGTTGTTTTCACGTGATGCTCTGATAGACAGACAGACAGGTAAAAAAATCTCAAAGCTGCATTTTTGGATACTGCTAGTTGGAATCAACCCCTCCGAATTTCCTAATTTTTTAATTCATTGTACAAACTCAAACCCTCTACAGACTCATTATGGGAACTAGCGGTTCCACCAGACGTTGTTCTGCCCTAAAATAATAAAAATCTAACTAACCCAGCGCCATCTACCGACTCTAATTGTGAATTTAAATCATCTCTGGACCCACTCAAACACTATTTTCTTATACCTATAGTTACATTATAGAAGTTTTACTAGGTATCTCTAATTTTTTTTGGTAATAAATATAGCCTATATTATCCTGGGATAATATAGCGTCCTAATAGTGAAAGAGTTTTAGTGTATTTGTTACAAACATACAAAAAAACCAAAACCGAGTTCACACCAAAAACCAAAAAATAAATATTGAACCGACTTTTTTCTACAACATTTTAAAGTCAGTACCAAGTAAAACAGAAAAGAACAACAACAAATTTACAAAGTACAGTAATTTTTTATGTTTTACTTAACACCGACTTCAAGATGTTGTAGAAAGAAGTTATTTAAATTATTATACTTGGTTTTAATGTGAAGTTGGTTTTGTGTTTGTTAAAAAAAATACTTTTTAGTTGCGAAAATACTCCAATATCTCTATAAATAATATATTAAGCACCCGAAGAGAGTATAAAAACTGGCACGTGTGTGCAAACAAGCTTTTTTTGGAAAAATGTAGAATCACGACGTTTTTTGATAAGAGTTACTCTCGATTTCTCTGGTTCATGGATCATCAGATCCTTTGAAAATCGATCCACAATTGACGGAGAAATTGCATACCATAGATATAAAAACATTCAGCGCCTTTAGAAAATGTAATAGCTATATGTGAATACAGGTTTTTCTCCAAGAATTTAGGCTCACGGGGTTCTTTAATAAGTGATAAGGTTACTCCCAATTTGCTTGGAATCCACTCATCAGATCCTGACTGAGTGACCATGGCACTGCACCTGGAGTACAAACTTACGAGTAAAGAAAAAAAAATGAAAATCGGTTTAGAATTAACGGAGATATCGTGTCTCCATTAATTCTAAACCAAGAAGTCTGTTATTATCTTTCGTAGGTTTCTCTAATTCCTTGGAATTCACTCATCAGGTGACATGGTGACAATGGGATCAAATCGGGAGTACAAACATTCGATTAAAAGAAAAATCTTGAACATTGGTTCACAATTGACGAAGAAAGCGAGTAACGAACATACCCAAAAAAATATACAGACGAATTGAAAACTTCCTCCTTTATGAAGTCGGTTAAAAATACAAATCTTTATAATATTGATATAGATATATAATTCATCCAGTTTTTATTAAATTAAATATAAGCCTCTTTTACATTGTATAAATATAAAAATTCCATTGAATAACTACTTTACCGAAAACAAATCAAATAACATTGTCAAGTAGAAAGTGTTTGCTTACGAAATGAAATATCATTTTTATGATAACAACTGTCAGCGTTTTAGTAGACGAGCGGTTTTTAAACGGACGTATCAGCGGCTACTATTTGCACGTGATAAGGGCAAGTTGAAGATATATGGATTTTTTTATCAGTAGTTTGTATGAGACAAAGAAAGTAAAAAAACAATTGACAAGTGACAATTTATGGTTTTGTCATATATATCAGGAATTCCATACAGTTAAACTTCTTAGCTATTTCTCATACATTTCTGTTATTAATTCATAAAAAATTAAAAACTTATATATGCCTTTTATGTAAGTACATAGATTTATATTGGTTCACGTGAATAGAAAACCAAGAAATAAAAACAAAATGTAAATAACATCATTTTTACTTTTATGTATTATTGTGAACGCACAATGATAAATAATACATTTGCTTTTTTTATTGTTGAAGCACAGCAGACAGGCTTACGATATAACTGTAATGGAAATTGGTTACCGTTATCTATGGACATTAACAATACCAGAGGTGCTGCCAATGTGCTGTCGGCCTTGAAGGAGAAACTGGAACCTGACCACTGAACATAACTCAAAGTTGTTATGGTGGCATACTCTAGACAAGGGGTGGTGGCCATTCGGTCGGGTAAAACACCCTACCCTACCTGGCGAATGCATGACGACTGTTTTATTTTCAAAGAATTTTGGAAAGTAGACAGTAAATTTTTTTAGAGCTGACTTTCCTCTCTTTGCTATAATTGCTACAATGAAACATGGATTACTAACTTAATTTCAAGCGTAACATTCTGCATGGAACACCTGTCGAAGCGCCAGTTTGAAATGTAGAAACCGCCCGCATGTAAAAGCTCTTAAAGAAATAAATTTCTTTTTGTGCTTTTTACTCACAAATTTTTCAACTGAGATTCGTTTCATTTTATGATTTATAGTGTTGGTACAAGAACGCTCTTCAAGATCTGTTTGATTTAAATTGCTAAATTGTTTTTCAGAAGAAGGTCTCGCTGTTGTCGGTATTTGACTAGTGAATTTTAAAAAGCGAATTATTCCAAGAACTACTGTTCTGTTCCATACAAATTGTATTTTCTGGAACAAGTTACTTTTTACCTTTCATTCATTTCTAAGTTATGAAGCTATTTGATTAGATGGCCGAAAATAAACATATATAGAAAACGTTACATTAAAATGTCATGTAACATATAACTACCCCATTTACAGGGATAAAAAGTATCCTATGTTCATTCTCGATAGTGAGACTACAAATGTGCCAAATTTGAGTAAAATTGCTAGCGTAATTTTTCCGTGAAGATGTAGCATACAAGCAGAGTTTTGCGCACTTATAAGATTAGCGTTGGACAAATGAATTTATACTTTTATAGTAAGGGCAGTGAACTCGGCAGGGGTGGTCTGAAAAAATGAAAATTTATAAACCGATTCCAGTGCCATATACCGGTTCCAGTTGTGATTGTTAACCATTTTTTATATTACGAAAAGCGTTTACCATCGCCTATGGACATTTGCAATACCAAACGTGCTACAAATGCGCTGCTGCGCCCTTAATAAAGACTGTCACCTGGCCACTAATGCGGGAACACAACTCAAGGTTGTTATGGTGGCATACTCTAAACCATCAGGTAGCCATCCAGACGGCTAAACACCGTACCACCAGGCTGTGAGTGGTTCACCTGTTCCACCATTCCGGGACCCACTCAAATACACGCAAGACATTTGATTGAAATCCTGGAACCCGATTCCAGCGCCACCTATCAGATCCAATTGTGAATCTAAACCTTCTGGGGACATAGGTCAAAAGGCTTAGGAGGAGTACAGTGACATATACACCTCGTCGTCAGCCAATCACCGTCCACTGCTAGACGTAGGCCTCCCCAAATCGGTGCCACTCATCACGGTCCTCTGCCTTCCTCGTCCAACGCCTACCGGCGACCTTGCGCAGGTCCTCAGTCCATTGGGCTGGAGGGCGACCGACACTACGTTTACCAAGACTCGGTCTCCACTCCAGGACTCGTCTGCTCCATCGGCCATCGGCCCTGCGACAGATGTGACCGGCCACTGCCATTTCAAATTGCTAATTTTGTGAGCTATAACGGTTACCTTGGTCCTCTTACGGATATCCTCATTTCTGATTCTATCCATAAGAGAAACACCCAACATAGCTCGCTCCATAGCCCGCTGAGCGACATGAAATTTGTGGACCAATCCTGCCGTCAGTGTCCACGCCGTGGCCCCGTAGGTCAAGACATGGAGAATACACTGCTCGAAGACTTTCGTCTTCGGGCATTGCGAGATGGTAAACGAAAAGATTTAAAAACTTGATAAACAAACCAGCGGATAGTGTGCTTATTGTTACAATTACTAACAGTTAAGATTACCGATGTATGTCACGCAACAATCTGGGTGGGATATCGTCTGTTTCTAAATAGGAAGCTCGATCCCAGCGGTGGTACGTTTATGGGCTATTATTGTATGTTTACGTCTCAAATAATGGCTTGTTCAGCCATGCACGATACAGTTTCAGAATTTATATGTAAAATTGCCACCGGTTTAAATTGGCAATGTGCCCGCTTGATTTATGGAATGCTCCTCCCCGTTGCAAGGACTGTGGCCCTGTGGGAGTTGTTAACGAGCTTTGAGGTTCATTTAGTGCAGATTGTACAAGCAATAGATAAGTAGGGGCACGTGTTTCTGATATTAACCAACTTGGATCGCATTTAAAAGCAGACAACAAAGTTAGCAGCAGCAGCATAACATAGCAGCATCAAGATGTTGGAATAGTATCCCTTCACCTATTAGAAATGTACCTTCAATTTCATTGTTTAGGATCAAACTTAAGAAATTTCTTAATGCTAATCAAAATGCACAATACGATCTTAGTCATGAAACAAGTGCTATTTGACTTTAGGAATTTAGTTATTTTTATTTATTATAATTTGGTTAATTTATAGTAGCAGGCAGACCAAGCGGGGATTTTGGGATTTACTCGAGCGTGGCAGAATAACATAAGGAGAGAAACCTTGCACCCTATTATGTACCCCCACCATATATTAACACTTCATATAGGGTGGGGGTATTTTTTATTCTTAATTTTTCAAACCGTCAGATTAAGGAAATTCCTCCAAGTAATTGTTAGATTATGGGTCAACATGACAAGGACATCAAGCTGAACCGTCTGTATATTAATCTGACGCGCTCGAGTATTTCAATGTTACGTTTTTTTTGCATTTTCAACAATCGGCCATGACTTTTGGTCGCGTCCAAATCACCAATCTTTTGAATAAGAGTTCCTGTATGGTTTACTTAACATCCCTTTTGAATATCTGACGCGCTTGAGTATTTCTGTTTTAGTATTTCTTGTTTTAGTATAGCTTGAGTATTTCTTGAGTATTCTGAGCTCCATATTTAGCATCTTGGGCTCCTCTGCTATAGATATATGTTATTTGTTTCGTTATATGTGTTGCTACAATGATTTTATATATGTATGTGTTATTTAAATGATTGCTTTATTATATTGTTTGTAGTCTGCAATTCATTTACCTTTATCAAACTGCATTATACTGTCTGTATATATTGTTGTTGTTATGTGTGTTGTATTGCCCACCATGACTTCACTTTATGGTCCCAGATGGAAGAATAGCGCTAGTCCTTGTTGGCTAGCATCATGCTGAGACTGGGTACAATTTAGGACTTGTTTTGTTTCTATTTATATTGACTTTAATATTTTGTCTTTCTTTTACAGACACAAGTTTTAATAAAAGCTTTAAAACTACCTATAGATATTATAATTACTTACGCCGGTAAACCGCAACGTACTCAACGTGATAAAATTTAAGATATTTTGAAGAAAGGTCACATGAAAAGCACTTTAAATAAGCATGTATATATGAATAGATTAATGAAAGTTGATGAAAACAAAAAGCGAAGACTATTTGTCAGGATCGTAGAAGCTGGAGATTTATCGCCTCTGTCTATCCTAATGGCAAAAAGCATCACAATATGTATATACTATAATTACTTGGTCTTACTGACTGACATACCTATTCGCAGCCTGAACTACTAGGGGCTCAAAATTTGCATGCGGGCTTTTTATATACTTTAGATGCGCACTAGGACAGCAACCCTTACAAGGGTGAAAAAGGGGATGAAATTTGTATGAAAATCAGTCATTTTTAAAGAAACACGAACTTGTATGTACATTCTTCTTGTTAGAAATAAATGTACATATATATACTTATAATTGTATCCCAAAAGGAGCTGAAAGTTTAAAGACAAATAAAATAATAATGATATATTTTAAGCTAAGGTACGAGAATAATTATGAATAATAGGACATAGAAACCCAGTTTAATACAGCAGTTGTTAAGACACCTGGCAGCCAGTATAAGTTAAGAATTCAGACGTATTCACGACGCAATCTGACACGAGACGCGCCACTTAGTTGTCAAAAGGTAAGTATCTGGGGAGAAAACTTTCCATCACTTTTGTATATGAACGCTAAATTATTTATGTAAAACTAGAATAACTTCCAAGTGGGTTAGACATGTGTCTGAGAATTTCAAGTGTCGTCTAAAATTTAGGTGTTAAGTGGCATTGACTTTTAGAATTATATTTAAAAAGTTCGTGTAACCTTCCCCCTAATTTTTAGATTGTGAAGTGGAAACTTCTGAAAAAATATAATATTGTTACGAGTGCGGGACTCGAATTAAAATTCCGTTTGGAATTACTATAGAATTTATTAGAACTATACAAACACGTATAAAATAGGTAGGAGTATAACTGGACACAACCAGTACAAACTGCACGATTTAATAACGCGCGCAAAGTCCGTCACTATATCGCTCATCGAAAGTACACAAGTCTTGCTCATATCGTAATCGTCGCTTGACTGCCCCCACCCCTCCTTTTGGGCATTGTTTTATACTACACGGTGCATGTAATATGTCTACCTCACCGCATGCACCCGATTTCCCGGAATCGCACCTAGCCACTGCCAATTACAATACACAATAGGCGGCTTTTCTAATTACAAATATTAAATACAAAGAAAACAAAAGAAGTGCAAATGCGGGCGGTAATAAATTCGCATTCGCATTTGTTGTTGTGCTTTGTGGAATTTTGGCTAAGTCGTAACAATATAATATAATCTAAGCAAGTTACGCTTGTGTTATGGGTGATATACAACGGACCACCCTGGGGCCGATCCCAGACACCCAGACCATAGTAAATAACAGAAAGTTTGTTTCCGAAATTTACCGCGCCGGGAATCGAACCCGGAGCCTCTGCGTTCCAACGAATTCGACCGGCTATGACTTAGCCCGCTCAGCCACACAGAGGCTGCCAAAATCAAGATGGTAGAGCTTAAAATCTTCTTCCTCTTCTAAGTCGTTCCCTCACTGCTGAGGATCGTGACTTTGATGGCAATAAACAATTGCTCTCTTCCACCGAGATCGGTTCCGAGCACGGTGAAAGGCCGAGTTTATTAAAATGTCCAGCTGGTTAGCAATTTGGTCAATTCACCTATCTAGAGATCTATAGCGAGGTCTCTTGCCTTCAACTTTCCAGTGACCACAATTCTCTTTATGTTACCTGGATTCTTCCGGGCTATGTGGCCAAAGTACTTAAGTATACGTTGTCTCTAATCTCAAGCTCTTCTAGTATGGAGGCATTTTGAGCCTGATTTTGATGAATGCTGAACATCCGACGGCAGCAGCAACTTCATGCTGAGTTGCAAACCTTATTTATTAGTAACTCGACGCACACTATCTTGGAACAGTGTACAATTGCATCCTCCTACGCAACTGGGCATGTAGTTATTTTGTAGGTTTTATTATTATTATTTTTCAATTGTTTTTTACTTTTAATAATACCAGGCAATGAAAGAAAAAGAGTTTCGAAACCGAAGCGAACTCCATTGTGGCCCGCCACACAGGCTCTGTTGAGATCTAGTGCCAGCTTCTATAAAATTGTCATTGTATTGTTACAGTTGGGCCACCTGCATACCTATTGTCACATACCAACAAAGAAATGCCGCGTATCTTGTTTATTGCCCCTCCCGCATTCGGAGTTCTTTTTATTATTTCGTATTTAAAATTTGCAATTAGACAATAGCCTATTGTTATTGTTTTCGAATTTGTTGGCCGTTCGCAGGAATATATAGCCAGGTGTGCAAATTACTATTTCTCGGAAACTCGGTGCCCGCGGCGGATTTTGTTTGTACTGTATAGTTAGTATAAAACAATGCCCGAACGGAGGGGTGGGGCAGTCAAGCGACGACTACGATACGAGAAGACGTTTGTAGTACTCTCGATTGGCGATATAGTGACGGACTTTGCGCGTGTTGAATTGAATTGAATCGTGCAGTGTGAACTGGTTGCATCCAGTTATATTTGTACCTATGTTATACGTGTTTGTATAGTTCTAATAAATTCTATAGTAATTCCAAACGGCATTTTAATTCGAGTCCCGTAACTCGTAAAAATATTATTATATCCAATTCAATAGAATATTTTTTATTGTACACATAGGTATACTATACCTAAGATTAAACTTTTTCTATTTTTATGTGAAGAAAATTGGTCGTGGTGAAATCCTTAAGAGCAATTTCAACAAGATAATATTTTTCGATAGTAGAAAAAAATTACAAATAGACCTATGTTTACGTATTTTATTATGTATAAGTTTCTCAATATGGTCAGACCGAAAATATGTGTTGTGGTGGCGATGGGCTTAGGATAACAATGGAATATTTCAATTTTGTAGGCAAAGAAGTGTTGGGTAATTTAGATGAGAATGTGAGATTGAGTACGCCCGTACCTCATTAATGGGCAGTTCATTTGTTAGTTTCTTTATCTTGTATACATATTTATTATAATGGCGACACGTGGTTTATAATATTGTTACGAGTCGCGAAACTCGAATTAAAATGCCGTTACAATTATTATAGTGTTTATTGGAACTATACAAACACGTATAATACAGGTACATATATAACCGAACACAACAAGTACAAACGTAATGCAGAAGGTTGTAATTCTATAAAACGCGCAAAGTCCGTCACTTATCAGATTCCCTATTATAGTACACGCGTCTCATTTCACTCGTGGTTCTCGCTCAACTGCATCCTCTCTCCATCAAGCCATCGTTTTATACTGCACAAATGTAAATATGTCTGCCTGGTAAGCGTGGACGTAATTTCCTAGAAATCTAATCCGCACTCCTGGCTAATTATGCCTGCAAACGGCCATAAACGAGTACAATAGGCTGTTCTCCACAATAACCAATAAATAAGTAAACAAAAGACGACAATCATAAAAGAATTAGAAATAGTTCAAATGCCGACAGGCAATAAAATACGTTTTTATAGATATGGAGGTGGATTTTGTTTTTGTCGAAACTTAAGTTGTAACAATATATTATTTTGTGTTTATTTTTATTCTATTATATATTGTACATGTTTTTTGTATTTTATACCTGCGGTTCGGGGCGGATTATTTGTAAACTATACACATTTATGGTGTGCGGCGGGTGCGATATATTTTATGTAATATTACGTTATTTCCAAAGCGGAGTAATTTTTAATTTATTTTATTGTTGACATGACAATTAATGAAAAGTGCGAAAAAGGGACCACGCCGTCAGATTTAATTGTAAGAATTTTAATTAATAGAAGAAAAGTTTATATAGACCGAAAGAAGGTTATTTGGCAGTACAAATTATATATAGCGAAAAATAGTAATACCAGTTTGGCTTGGTTTTCTTTATTTTTTATTATATTTATATTGCATGAGTTCAGCAGACAAGCAGAAGGCCTACCTGATGGAAAGCGGTTACCATCGTCTATGGACATTTGTAACACCAAAGGTGCAACTAATGTGCAACGCTCTCTAAGGGAGACTGATACCTGGCCACTAATACTGGAACATAACTCAAGGCTGTTATGGCGGTGGACTCTAAACCAGGGGTGGTAGCCATCCAGACGGGTAATTGCCCTACCACCTGGCGTTTGAGTTGATTTATCGCTTCTTATGACAGCATGCAATATGAAATTGTATTTTTTTTTTCACTCCTGCACGAATAAAATCTTTGTGAAGTAATCTTTACAAACTATGCTATGCATTGGTATAATAGCACAACGATTATAATGTTTTTTCTTGAATTCAATCAATCAATAACTCTTTATTGTGCATCAATACAAAAAATAACATACAGACTAAACCTATGTCTCATTATGCACAAAGGGCGGTCTTATCGCTAAAAAGCGATCTCTTCCAGACGAACCCAGGAATGAATTGAGATTATAATGATGATGGTGGTATACATAATACATGGTACAATTTCTTACATTCTTGTAATAAATATATAAATGCAGAATATACGAATGTTCTATATATTAAATAGATATATACTTAATATACATAACATACAAATATATATCTACAAAAATATATAAATGTTTATAGATTTTTATATATATATATATATATATATATATATATATATATATATATATATATATATATATATATATATATATATATACATATTTTATTGCCTTCTCCTCCATCAGGTGTTAAGATAGAGGTTATTTTATTCTTTTTATGTTCTTTATTTATTCTTAATTCTAATTTCCAAGACAGGAAGGGCAAGGTAAGGGGTACTTTCTTTTTTATTTATTTTCTTTTCTTTTCTTTTTCAATAACTCTTATAATCTATCACATCTTGTCAATACTAATTTTACACTTTTTACTACTACTATATAAACTTATTTCCTATTTTTGCTTATTTAAATTATTACATTTTCATTACCTATTTCATTACATGCATATTTATTATTTAGTTACTAAGATTGGTTGCGTTAATTTTACTATCCTAATTTTAAACACTGTTAGTACATATATACAAATATGTGTACAGTGTAAGTTATTGGCGTTTCCCTTGACCGCATTTTTTATTATTTTAATCGCGAAGTTGATAAATATATTTTAAATATCATCATATTCCAAGGACAGGTAATATTTTCTGATCATCGTTTTCAATATTGGCAGCGATTTTGCTTTTCTGATAGCAATTGGCATGGTAAAAGAATTGTTGTAGAAAGTTACTATGCGCAGGGGTGTAATTTTCGGGAGAAATGGAACGCAATTCGATTCCAGTTCAAAGAGGTCATAATATTTTTAAATTTACACGACTTGACATTTGACAGATAAAGTTCCGTTCAGAAACTTTGGTATAACGTAGTAACACACGCTGGTGTTATTTTTTTCAAGATTAGTCGATTCGATTCTTATTTTTTTTTTTATTATTGCACGAGTTCAGCAGACAGGCAGACGGCCCACTTGATGGAAAGTGGTTACCGTCGCCTATGGACATTTGCAACACCAAGGGTGCTACAAATACGCTGCTGCTCTCTTAAAGGAGACTGGAACCTGGTCACTGATGCCGGAACACAAGGTTGTTATGGCGGCATACTCTAGACCAGGGGTGGTCGCCATCCAGTCGAGCAAATACCCTACCACCTGGCATCACCATCGATTGTGACAAGGGAACGTTATTATTTTACAAAAATGATACCGTTTTCACCAAAATGGGCCCCGAAACACCTTTGAATATTTTTCGCTTTATCTTATAGAGATCTACTTGAAAAATATATGCGTCTATATAATATATAATAATGCGTTTAATATTATAATGAAAGAACAATCGCCTTCTTGCTTCAATAATTTCTTTTCTTGAGAATTGTGACTTCCAAAGAGACTCTTTTAATCTAAAAAAAATAATTGTACTGAAACGAATAACTTGTTATCGTTTAAAACACATGGTTGATTGTCAGAGAAAAAGTTATTCGTTCAGAAACAAGTTCTTTATTGAAAGTAAAAAAAAACTATTTTCCGAAATTTCAATTTTCAAGATAACAACACACCATGGAAGCAGAGATGCGAAATAATTTTCAAAATAGGCAGGTAGATACTTCTAGATAACATGAAGCAAACATTACTTACACTGGTGCCGCTAATTTACGGTAATCACGACCCCGGTGGCGTTACTCGTACATAACAGCTAATTGGGATAATTAGCGCAAACTGCTAAGATTACACGCCAAGAGAATGTTTCTTGGGATACTGTTTGCAAACATAAACATACCTTTCGCTTACAGTGTAGTTATAGTGCACTAATGCAATTAATGGGCACTATAGATAACACTTTATTGTACAGTGCCGGAATGAAAAGGTTCGTTACATTAAAGTCGAAGTTTGCATGCAGGAGTACAAGAAACAATACCGCTAACATTTTAATAAATTTTCAGTTTCTAAAATATATAAACGTGAAAAAAGAAAACTGCAATATTGACAATGACAGATGCTGAGATTAACAATAAGAAACAAAGAGGATATAATCACTACGCTTAACATATATGTTAAAACCAATGTAAAGGTCTTACTTGTCTAAGTAATTTTCTTAGACAAGATAAAAACTTAAACAACTTTGAACTAAATAATTTTGAACTTTATTGTTAAATAGTTAAACATTATTTTCTGTGCAACATTCTGTTCTGTGACTTAGTTTGAAAAGGTAACACGTGCTAAATGAATCAATTTGTAAACTGGCGAACCATTTCATACCACGACTGTATATACGTTTAAATATCATCATATTCCGACGACAGGTAATATTTTTTGATCATTGTTTTAAATATACTTTGTTTTTATTTCGAAACTGGCCAACAGTCAGATGGCCCTGCTCATGGAAAGTGGTTACCGTTGCCTGTAGACGTTTTCAATACTAACGCGTTGCTGGTCTTTAGGATGGAATAGGGGTACGGGAAAGTGGGCAATCGGAACTCTCACTCATCACATGAAACACGACTAGCTCAAGGCTAACCGTTTCACGCCGACATTTTGTTTTTGCGTAGTATCACACCGATCAGGACGGCCCTAAGAGCTGTAATCAAATATGGCTCCATTGCGTCTAAAGATGCCTCACAAGACTGTTAAAAGTTCATTTTGAAGGTACACGAAGGTAAATATTAGATCTAGTCGACCTGCGTTTCGATAAATTAATAAAACTTAAATAGATTAAGACGCCAACGTAAAAAATCAGATTAATCCAAATTATACATATTTATCTCTTGTATATATGATATAGAAATGTATAAAAAACGCAATCAGTATATTGATATGCCCTTTTTTTACAAGACAACAAAATGATTACAACTTATTGGATTATACATAGCAAAGACAAACTCTGTGGTTTATATTCGTGCTATGCATATCTAAGTCCGTAGCATTTAACAATTTTAAAATTACATTTGGTTTAAAAGGTTAAGTTTATTTTTAATATTTATTGATGTAATGCTTTCCCTAAACTCAACAGGTAAGTCATTTAACAATCGCGCAATTAAATATGTAGTTGTACGCTTGTCGTACATGTTGTTTACCCGATTCATGACGAACTGGTTTTGGGCGATGGCTCGCGTATATACAGAGTGTTTTACTAGTGTCTATAGGTCTTTGTTAAAAATGCTCTTTGAGCATCATTTTCTTAAGCTGGTTTTCTACAAGTAAAACTTTAGTGTTTAAAGAGACCTTTTTGATCGTTACAATATTGTTTTTTATTGTTGGTGAAACTGATTGTTTAAGTATTTTTAGTTAAAGTTTATAAATTAATGTAAGTGCTATAAGTACGACCGTAGCTGGTTAGGCCATACTGTATGAATTATTCACCTAAGGCATTATAGAGCTTTAGTTTGGTTTTATGAAGTATGCGTCTTTTTAATGTATGTATGTATATGGCAGATCGTTTCCCTCGGGCCGCTACCAATCGGCACACCTTAAATTGTGCGGGTGGTAGCGGCTTGAGGCAACCGCCCGCGCAAAGTATTTATATATTTTTTATACGAATATTAGTATTTATATTTATATTTCCCCTTCCAACCCCTCCCAATACAATCCAACCACTCCCAACCAAATCCAATGTATCCCAAGCTTTTAAGTATATATTTTTAAAGTTATATGAATATAATATACCACGGATTAATATATAACGTAGTATTAATAAACACCGTATTAGAGAGTAAGACATTTTTTGTTATATAGCATCAGTAGAAATATTCTAGATCCATAGTTCCCTTTTTCTTAAACCATGAAAAAGGATAAATTGAAATTTAAAAAAAGATTTATAGTTGAATGGAAACTTTGGACAAATGCGCGAAGTTCACGAACTATGTATGAAGTTTAGTTTCCGTCATCATCATTTATCCATACAGAAACAGAGAAAAAAATATCATTTTGATTCTTTGATGTGATGTCTTTACTTTGATGAGTCATACGTTATTTAAAAACACTTCACATGTGTGTCGTTATACTAAGTGTAATGATACACTTGCGGAATGTACCGCACGGAAATTTGGGCGAGTGACGAATCTGCGCTAATCCCAACTTGACGTAATTTCCGTTGATGTGTCATACGTTATTTACAAAACACTCCATATTAAAAAACGTTCCACAGTTGTGTCGTTACACTAAGTGTAATGATACACCTGCGGAACTTACCGCGCGGAAAATTCGGCTACTGAATAACGAAGAAAATAGATTTTTTGAGATGGTATTTATAAAAATGGAAAATAAAAGAGGAGATAAAACGCCGCCCTTAGGAACGCCAGCAAACAGATCTTATCATATTGAAAACATGTCATTGATATGTACATGTTGCTGGGGTCCGACCAGGTAACTGTAAACCAATCAATAGCAGTTACAGCTATGTTGAGAGATCTCCGCTCTCTTTTATTTCAATAAATATATCAAAATCCACATTGTTGAATGCATTACTAAAGTCGAGCAGTGACAGAACAGTCACTAAACTATTATCCATACCACAACGGATGTCGTCAGTAATTTCGACTTGTGCAGTTGTTGTGTTCTGGCCTGGTCGAAACGCAGACTGGAAAGGATTCATGAGGGTTTGTGTTTTGAGAAATATTCTTAGTTGTTCATGAACTAAACGTTTCAGGATTTTAGAAAATAATGTTCTCTAGTGGAACTTAATTGGAATAGAAAATTTTGAATTTAATAACTCTTTATTAATAAACACATGATTTATATAACGCTACCTTCAAAACACTTACGGTTAAATGCATAATTCCATTTTATTGTACCTCTGGCTATGTCAAGAGTAGTCGACAGCTGTAATAATTGAAGTTATATTACCGTAGTACAGGGCTGCCACCTGTGTAAAAGTTTTGAGCGCTAGATGAGTAGAAAAAAGCGCAATTCTCCGCTAGATTATCAAAAATTTTCAAAATAACAAGTGCGTGTTCCACTACACAAATTGCAATAAATGGTCATTTATAACCGACTTTAAAAAAGTAGTAGGTTCTCAATTCATGGTGTAAATATATTTTTTTTATGTATGTTCAGCCAAACTGTTTTGTTTCTGAACATATTTTAATCATTCTTTTTGCGTTGGATTCCTCTACAGCTTCAGGAGTGTTTCGTGTTAATTTGATTGTTATTGTATACCATATACGTAACTTAAAGGAGTAAAAAAAATATTCTAGCAACAAATTAAACCGGCTTCAAGACGATGTAGAAAATATTTATTTCAGTGTTATTAGTTACTTATATGTCAGCTTCTTATTTGCTAAAAAATGTTTATCAATGCCACTTATAAAAATTAATTATGCGAAAATCACATTTTTATAACGCCCATGTAGTAACGCAGAGGGAATACCTCGTTGAGAAGCTCGGTCCAGATCATTGTTGTACAAAAAATCATTCTGGTGAATGGTTGCATACAGCTTAGGAGCTCATTAAAATTATTAAGGTTTACACTCCCATTGACATAGTTGACTAAAATCGATTAAGAAGATGCTCCCTCACCGTGAACAGTCGCCTGTAATGGAATGTACTGTTGCAGCGGCGCTGGATTAGATGATAAGCGAACTGTATTGAGTTTAGAGACAAGAAGAATGGGACAATTTCGAAGGGTAGTGGGAAGAAAGAGCACGCACGTACCTGTTTGATGAAGCAATGGAAAGTAGCGGCTCCGCTGTTACTTTATTATATAATTATGTTTAAGCGACATGGTGCGGTGCGTTGCGATTTATAATATTGTTACAAAAAAATTCACACCTGCATACCCGTAAAAACACATTTTATTACCTTTCGGAATTTGGACTTCTTTTGTTTACTTTGTATTTGAAATTTGTGATTAGAAAACAACCCATTGTGTATTGTAATCTTTTATGGCAATCGTTAGCCAGGTGTGTCGGATTTAAAGTACAAACTGGTTCTAGGAAATTCGATCTACGCGGCCGGGCGGACATATTGCATCTGTGAAGTATAAAGCAATGCCCCGATTGAGGGATGCGGCAGTCGAGCGATAACCACGAGCGTAGCAAGACGTGTGTACTATAATCGGGAATCTACTAAGTGACCGACTTTGCGCGTTTTATTGAATTACGACCTTCTGCATTACGTTTGAACTTGTTGTGTTCGGTTATATTTGTACCTGTGTTACATTTTAATTCGAGTCCTGCAACTCGTAACAATTTGTGAGTTTAATATATTTAATATATGTTCATTTTATATATTTACAATTTGCGGGGTGACGTATTTTAATTTTGTTGATGACATGACAATGAATTAATGACGTGCGTGCAAAAAAGGAAATACGCCACCAGATTTAGAGAGAATTTAAATATGTTAGAAGAAAAGTTTGAATAGGCCCAAAGAAGGTTTATATGGTGGTAGCAGTTACAGATCCGAGCACTACATCAGTGAAGAACGACAACCAAGCATTACAGTGCACAACGTGTAATGATACAGTCTGTAATATTTTTATACAACTTGTAACACAACGACTGCTTTGTCTGACATTGTGGAATCACTCAAAGGCTCAAAATCAAATAATAAACATTTCGATACAGGCGAATGCTCGTCAGTCAAGAAGTCAGTAAGTTAACGTAATGCTCAAAATCGAATCATACATATTACAAGCAAATGTTTACGGGGAGGGAGCAATATTTATTTTTTAAAATCTTTTTGAGATTCCTGCGTGGAAGCCCTGCCAATATGTTCAACTTCAAGAGCTACGGTATTAAGTTAAAATGATCCTTAAATACTTGACCTTAAGACGTCTTTTCTATTGCAAATTACTAAGAAGCTACTTTACTAGTAGTGCTTATGTGAACTATATGAAGTAATTTCTATTTTGATTACTCCATGTTACATAGAAAGTTATGTCTATTAATTAGGTTACCTGTGAATTTATGTTATTATTTCATATGTTAGAATATTATCATGTAACAAATTGATACGGGACAGCCGAGAAATTGAGAGGGCCTCTGTGGTTGAGCAGGCTAAAGCGCTGCCGGCCTACCTCACTGCAACGCAGAGGCTCCGGGTTCGATTCCTGGTATAGTAAATTTCGGAAACGTATTTTCTCCGTTATTTACTATGGTCTGGATATCTGGGATCGGCCCCAGAGTTGGTACATTTGTATATTACCCATAACACAAGAGTAACTTGCTTCATTTGGAGATATACAATATGTGTGTTTGTCTGTCGATTTTTTTTTAAATTAATTGTATTGGGGAATCGAATTTTGAGAAATCTTAATCCTTGTTCCTTCAATGTACGAAGAGTGGCCAAAACTTATCCTATTATCTTTAAGTGTCAAAATCTTAAATATTCGACGTATTCACATAATATTTTCTTAAGTTTACGCGGACTAGTATACATGATAAAATTACGTTTTAACGGTTTTAAGCGCGGTAATTTATTTATTGATTTTTATTATTCCTACGTTTCGGCCACTTTTCAGTAGCCTTTTTTTTAAATTTATTATCCAATATGCTTACATTTATATACATTAGAAACACATTTGAACTGTTGCACAGAAACCTCATGGGCTTATTCGTTCCGCAGGGGGTCGTGTACACAATATTGTTATATCAAAAATAGGAGCAGAGGCGAGTAATTGTTATCATCATTCTAGTGTTTAGTTCTGATTTGATAATAAAAGTGGGGTATCATCATTCTAGTATATGGTTCTCATTTTAGTCCCAGGTCTGCACATGTGAGCATGATGGTCCGCTTTGGAAATCAATATAGAATCTTTTTAGATTATATTTGATTGATTTGTGGTTATTTTTGTACTTGGATTGCGGGTCCTTTGGGAGATTTATAATGATTGGTATCATATATCCTCGCACCTTGTCCCATACACATTATTATATTTAGGAATAATATATTTACATGAGTCAGATCTCGGTCGCATTTAGTTAGGTCTAGTCTTCTTAACTAATAGTTCAGGTTTGTTACATTCAGTTAGTATTTAAAATGTAACCTTGTCAAATATGCTCATAACTTTACAATTTTCTAATATTTTTGTATAATTATCTTAATGCCGTGATCACGGAAGACAAAGATGTCAAGTTACAATGAGTATTGTTAAAGTTATATTTAGTCCTCAACAAAAAAGTTTAACAATACTCATTGTAACTTGACATCTTTGTCTTCCGTGATCACGGCTACTAAATAGTGGTCGAAACGTCCGAATAATAAAAATCAAATAAAACATAGTTTTATTATGGTGTCCACATATCAGTTTGACACATTCTCTCATGTGTGTCTCGAATTTTACATTCCGATTTTTTTATAATTTCCCATTAGTACAAAAATAGTTGGGAATTATAAAAACCGTATAATGTATGAGGTAAAGTGCTTCGAAATAAAGGTAAACTTACTTATTTGCTGGTACTAAAAGTAGAAGTCGAACATACTCCTCAGGCTATTGTTTAACTCGTGGTTGAATGTTGCTACAATTTGCTACGAGAAGTTACAAGCGTAGCAAGTTCAACTACGAGCTACGATCAGTTTCATTTACAAACATTTTGTAATTATAAAATTAAGGGCAGACGGCCTCTGTGGTTTGGCGGGCTAAGCCTTTGGCGGCATACCACTGTAACTCAGAGGCTCCAGGTTCGATTCCTGCTACGCTAAATTTTAGCAACGTATTTCCTCCGTTATTTCCTATAGTCTGGGTGTTTGGGATCGGCCCTATAGTAATCTGTTGTATATTACCAATAACACAAGGGTAACTTGCTTAATTTGGATATAAACAAAGTGTGTGTTTGTCTGTCGATTATTATTATAATTAAAATGAAATGCGATTTGAATGTTAAAAGTGTAACCAGCCTTCTGGGCACCTTAACCATAGAAGACGGTGAAATAGGCTTAGTATTCTACTTATAGTCTTGACGGACTAAGGGTAGAATACCACATAACCAAGTTAAGTGTGTTATTTTAGATAGATAGATAGATAGATAACACTTTATTGTACACCATTACAGAAAACCTTATAGCCTAAAAATATTCTAAATGTGCACAATGGGCGGTCTTATCGCTATTAAGCGATCTCTTCCAGACAACCCGTGGCAGGAATAAAACAGATTATATTGGTCAAAGGTGGTATACATAAATATTAGAAAATAAGCAGTTACTTACATATATTTTGTTCATTTATAAACATATAAGTATGTAAAATATTATATGAGTAAAATTATACTTAATATAATAATATAATTATATACATATAATAACATATATAATTATACCTACTGATATCACATGCATAAATATACATACATATATATATATATATATATATATATATATATATACAGAAATATACGTAAAAATATCAAACATCACTATGTTGCAGGTAGTGCTTTTTTGTCATGTTCTTAAATATTGTTAGTGATTTAGCTTGTCTAACAGTAACAGGTAGCTCATTCCAGAGTCGAATAGCCTGTACAGTAAAAGAATTATTGTAAAAAGACGAATAATGTTTGGGAGTATTAAGTCTAAGATTCGTAGAAGGTCGTAAATTGTGAGAAGAAGAGATGAATTCAAAGCGTTTTTTGAGATAATACGGGGTTCTGGGGATAAACAACACACTGTAAAGGAGTGAAAGAATATGAGTATTCCGGCGAAAACGAATTGGCAACCACTTGAGTTTTTTACGAAACTCAGAGACGTGGCCATATTTGCGTAACCCAAATATGAACCTTATACAAAAATTTTGGAGGCGCTCAAGTTTATTAAGTTGCTCTTGAGTCAAATCAATATAGCTGGCGTCAGCATAATCAAGAATGGGGAGTAGTAAGGACTCTGCAAGCTTAACTTTGGTGGCTATG
Organism: Dendrolimus houi; assembly: GCA_039645545.1. Taxonomy (NCBI): domain Eukaryota; kingdom Metazoa; phylum Arthropoda; class Insecta; order Lepidoptera; family Lasiocampidae; genus Dendrolimus; species Dendrolimus houi. The sequence goes on from CM077122.1 coordinate 23,228,048, forward strand.
GACAGGAAGTTTTTCAACCTCCCGAGGGATTTCGAAGAGAGGAAGAGACGTCGACTCAATTCGGTTATGTGAGGTCGCCAAGATAGCTCCTTATCAAATATGACTCCTAGATTTTTTATTTTCTCACTAACCAGGATATGTGTACCATTAAATATGAAATTTGGTAAGCAGGTCCAGTCAATTCTACACAGCATCCGCGAACTACCTATGATAATTAGATGAGTTTTCTCGGGATTTACTTGTAGTCCATATGATTTACTCCATTGCGTTATGTGATCGAAGTCGGAGTTTATTGTCAAGACTGCATCTTGTAACGTCGCAACAGGTGATTGTGTATAGATTTGCAAATCGTCTGCATAGAGATGGTAGGAAGAAGTAAGTTGATTAGAGATTGAATTTATAAAAATCGTGAATAGTAAGGGAGATAAAACGCCGCCCTGAGGAACGCCAGCAGAGAGATCAAGCCATGACGAATAGTCGTCATCGACTCGAATCCGCTGCCGGCGACCGTACAGGTAACTATGAAACCAGTCGATTACTGTAGGAGATATGTTAATAGAGCTAAGAACCTTAAGCAACAATTCAAAATTTACATTGTTGAAGGCACTGCTGAAATCAAGCAGCGATAAAACAGTCAGCAGACCGTTATCCATTTTATTGTAGTTTATAAATTTATTGTAAGTAGAATGACACTAAATAATTCAGCTTGCAACTAAAATAAATATATATGTTGCTTAGTTTTTTAACACGCATGCAACGTTACGAAATTGTAAGTAAAGGGAATTGTTTCTAATGCAGCTTTCAAGATTTTACCTAAACAAACAAACTAATAAATAAATGATGCAAGTTAAAAGTTAAATAAAATTTCTTGAAGGTTGTTCGCTCCATTTTTAGCAAATAAGATAGATAGATAACACTTTCTTGTACACCGTTACATAAAACACAGAAAAATGTATAGCCTAAAAATATTCTAAATGTGCACAATGGGCGCTCTTATCGCTAAGAAGCGATCTCTTCCCGACAACCCATGGTAGGAAAAAACAGATTATTTTGTCAAAGGTTGTATACATAAATATTATAGGATATGCTTTTATTCATTTATAAACACTTAATAGACATATATAAATATACAATACAATATAAAGGTTTGAGTAATTCAGTACCGGAATTACAATATAACCTATACAACGCTAATGTTTAGTGCTAATACATAAATTATCTATCTAATAGTATCCACACCTTTAATTACGTTGAAAAAGTCTCAGTTAAAATCATATATGACAGCCACCGCAAATTTATATTTTTATCGCCATACAAACTACACTGACGGATTTACACACTGGTAAACTATCAGAGTGGTAGACTAGTAAAATGGACTGTAACGTATGTATTTTTAAAATCTAACAGATACATTGAAACGGACTGTATTGCCAGTTTTTGAATATGCACTTCGTAATTTGAATATTTACTTGTCTGCTCTGTATTAGGGCTCGTTCTTTATTGTATCTGGCCGATGAATCAGCTTGTTGGGGATTGTTTTTAGGTTAATTTTTGATTACTGTATGCATTGTGTGTTACATGTGCGCGTGTCGCTGACAAAATGGCACATGCCAGTGATGTGCTAAATTAGTTATTAATATTATAAACGCGACAGTTTGTAAGAATGTATGGATGTATGTTTGTTACACTTTCACGCAAAAACTATGGAATGGATTTTGATGAAACTTTACAATAATTTAGCTTACACGTCAGAATAACACATAGGCTATAATTTAAAGAGATATAGTGTGAATGATCATCGTTATCACAATTTTCAATCACCACGCGGGTGAAACCGCGGGGCGCAGCTAGTAGTAAATAACTAAGCGGACTGTAAATAATTAAATAATAAAAAACTGCACGTGCAAAATATATATGACGATTATAATAGAGAGGAAAAATATACAGATAAAAAATAACAAAAGAACATCAATGTTCCATATTTAAAAATAGTATATTGTGGCCAGTAACAAACTTTATCTAAACAATAGAGACTTTTTGGTGGAGATTCTTATTTATTTATTTCGGTTCATGGCTTGGCAGCTAGGCCCTTAAGCCAGATCTTAGATTACAATATAGTTCCTTTATTTTCTTATGCCTATTTAAAGCTCAGCTGAACTGTAGGTTATCAAGTGAAGCCATTCAACGGAGTTCTTGTGACAACTCGAAAGACCACATTTGACGATACATTTCACATTTCTCACAAAAACACATAATTACTACTCAAAAACTATCGATATCCTACTGTTCATTTTAGAGTAATTTTACAAATTTTTGGAAAATAAAAACTGCACAGCACAATATCTGCTTTCAGTTCCCGCCAAAAATTCGGGTGGAGATTCCAACATATTTACAGATTATTAAACTATTGGAAAGATTGTCAGACTTATAGACTGCTTTTTTATGTTAACATTTCAACTGTGGACTCTGGTTGCGTAACTTTTTTGTTTGAGTTTAATTGTATAAAACTTTACTAGTCGTACACGCTTTTTTGTTTATTTGTTAGTATGTGTGACATTTATTGTTTCTTAGTATATTTGTGTGTACATTAAATTTAATTTACACTAAATTCGTAATTTCTTATTTGCTATTAAAACTTATAGATTGTTAAACTGTTAACTGTGATACACTGGCAGACTTAGAGACTGTAAACTGTTAGAGTGATACATTGGCAAACTTACAGACTAGTAAGCTATTAGAGTGATAGGCTGGTAGACTTAGAGACTAGTAAACTGTTAGAGTGATACATAGGCAAACTTACAGACTAGTAAGCTATTAGAGTGATAGGCTGGCAGACTTAAAGACTCGTAAACTATTAGACCTAAAGACTGGTATATAGAGTGATGGCAGACTTAGAGACTGATAAACTGTTAGATTGATACATTGGCAAACTTACAGACTAGTAAGCTATTAGAGTGATAGGCTGGCAGACTTAGAGACTGGTAAACTGTTAGAGTGATACATTGGCAAACTTACAGACTAGTAAGCTATTAGAGTGATAGGCTGGCAGATTTAGAGACTGGTAAACTGTTAGAGTGATACATTGGCAAACTTACAGACTAGTAAGCTATTAGAGTGATAGGCTGGCAGACTTAGAGACTGGTAAACTTTACAGACTAGTAAGCTATTAAAGTGATAGGCTGGCAGACTTAGAGACTGGTAAACTGTTAGAGTGATACATTGGCAAACTTACAGACTAGTAAGCTATTAGAGTGATAGGCTGGTAGACTTAGAGACTAGTAAACTGTTAGAGTGATACATAGGCAAACTTACAGACTAGTAAGCTATTAGAGTGATAGGCTGGCAGACTTAAAGACTCGTAAACTATTAGAGTGATATACTGGCAGACTTAGAGACTGATAAACTGTTAGATTGATACATTGGCAAACTTACAGACTAGTAAGCTATTAGAGTGATAGGCTGGCAGACTTAGAGACTGGTAAACTGTTAGAGTGATACATTGGCAAACTTACAGACTAGTAAGCTATTAGAGTGATAGGCTGGCAGACTTAGAGACTGGTAAACTGTTAGAGTGATACATTGGCAAACTTACAGACTAGTAAGCTATTAGAGTGATAGGCTGGCAGACTTAGAGACTGGTAAAATGTTAGAGTAATACATAGGCAAACTTACAGACTAGTAAGCTATTAGAGTGATAGGCTGGCAGACTTAGAGACTGGTAAACTGTTAGAGTGATACATTGGCAAACTTACAGATTAGTAAGCTATTAGAGTGATAGGCTGGCAGACTTAAAGTCTGGTAAACTATTAGAGTGATACATTGGCAAACTTACAGACTAGTAAGCTATTAGAGTGATAGGCTGGCAGACTTAGAGACTGGTAAACTGTTAGAGTGATACACTGGCAGACTTAGAGACTGGTAAACTGTTAGAGTGATACACTGGCAGACTTAGAGACTGGTAAACTGTTAGAGTGATACATTGGCAAACTTACAGATTAGTAAGCTATTAGAGTGATAGGCTGGCAGACTTAAAGACTGGTAAACTATTAGAGTGATATACTGGCAGACTTAGAGACTGATAAACTGTTAGATTGATGCATTGGCAAACTTACAGACTAGTAAGCTATTAGAGTGATAGACTGGGAGACTTAAAGACTGCTAAACTGTTGGAGGGATAGATTGTCAGACTTATAGACTGCTTTTTTATTTTAATAACACAACTACGGACTTTGATTCCGTACATTTTTTATTGGAGTTTAATTATATAAAATTTTACTAATTTTATTTGCTATTAAAACTTATTGATTGTTAAACTGTTAGAGTGATAGACTTGTCGACTAACTAAATACATATACAAACGAACAGAAGGAGATAACGATTTTATAAGGATTGCGTGTTACAAAAAGGGCTACAGATCCTTAAGAAAGTAATTTAAACATTAAAAAACGTGTCATCAACGTAATAACTGGAGTTCATATTACACGAGCAGACAAGTTCATTACGCCCTGTATCCTGCTGACTTGGCACTGACGATCCGTCATCTTTAATATTTTCCTGTTCACTGGCCCGTTGCCTCGCAAAAAATCAACTCGCGGATAAATGTATATTAGATTTTTGTTTTTGAACATTTTACGTTATTAATTGCTCTCGAAGTGCTAAAAATAAAAAATGGATAAGTGTGTGTTAATTTATGTAATAAGAACGATTCCGTAGAGGGACCGGATGTATCTTATATATAAAAATGAATCGTAGAAATGTATGTACGCGCATAACTTGAGAACGATTTTACCGATTTTGATGATATTTGTTTTGTGTGTCTGAAATGGGTCCCCGGATGGCTTAGATTCACAATTGGAACCGGTAGGTGGCGCTGAGATCGGGTTCTAGAATCCTCCTAATCACTTGGAGCGATTTTGGTGATTTTGTTTTTGTGTCATGAAACAAAGTATTTTAGGAATTCAGAAAATATGGCGGTACGAATTTCACCGGGTTAGCTAGTGACTAATAAGTAAATCTATTATATTATAAAAATATTAGTTTATTGTAGGAGTTCAGCAGTCAGGCAGACGGCCCACTTGATGGAAAGCGGTTACCATCGCCTATGGACATTTGCAACACCAAAGGTGCTACAAATGCGCTGCTGCTCTCTAATGGGAGACTGGAACCTGGTCACTAATGCCGGAACACAACTCAAGGTTGTTATGGCGACATACTTTAGACCAGGGGTGGTAGCCATCTAGTCGGGCAAATGCTCTACCACTTGGCTGTGGGTTGTTTTGTCGCCTCTTATGACAGGCCGCCCTGCCGCAGGAAATTGTATACTTTCTCCGTTCCTGCACGCATAAAATACATTGAGGCTATTTAAAAAAAACGACTAAATAAACAATGAAGAATACGATGATTTTTTTTAGATTTCTTGTCTAATTGACTGTTTGTTCAGAATTCACGTAAAAACTACTGAGCAGATTTGGATGGGGTTTTCGCTGATCGACAGCAAATGCTTAAGACGTAAAATCTACGCTACTTTTATCCCGAGTGTCCCTCGGGAATTCTTCTGAGAATTATTTGAAGTGGTTAGACTGAAACAAAAATCAAATTTCAATGCGATATTTTCACGGAACAACAGCAAATTTTATGTAATAAAATGTGTGATAATTGCTTATTCCGGCACTATTTCCACTAAAACGGTAGCTTACATTATTTTTTAAATGCTGTGGTACTTTGTATCCCGGGAATCCCGTGGGTATATAAAATCAGGCGTGGACGAAGTCACGGATATATCCTGGTCTTTTTACACATTCGTCTATCCTACAGAAATACATGTCCTTAGTTTCCTTAGAGCTTACTTCCCCCGGAATACAAGGTATGTATCGAGATTCTTTAAATCCAGTCAATAGTTTTCATGTAATGCTTTAACAGACAGGCAGACAAAAATTCTAAGTTGTGATCTCAGAATTTACTTATCCGAATTATCCTCCCTGATTTTTACTCTCTTTTACACACATTGTAGAAACTGGCCCCTCTACAGATTCATTGTATCTATACAAATATTGTTAAAAGGTAAAGTTTTGTAAGTTCGAAAGTTTCTTTGTTTGTAGGAAGTAAACTCTTGAACTGCTAAACCGATATTGAATATTCTTTCACCAACGGAAAGCTACATTATTTCTGAGTGACATCGGCTAAATTTGATTGTAATTAATAATGTTTATTGATATATTTTTTTAAAGACACAAAAGTTACAAAGCTAATTAAACATTGATATGTGTTCGCGCGTGCGTGCTTGCGTGCGTGTGTGTATTTTTTAATGACGCCCAGCGAAGATGGCACGGGAACGCCTGTCAAATATGTAACAGCAATAACGTTCCACACAAGAATTGCGCACATCCTCGTATGAGGCATTGCGAGTGTTTAATGCGTTTATGAATTAATTAAAGGTTACAAAGCTAATTAAACATTGATATGCGTGCGCGCGTGCGTGCCTGCGTGCGTGCGTGTGTATTTTTTAATGACGCCCAGCGAAGAGGGCACATGTCAGCTAGCTACATATAAAACTGTACGTCAAAAGTGCACTCTCCATATTCCCTACAAAAACACAATAATCAGTTCGTTTCTCAAATCTCTCTCCATAAGAAAAACAAACGCACCTTATTTTGTTCAACGTAAAATTACTAATGAAAATTCCCGAACAAAGAAGAAACGAAATTAATATTAAGCAACGTTGTCATAAAGACGATAGAATCATAATTCTGTTATTAATATAATTTAATCAAAGCTGTATGAATATTAAATTGTCAAATTATTATTTACTTGTGATGAAATTATTATGCGACGAAAGATAATTTATAAAACCGCATTGAGTGTGAATACTACTTACCTACAAAATTGTAAAAATTACGTGTCTGTATATTGAAGCTATCACAAACAATAACCGGAATAGGCTATATGCACGATGGAGAACACGATTTTTTTTTTAATTTCTTGTCTGTTTGGGGTTCACGTAAAAACTACTGGGCCGATTTTGATGTAGTCTCAGCTAAACGATAGCAAATTCTTGGACTTAAAATTTGCAGTACTTTTATAGCAGTTAGCATATAAAGCAGACAGGCAGACGGTCCACCTGATGGAATGCGGTGACCATCGCCTATGGACATTTGTAACACCAAAGGTGCTACCAATTTTCTACCGCTCTCAAGGGAGACTAGAATCTAGCCACTAATGCCGGAATACAAGTCAAGATTGTTATGGCGGCATACTCTAGACCAGGGGCGGTAGCCATCCAGAAGGGCAAATACGCTACCACCTGGCTGTTCTTACACGAATAATTACACCGGCCCGCAAAAAAAAAGTGGTGTGCACTTTTGACCAGACCCATCAATTTTTATATATTCCGATGCGCTGTTATTTTTTAGAAGTGAAACTTCTTTAGAATCATTGTTATTTGAAACTGAATGAAACCAAAAAGCGACACTAAAAGTGATAAACACATAAATGAATAGGACTAAGCCTGCGAGAGAATGAGATAGAATACATTATATTTAACAATTGAAACACTATTCTCATAAAAATAGAGTTGGAAATGTTTTGGAATTTTTCGTTAATACTTCAAATTTGAAAGAAAGAAAGAAAAATATTTTATTTAGGACAAAAACTAAGTTAAAACAAATAGAAAAAGAAACAAAACAAGTCCTAAATTGGACCCAGTCTCAGCATAATGATAGCCCACAAGGACTAGCGCTTTTCTTCCGTCTGGGACCATAAAGTGAAGTCACGGAGGACAATACAACACACATAACAACAACAATATATACAGCAAAATACAGTCTGATAATAAATGTAAATGAATTGCAGAATAATTTAAATATATAATAAAGCAATAATTTAAATAACACATACATATGTAAAATAATTGTAGCAACACACATAACGAAACAACATATATCTATAAATTAACCAAATTATAATAAATTTAAAAATAGATAAATAAAAAAATCTCGTGTTTTAAAGCTTAAATATACCTATATTATAACGATATAATATATGAAATGTGACATCACGAAATTTAGAATCCTGCACGTCCCTTGTAACACTGACTTTTTTCTACTTCTACTGCGTGTGAACTGCACACACACACATTTTTTTGTGGGCCGGTCTTCATCAATTAAACAGAGCAAATTATAATGGACTGCATTAATTTTACCTTACTAAAAATATGGTTAATATTTATTTAATTTATTTGGGAAACATACAATCATTATAATTCTTACAATATAAAAAACACATAAATTAATACACATATCAATTAAGTTTCCTCTAAAAAATGATTCATCTTACGCATTTGTCACATACAACTATAAGAAAATTATAATATATTTGATACAATATTGGAAGTAGAATATAATAGAATAGAAAACACTTTATTGTTCACCACATACACATAAAATAAACAACTTACAGTAGTCACATTAAACAGTAAAAGTAGGAGCAATGGGCGGCCTTATCGCTTTAGAGCGATCTCTTCCAGACAACCCGAGCTATGGATTTTATGAACGGGAGATTCACAAGTGTATGACGGTGGTGTGCAACTTAAATACATATATAAATAGGACCTATAAATATCACACAATATATGTATCTATACCTAAAATGAATAAAAATAAAATATAGAATAAACAATAACACATATTAATATTATATATATACTAATATATACATCATTAATATGTGTATATAGTGGAAAATTAGATTTAAAATAAAAAAAGGAATTAAATCATACAATACCATACAAAGCAAAAACTGCAATATGTCTATTTATCTATATCATTCTTAAGTCATAATTATCATGTCATAAAAAAAAATCGTGATACATGTTAAAATATTTAAAAAAAAAAACAAAATAATAATATTAATGAAATCAAAGTCAAAATAATAAAAATAAAATATACGAGTATACGAGTAATATCCTTTTCATTTCTCATAATCTGAAAGTATACTTGGAGTTGCCTAATTACAGGGATGAAAATTGAACTTTTCGTCCCCGGGAAAGGATGCTCCCTGCTTTCCAAAAATTTAGAAAGTATACGAATCATAGTTAGTACAGGCGACACATGTCACAACTTTTTTACAGCCACTGTTAAATCGCGGCATAAATTGATTTAAAAAAAAATATCATCAATTTTGTAGAATAATTTTGTACTTACTTACTTATTTTTATAATTACTTGTCACTAAATTATTATTTTATTTACGTAAATTTGAACTTAATACTTACTATCATCAGTGACAAAGAAATACTGGCTGGTAGAATGCCACAGAGAAAAAATTACTTGACATTTCATATGTGACGTACGTGATGACGTTTCGTCTGATTTAGATATGGATTTAACGCCTCGTTTTATCAGAGACGTAATTGTTTGTTCAAGTAATCAATTTTATTTACTTTCCTCATAGTCGAAATGAAAAGCAGAGTGTTAACTTCGGGTGAAAGGCCTATTTAGGCACTCGAATTATTAGCACCTCTCGTATAACAATCTACTATATATTTACCCAAACTAATGTAATTAAAGTTTCTGTGATTTTAAAATAAATGCAAACATTTAAGTAAAAACTGCTATTGATATGATGTTTAATAATAAATTGACATTCTTAAAATGTTGTCTCTCAGTATATTTGATTTTTTGGCTCTAATTCCTGCAAAAAGGCTTGAAGGATGTCACAAAAAGTTTTATGTCCGGTTCCTATATCTCACCGGCAGTTCATTTGCTCTACAATCGGTAAAAAGGTGACATAAAAGTAATGCCCAAATTTAACCGATGGTAAGGCAAGCGAATGAATAGTTAGATCTAGAAACCGACCATTAGAAAACAAAACAAATGTTTTGTCTTAAATTTTACATGGATTTTACTTTGTACAGTTCAGAAAAATCAGACAGAGTCACGGGCGTAGTTAGTTTAAAATAAAATGAAATAACAATAAAAAATAATGACTTACCGATCAAAAGAAGATTTTCATATTTCAATATAATACACTAAATAAATCACATAATCACTATGACTCACTGTTATGAAATTGTAATTTAAATAAAATTAATTCATTAAAAGTATGTTATTTTTTCTTTAAAAGAACAAGCAAATGTTATAAACTATACAGCCTACTAAAACATATTTAAAGTAAAATAAAAACTATTTTGTTTCTAAGTTTACGAATGCGGGGGCAAAGTGGCAACGGTACAGAAGTCCTTTTGCCGCTACGGTTGGGATATGACTGGCGCGGGTTTAGGGCTAGGGCGGTTAGGACGCGTAGGGTTGAGAACTCGGGTACGCGTGTAGGGTGGTGCTTTACGTTTTAGGAATACAGCTTTCGCAATGATTCTATATTAAACCAACATCAGGTGAATACACTGTTTTAAGATTTTTTGATATTGTTAATAACTTCAGACACTAGCGTTCTGTTAAAGCAGCAAATTTTATTTTATCTTTATAAGTTATAACTATTGCAGTTGCTATACACATATTTATGATGAATATAATAGTATATATATATATATATATATATATATATATATATATATATATATACACATATATTAGATAGCCCATTTGTCGAGGAAGGCTATAGACTATATATTATCACGCTAAAACCAATAGGAGCGGAGCACCAATGAAGAATGTTTCAAAATCGGGGTATTTTCTTTTCTTTTGAGAGATTCCGCTGCGTGCGCTGCGTAAACGGTAAAAGTTTCGCAAAAATCATTTGTGACAGAATTGTTCGCCTTTAAAAGTTCTATAAAAAAGTCCGCGACAGCATATGTCTATCTTTTAAGGTTAGCTCACTATAACCTTTTTTATGCTAATTAAATTTGTTCTAAAATAATGCATTATTTGCAAAGGTGTTTTTATAAACATGATATTAATCTTTAACCAAATAAATACACCATTCGTCACAAGTATTTAATTTAAAACAAAATTGCCATTCACATAATTTGATTTCAATGAATATCTTAGGAGATATCGCAGTTTTAAAATAACATCGCAGCAAAATCATGATTAAGTACTGGGCGCGTATTGATGATGTGCAAGGCCGGCGGGCAGTCATTAGGGGGTAGGGCGGTGGAGCACCTTCTGCGTAAGTCGCGGGTTAAAGTTAGCGTTAACTATTCCACGCGGACGAAGTCGCTGGCAGAAGCTAGTACCAGCAGATTTCGAATGTGCAACTTTTGGTATTTTTGTCTGTCTGTCAGAATATTGTTTTGAAAATTCCTGAACGAATTTAAAGAAACTCAACACTAAGTTAGCTTATATGACGGCGAAGGAAATATCGTGAATAAACCATGTGAGATAACCGATGTGTCAAAAAGTATGGCGGGTATACTTTCTGCTCCCGCAAGAAGTTGGGAGACCCAAGCCCAACAGTGGGAAGTTAACGGGCTGTTAGTATTCTTCCTAAACTTACCTCGCATCAATGTATAGGCTAAATTTGTGGAAATAACCTAAAATAATCATTTCAATGTCGTATGGCTAGAAATTTGGGCTTGAGGGTCTCACATATAAATCTTTAATGGTTTCAGTACGAAGTTTGCAACTCTGAACTAAGTATGTACATAAATAAGGCGATACGAAAACTAGGTATTGGCAGTTTTAAAGGTCAGATATATTTATTTATTTGGGAAACATATAATATACATACATACATATTATCATGCCTGTTTCCCATGGCAGAGACTTGGGACGATTCTGACAAACAACTTTCGCTCCATCTACTTTCATTAATCTTTTCATACATGCACGCTTATTTGATATGCTTTTTACCTGACCTCGTTTCAACACTCCTGTTATTTGATCATGGTGTGTACGTTGTGGTCTACCAGTACCAACTCTATCATTCACAGTACTGTTATACACTTGTTTTGTGATTCTATTTTCATCCATCTTCTTTACATGCTCAAACCACCTTAACATTCCTTTTTCAACTCTTGTTATTACATCTTCTTTCAATCCACAACGTCCCCATATTACACTATTCCTTATCATATAATTCATGCTTATCTCTCATATACTTCTCAAAGCTCTCATTTCAACTGCATTTATTCTACTTTCATGCTTCTTCTGCCACACCCAACTATCACTGCCGTACATTAGTGTTTCCTTGTTTAGGAATGACCCCAATGGATGAAGGAGCGAGATGGAATACTCCTCAGTCTAGGACGAAGAACTTTTGACGAGGCTATTGTTGTCTTGTAGGCCTTTTTTTGTAAGGCGTGCGAGAGGAAAGGGTCGCCTCCCGTGTGTGGGATTCGCTGGGTCAGGGGACCTTGGGATGGCACTAATACCTCACGTATGAAGTGCTATTGCTACACCACAGTGAGGGATCCTCGAATAACCCTTGTCCCACTTGTCTGGGCTGCGGGATTGCTTGCGTATTCACCTCTAGGCCGGACGGATGACAGCCGGCCCTTTATTTTTGTTGTTGTATATGTCCCTCTCTCCGAGCGAATCAGATTGCTCGGGATTTTTGGGGTTTGTATATATTTTTTTAATTTTTTGTTTTTCTTTTCTTTATATTTTTATCCCTTTTCTCTTTTATGTTTTATTCTTCTCAATAATTTGGTTTTACGTAGTTTCTTACTACTATTACTTAGTTCATATTTTCTTGCTTTTGAATTTTTACAGTAGTTTTCCAAAATTCCTAATATTAGTACGTATACACTAATACTATTTTTATACATTGCTATATACTTTAAGCACTAGCAATAGAAAGATTGTATATATAGTATTAGATATCTAATACTATATATACAATCTTTCTATTGCTGTTGCATGCTTCTTATGTAAGTTACTTCTTATTTCTACTCTACTAATTTATATATAGTCAAGGTGGCGCAGTCCGTCAATGGGGTAAGTTCATACACCGCTCGTTTTTTAACTTTTTTAAACGGAATTCAACGCCAAATACAATTCGAAGATAGAATTCAATGGTTTGTTGTCACTTCACACACACCTTCACTGACTGATTTGTTGTCTTCGTAACTATTCAAACACGGAAATAATCAGAGGTATCTGGAGTTCCCCCACTGACGGACTTCGCCACCTTGACTACAATGCTATCTTTATTCTGCCCGGCCCCTTTAAATACTGGCTTAATCATTTGTTAGCCGGAGAGTTGGGTCTCTGGCTTACTCGGGTCTCACCTCGAGATGAGAAGGAGTGCGCGGCCGACAGGTGTCGGTGTGCGTCCCTCCTCTGTACCTCACAGGCCGAGGTACAACTATTACAATTGGAAATTTGTATATATCGCACTTGCACCTGATCGATACAATGATTATATATATTATTTTATTTATTATTAATGATTTTGTGTATTTTTAAATGTATTATTTTTTATGACATGTTGTCTTCAAATACTTAATAGTTTTATCATTCTTTAACTGCATTGTACATTATTTATGATTATGTGTGTTATATTGTTCTTTGTGAATTCACCTGCAGGTCCCAGGCGGAAGAACAGCGCTGGTCAGCATATGCTGAGACTGGGTCCAATTTTAGGACTTATTCTGTTTCTATTATAATACTCTGTATGATTACTGTATGATAATACTCTGTATTGCTTTAGTCCTAAATAAAATATGTCTTTCTTTCTTTCTATATTCTTTGTATGTGTCTAAAATGTCTTGCGGCTTCAATTATTGCACATTTGTTGCGCTTTTACGTCTCAAGTAACAGGTCATCATGAAATTTTGCATACACTTTGTTAGGAGTATAGAAAAGGACATAGGGTACATTTAATCCAGAAGAAGTACCGTTCCTGAGAATATGGTTAAAATTTTACACTCCAATCGCGTTTTATTAGCGTATTCGTTGCAATCACTAACAAATACATCGTCATGGCAACGTTTTTTTATTTTATTCTTTTATTGCAGGAGTTCAGCACAGAGGCAAACGGCCCACTTGATGGAAAGCAGTTACCCTCGGTTATGGACATTTGGAACACCAAAGGTGCTACAAATGCGCTGCTGCTCTCTTAAGGGAGACTGGAACCTGGTCACTAATGCCAGAACACAACTCAAATTTGTTATGGCGGCATACTCTAGACCAGGGGTGGTAGTTATCCAGTCGAGCAAATACCCTTCCACCTGGCTGTGGGTTGTTTTGTTGCCACTTACGACAGCCCGCCCGGCCGCAGGAAATTGTATTCTTTCTCCGTTCCTGCACGGATAAAACGTAATTTTAATATGTTGCTCTCACAGTTAGCTCTACCTCTGATAAGAGTAAAAACTTTCAGCAATAAATAAAACAACTTAAAATCTACAGGACTGAAACATTATTCAGATAAAACTAAGTTTTAATAAGTTAAAAGTGCACGAGTGACTGATCTGGCATCTCAGCGTCGTAAAAACTCTACCATTCAGACTGGATGAAGTATTAAACAAAGGGTTTTGTTTGACGGTTCCTCGTAAAAACGGCTTACAACCTAAATAAAAGCCTAGGGAATAAACTATGAAGCGATGCTATTGTCTCTTTTACGATAGTGGTGAATAGCGGTTGTGTATTTCCGGAAAAATGGATGCTTTTCAAACAGCTGATTTTGAGTAATGTACAGCGGTGCTAAAACAGACCAGAGCTTTGATACTTTTTTATTGGTCGTTTACAGCAGATAGGTTGGCGACCAACTTTACAGAAGATGGTTACCGTCGCCTATGGATATTCGGAACAGCAAAAACGCTACTAATGTGCTGCTGGATTCAAGGAGTACTAGAACCTGGCCACTGATTCTGGAACACAAAGATTGTTATGTTGGTATGTTCTCGACCAGGGGTGATAGCCATCTAGACGGGCAAATGCTACTCCTACTCCTAGCGATGTAAAGATCAATGTTTGTGCGAGAAGGCTTATTATACGACGAAATAATTTTTTTATGACCGCACCGAATCGTTATAATGCGAATGCCGCCAAGCTTTATCAGTAATCATATAAATTACTTTCTTAAACTTTGTATTAGTATAAACTACATTTAAAAAAAGACGAATAATAATTATAATTATTATTATTCGTGATACACGGGTGGGTGAACCTGCAGCCCATATCTCTACACCCCTTAGCCAATCTTGTACGGCATTTTTAGGGGCCCATGCAATGAGAGGCGAGTCACCGTCTGCCCATTTTTCCATGTTCCCCGAACATTGTGACGGGCAGAGGCCATAGTCCCCATAACCCAGATCCTTAGTTCCACTAGCAGTTCATCCTAATATACCGGTGCCTTTTGGTCTCATTCCATACAACAGTCCTACACTGAATTTGGCTTGTCCTTGGTTTCCTTTTATATATGGTGTAGACAGGGATAATCGCCGGTCAGTGTCACGCTACAATCAGTTTAAAAATATTAAAAGGGGCCTCTACGTGTTGGCATTTTCATGGCTCCACGCAAGCCCTGTAAAAGTGCGGGTCCATTTTTATCGTCTATGGTCTTGAAAGACATACAGTTATATAATTATGAAATAAATATATGTTACCGGGGAGTTTGTTGCGCCGCTTCTTCTCCTTAAACAGTAACTAAAATTCCTTTGGAAGCGGTAGATTCATGACTTTCAATAAGTAATCTATGAGATTCCATTTTGAAATAAATACATTAATTTTCATCTTCAATGGCTTGCTTGTGGCGACAGGCTGTCAGACTACATGAATTGGCCTTTTTGTGGACACACACCTTTTCCGTCAATCCTTCACCAACTAAAAGTTCCTTAGCAGGCTATGGAGCAAGTTATGTTGGGTGTTTTTCTCTTGGATTTCCCAAAATGAAGAATCCATAAAAGAGAACCAAGCTTTTCTACATAGTACAGAGAAATTGTATGCTAAAGAAGCAGTGAGCCCGATTATTTCTCTCGCAAGGACCGATGGCTAACGAAGCAAATTAGTGTCTTGGTGAACATAGTGTAAGCCACTCTTTAGCTCGTCGTACCGATGACTTAGGTAAAGTTACCAGTAGAGGCTGGATGAGAAAAGCAGATGATCAGGATAACACTAACTTGGGAGGTCTACGCTAAATATACCCACCAGGCCAGAAGAACTATGGTGATACATATTTGACGAGAATTTAGACCCAGACTTATGAATGAGACGTCCACAATTGAAACACATTAAACTTTATAGCTGCTCTTAGCTCGTATATGTTTGGATTAGACGATATAAATTCTGGTACTGTGCAGTCGCTATAACTAATCTGAAGATGACATAAAACACGACGTGAATTTTAAGGTACCACAATTTTATTTAGGCCTTACAACTTGCGCATATTTCCATAAAATTGCCGACAATTCGTATATAAGATACAAAGTGTTGGGATTCATGAGCGCCGTCGTGAGGGGCAACTTTTTGTTTTATATCCGGCTGTTTTTCTTTGTCATCATGTCACATTTCAAGTTAGGAGATACGAGTAATTGTGTTTTAGGGCAGTGCAAGGATTTTATCTACCTTTGTGTTTTGCTGCGGTGCTTGATTTGCATAATTTGTTGAAGATATCAAAATATATACTTTAGAACTTGTAAGCTTTAATAGAGGTGTAGGTTCTCTGGCGTCGTCAGAAAGGCAAGTAATCTAATAAATTATTTGAGTTGTTGTCCACGTTACCTTTCGTCTCATTATTTGCCGGCCATCGATAATCATTGTAATGGATAATTTTATAGACGTTTACAGCTTTTAAAAATAGCTTATTGAGTCTAAATCTAATCTCCAATACGACATTGATAGTAATAAACTAAATAGATTGTAGTACATAAATAGTAGGATATATAGTTGAAATGTGTAAGTAAGGTAGCATAAGAAAGAATGTAGTGCCTATAACAGATAGTAGAAATCTAAGTAGAAATACGAAAAATTGTATTTTAAAGTGAGTCTGTAAAAATTCTAGTAAAATATCTAAAAATGTTGGAAATAACTTGTATAAATTTGGCAGCAAAAGATATGTATTAGTATTAAAAAAACACTGTAACACTTATTTTTGGTTAAAACCCCCTAAAGTATTAAGCCCGAGCAATCTCGTTCGCTCGGAGAGAGGAGAAAAAAAAATCTCCAATACGACTAATCTGCCAGCCTTTTAGGAACATTCCCAACAAGTGACAGTACTTTGGGGCCAATTTTTTATACATAATGTTCCCAACTTATCTATAACAACAGTGTCGCTGTGTTCGCTCCGGTGTTGCCAATTTATTAATAATCACCAAAAACATTACTGACAGAAATCATTTTAAGATATTCTATATTGTAATGCGCGGACTCCATCTGGGATATTGTTATAGTTACCGACTGTGGCTAAATGCGTCTTATTTATAGCGTTAAATATAACGCCGCCAACGCACAAACAACTTTTTTTCTGAACTGGCAGCCCTAATTCGTGTGAAATTTCAACATGGCGGCTCTAGTTCCATTTTTGACATTTCATAGATAGTTGGGAGCACTGTAAAGTTTTAATTATTAATTTTTAAAATATTTTGGTATTATAATATACTTAATCACAAGAATTTCAAAAAAACAAAGAATACTCATTCCACAGCATCAAGCAGGAAATATTTAAACTTTTGTATTATGCTATTTTTGAAAATTAATTAAAAAATTTAGCTCAAGGCTATCTGAGATCTAGAAATGCTACATTTTTAAAAACATCTTATTACTTTTACAATAAAAACTACAGTGCTTTGTATGTATATTGTTACGACTTAGCTAAAATTCCATGAAGCAAGCCGACAAATGTGAATGCGCACCTGCCGGCCATAAAGCCCAAGTTTATTACCTGCCCGCGTTGTACTTCTTTTGTTTTTTTGTATTTAATATTTGTAATCAGAAAAGCTGCCTATTGTGTATTGTAAACCTTTCTGGTAGGCAGTGGCCAGGTGTGGTTCTAAGAAACCATTGTTTACACAATCGTGACATATTGTAAGCTGAGTATAAAGGGATGCCCGAACGCAGAGATAGACAGTCAAGCGACGATTACGATACGAGCAAGACGTGTGTACATTCGATGAGCGATATAGTGACGGACATTGCGCGCGATATTAAATCGTGCAGTTTGTACTGGTTGTGTCCAGTTATATTTGTACCTATGTTATACGTGTTTGTATAGTAATTCCAACGGCATTTTAATTCGAGTCCGGCACTCGTAACAATATCATTGTCATTGCATGTTTACATCCAATAACCTCAAGAGCTAATAATCAGATTAGAATTAAATAAAATATTACTGCCGAAAAGACACCACACAAATTGTGTCAGCCCTAGAATCTTGTAGCTATAATATACTTGAAATTATCTATGTATGCTGGTTAGAAGTTATTAAGATTGCAAGTGAAAGGTAGGCAATACACCATGGTTATCTTTAAAGGGTATTTATTATCTTCATTCTTTATGAATGAAACTTTATGAGACTACAATGAGAATTTAAATTGGCAAAAGAATTTATCTAAATAATGGAGTTTATGCACGTAATGATGGGGCTTCATCTGAGATAATGTTATTGACAGTGGCCGAATAAGTCTTTTTTTAGCGTTAAAAATAATTCCATTAATGTCGTTAATAAGTTAAAGTCATAATAAAAGTACGTTTTAACGGTTTTCAGCGCGGTAATTTATTTGATTTTTGTTATTCCAATGTTTTGGCCACTTTTCAGTGCTTCAGTGCACATCTGCGTGCACCGGAACACAAACCAACTTGACTGATAATTTCTTTTATTTTTCCTTCCACTCATTTTAATATTATATAAAATTATTGGAGCTAGGCATGTTTGCTGAAGAGTTTCTTGCGCCGCTTCTTCTCTTCAAATTACAACATGTTGTGAAGTGGTGGCAAATTAGATTAGGCTCCCATAGAGTAAATAATAACCATAAACAAAATTAAAACTAAATAATTAAAATGAACAAGTGGGAAGTAGACTAAATAAATCTTTAACAATACTCGTTGACACTTGACATCTCTGTTTTCCGTGATCAGGGCCAGTGAAAAGTGGCCGAAACGTCGGAATAACAAAAATCAAATAAACTATCGCGCTTAAAACCGTTGAAACGTAGTTTTATTATGTATACAAATCGCGAAAACTTAAGAAAATATTAAGTTAAAGTCAGTCAATATTTAACGTCATTAACAATGAATAACAATATCACGTAACAAATAACGCATTAAACTCATCGCTACATCTTCTGAAACGGTCAATAACTATAATATTGTTACAACTCAGGTCCCGACTAAAACAAAACCCACCTGCATATCTGAAACAAAACACATTTTATTACCTGCCGGCATTTAAACTAATTGTAACTCTTTTATGATCATCTTCTTTTATTAGATTATATTAGTGATTAGAAAACAGCCCATTTTTTGATTGTACTCTTTTTATGGTAGTTTGCGGCCGACTCATTAGCCTGATGTGGCGGACTAAACCGACTTAGATACGGGGACATTGCATTTGTCCAGTATAAAAGGATGACCTGATGGAGGGGGAGGAGTCGAGCAAGAACCACGAGCGAAGCGAGACGCGTATACTACAATCAGGAATCTAACAAGTGACCGACTTTGCGCGTTTTATCGAATTACAACCATCTGCATTACGTTTGGTCTTGTTATGTTCGGTTATATTTGTACCTGTGCTGTACGTGTTTGTATAGTTCTAATAAACTCTATAATAATTCCAACGGCATTTTAATTCGATTCCCGTAACTCGTAATAATATTATCCCAGATTAAAAAGTGGTTACCTGGAGCATAACGCCTTTCCTTGCGTTACGATTTCACTCTACTCAAACATAAGAAAATTTCTTTACGAAACCATTTAAATTTATTTAAGTAATTTTACAAGATCTTGTTATACATCTTCTAATATGATATTTGGTAAAATTAAGCCCGTAAATGAGAAACCATTTCATATTTATCACACAATAGAAACTTGAATAAATTTATTAGAGGTAATGCTTTATAAATCCTATCGCGTAAAATGTTAAAATTAAAAGGAAATAAAACCTCTCTAAATATTCCGGCGGTGTTCGCAACTCGTTAAAGAATGTTCAATTTCCGGTACGATCGTTTCAATAATAAATTACCCTGTAAATATTACCTATACAATAAAATAAGCTTTTATTTGGCCTATTTAAATAATGTTTTTATTTAAAAAGATTGTTTGAGTGTGCAGTTCACACGCAGTAGAAGTGAAACAACGCGTGATAAGAGGTGGGAGGTATTCTAAATTTCATGACATCACATTTAATGTATTATTATAATATCATCTATTGACGGCTTCTGTGGTTGAGCGGGCTAAGTCTTAGCCGGCCGAACTCGCTGGAACCCAGAGGCTCCGGGTTCGATTCCTGGCATGGTAAATTCTTTTCCTTATTAATATTATAAATGTGAAAGTAACTCTGTTTGTGCGTCTGTCTGTTCTGTTTTCACGGAAAAACTACTGGACCGATTTGGCTGAAACTCGCTATATATATATATATATATATATATATATATATATTTTCGATGCCGAGGATGAACATAGGATACTTTTTATTCCGAAAAATTGGATATTTTCCGGGATAAAAATATATTTCTCTCTCTGTTTGTTATCATTTTATAAAAAGACTTTTGGAACGATTTGGCTGAAATTCAGTACATACGTAATTTTAATACTGAGGGTGGCCAAAGGATACTTTTTATCTCGTATAATAGGACAGATTTATGTAAAAGTTATCCCGGAAACTAGGTAGGTTTTGTGATTTTGTCATTTTTGTCTCTTAGTCCACTTGGTCCGCTTGGTCTACTTGGTCCGCTTGGTCCACTTGGTCGGCTTGGTCGTCTTGGTCCGCTTGGTCCGCTTGGTCCATTTCGTCTATTTCGTCTATTTTTTTTTTACAAGTTTTGTCATTTATATAGTTTTCAGATAGACGGGGGGGGGGGGGGGTATAGTTTGCGATGATGAAATGAATCTTCCGGGGGCAAATATATACAAATTTAATACAATGTAACCTGTACTGCCTGCTCTTTAAACAACAGGTACGCACGATAGGTACCCGTGGCTTAACCGCAGGGTAAGCTAAAGTATGCATATAATTACTTGGTATCAGATAAAATTAAAGGCCAATTAATAAGAAAAACTGTTCAATTTATTTTATTTTATGAATATTTTCGTTTGTTAGTTTCTAAAGATTCCTCCTTAGGACACGTTCTCGAAATGACTTCTTGTAGTTATTTCTTTAAATAATAATCAATATATTTTAATTTTGAAGTATTATTTATTATGTATGGTGGATATTGTTACGAGCTACAGGACTCGAATTAAAAATGCCGTTGGAACTACTATAGAATTTATTAGAACTGTACAAACACGTAGAAAACAAATACAAATAAAACTGGATGCAACCAGTTCACACTGCACGATTCAATACAATTCTAACGTCTATATCGCTAATCGAGAGTACTAGAGCACGTCTTACTCGTTTCGTAGTCGTCGCTTGCTTGACTGCCCGTCCCTCCATTCGGGCATCGTCTTATACTAATTACATACTACAAAGAAGTTGGCCGCGCACACTGAGTTTCTAAGAAATACTAATTTGCACACCTGCGAACGTCCATAAAGTCGAAAACAATAACAATTAGGATTAGTTCGACGCTAATGATGGTTATAAAACAAGTAAAAAGACAATAGCATGTTTTTCTTAATTGCAAATTCAAAACACAAAGAACTCCCTAATCCGTGAGGACTATAAGCTGCGCTTACAATAGGCAGCTGTGCGGCTTATCTTTGACGGCATGTAACAATATGAATACATTTAAGTATTTACAAATAATAATTTCTTAAAAACAAAAAACTGGACATAGATTTATTTTCTGGCAAAGCTAAAGCTGACTTTCCACCTTCGTGATTTTGACCCATACGTTTAAATGTGTATAGATAACAGTCTGAATCGCAGTTCGAAACGGGTGCAAACAGAAAAAACAAAACTAATGCAAACACACACACACGCGCACATATATATGTGCAAGTATCTAACGTAGCATTAACTGAAAATGATTATTTAAGAATTTGTTTTAATAATTAATATACAACATTAATAAAGACTACGTATTTTCAAATATATCAAGATCAATGCTGTTAATTGCTAACTTATTATAATATCGTTTTATTCCCATAATGGGATTAAAGTAAGAGATGTTGTTTTTGTGAACTTCAAGTTCAAAATATTAGTACAATTTACTCCATATACATGAATGGAATCATAATTGTTACGTGCGAGCAGGGTTACCTACTTAGGATTGGAAGAAAATACTAGTTTTTTTTCCAACTAAACGCTTTTACTTAGCCACACGTGATTCTTCCCTGCAGGATTGCCTGATGCCCCTTCACGCACAACTAACGATACACTTTCCCGACGATCACCAGTTTACAAACACAATTTTGTCGTTGATATTGCGAAGACCACCTCCTTCTACTGCGGTGCTCGCCCCCGATTTTAACACACTTAGCTCGCTTCTGGATCTCCTCTTAAACTACACTACACTCCTCCTTCACTGAACTACCTGTAGTGAAACACTTATAGGCCAATAAATGGCGCTGTGCAATATTGAGGTCGCAAACGCTTCCAGAAACACACAAAGAGTATATACAAATTTTCAACAATAACAGATGGGTCAGACGGGCCTAGGCCTGCGAGGAACACCACTAGCCTCACTGGAAGATCTTCCTTTAAGACAGAGGAGCATTCCCTCTCGGTTCTCGTACGGGTCCCCCTTCATGCCCACTAAACTCTCCATTAAACTCGTCACTGTCTTCTAATAAACTTCTTTTCCAACTCTCTCGTATCGCAATTGTCGCTTCGCTGTCTCCAACTGAACGCGCTTCCCCGTAGACGCGCCTTACGCTGCTTATACACCCGAATCTTCATTTAGTTATTCTTTTCTTCATCTATCCCTTTCTAAAACGTATCTGTCCTTGTCTTTTTTTTTCAGAAACTTCTAAAATTTTTTGAAACTTCTTAAACCAACTTGATCGTTATATTGTCGCTCGCTACGTATTATTATTGAGCTAACTGTTAACTTACATTTGTATATACATTATGTGGCTAAGCTTCTTTATTAAAATAAACACGTGAACTATAACTAATGTACTGTTATGAGTCGCGAGACTCGAACTAAAATACCGTTAGAATTACTATAGAGTTTATTAGAACTATACAAACACGTGTAACACAGGTACAAATATAACCAAACACAACAAGTCCAAACGTAATGCAGAATGTCGTGATTCAATAAAACGTGCAAAGTCCGTCACTTATTAGATTCCCAATTGTAGTACACGCGTCACGCCTTGATCGTGGTTCTCGCTCAACTCACTCTTCTCTCCATCAGGCTATCATTTTATACTATGGACCGAATTTCCTAGAATCAGCTTGTATTTTATAATCCGTAACACCTGGTTAATGGCCTGCAAGCGGCCGTAAACTGGAACAATAGGCTGTTCTCCACAATAACTAGAAACGTATTCCAATAAATAAATGAACAAAAGAAAACGATCATATAAGGATTACAATTAGTTCAAAAGCCGACAGGTAATAAAATGTAGTTATACAGACTGTATGTGGAATTTATTTTTGTCAGAGCCACTTAGGTTCTTAAAAATTAAAGATAGGGTTACAACTTATCTAACACTATCTTTAATTTACATCTGAATCCAGCAACAGATTGCAGATTTCTAATGGGCAGTGGAACATTATTCCAGAACCTTGATGCTGCTATGTTCTAGAAGTAACCATTCTATGGCTTGACACCCAGGAGAGCTTGTCATATAAATAGCCAGCGGGTTTGTATTTTATCACCCCAAAGAGAAGACACGCTAAGTGGAACTCGCGATGGCGGAGCATTTTTAAAATTGGATGCTTATTCAGATATGAATTTTATTATCTTTGGGGTTATTGAAGAAGTTGGGAGCTTTTTGTGCTTATTTTTAACACGGAACGTTTAGTGTTGTTCTGTGAATAGGGTGTTCACCAGGAATTGAGGGGCATTTTCTGTGGTGCTTCTTCGTGGAGGCAAAAAGCCATAGTTATCACGCTTGGCATGCAGGTCCGTAATCGCAGTGCAATATGCGCCAGCTTTTTGCGATGGTTATCTCGCCATCGATCGGTCGTTAGAGCCTTGTTTGCTGACGGTAGGGAGTATCATGGGTAGGGATTATTGAGTCTGAAATATGTTGATCGCAGACCCTCTACCTCCCCGTTATGTGAAACACTGATTTTTAAAGTCACCAACAGTTTTTACTTACTTATACATAACTTATAACTAAGTTTTGTAACGAGGTGTAAAAACTTCTTACAGGTGACAATGGTTGCAATTTGATTTCTTCACTGCCATTATTTAACTTAACACTAATAAAGAAAATAACAAAAAAAATGTAACCAAGATATTATGATAAATCTGTCTGCCCGTCTCTCTTCTCTCTCTCTTCAGCCTATCTCTGTCCAGTGCTGGACGAAGGCCTCCCCAAGTACGCGCCACATCCCAATCTCCCGTTTTCCTCATGCAGCCCTTGCCGGCGCAGGTTGATAGTCCACCGGGCTTGCGTCCTACGCTACGTTTGTCGAGACGTGGTCTCCACTCCAGGACTCGTTTGCTCCATCGGCCGTCGGTCCTGCGACAGACGTGACCGGCCCACTGCCAATTCAACTTGCATTTTTGGGAGCATGTCGGTTACCTTTGTTCTCTTACGGATGTCCTCATTTCTGATTGTATCCTTAAGAGAAACACCTAACATAGCTGCCCATCAGTCTAACTTAATAGTCTAAACTGATCTTTATATAAAATTAGTTTCTGGAGTCAAAGCAAATATTCGTAACATCACTGCTGCTACTGAGAATTCTATTCATTCTAGAAATGGAGGAGTTAACACCTGGTATTGTTATTCTTGATAGGGGAAAGAAAGGGGTTAGAAGTTGTGTCGGAGGTTTCGAAGGAACTCTTAAGTTTCTTATGTTATGCTATTTATCCGCGCAGAAACAGAGAAAAAAATATACTAACTCCTGGTGCCAGACAGCCTGTTGCAAGACGCGAAAAAATAACCTACAGTCAGGTGGTAGGGCATTTACCCATCTGGATGGCTACGACCCATGGTCTAGAGTAGACCGCAATAACAACCTTGAGTAGTGTTCCGGCATTAGTGTCCATAATCTAAACATTACATTACTGGAAGCACTTGGTGTTGCAAATATTCATAGGCAATAATAACCGCTTTCCATCAGGTGGGTCGTCGGTCTATGTGCTGTATTTCAGCAATATCATTTGCCTTTTTTATGAAAACTCAATTCCCTCAGATAATTACGTTCACTTTCCCAGCTACAAATATGTACGCAAAAATTTGGCAAAATTTTAACCCGACGCTGCTTTATAATAGTGTTACATGCCGACAAAAGTGAATGCACACCTGTCTGCCATAAAGCATAGTTTATTACCTGCCCGCATTTGAACTTCTTTTGTTTACTTTGTGTTTAAAATTTGTAATTAGAAAAGCAGTCTATTGTATATTGTAATCCTTTATGGTGGTCACTGCCAGGTGTGATTCTTGGAAATTCAGTCCAAGCGGTCGAGTATAAAGCAATGCCGCAACGGAGGTTGCGGCAGTCAAGCGACGATTACGATACGAGCAAGACGTGTACATTCGATAAGCTATATAGTGACAGACTTTGCGCGTGTTGTTGAATCCTGCATTACATTTGGACTTATTGCGTCCGGTTATATTTGTACTTGTGTTATACGTATTTGTATAGTTCTGATAAATTCTATAATAATTCCAAACGGCATTTTAACTCGAGTCCCGCACTTTTAACAATAGCTTCATTATTAAAACCGCCACAAAATTGTTTTCTTGTTAATTTTGTCGGGTCACAAAATTTTCAAAAAGAACATTGAGCAAAAACCTTTGACCTAAACCTCACAAAATTTAGACTATGTCTAAATAAAAATACGTAAGTTCCCTTATCAGGGCCTGACGAAATTGTTTGCGCCTCAAAAATGTTTTTACGAGGCTCGGCCAAACCACAGTCTCCCGGCTGAAGATAATTTTCAAATTTACCCGAAACTTTATCTTTAAAGAATAATAACATTGTGTTCGAGGACCCTTACACGGCCAAAGCATTAAATATATATAAGTAATGTTGATATATATGGATCAAATATTTGGAAAAAAAATGTTTATTACCTCAGAATCGTACCTATAATATTTTTTCTAATTAGGTATATGCCTTTTAATTATGGATTATATTTAAGAAAAAAATGGCAAAAACCCCGGAAAATTAAAATCACAAGACGCGCAATCGAATTGTGAAGTCAGAGTACATGTAAATATTGTTAGAAAGGTCTTATTAACTGTGTATTTTTAGTGTTTTTCTGTGAGGTCAGAGTCCAAAATATAGGACAAGCTTACCGCAATATGGCAACGTTGAACTTGCTCGAATCTGATTGAAATTTAGCATTAAAAGTGAGTTAAAATATGACGTTAGTCAGATTCTACGACAGAAAAGAAGAAGAACGATAGAAATTACCTGAACAACGTCTGCTGAGTACCTATATCTCAACACATAATAATTTCGAAAATTTGTTTTTATATAATTCCATGGACATATGTACAAATCAATAAACATTTGTCACTTCTCCTGTTTATGTCCTTTTCATTGTGTGGAGATCGACACGCAATTGCCTGTTTTTATTTTCTTATAAAGCATTTAAAACTTAGGTGTTGAAATATATTAAAAATCTCATTACTCTATGATTTATTACAATCGGTGCACTTCTTGTCAATCTAGAGTCAAACTAACATAAGCTATTTACAGACTTGATGTCAGATCGTTCGTATATTGTGCCTCCAAAAGAAAAGCCAGGTACCTTTTATTAAATTAGTGATTTTATGTTTCGGATTAATACTCTGTATTTTATAGCAGTTTACCCATCTTTGTTACAAAGCTATATTTATAAAAGCTTTTAGGGATTATAGTGATATGGGTTCGTATTTTATTTTACTTCTTTGATACAAAAGGTGATACCTAATTTGTATTCAAAGTTTTTATTTTGTTTAAAAACAATCCATGCAGTTTAAATTATGTAAATTTCGAATAATTTATTTACATACTACAGTTTTTTACTCCATGGCTGCGCCGCAGGTCAACCTCCAGTTTAAGGAGCAGGCGGTACAGGTTACATTGTGTTAAATTTTTATGTATGCCCCCGGAAGATTTACTGTATTTTATGTAGCAAACTATCCCATCCCCCGTCTATCTGTAAACTACATAAATGACAAAACTTGACAAAAATGTCAAAATGGACAACATGGACGAAATGGATCAAGTGTACCAAGTGAACGAAATGTGCAAAATCACAAAACCTATCCCTAGATTCCGGAATATCCTTTACATAAATCTATTCCATTATCCGGGATGAAAAGTATCCATTGGCCACCCTCGGTATTAAAATTAGATATGTACCAAATTGCAGCCAAATCGGTTTAATAGTCTTTCCATAAAGGGTAACAAACAGAGAGACAAATATATTTTTATACTCAATATATATATATATTGAGTTTCAACCAAATCAGTTCAGTAATTTTGCCGTGAAAACGGAACAGACAGACAGAGTTACTTTCGTATTTATAATATTAATAAGGATATACTTAATATTTTTTATTGCATAAGTTCAGCAAACAGTCAGACGGCCCGCCTGATGGAAAGCTGTTACCATCGCCTATAGACATTTGTAACACCAAAGGTACCACCACTCTCTAAAGGAAGACTGGAACCTGGCCACTGATTCCGGAATTCAACTTAAGGTTGTTATGTCGGCATATACTTTAGACCAGGGTGGTGGTAGCCATCCAGATGGGAAAACACCCTACCACCTGGTTGTGGGTTATTTTGTCGCCTCTTGCGACAGGCCGCCCGGTCGCGGGAAATTGTATTCTTTCTCCGTTCCTGCACCACTACAATTATATAATATAAATTACATACATGATTATCTTAAATTAAGTTTATCTCGACTATATCTATGTTGTGGCAAGCCGATACTAATCCTTTGCAGGTGTCTTATTACCCCTTTGTATTTGAGTGATCTATTGGTCGCGCTAATCTCTTTGTTCACGCCGCTGTCAGACGTCATAAAACCTTCTTTCCTCCGTTAGTATTTCATGCGAATTCTTGGAAGCCAATTAAGATCACTACTTAACGATTTCAAGAACCAGTGGGCAGCACGTTGCTAGGAGGCCATGTCTAATTTATAAATGGATGAGTGTCGGTCAGTTGGGAAATGTGCCAGTCGTGTTCTGACTGCCAACAAGGCGGTACCTAGTGCACTTTCGGAGCGAGTATCTTTTACCGACGAACTTTGCGTGATTTATCTGATAACGATTTTCTGCCCTACGGTTTGGTTTTGTTGTATTCGGCTATACTTGTAAAAATGTGAATTATGTGTGTGTACTTTTCTAATAAACTTTGTGATAATTCCAACGGCATTTTCGAATTTATACCCTACAAATTCGTAACAATGTTATAATAATTCTCTATAGGAGAATGGGGAAGAAGTTTATTTTCTTTCTAGGATTCAGGCATTATCATTGTAAATAACCCATTGTCCTGCTGGAAACACACCTTATCTTTAAATATATTGCTAAAACAACTGTGATGTTTGTTACCCGTCCAATGCTGACCAAGTCGCGAGCAAATCCTAGTAGTATTACATAACAATAATCAGCTATATAATTATTATGATACAGACAATAGCACGAGCTCCTATAATTTCAAAGCGAACGCAAATTAATTAAGTTACAATCTTTATCTCCCGCGGCGTCTGTAAATGGCCGCAATTATTTATTTTTATTAGAACATTAATACGGACACGAAAAGTTTTTTGTCAGTTAAATGTCGGAGCGAACGTTGTAACTCCTAGAAGAGTTGAAGTTACGTAGCCAGAGGCAGCGGTGGGAACATTAAGAGCACTGGTTTCGGGTTACCAGTTTTTTATTTAAAAATCCTGTCTTATATTGAAATTTATTGAAACGCATATCTTGTTGAAAGCACAGTGTAGCGTTTCTATAAAGTTATGGTATTTAATATCACAGCAATCAATTTTATATGTCAGCTGTCGGCAACACACGGCCCGTGATTGTTTTATAAATAAAAGTTTTATACCTATACTTACCAAAATAAATGATTATTATAATAATTATAACGTATGTACAGTTTGTAACTACATGCGTTTAATACCAGTTTTATTTGCATGAGACTAGATGGCGCCACCATCGAATTGCATCACGGTATGGTTCGCAATCGTATATATAATGATACTTCTAACGTTTATCGAAGAATTTGACTATGATCTACTAGGTGTTTTATTTACAAACCCTGGCTTTGATACCTTTAAACAACGTAATTATTAAGTAGACGGGAAATTTAAGGAATCTTGAATTAAAGTGATAAGTGAACACGCTAATGCGCACATTGAAAAGGTTTGCTTAGCAGTTAGTTAAAGTTGTTGGTAGTATTTATTTATGTGAACAAACTATTTGAATCCTTAATTACCGAAAACATAAATGGGTGTAATACTTCCAACAACTCAGAAGGGTGAGTTGTTGGAAGTATTACACACATTTATTTTATAAATTTATACTGATTGTAAATTTAGTGTCCAGCTGCTGTTCTTTTATTGCCATAAACCTTTCTGAGTTGTTGCTGGTTCGTTTTTAGTTTCGTATTTTTAGTTACACGTTAATTTACCTCTCCCGCGTTGCAAGATTGGATGACACTTGACAGCCACGGAAGTGCAGCACCATAGACTTTGTTTCTTCCCATTGTGCGTTTCGTTCGCGCGAGTCTTTTGCCGGATAGGACAGACAGGGAGAGAGGACAATGGGAGAATAATAATATTTTTTTTCTTTTCGCGGTTGCGGCTCCAACACCACTATCTAGCAAATAGTATGGTTTTATAGTAAGTTTGATTTTATAGTCATCTTTGGTTTTATAGCCAACTTGTTTTTATAGCCAAGTTTGGTTTTACAGCAAATTTCTTTTTATAGCCAACTTTGGTAGAGAAACGTATTAATAATTATAAACAATATTAATGGATTCAAAGACAGGTGTATGGCAACTGGAACATAATTCAACCTTTTTGCAGCTTATAAAAGTTGATCCACAAAGTAGCTCCCCTGAGGAGTTTAATAAGTGTAATAGGATTTTTTATTGCGAGAAGTTACGTGGTTCTCCTAACAGCCAGACTACCTTTGCAATTTTGTTTTTACTCGTTGTGAATTATTTTCACTTCAATAACGTCAAAAATTAATAAAGAAAGAAAATGTAGGCGTCGTATTTGTTATTATAAAGTAACCATATGACGGAATTAGTCAATAACTGAATAGAGTATAATTTGATGTAGTAATCGGAAGTCATATAACCGGATGTCAACCTAGAAGCATTTATTATCAAGCTAACGAATATCGGAAATGAAGTAACCGGAAGTTGGAAATTAATACGGATGGGGATGTTGGTTTTATGGAAGAAGTGGCGCCAAAGCATTGTCAGATGGTGTCACTGCGGCGCACTATGAAGAACTTTTAAATACGCGATGTTCGGGCAGAGACGGGACAGTCTACAAACAGTAGTCATATAATTTGAATTTCTTTGTAATCAATATTTACTGTCTGTTTTCACTGTAAGTTGCTGTGTCTTCAGTTCGCGCTGTCTAGGTAACAATGGGATTTTCTTTTACAAATCTTGCAATTAGCAATCAAAATAATGGAATTGGAATCATCGTATGGTTCTATGACGTATACAATTATTCATATAGTATAATTGTTGCGGACAGAATCATACCCCTGACCTCTCCCCCGGAAATCTCGTAACCCCAGGCCCCGCTTACCGCAAATATGTAGCCCTCTAGATTAGCCGCTAAGCGTCTGCGTAAAAGTAGTACCTTAGCAAGTGGTTGTTGTTCCTAGTTGGGTAGGAAATGATTTTAAAATGAGTTTGTAATAGTAACATGATATTGTGTACTGAACCAGAACAATGTAACACTTCTTCAAATGAGTCAAGCAGATTTGTATCGATGAGGCTGGTGAGGCGGTGAGCGTCATTCCCTCATTTGTCCCATACAAAACTTCTAGTTCGGAAATGTTCGTTAAGAATCGGATGTGATCGGCATCGGTCACCTCATTTTACTAGTAGTCGTACATGTTATGTTATTCCTCTTGTCATGTGAATATCTGTAGAGGCGTTATTGTACTGTTGTCCCCGTTCCGTCCTTTCTGTTACATTTACACGCGTGAGTAGTATCGGGATAAAAATTTTGAAGTAGTACAAATTTACATTTTGAGCCGTATCAGTACAAATCTATTTTGTACGGGACAAATGTACTTACTTAAGACGTGTACTACTCATCACTAGATGCGAGCCTCCGGCATATATCAGTCGGTCACGTATACAAACAGTTTCCGAACAAGTAATTACACACAAGCAAAGAAAAGGAAGACCAGAAATAACAGGAAGCATTTGGAAGACTACAGCCATTTGGACTCTCAGCGTGACTTTCGTGGATCTTGTGGATACCAGTGTGTTTGATTAGTGCAACTAGGATTTATCGGTGAAATCGATACAATTGGTGCTATCTGTGTTCAGTGGAATACCAGAGTTCTAGTGCTAAGTTGTTTTTGTTTAGTACAGTAGTGCTGATCATACCTATTGCTGTTGTAGCAGCTATAAATAAATACAGCCCATTGCTAAGGGGTGTTTCATTCAGTACACCACCTGTACCGTACAATAATTTTGTAAAAATGACTACTGAACCACAGATATATTAAAAATGTCTACCTTAACGAGTCATGTTTTTCGTCCCCGCAACTCGTCGGCCGACCGGCCGTGAATCGAAGTCATTTAAAGCCGATTGGTGAAATTCGAGTGAGAATTTTTACAAGGCCAACACCTTGCCAGTGAAATTGTGTGAAAATAAATTTTCGTGGAAATGTTATTTTTAAACTTTGGGAAACGGGAGATATTTACAATGGGAAAATGATTCTGTCGTTTGGAATTTAAAAAAGATGCCAAAGTCAATTGTTATATATGGAGAAGCACGATGAGTTAGTCTATAGTGTAAAAATTAACTAGGGGATGTCCGCGGCTTCGCTCGCGTTTATTTAAATTTTGTAGATACAGTGGCGAACCGCCCTCATTAGAAATGACAAAGTAAATTTTTAATTCAACATACCCGTAACGCCATCTGGGTGCAAGGTGGAACTAACCATGAGAGCAACACATTAAAATTGTCATATTCGTTGCCATGATGATGTCGGCCTCTGCGGTGAGCGGGCTAAGCCCTTGCCAGCGTACTTCACTGCAATGCAGTGGCTCCGCGTTCGGTTCCTAGCATGGTAAATTTCGGAAACGAGTTTTATCCGTTTATGGTAAGGATGTCTGGGATCGACCCCAGAGTAGTCCGTTGTATATATTACCCTTAATACAAGCGTAACTTGCTTAAATTTGGGATATACAATATAATACATTTAATATGTACAGAAACGGAGAAATAATTCTTCTTTCTGCGGTCGGGTGGCATGTCACAAGAGTGGACAAAACAACCCACAACCAGGTGGTAAGGCACTAACCCATTTGGATAGCTACCACTCTTGGTCTAGAATATACTGCCATAACAATCTCGAGTTGTATTCCGGCATAAGAGGTCAGGTTCTAGTCCCTCCTTCGAGGTCCTTTGGTATTGCAAATGTCCTTAGGCGATGGTAACCACTTTCTATAAGGCGAATCGTTAGCCATCAGCAAGAAATCTTTATTCAATTTTTGTATACGATTTTTCTACAACATTGTTTGGCAAAATATAAAATTATGTTATTTATTATTAATATAAATATAAAATAATTTTATCCGTGCTGGAATGGAGAAAGAATACAATTTCCTGCGGCCGGGCGGTCTGTCGTAAGAGGC
Source organism: Dendrolimus houi (assembly GCA_039645545.1). Lineage (NCBI taxonomy): Eukaryota > Metazoa > Arthropoda > Insecta > Lepidoptera > Lasiocampidae > Dendrolimus > Dendrolimus houi. The sequence goes on from CM077122.1 coordinate 23,261,014, forward strand.
GACAAAACAACTCACAGCCAGGTGGTAGGGCATTTGCCTGACTGGATGGCTACCACCCCTGGTCTAAAGTGTTCCGGGATTAGTGACAAGGTTCCAGTCTCTCTTAAGAGAGACCTTTGGTGTTGCAAATATATACAGGCGATGGTAACCGCTTTCCATCAAGTGGGCCGTCAGCCTGTCTGCTGAACTCTTGTAATAAAAATAAAATAATTCACCATTCTGTCAAATTTCATCCAAATAGACCCAAAAGCTTAATAAGAAAATAATTCTAACATACATTTTAAAAACCTTTTAATCTAACTGAGATGATACAATAATATGGATGTTAGAATAACTTGATGATACACTAACTTTTATTCCGCGTATAACAACGATCTGGAGAGAACTTCCCGCCGAGGTTTTCCCTATACGCTACGACATGGGGTCGCGTAAGAAGGGCGTTATAAAATTCCTTAGAGGCCGGCAACGCGTTGTCAGCACCCCTGGTGTTGCAAACGTCCATAGGCGACAGTAACCACCTTCCATCAAGTAGGCCTTCCGCCTGTTTGTCTGCTTTAGGCAATAATAAAAAAAAATATAACATGATAAAATAAGATGATGATACAATAATATAATGATATAATAACATTTTTACGAGTCTGCAGGTGTCGAATTAAAATGCCGTTAGAATTATTATCGAGTTTATTAGAACTATACAAACACGTATAACACAGGTACAAATATAACAGAACACAACGAATCCAAACGTAATGCAGAAGGTGGTAATTCCATAAAACGCGCAAAGTCCGTCAATATTAGATTCCCGAATGTACACGCGTCACGCCTTGATCGTAGCTGTAGCTCAACTGACCTCTCTATCAATCAGGCCATCGTTTTATACTGCACAAATGCAAATGTGCCCGCCCGACAACGTCGACAAAGTTTCTTAGAATTACCTTGTACTTATAATGCGCAACACCTGGCTAATGATGCAGCCTGCAAGCGGCCGTAAACGAGTACAATAGAACAATAGGCTGTTCTCCATAATAATTAGAAACGTATGCTAATAAATAAGCGAGAAAAAGAAGACGATCATAAAAGGATTATCAATTACTTCAAATGTCGACAGGTAATAAAATGTGCTTTTACAGATATGAAGCGGAATTTGTTTTTGTCGGAGTCTAAATTGTAACAATAGGATGATATAACAACGTTATTTGTAGTGTTTTTAGGCTATGCTGTTAAGAATTACTTGTACACGTGTTTTGAAGGTATACAGATAAAAAGGTTTCACAGACTCTTAGAATATTCCAGCAAGTGGGGGCTCCTTTGTTGTTTACCTTTCAAATTACTTTTGCAAAGTAAAAGCACAAAATTAGCAAGGAAATAACAAAGCTGCTTGATGTACTACAACATTGAACTCCGACCTTCTATGCTACGAAAATGGAAACCACTTAACATTTTAACTTTCAAACGTGTATTTTTGTCTGTAAAGAGTTTCGGATTGACTTGGTCGAGACAGAACATGAGAATTTTAAAAATGCAGAAGTTGAAGAAGAAAGAATGGAGTACTGCTCACATCTATGGGCCGGAGCACTCGCTTATCAGACTGACCCCCTCGACTCCACCCAGCGTCGCGCGTTCGTATCGTCGATAATCCCATACTAACAGGCGGTTTAGAATCGCTTAGCCTTCGAAGAGACTTTGCGTCCCTCTGCGTATTTTACCGCCTGTATAACGGGGAGTGTTCCGAGGAACTGTTTGATCTGGTGCCAAGGCTTCACTTTGACAACCGTACCGCTCGCCAGCGACGGGATATTCACCCCCATTTCCTTGAGCTCCCACGCTCATCTACGCAACGGTCTCTAAAACATTTATTCCGGGTACAACCATGATCTGGAGGGAACTTCTCGCCGCGGTTTTCCCTTTGCGCTATGACATGGGGTTCTTTAAGAAGGGCGTTATAAAAAAATTCAGAGATCCGCAACGCGTTGGCGTCACCCCTGGTGTTGCAAATGTCCATAGGCGACGATAGCCACTTTCCATCAGGTGAGCCGTCTGCTTCAGGCAATAAAAAAAGTTCATAAGTCACTTGGATACTGCCGCAGATTGTTTTTATTGATAACTTTGATTACTCTTGAAATACAAATTAATGAGATGGACTAATTATAACTAATTGTAATTAATAACATCATAAATAGTTACACTCGTAAAAAATATACGAGTTTGCAACGTTTTGTCAGATGATAAAAAGTGTTTTATTGATTTGACATTTAGCAGGCCGGCAACGCGTTGGCAACGCCCGGAGTTGTAAACTTCCATAAGTAACGGTAACCATCTTCCATCAAGTGGGATGTCTTGCCTGTCTGCTGAACTCATGCAATAGAAAACGATGATCTGTTAGCGTATAAGATTTAAGTCTATAGTTATGAAGGAAGGAAACTTTATTTGGTACAGAAAGATATTTGGAAGTTTTATTCATCCGTGCAGGAACGGAGAAAGAATACAATTTTCTGCGGCCGGGCGGCCTGTTATAAGAGGTGAAAAAACAACCCACAGACAGGTGGTAGGGTTTTTGCTCTCCTGGATGGCTACCACTCCTGGTCTAGAGCATGCCGCCATAACAACCTTGAGTTGTGTTTCGGCATTAGTGGTCAGGTTCCAATCCTATCTATGAATCCGGCAACACATTGGTAGTACCTTTAATATTACTAATGTTCATAGGCGATGATAACCACTTTCCATCACAGTTGGCCGTCAGCCTGTCTGCTGTACTCCAGCAATAAAATAGTTCTTAATAACGTGAATAACTTTTTATTAATGTGGGTACGTTTGTAAAAGGCGCACTAGAATAGGTATTCAATGTTAAGGAACTTTAAGACTGAACAGATCTTTCGACAAAAACGTATTTGATCAAAACTTGTTTAATAGTAGTAGTTTAGATGGTAGGGTATTTGCCCGATTGGGTGGCGACTACTCCTGGTCTATAGTATGTCATGATAACAACCTTCTGATGTGTTCCGGCATTAGTAGCCAAGTTCCAGTCTCCCTTTAGAGAGAGGAAGCACATTGGTGTTACAAATAGGTATTCAAAGGGAATGTTTTAGGGACTGGGAAGTGGGCCGTCTGACTGTCCGCTGAACTCACGCATTAAAAAAAATGTTATAAACTCTACCGATTGGTATCGTTTCCTCAGTCAATATTTCTGAACGAATAGAATGAGGAGCGAATAGTTACAATTCGAACGAATGCTCGCTGTAAACACATGGCTGTCTCGCAGTTGGGTGTTAATCTAACTTGTTTCTCTTTGTGCCAGAACAAATAAAATGTATATGCATGTTAATTAACGTGAAAACACCCCCCCGCCGCCCCTACCCTCCCACCCCCGTTCATTTCATAATGAGCGCCTAGAGAACGCTTGCTTGTGCATGTTTAATTTAGGGGTTTTTTCGAGTTAAGATTCTAATTAATTATTTCCATGTTGGATGGCGACGCTCATGCGTTGCCCAATAATTGTGCAAATAAATTAATATGAACTATACTATAAATATAACCTTACAAAATTAGACTCTAGGCCTTTTGCTGGTCGAGACCTCAACTAGACGCGTTGAGTAGTATTATATAACATATATACTATACTACTCGTATATATAATATTGTTACATGCCGTTAAAGATAAACGCACAGCTGCCTGTCGTAAAGCGCAGTTCATTGTCTTCCCGGATTAAGGAATTCTTTTATTTACTTTGTAATTAAGAAAAAAATGCTATTTATGACCATCATTGGTGTCGAACTAATCCTTATTGTTATTGTTTTTGACTTTGTTGGCCGTTCGCAGGTGTGCAAATTACATTTACATAGAAGAAGCCAGCCCACGCAATCGATTGTGTATTGTACAGTTTACTATAAAACAATGCCCGAATGGAAGGGTGCGGTAGTCAAGCGACGATTACGATACCAGCAAGACGTTTACATTCGATAAGCGATATAGTGACTGACTTTGCGCGTGTTATTTAATTGTGCATTAAATAAAGACTTATTGCGTCCGGTTATATTTGTACTTATGTTATACGTGTTTGTATAGTTCTAATAAATTCTATAGTAATTCCAAAGGCATTTTAATTCGAGTCCCGCACTCGTAACAATATATTTAAGTACTGAAAAGTAGTCGCAGGAGGCTCAAGGCCTATTTTGAGGAAAACTGAAGTGGTATCGTTAGACTTTAGAAAAATCAATTACCCGTGTCAGGAGTTGAATCGGCTGATTTTGAAAAGAACAAACGCACCTGTATTGTACACTAAATCATAGTGTAGCTTGTCAAGAAGGATCAATTTCTGAGAAGGGTAATTGATTTTCCACAAATCTAATAATACCACTTTTCTTTTCGACAAAGTCGGCCTGGAGACTCCTTTGAGTGTTGTTTTTTTTATATTTCGTATAATTTAGGTTTTGGCCCTGAAAGCCCAATTGAAAAATTTATGTGAATAAACCTTCAGTGAAAATATCTAACTAATGGTGAAAACTTGCTTGGTTTATAGGAGGAGTAGCGAATATATAGACAGACATGGAAATAAACTTTAATTTATACTATTTTCTATTCGTGCAGGAACGGAGAAAGAATACAATTTCCTGCGACCGGGCGGCCTGTCGTAAGAGGCGACTAAACAACCCACAGCCGGCTAGTAGGGTATTTGCTCGACTAGATGGCGACCACCCCTGCTCTAGAGTATGCCGCCATAACAACCTTGTGTTGTGTTCCGGCATCAGTGACCAGGTTCCAGTCTCCTTTAAGAGAGCAGCAGCGCATTTATAGCACCTTTGGTGTCGCAAATGTCCATAGGTGACAGTAACCACTTTCCATCAAGTGAGCCTGTCTGCTGAACTCCTGCAATAAAAAAAATATATGAAAGGATGTATATCTCTAAGTAGAAAGATGGACTAAGTAACTAAGGTAATTAAATCACAAGATAAAATTTACTTTCAACCGCTAATTCTTATTAGAGTCATTCAAATGAATTATCGTCTACCCTCAAAAAGAAAGTTTTATTCTGAGCGTGCCACTTCATCCAGTCGTTGCGAGCCTTAATCTCATTAAACCCGAGGGAATCTTCTTTTGAATAGTGTCGCGGTGAATATATTAATTTTCGGTTATCCGACGAAGTAAATATAGAAGAGTTGACTTCATCAATATAATAATAACAGCCCATATACATCCCACAACTAGGGGCTTCCCATTTTTTAGAGGAAGCAAACAGTATGTATACCAACCACACTTATTTCATAATTTAAAACGGAAGTTAAGTATTGGAAGCCCACGATAGTCAATGTACTACATATAAATATGTGGGTAGTTGCAAATACGATTTACTATGTAAATAAAATATAGGTGAAAGTGAATACATTATCAGTCGACATGCGACCTCCAGGCCATTACTAAATAATAATAGTAGGTTGGCGCGATGTCTTACAGGTAGAGCAGGACATCGTACTGCTAACTTCTTATGAATAGAACTGCATACTGTACGCTTGGGTTTTCTAGTTGCCTCGGGTTGGTAAGAGATCGTTTTCAGTCATAAGGTCACTTTTTGGCAATTATTTATTTTAGGAAGCATTAATCTATTATTTAAACTATCTATAGTTGTTAAAATAAGTCTTATATCTGCTTTTATCGGATAAAGGGTACACACTTATCCGCAGTTTAATTAATGTGCTTCCCATCCCTATACCTACTAAGCTTTTGAGTGAAATACATACTGACTTAATACACGGACAGCGAAGTAGATTGGAGTAAGTACGTGGATTAAGAATGCGAATTAAAATCGCTGAAGAAATCAGTTTTAAATTTAGATATGCTGCCTTTTTAGGATTACGTTGCCGTTTTGACAAAAAACCAAGTCTTTGTAGAATCTTTATGTTCGTCTATCCTTTTGTTTGTCTGACCATCTATCCTTCTTTTCTTCTGTCCTTCTGTCTTTCTGTTCTTATGACCTTATGTTCTTCTGTTCTTCTTTCCTCCAGTCCTTCTATCCTTTTGTCCTTCTGTCCGTTTGTCCTTTTTGACTTTGAACTTTATAGCCAGTTTTCTCAGAAAGTAGTGGAGTCTCATCATCATAATCCGGTGCTTAAAATTCGATTGCATTTGGAGCATTTGCTCAAATTTTCAAAGCACTTTTTTATCTCAAACGATATTGAATATAAAATATTTTCCCGAAATATACATAGATCCAAAACATATTAAAACTTTACTAAAAGATTTAAGGCCCTTACTCATACATTAACAAGTTTCAAAGCTTGAAAAACATTCGTTTGAGAACGAGAAGAATCTTTTACAAAAAATTTAATTAAAATCACGGCTACTTCCTTTACTTGTAATACTATTTTTGGCCCACCGCTTCACTTGTGTTAATGTAAACCTTGTAGATAGATTGGAGGACCGACCGTTGGAAGCCTCTCACGTCGTTCTTAGAAATTTCAAATTTAATTTTTGATTCCAAATACACGTAATATCTTCTCCCACTCACACAATAATTGGCACCTTGGGCATTTATTCAAAACAATAGAAAATCTTACATTTTCTATTGAAAGAAAGATTTTATTTGAAAAAATTGCGACGAATTATATTCCTTATACATTATTATACATAGAGCATATTTTGAGAATTTGTACGTCGCATTTTCAGCTAACAAGGTTTTGCACTCAGCAAATTGCTGTGCCGGAATTATATCCGACACAACGCTGATTTTCAGTTCACACCTTCCTTTTGGTGCAAGACCAAAACGACGCAATTTTGTCAAATAATAGTAATAATAATAATAAATAATAAAACTAATTCATACTTGTGTAATATTACTGTTTAATCATACAAAAATATCATTGTCATTGTAGCGCTATACCTTTTTTAAAATATTTCTTAATGTTTCGAATATATTATTGGGTGCCTCGGCTCCTTTCTGGCTGGTATGGGTTCTTGAAGTAATGCGTGGACTGTTCTAATTATATGAGCTTTATTTCGATCGCCCTACAGGTATTACACACGACAAAGGTAAACGATATTGTGGTGTTTTAACCAAGTGGTGGGTTGGATGATATAAGATGTTCTCTAAATTCTATTATTGAAAACCAGCTTGATTGCAGACATATTGATTTTATAGACGTCATAGATACACATCACATGACATGTACACAAAGATAATCCAAGGATGTGACACACTTAACCATAGGTACTACAGATATGTGGTTTGTTGGATACGTAAACGTCGCCGAACGGTATTAGGCAGACTGACATGTGATTACAGCGTTAGCTGCTCCCGCTGCTAGAAGTAGCAGAGCAGGACCGGTTAAGCTCCAATACTGGATGCTCATATATGACGAGAGGTGTAGTAACAATGGTATAGTTTATCCTAAATTGTTAAGCAACCATTGTCCATTGCTGGACGTGGGCCTCTCCAAGTTTGCATCTCATATCCCGGTCACCAACACGTCTGAGTAGGGCAAATTCCCCACATAATAATATATAAAACTAAATTGAATTTAATTTAAAATTCAATAAAATTTAACTATTTCACTGTCGGTACAAGAGAGTGCTTCAAATCTCGCGTAACCACCACAGAGTATCACCTTATACTGTGTTCATTTAATGGAAACTGTAATTTAGTTTTATTAACTACTTCAAACTTTACTTCAATAATAGGATAAGAAAACATCCCAGAAGGAGTAAACGCGATAACGATATTTCTAAAAAAGAAACAAAAATTGTAACATATGCAGAGGCTCTTGTTAATCTCAGTTTAAAAATAATTAAAAACTTTCATTAGGCCAATACAATGTTAATTAATAGACATCTAATTTAAAACATACTTTAATACCTAAACTTTGCTGTTTATTAACCTGAATGATGAAATATTTAAAGGTTATTTTGTAATGTCATTGATTGCAAAAGTCTTGTATGTGTTGTACCAAAATATATTCTAAGAAATAATAAGGTATGGATTAAGTTAGATATATAAATTAATTATATGGATTTAAAAAGCTGAAGAAATAAATGTTTATTTATTTATTTAGATGGTTTATTTCTGCCTTAAATTTTAATTTTTTAGATATTTTTTATTGCACCAGTTCAACAAACAAGCAGACGGCCCACCCGATGGAAAGTGGTTACCATCGCCTATGGATATTTGTAACGCCAAAGTTGCAACCGATGTGCTGCCTCTCTCTAAGGAAGACTCCAACCTAGCCACTAATGCCGGAACACAACTCAAGGTCGTTATGTATAAATCAGTGTTCCATATAAACATAAACTTTAATCATACGATATCATTGAATACCATCGTCTTCTTTAAGTTCTGTAGCTTTCAATCAAATTGTTTCAATTCGATTGATCCATGTAATATCAGCATTAAATTATCGACATTTCGTTGATGGCAAATGACCTTTGCGTGGAACAAATTTATCATCGTGTGTGTATATAGAAGCAAATTATATTAATAGTGTTTATATGTATAAGTACATATAATACAATAATTTTAACGTGCTTAGATCATATATTAATGGTCAAAGATTACATAGATTATACAAAATTTATTAAAAAAGGAAGTAAGTCCGCGTGGAATAATAGTTACTTTGGGCTAACGCTATAACTTTAACCCGCGACTTTGTTTATGTAGAAAGTGAAAACATTTTTACGACATTTTTACGTTGTTATCTTAAAACTGCGATATCTCCTAAGATATTCATTGAAATCGAATAATGTAAATGGCAATTTGGTTGTAAATTAAATACATGGGACGAATAACGTATTTATTTGGATAAGGATTATTATCATGTTTATAAATACACCTTCGCAAATAATGCATTCCTATAAAACAAATTTGGTTAGCATAAAAAAGGGCTATAGTGAGCCAACCTTAAAAGATAGACATATACTGTCCGGGACCTTTTTTTAGAACTCTTAAAGGGGAACAATTCTGTCACACATGATTTTTGCGAAACTTTAACCGTTTACGCAGCGCACGCAGCGGAAGCTCTCAAAAGGAAAAAAACCTCGATTTTGAAACATTCTTTATTGCTGCTCCGCTCTTATTGGTCTTAGCGTGATGATATAACCTACAGCCTTTCTCAATAAATGGGCTATCTAACACTGAAAGAATTTTTCAAATCAAACCAGTAGTTCCTGAGATTAGTACGTTTAAGCAAACAAACAAACTCTTCAGCTTTATATATTAGTATAGATATAGACAATGTAAAAAATACAATGTACGTGAGAAACGTTTGAATATTATTTCTAACTAAATTAAGCTGACGTTTGTATTTTCTGGTGTATACATATACTGGTTTATCTAATTAGCCCCTATACACATTGAGTGTCTACGCTTTTCGTAAAAGAACAATACAAGGTAGGAAACTTTTCTAATACGCAGGTGTTTAAACGAGTCGGAAAAGGTAAGTTCGGTGATAAAGCGTAGTATATGGCCACTACACTTTGGAAGTTGCTTAACTAAGTTAAGGACGTGGATTAAAATGGAAATGACGTTAGGTAGAGTAAGTAGTAGAGCCATGCTGGAATCGTTATCTTGATCACAGCTCTTAGCAGCGGCTCGATCGGTGTGCTCCCGCGCTCTTACAGAATATCGACGTGAAAAGGTTAGCCTTGAGTGAATCGTGTTTCATAAGATAAGTGAGAGTGCTGATGGCCCATATCCGCCTACCTGTATCTCAACTGCACTATACCATCCGTTCTGTCCTATCCTCCTATCCCATCCCTCCTGTTCCATCTCTCCTGTCCCATCCCTCCTGCCCCATCCCTCCTGTCACATTCCCCTCTCCTATCTAAAGGCTAATAGCCCATTCCCTTCGCCCCTGGTGTTACAAACATCTACAGGCGAAGATAACCAGTTTATTTTATAATCTGACAATAACGTCTAGAACGAGAACTATATTTTTGCCTTCTGGCAATATTCTATTTTATCTGTAATCAAGGTCAGTGACTAGATCGTTCGTAGAGGAAAGTCGGGCTAGACTTGTGTCTGTCCATTTCAACCCCAAGAAGACACAGGTCTGCGTATTCTCTGCCAAAAAAACTCCATCCGAGCAAGCGCTTCAGTTCCAAGGAATTCCCCTTACCACCTCCAAGTATATTGGGGTCCTCGGTGTTGACATCGCGAACGATGTATAGTTCAGGGCCCATCTTGGAGGTAAGGCAAAACTTGCCTCGAAGAAGCTGGGAGTGCTAAACCGGTCCAAGCAGTACTTCACACCGCGGAAACGCCTTGTGCTTTATAGAGCCTAGGTGAGGCCGCATATGGAGTACTGCCCACACCTTTGAGCTGGAGCACCTGCCTACCAACTTAATCCCCTGGATTATATTCAACGTCGAGCCGTTCGCGTTGTTGATGATCCCATACTCACAGACGGTCTAGACATGCTTGGCCTTATGAGAGACTTCGCTTCTCTCTGCGTATTCTGCCGACTGCATAACGGGGAGTGTTCCGAAGAACTGTTTAGAATGGTGCCTCTTTCTATCATCGCACCGCTCACCATCGGTTGGGAGTTCACCCCCACCTTCCTTAAGCCGCTTCGCTCATGTACGCAAAGGCTCTGTAGAACGTTTCTCTTGTATACCGTGGGGATTTGGATGTGCTCCCAGGCGAGGTTTTCCCTCAGCGCTAAGATATAGAGTTTTTCAAAAAGGGTGTCATAGAATTTCTTCGAGGCCGGCAGCGCGTTGGTGACATCTTTGGCGTTACAAACGTCCATAGGCGACGGTAACCGCTTTCCATCAGGTGGGCCGTCAGCCTGTCTGCTGTACTTCAGCTATATAATCATAAACAAAGCGAATTTATCCATGTTATTTTAATTTTGACTTTTATCCGAGCTTAAAATCCGCAAAAAAATGACTAAACACGCATGTGACAATACCAAGTTTCGTGTGAGCAGTGATTTTTAAAGTTTACTAAGGATGTCTAGTGGAAAATTGAAGCAAAAATCTTTTCGTTATAATTCGACGATATTTATCAAAGAACAGCCGATATCATAGGTTTGTAATGGTTAGTTTAGTTTCTTTTAATCAAATTTTAATCATTGTTCTGTTGACTGTCACAAGTTGCTAAAGCTCTTGCTTACAAAAATATAGTCATTATTATTAAAGTAAACATCATAAGGCTATGTTGATAAAATGTGTACGTCGTAACTAAAGCAACTTGATACTTGCACGATGTTTGTTGTCGTAATAAAAGTCACTAGTAAGTACTCTTGACCTAATATTGGAGTTGCTAGAGTTTAGACTTTGCGAAAGTGGCGCCACTATTAATTTCTACTGTATTTTGCCAACCTGTGCTGAGCCGTCTGGCTGCTTGCCACCTATGCAATAAAAAAGGTGGCCGAAACTGGCTACTTCAGCATAGTGATCTATTGTTTGAACTACGTCCAAGCCATATGATTACCTTGATAGTCGATTAAGCATTTTAGAAGCTCTTTTTGTAATATTCACATTAAGTCAGGAAACTTCCTAATAGATGTATGTTTTGCGGCTGGGAATTTAAACTGCATCATTTATTTAACTTCCAAGCTACCACGTCATGGGTTTATTTTAAGTCTATAAAATTCTAAAAATGCCGTGTCTGTTCATTGAAAATATTTGAAAAAAAACAAATTGTTTACATACGCTATAGAAACGATGGAGAACACGAAACATTTTTTATATATCTTGTCTGTTTGTTCGAGATTCACGTAAAAACTACTGGGCCGATTTCGATGCGGTTTCCGCTAATCTGCGCTACTTTTTATTCTGGGGAGCGGTTTATAGTTGCTCGGGTGCATAAATAAGCTTATTCCGGCACAGTTTTCACTGACATGATAGCTTCTAGATAGATCTTTAAACGCTGCAGTACTTTGTGTCCTGGGAATCTCGAGGGAATTTCAAGTCGCGGGCATATCCTAGTTTTAATATAATTTGGAAATAAAATGTAATTAAGTAGATTTTCTATACAGTTGAATTTTGCCCTTAATTTGCTGTTTGGGAATTCTGCACAGAAATTGATCTTTACGAGTTACATAGACTATGATTCGATATAATAATATAGTATGTGTTTTGTTTTCAAAGTCAGCTGATTCGATGCTTGACAAGGGTATAATTTATTTGTCGAAAATCAAATGATACCACATTAAACAAAATTGGGTCGTTTTGGTCTTACGCCAAAAGGAAGGTTTGCACTGAAAATCAGCGTTGTGTCGGATATAATTCCGGCACAGCAATGTGCTGAGTGTAAACCTTGCTTGCTGAACATGCGGCGAACAAATTCTCAAAATATGCTCTGTGTATAATAATGTATAAGGAATGTAATTACGTCGCTATTTCTTCAAATAAAGTTTTTCTTTCTTTCTTTCTTATTAGTTTTCGTCAAAACCGGCCGCGAAACTCCTTTGAGTGTTTTCTTGTTATTTCGTATAGTTTAAGATTTGGCCCCAAAGACCCATTTAAAAAGGAGAAAGAGAGGTAAGATCAAGATGATATTGTGACGTTTTAAATAAATTATGTATAAGGAATCAAATTCAGTGACGTAGCTTGCCTTAGACGGGCCCTGTATCAAAATGTGTTGGGGGGCCCTGGGAAGGGAAGATTTTATTTTAAAAATAAACAAAAAAATGCTCAAATTGAATTAAAATAATTATATATTGATTATAAGTTATTACTTATACTTAATTCTCCTACCGCGTCTTACCCATTATGACATACGGTTCCGAGACATGGACACTGACAGTGGAACTGGTCCACAAATTCAAAGTCGCTCAACGGGCTATGGAGCGAGCTATGTTAGGTGTTTCTCTTATGGATAAAATTAAAAATATGGACATCTGTAAGAGAACGAAGGTAACAGACATATCTCGCAAAATTAGCAAGTCGAAGTAGCAGTGGGCCGGTCACGTCTGTCACAGGACCGACGGCCGATGGAGCAAACGAGTCCTGGAGTGGAGACCACGTCCCAGCAAACGTAGCGTAGGATACCCGACAGTCCGGTGGACTGACGACCTGCTCAAAATCTCCGGCAGGGGCTGGATGAGGAAGACCGGAGACCAGGATACGTGGCGCGTACTTGGGGTAGTTATATTTATAGTCTTAGTTATAAGTAAAATGGGCGGTCTTATCATTTATAGTATATATAGACAACCTTTGGATGGGCAGAAACTCGGTATGGATGGGGTATGCAATAGATATAATATACTAATATATACGTAAATATAAAGGAAAATGTTACATAAATTGCAATATAAACATACATATTTATCTAAATATACAAGTTGTGTGTCGTCAAACAACACCATACCCATCATACAACTGAATAACATTGTTATTATTCAGTTACAAATTTGAGACAACGTTGTTTCACGAGATCATTTAGTTTGCAATAAAAATGATTTGATTGTAAAAAAAAATCAACTCATAGGTCATTGGTGCCCTGGAGGATGGGTCGCCCTTTAGTATGGGTCGCGTCTTGTGTCGATACTCTGGCGGCGTCCCATCTTTCAGCCACTAGCATGTCTGCTGGTACAGCTGCTGCACAGCAGGAGGCCCTAAAATGCCGCAAATATTCCGCCATCGGAAATGGTTAGATATTTGTGACTTTTGGGGTCGAGACCCTGGGACCATGGGGGCCTGAGGCGCACAAACTTTATCAAGACATAGCGAAATGCCTGGTAGACGTCTCACGAGACCAAAAGACTGGTCTGTACCTTGAACGCATTAGCGTTGCGATACAGCGAGGTAATCTGGCCAGTCTTTTGGGCACGTTTCCAACTGACAGCGGTCTGGCACTAGATTTTATAATTTAATTTTAATTTGTATATATAATTATTTATAAGACAGATTATATTATATTATATATTCATTATAAAATTTAAATAAAAAACTCATAGGTACATTTCTGTTAACGAAATGATTTACTCGTAAGATGCTAAAGAACGGACAAACAAACAACCAAAGTGATTTCCCCGTTTATAAATTATTATACAGCTTTATACATCAAAAGCGTTACTTTTCAAACATATGAAACTTTTGCACAAATCTTTGATACTTCGTACTTTGTTAGCCCATCTTAATATCTAACTGAAGTTTGGAACTTTTGTTCGCTAACTTGTTTAAGGCACGTGTACGCAATATTTTTGAGTTAATACATTGCTTTCGTATGATTATTTGTATAAACTTTGTTGCATACCAGCTGTGATCCACGACTTCGTTTGCTTTTGTTCTTTTTTTTATTGCAGGAGTTCAGTAGATAGGTAGACGTCCCACTCGATGGAAAGCGGTTACAAACGCGCTGCTGCTCTCTTAAGGGAGACTGGTACCTGGTCACTAATGCCGAAACACAACTCAAGGTTGTTATGGCGGCATACTCTCGACCAGGGGTGGTAGCCATCCAGTCGGGCAAATACCCTACCACCTGGCTGTGGGTTGTTTTGTCGCCTCTTACGACAAGCCGCCCGGCCGCAGGAAATTGTATTCTTTCTCCGTCCCGTATACTAGGCTATGCCCGCGACTTCGTCCACGCTTGACATGAAACTTCCGCAAAGAATTAATGCTGTCGTAGTGATAACTGTGTCGGAATAAGCTAATCTTTATGCACCCGAACAAATACAAACCGCTCCCGGGAAAATTCCCGCGAGATTCCCAGGATAAGAATCAGGCTATTTTAAATCATTCCCAGAAAAAAATTCGCGAAATCCTCGTGATAGAAAATAGCTAAATTTAAGTCTAAGAATCAGCTGTCGATTAGTGAAAACCGCATCGAAATCGGCCCAGCAGTTTTTGCGTGAAACCCGAACAAACAGACAAGAAATCTAAAAAAATTCATCGTGTTCTTCGTCGTCGTCGTCGTCGTCATATAGTCTATTCCAGTAGCTTTTTTAAATATACAGAATTAGAATACTTCAATGTACAGACACGGCATGTTTAGAATTTTATAATAATAAAGATAGATTTTTGAGTATAACGCGATCGCCATCCAGCTTTTATAGTAATTATTCATATAAATTACTTTGTTAAACCTTGCATTAATATCAAACACATTAAAAAAAGACGAATACTAATTATGAAATGAAGATATGTTGCTGGGGAGTTTGTTGCGCCGCTTCTTCTCCTTTAACAGTGAGTTAAATTGCTTTGGAAGCGGTAGATTCATGACTTTCAATAAGTAATCTATGAGATTCCATTTTGAATACAATATATAGGACATCGATGTCAAGAGTTAAGGTTCCTAAGGCTGGTTTCTCCGCTGCTATCTGAGGTAGGAACCAGCCGTCTGAACCTGTAGCTACTTTTCAGGTTCAGAGGGCTGGTTCTTCCGTTTTGAGAGTTCTTCGTTCTTCTTCAGGAGCCCACGGTCCAAAGGTCTCATCAGCAAACGGCATAAATAAAATTAAAATAAAATTAATTTGCTAATATCAGTTTATTTGCGGGCCATTTTCATTTGCAGTATAATCCTTGGTTTATAATAATTCTCATAATGGGGTATCATTTTCGTTTATGTCTGGTATTAAATTTATATGCGATATTTCTTCAAGCTGCACGTGATTAGTATCTGAAAAATAAATCCATAATTTCTTACAGTTAAATAAATCAATTTCTAAATAACGGCTGTCATAAAAAACAATATTTTTATTCTTCGATAATCTTTCCGTGCTTCGTGTTTAAATACATTCGGTAGTTTTCATGTGATTGTCCAACAGACAGATAGACAAAAAAATTACAATTGATTGTTTTCTCATTTGTGAAATAATTGTATAAACGCGACTCTTCTTCAGATTTATTATATTATTATCTTTCTTTTCTTTCACCTTCTCCCAATTATATGAATTGGGCATAGTATGTATTTCCTTCCATACTCCTCTATTCTAACATACGTCCTCTGTCACAACACAAATTATCATCATCATGTCGTCCTTCACACAATCCATCCACCTTCTTTTTTGGTCTTTCTATTATCTCATAAAAAATTTACTTACGTGTGGTAGATCCTTTAACATATCCTTTAAGTTTTCTCCTGATCCCAACATGATCCCAATCCTGTCTCTCATTACTTCCAAAAGCGATGTATATAAGAGTGCAAATCGTATAAATAGTGGCTAAAGTCAGAAATATGATCCTCCACTTATCTTCTGCTTTCTAAAATTATATTACTTATATCAATTATTCTAAAATTTCTTAAAAATATATCTGGGGCATAACCTCATCGCTTATGTCACTGAGACGAATATGCTGCGATGAATTGTGGAGTCACGCGGAAGAACTACGTCAGGAACTCCCATATTCGCGGTAGTCTTCATGTCCGTGACATAGCACATAGACTGCAAGAGAGTCGCCTGCGCTGGTACGGCCACGTTTGTCAGAGACCGGCTATATATGTAAAGAACAAATGTCTAGCCATGTCGCATTAACAGGTGTCGGTCGAAGGAAAAGGGCCATGAAATGTTCCCTTGACATTATGTGGATGCTAAAGACCGTGCGAAGTGGAGAATAAAAAGTAGGTAAGCGAACCCTGGGCGTCGAAACCAACGCTCCGAACGTAATCGGGGTTCAACACTCGGATGATGATGTAGAATCCAGTCGCTTATGAAGAATCGCTTTGTGAATTGACATATGTCTAGATATATTAGTAGGTGTAAGATATAGAATAAAGTTTCACTTTATTTTGATATTTGATTTGATTGACCAGATTGCTGAACATATTTCGGCCCCCCAACGCGATTAAACCATCACGGCGAAGGAGAGCAATTATTCACAGCTATCAAAATGACTATCCTCAAAGTAAGGAATTGACTCGGAAAAAGAAGATTTTGTTTTTTTTTTATTGCAGGAGTTCAGCAGACAGGCAGACGCCCCACTTGATGGAAAGCGGTTTCCATCGCCTATGGACATTTGCAACACCAAAGGTGCTAGAAATGCGCTACTGCTCTCTTAAGAGAGACTGGAACCTGATCACTAACGCCGGAACACAACTCAAGGTTGTTATGGCGACATACTTTAGGCCAGGGGTGGTAGCCATCCAGTCGGGCAAATGCCCTACCACCTGGCTTACTTACCGTGTTCTTAATACGAATTTTCAAAAGCAGCTGTCTTTATTGTAGCCTATGTATTGTATGTATTAAGCCCTCTGAATTCACATTGATATCATAAATCTAGCATTATGTCTATCATATCTAATATTAAGCAAATATATTAAATCGTTTGTAAATAGCAAAGATTTTTCATTAATAATATCCCCAGGTGTACAAACAGTCCTTACATCTTTATGGTACTTTGAGTCTCACTAATAGTAATAACGAAATACTTACACGCTCATTTGAGAGTATTAGGCCAGTAACTACTGGTACAGCAGAAGCCATAACGGCACTCACTGTTGAACTTATTGTCATCAGTGTACTTGAATAATTTTCTGATATCCCATTAAGACTGTTCTGAAACAAAAACAATCAAATTAAGACCAAAAGTTACAATAGACTACAGGAAAATTAGCTTCGAGACGTTATTGCGTTTGTGGAAGTGTACTACTAATAATATTAAACGATATTAAAATAATAAATATTAATTAAATTAAATTAAAGATAATTTTTAATACCAAATTGTTGATCCCTGTTCTGAAGAATGACATTTGCTTTCTGATAGCAATCACCTTTCTGATGGAAGTCATTTGGCAACAAATTGAGCGGGAGTCATAGTACTGCTCGGATTGCTATTGCACTCATTTTCGAAATATTTGTACAAATTATACTAAACTTTTTTAGTTTGGGAAGTCAAAAGCTTACTCCGACCACGATTCAACATCATAACCATGTTTACAACAACAATTCGCAACAAATAATAACACTGATCAATAAATAACAAGAATGAACCACAAATAAAATCGATTAATTCATTAATTATCAAACTAAAACCAAATAGTCAGACCTCACAACAATTAGCAATGTAAATAATTAGTATTTATTTAACTTTCACCATTGACTTTTGATTGTAAATATATATCCTTCTTGAAAATGTAACGAACATCTTTTTGCTGATTGTACAAGAAATTTTAAATTTCAAGTTTGGAATTCCTGTAAATATACAAATACTACAACAGATGCAAAAACTTCTCGAAGATAATTTACCTATACAAATACTGATGTCCAAAACTTAACTTAATAGAAAACAAATTTCCAAGTTTATATAGACGGGCGGTTCCGATGTTTTTGAAATTTTCAATATTTCTAGTCATCATTAAATATTGCAAAATTGTTTACTTTGATGAACAATGTAGTTCAATCTATCTAATTGACAAAAATAAGTTACTATATAAATTGGGCAAGTGCTAATTAAGTTTACATCTTTTTGCCGATCGTACAAGAAATTTTAAATTTCAAGTTTGGAATTCCTGTAAATATGCAAATACCACAACAAACGTCCGCACACGATATAGATCGTTCCATCAAGATGAATAATGTACACTTTTAGGAATTTGGCTACGAAACCAAAAAAAGTCCATATCTATGTTTTTTATTAAATTTTCGTGGTTCAAAGTTACAATACTGTTTTTACAATTTCGGAAAATAATATCTTTCTTCCTATAGACTTAATTCTAAAGTGTTTTATTTCATGAAACCCGCATCTAACTCACCAAAAATCCGTAAAACTGCAAACCCAATAGTCCAAGAATCACATTCAGTGAAATGCAAACAGAATTAATTTTATTATATAAATTTGGAAGAAGACTTAATCCTACGATAATACAGCAAGCACCTAAAACAAAAAGAATAGAGTTAACAACATTGGTATATCTGTTAACGGCCGGTTCTTATGTCTTAATATCTATTCATATGGCATACACTTAACATTTTAAGTCATCTAAGTAATGTCTATTTGCTACTTGCTGTAAGATAAAAGAGTGGGTAGTAATGCTGATATTAGATGAATGATACAATCAATCAATTTATAAGTACAGGAACGGAGAAAGAATACAATTTCCTATGGTCGGGCGGCCTGTCGTAAGAGGCGACAAAACAACCCACAAACAGGTGGTAGGGTATTTGCCTGTCTGGATGGCTACTACCCCTGGGCTACAATGTGCCACCATAACAACCTTGAGTTGTGTTCCGGCATTAGTGACCAGGCTGCAGTCTCCCTTTAGAGAGCGGCAGCACCTTTGGTGTTAAACATGTCTATAGGCGATGGTAACTGCTTCCCACCAGGTGGACCGTCTGCCTGGCTGCTGAACTCATACATTAAAAACAACAAATATAATCAATTTGGTTGAAAGGCACAGAAGTGAAAGGTCACTGTGTTATTCAATGACTTTGAATGAATCAAGTTTATGTTTATATGGATCAATTTGTTGATTCATCCAAATTAAAATACAGAAATGATCCGTCTAATATCTGCTTAAGATATTTATATGTAGATCCTGAAATAATCATTCATTGTACAATAATTAAACAAAGAAAAAAGATAAACAATATAGTACTCACAAATTGCATGAACAATCTTGCAGTAATTGGTGACGTAGATCGTGTCACCGATAACTCTGTTGTAGATGAAATCAAGTATAGGTGACGATAGCAGATATATCAAAGACATCAACAGGAACGGCATCATGGAGTAACTTGCACTCTAGAAATTGAGAAGAAAAGAAATATTAATTAATAAAGTCAACTGTTTTGATTAAATGTTTTAGTTAACTTAAGGAACATCTAAAATTAGATATTAAAATAGAAAACATTTCAAGTCAATTATCTAAACAAAAATTAATCCCGTAAGAAGAAAACAAGTTAGGAATTATTTTCTGAAAAAAAAACATATATTGCTATATACAAAGACAAAGGTACAGACGATTGGAAATAATGAAAGCACAAGGACTCAGGTTTATATTAATGGCTACAGAAGTCTAGAAAGTGGTAGTGAAAAATATAAATAAATATTATATGCATTTAAAAAACCATACCTGAGACACAGGCATAAAAGAATTAAAGTAAACTGGTACGCCAACTATGAAGAATACGAAAAGTATATTGCTTGCTGCATGGGCTGAAACAACTGCCCAAAATTGAGGAGACTGTAGAATTTCTCGCCATGGTTTTGAAATTTCTTTCTGGAAAAGACAAATTGGATAAGTATGTAACAAACAACAGATATTGAGGATTTCCGCAAATGTAAATGTCATTTGATCACGAAAATCTGAAAAAAGAATTTAATCGCAAAAACTACTAAACAAGTTTTGATCAAATGCGTTCTTGTAAAAAAAGTTTTGAATAGAAATTTATCAGAATCATTTACTACAGTCCAAAAATTAAAATCGAATACAATTTATATAACTTTGGAAGTGAATATCGGATATAAATAAAAAATCACTAGAAAAATCGTTATGACTTTTAAAGACGCCGACGATACACCACATGCCCAAAAAAATACAATTTTTAATGTTTGTTTTAAATATCACATTTTTACCACTACATTCTACTATATTACCTTACGATAGTAGCTGAAGCACTCCTTTATGTAATCCAATTCTTTATCTCCTATTGCTTGGTGATCCTGAGGCGAGCTTGCAGTTAGGGTAAAGTAGACTATTGACATAGGAAGAGTCAGCATTGCAGATGCGTAGTAAATCAATTCCCAACCTAAAGGAGTTGTGGAGAGGAAGGAGTTGAACGGAAAGGATAAGATGATGCCTAGTTGTAGACCTGTTGAAAATTATGAATTAAAAAGAAGAATCTAACTTTAGAACACAACAGTGCAACAACGGAGAAAGAATACAATTTCCTGCAGCCGGGCGGCCTGTTGTAAGAGGTGATAAAGCACCCTACAGCTAGGTTGTAAGGAATTTGCACGACTGGATAGCTACCACCCCTGGTCTTGAGTATTCCGCCATAACAACCTTGAGTTGTGTTCCGGCATTAATGGCCAGGTTCCAGTCTCCCTTCAGAAAGCCGCAGCACATTGGTATCTAACACCGTTGGTGTTACAAATATCCGTGGGCGATGGTGACCGCTTTCCAACAGGTGGGCTGTCTACCTGTCTGCTGAATTAACACAAGAAAAAAAAGCTCCTAACATTATTGCAAGATATGAGAAAAACAGATAAGAACAGCAGAGATAAATTTCGGATTTTGCATATCTTTAACGATTATTTTAACTATTATATTTTATTATCTTAAAAGCAATTGGTGGTATGTGTTATAATTTTTACCTCCAAAGATAATGCTACTGAAGAATTTCTTCTCACTGGGAGGCAGCCATTTTTGTAATAGTGTTTGGTATACTGCTGCAAAGCAACCATGGGCTATCCCCATACACAAATAGGCGTTGCACATTGCTACCCATCCTCCCTAAAAGAGATTGGAAGAAATAAAGGTCATTAAAACCACTCGGCAATCCACCAACACTAGATCACTTGCAAGCTGTCCAGGCACTGACGGTCAGTGAACCATTCGGCGATACCAATCGCTGACAGACTACTCTGCAACTAGTGATTCACGCGACGTTCACTCGTTAAGAATGAGAGATTTACTGATTGACACCACGACGTACAACGGTCAACGGCGGTTGATGCTGGTTAGAATATAACATGATATCAACTACCTATATATACATGTCCTCTCTGGTGCGTTTTCAACCTTATCTTATGTACGTAACTTTAAATTATCATGGGTCTTACGACATGAAACTGCTGCACATGATAGAAATATAATGAATTGAAAATTGAAGATGCAAAATGAAGCTCGCATTAGTCTTGGAATACCTTTAGAAGTTTTAAGGTAGATGTTTAAATCACCAGATAAAAGGTATTTTTGTAGAATAAAGTGAATTGAAAAGATGAATAAATTAAAAATTATAGATGCATGAATAAAACAGTTGAATTATTTCAATTTGAAATTGAGTTAGGTTATAACTTATTCGATGGATAACTTTTAGTTGATGATTGAATAATCGGTTGTAAATATGATGGTAGCTAAATACTCTCCGTGCAGGAATGGAGAAAAAATACAAATTCCTGCGTCCGTGGCGGCTTGTCGTAAGAGGCGACAAAACAATTCACAACCAGTTGGCAGGGTACTTGGCCATCTAGATGGCCACTACCCCTGGTTTAGAGTATGTCGCCATAACACCTTTGAGTTGTGTTTGTGCATTAGTGGCCAGTTTCCAGTCTTCCTTTAGAGAGCGGCAGCATATTGGTAGCACTTTGGTGTTACAAATGTCCATAGGCGATATTAACCGCTTTCTATCAGGTAAGCCGTGTGTCTGTCTGCTGAACTCATCCAATAAAAACAAAATTTACTTATATACCTTCAGTAAACTTACTTTATTAGCAATAGTAGGCATAGCGACGCATATCGCTCCATTGATGAGCAGCATGCCAGTGAAAACCATTTTGCCACCAACTTTCCTGAGGAATTGATAAGCAGGAAGCAACATCACGGCATAACCGAAGAAAAATGAGGACAGAATGGTTCCTTGTACCCTTTTATCCCAGGTATGTATCTATGAAGGAAAGATTCTATTTAGTACAAATAAAAGCGTTTTAGTAATTTTAATTAATTTTTCATAAAAAAACCGCAAGTTCCCGTCGTATAGAGATGTGAAAAACGACCATTATTTAATTTTTTTATCTACGGAGCCATAAAAAATAATAATAATAAAATTTACTATCTTCGGTGAACCTGCAGCCCACCTCTCTACACCCCTTAGCCACTCACATTCTTGTTGCCTGTCTTCTAAGGCATTTTTTGGGGCCTATGCAGGGAGTGGCGAGTCACCGTCTGCCCATTTTTCCATATTCCCCGAACATTGCGAGGGGCAGACTCCATAGTCTCCATAATTCCTGATCACCAGTTTCATTAGCAGTGCACCACAATGTACTCAATGTATAAGTTTGAAATAAATAACTAAATAAAATGATTAAATTATAAATAATAGCCCGGTATCTTTTGTTCTCATTTTCTACAATAATCCTATACTGGACGGGGCTTATCCTTGGGTGCATTATTATATGGTGTAGACAGGGATAATCGCTGGTCAGTGTCACGTCACATTTACATTAAATTTGTCAAGGGGCCTCTACGTGTTGACTTTTCCTTGGCCCCACGTAAGCCCTCCAAAAGTCCGCGCCATTTCTATAGCCCGTAGTCTGCAGAATAATATAATAAATTTACTATTATTACTTTTTATACTATTATTTATAACAGAATAATAATATTAAAATATTATTACTTTTTTATTACTATTGTTACGAGTTTCAGGACTCGAATTAAAAAGCCGTTGGAATTACTATAGAATATATTAGAACTATACAAACACGTACAAATAAATATAACTGAACACAACCAGTCCAAACGTAATGCACGATTCAATAACATGCGCAAAGTCCGTCACTAAATAGATTACCAAATGTACACAGTCTTGTTCCGCTTGTGGTTATCGCTCGACTGCCACTTCCTCAATCGGGCCATTGCTTTATATTGCACAAATGCAAATATGTCTGCCCGGCAAGCGTCGACGCAATTTCTTAGAAATCATAACCCGATTACCTGGCTAACGACTGCCATGTCTAATAACCAATTTTAAACACAAAGTAAACAAAAGAAGTCCAAATGGCAAAAAGGTAATAAAATGTGTTTTATGATATGCAGGTGTGAATCCACTTTTGTCGGCGTGTTTAGTCGTAACAACATATATTTTTAATACTTATTAATAGTAATTTGTTAGCTCTATCGCTTTGACATTTTCAGAATATTCTAATTTTTAAATTATATCAAAAATTAGAGAGAGACATTTTTTACGAGTTTTCAAGACCTATCCAATGATATCCCATAGATCTATATATTATTACAAATAATTACAGTAACTTCAAATCTACTTTCAAGTACATGTATGTACCTACTATTTTGCTTTTAGATACATTTACCACAGAATCTCAATAAACCATTGTTCGGGCACTAGTTACCTTGTCTTTGCTTATCAACAATGTAATGTTTTTTAATTGTTGTTTAAGAGGAATTAATCATAGCTATCTCTTTTTACTTGTTTTATTGTCTATATATATATATATATAATGAAAATGGCCTTCCTTTGAGGCTCAATCACGCCTAAACCACTGATCGTATCGATATGAAACTACCACCATTCGATGCGAAATGTTTCCTAGATGGTTTATGGCTATTTATTTTTCGAATTATGACGTTCCTTCATTTTTTTTATTGCTGTTTTACTTTCATGAACATTTATCCCGCTAATAAGAACAAAAGACAAGCGTTTTCTCTTGATTCTTTTGTTTTCATGGATTTCAACGGAGTTTACTAAACGGATTATGTTCTTTACATTCAGCTAAGAATCTACTTACAAACTTCCACGCATCCACCCACCAACTCCCACGCACCCCTGCACACCCACTCTCATTTTTGATAAAAATAAAATCCCGTATCTATGATCGAGTACCACTTGAGAACGGCTGGACCGATTGGGTTAATTTTTTTTTGTTGTCTTCAGAATTGTCAGGAGAAGGTTTATATGTAAGAAAATTTTAAAAAGTCTGCTAAAACGTTAAAAATTTCGATGATAATCGAAGTATTCAATTTCTATAGTTACTCATCACGAAATCTCGGAACTATAGGATTTAGAAATGTGAAAGTTGGTAGGAATATTACTTTCGTTATGTAGAGGTCAACTAAAAACGGATTTGAAGAAATTCATCCCCAAAGGGGATTGCGGGGGCGTTAACAATGAACAATTCCTGTTTTTAAACTATAGCTCCTATAAATTCTAAATTTGGTAGGAATCTTCTGTAAGAGATGTAGAAATAGTCTATGAACGAATTTTACGGTAGCTCACCCCACAGGGGTTGCGGGGTGGTTTAACAATGAAATTTTTATTTTTTTAAGCCGTAGCTCCTACAGACTCCAAATTTAGCTAGAGTCGTCTATATGTGATGCAGAAATGATTTAAGAGCGGATTTTACAACAGCCCACCGCTGAAAAAGATTGCGGTAGTGGGTGTTAAATGTGAAATTTCTATTTCCAAACTGTAACCTCTATAGACTCTAAATTTGGTAGTTAATTTATAAAAAAAAGTTTATTAATATATTAACACATAATATTTAATCTTCATCTTCATCTTCAATAACCATCTTATGGAAGAACAAACACTCCAATAGAACCATATAGCCCAAGTACCGTATCGTACACACCCTCCAATGCTATTTGAGATTAAAGTTTCTAAAGCAGCAATTCAATCGAGTGCAAACCATTGCGTGTTTACGGGCACTAGTTACCTTGTTGGATTTTATAGCTAACCGCTGTAGTAGTTGCTTCAACAATACTGTAAAGTATTCACATGTTTTTGAGATACCTATAGTATTTGATTATCTTTGCTTATCAACAATGTAATGTTTTTAATTGTTGTTTAAGAGGAATTAATCATAGCTATCTCTTTTTACTTGTTTTATATATAATCAAACAAACTGACTACACTGAATTCAAAATTTAAATAAGAGTTCCTGTAATAAAATTACCTTCTTTCTACCTATGATACATTTACGTGTTTATCTTGATTAAAGTTCTTAGGGCCGCCTAGATCGGTACGATATGATACCACACTCTCACAAAATATCAGTGTTAAACGGTTACTTTTGTGCTAATCGTGTTTTGTGCGATGAGTGAAAGTTCCGATATCGCACAATATTTGTTTCTAATTTGCTTATGTTTACACACATATACACACACACACATGGACACACGTACATATCTTTTACATATAATAAAACTGTAGAGGTCGAATTTCTGTACAATGGAAAAAATGCTAAAAACCGAGTCAATGTAAGAAGTGAAATAGAAATAATTTAGTTTTTTTTTAAATTTTACGTTTCTCTGTTTGTCTGTCTGTTAGAACCGGCTAATCTCCGAAACGACTGGACTGATTTAAATGAAATTTTGTATGGTCAACAGATAGGATACTTTTGATCCCGAAAATTAAAGAGTTCCCGTGGGATAGTTATAAAATCGCACCACGCGGACGAAGTCGCGGGCATCAGCTAGTTACCTAATAATTAGTATGTAGTTGTTTTTCGCCATGGAGTGCAGCACTGGTGACCTGTAATACAGATCTGCACAGATCTACAATGGGCAACAGTCTCACACAACAGCTCTTATATCACTTGTAACTTATTGTGTGAGGAAATAAAATAAAGTTTCATTCATTCAGTAATTATATGTATATCTATGTATGTAATTTATTATTATTCATACCACACACATATACGTGCAGTTGAGAACCAGCGTCAGGCACCTGTTGCCTGACACATGCTGAACTGCACCTATTTGGTACCATCGCGGGTCTTTTTTTGCATATACCTACATCGCTTAGTTCATCGCCACGTGTCTCGCTATGTGAAGACCAAATAAACGTTTGTTCTTTCTCTTTCTTACATTACAGCTACGGTCAGAAGGAGGACTAGAAATGAAATTACCTGAATATAGGTATCACCCAACCGTCTTTCGTCCACCATGGCTAGAATTGCGATACCAGTGCTTCCTCTGACCATTCCCATCATAATGGAGCCGACCAGCATATACAGCATTTGGATATGACGAACGCCGATAATGAACCCTGAAAATAAATATGTAATAAAGGTTGTTAGGTTGTCGGTCTTCTATCAGATACATTTCAGGGAGTGTTCCTCAGAACTGCATGAGCTGGTTCCCTCATCCACATTATAACATCGGATAACCAAACGGCTTGCGACACCGTTGCAGTTATAACACCACTAGTTAGGACGAAGCATATAGCTATAGATAGAGAGAGAGAGAGAGAAGGATGTAAGGAGAAGAATATATTTAGCATGGCTAAAGTGCTGACAGGTAACCGGTGTGACATGCGACAAACTAATGCCATTGAAACTAAAAGGTCAAATACATAAATCTGTCATACGATCAGTCATGCTATATGGGTCCGAATGTTGGGCCACTAAAGTGGTAAACCACGAACGTCTCCACTCAGCTGAGATGAGAATGTTAAGATGGATATGTGGTGTTGCAAGAATGGATAAGGTGAGAAATGAGTACATAAGGGGATCTATATAGAGTCTGTTCCTTAGCTGGCTGGCAAAAACTTAGGGGTTCTATTAAAGGTGAGGCAGTACTTCACACCTCTTCAGTTGCTGAATCTTTACCAAGCACAAGTACGGTCTTACATGGAGTACCTACTGCTATCATCTTTGTGATGGCTCAGCTAAACAAATACCAGCTCGAGACACTCGAGTCAATAGAGAAAAAAGCTAGAAAACTGATAGACAATAAGCGACTATTCGACGAGAGGCTTCAGAGCCTAAACCATCGACGTAAAGTCGCTAGTTTGTCGGTATTCTATAGGATACACTTCGGGGAGTGTGCCATGGAATTATATGAATTGGTTCCTCCCTCACCATTTTACCACCGGACAAGCAGACGTACGCACTCACGCCGCCGATATAGGGTAGAAATAGCAACAAAGCTGACGAAACGCTATGCTTCCACCTTTATCATACGGACCGCTGAAGAGTGGAACTCTTTACTGTGGTCTGTTTTTTCAGATGAATACAATCTAAAAGTCTTCAAGTCTCGCGTGAACAGGTATCTTCTAGGTAAGCGTGCTCCACCTTAGACTGCATTTTCGCCTGACATCAGACGCAATGTCGGTCAAACGCGAACCTATTAATGATTTAAAAAAAAAATACTTTGATAGTTGCAACCGTGACAGAAAAATTGAGAGGAAGAAGATTAAGGTGGTATGGGCACATAACGAGGAGGGACGAAAGTCACGTGACAAGAAGAATGTTAAACTACAAGATGGATGGTTAGGATGGACCAAAAGAAAGATGGATGGATTGTGTGAAGGATGATTTGTGGTGTGACAGAAGATGTATGTCAGAATAGAGGAGTGTGGAAGGGAAATATATATTGTGCCGATCCCAATTAATTGGGATATGGTGAAAGAAAAGAGAGAGAGAGAGAGTTGGGACGAAGCACTTCGCTTAATCTTTTCTGGTGCGCACTGCCGAAGAATGGAATAATTTATCGGAGTCTTTTTCTCCTGTCAAATACAATCTAGGAGTCTTCAAGTCATGAGTGAATAGGTATTCGAGTCCCGAGTGAATAGGTATTCAAGTCACGAGTGAATATGTATTCAAATCACGAGTGAATAGGTAGTATAATAGGTGTATTATACAAGACATGTATAAAAATTCAGACGCGTAGGCAAATACACACACACACCCTCACAAATACAGTCACACACTCACACACATACGCACGCTAACACACACACTCTGACTTTTTAGAATCTATATTCAATATATGTGTTATATGTTACATATTTATTTATGCACTAGGATATGCCTGCGAGTTCATCCATGCTTGACTTGAAATTGAAATTCCCGGGACACAAAGTACCGCAGCTTATAGTTTTAGTGCAAGCTGTGTCGAAATAAGCTCATTTTTACGAACTCAAACAACTACAAACCGTTTCCGGGGGAATTCCCGCGGGATTCTCGGAATAAAAAAATATCACGCATTTTAAAACATTAAATTTTTTATCGACCATAAATAATCTGGCTATTTTAAATAATTCCCAGAAAAATTCCAGCGGGATATCCAGGATAAAAAGTGGCGTAGAGTTTAATTCTAAGAATTAGCTGTCGATCAGCGATAACTGCATCGAAATCGGTCTAGTAGTTTTTACGTGAATCCCGAACAAACAGACAAACAAGAAATAAAAAAAAAAGCATCGTATTCTCCATCATTAATATAGACTAGTCCAGTCGTATTTATTAACAGCCTTAATGTATAGACACGGCATGTTAAGAATTTTATAATATTATAGAATACTAGTTTTCCCCTCGGCTGCGCCGCGTCAAAAACCCCGGGGAGTAAATCTATGTTAGTTAAATAAAAACTAAATTAGGTTTTTTATATAAATTAGATCTAAAACTTGACTGTTTCTTGTTCAGTTCACTACAATACCAAAGAAACTAAGTCCATATAGTTTAAACAGCTGCCCAGCGAAACATAGAGATGAGTCGAAGCCATGAATCCATGAGAATGACATCTTGTTTATGACTACGTAGGTATTTGTTAGTCAATTGAAAAACGCGATTGCAGCGCCATCTATTTAGGCTAATCTGTCTACTTTATGGAAATGACATTATTTATTGGGATAAAATCTATCCTAAGGGTTAACTCGGGTTATAAGCCACCACTATGTCGAGTCTCATTCATATACGTTCAGTAGTTTCCAAAAAAGATGCGATCGCAGCGCCATCTTTTTCGCTATTTTCGTCTATCCCACGAAAACAACGTCATTTATCGGGATAAAAAGTATCCTAAGTTAGGCCCCGGGATATAAGCTAGCTCTATATTGTTACAACTTAGGCTTTGACAAAGACAAATTCCACGTACAGTCTGTAAAAGCACATTTTATTACCTGTCGGCGTTTGAACTTATTATAATCCTTTTATGAGCGTTTTCTTTTATTTACTTATTGTGGAGCACAGCCTATTGTCATTAGCCAGGTGTTACGGATTATAAGTACAAGCTGATTCTAGGAAATTACGTCGCCGCTTGCCGGGCGGACATATTTGCATTTGTGCAGTCTAAAACGATGGTCTGATGGAGAGAGGAGTCAGTTGGGCTACGACTACGCTACGGGCGTGACGTGTGTACATTCGGAAATCTAATATTACTTGTGTTATACGTGTTTGTATAGTTCCAATAAACTCTATAATAATTCCAACGGCATTTTAATTCGAGTCCCGCAACTCGTAACAATATCTTGTTTCATTTAAATCCGTTAAGAAGTTTTCACGTGATGCTCTAGCAGACAGACAGAAAGAAGAAGACAGGCAGAAATTCTAACAATTGCATTTTTGGAATCTTCTTTTTTCATATTTTTAAACGTAATTAATATACAAACTCGAACCATTTACAGATTTATTGTAGTATAGGTATGTTTCAATTTAATGTTAGATATATTTAATACTATTATATTCATATTAAGGGAGATGTAACCCCTAAAACACAATGCAAACTAGTTTAGGGTCTAGTTGTATCATTAAATTACTATCAATTATACGTATGTTTCATATAAATATAAAGTGATTCATAATACTTTAATAGAAGTCTCACGTGACCAAAGGGCTGGCCTGTATTTGAGGTAGCGTATTAGCGTTGCCATACAGTGAGGAAATGCGGTCAGCGTTTCGGGAACGTTCTCGACTAACAGCGATTTGGGACTCATATTATACTGTTTGTAATTTTTATTATTTTAATTTATTTATAAGTTAATATTTAAGTTGGCAGGAAGTGATTCATCTATATATATAATTCTTCTGTACGTGTGTTGACAGTGAACTCCTCCTAAACGTGGTTTAGATTCACAATTGGAACCGGTAGGTTGCGCTGAGATCGGGTTCTAGAATCCTCCTAATCATCTGGAGCGATTTTGTTTATGTGTATTTGAGTGGATTCCCGGATGGTTTAGATTTACAATTAGAACCGGTGGGTGGCGCTGAGATCGGGTTCTAGAATTCTCCTAATCACCTAGACCGATTTTGGTGATTTTGTTTTTATGTCATGAAACAAAGTCTTTTAGGAATTCAGAAAGTATGGCGCTACTAAGTTCGCCGGGTCAGCTAGTATAAACATATATCTATATCTAGGGGCTGTATTTTCGGAGTCCTATTAGGTCCCTTTGATTTTTGCTGGGTATTTTTACTGTAAATAGTCAAAAATAATTCCACAAACTGTACTTAATTGTACGTATTGTTGTGCAATTAAATAAATTGAGAGCGTTATTATTGAATACCGTTTTCTCCTTTCGGTTTTGGGCCTTTCAACCAAATTAATTGAAGATCGATTTCGTTGCCCCGTCTAATATCAGCATAACGGAATACCATAAAACAAAAGAAACATATGTCTCACCATGTTTAGTAATGACGCCATAATATCCATCTTCAAAACGGTATCTCAGAAATTCGGCATCCATGTTGGAAGGCAAAACACAATAATATCAGATACTTTAGGAATATCTATATGATACGTGTCTCGTTTCAGGAAAAAAGAAACAAAATAACAAACATACTAGATAATGAGAAGAAGATTTACACTCCACGATTTGATTATTTTTCACAACTCATATGTGCAACTTTTTGAAGTGAAACTTCTTTACAATAGTTGTGATTTGAAACTCGTTGAAACGAAAAAGAGATAAACACGTAAATTCATAGGACTAAGCTTACGAGAGAATGAGATACTAGTTTTACATTGTGCAGCACAGATTAGAGAGTCAATAAGACCGATGATTAAATAGGTCCAATTTGAACCTAAATAAAACTGACAATAATATTTTTTAGACTAAAACAGTGAAAAATTGAAAGTGATACTTAAGAAGTTTATTTCGAATTATAATATATTGACGGATGTTGGCTAAAGGAATTATACTTATATTAATAAAAGTTAGAGAAGAATTATCTGTGAGTATATTCTCTGAAGTTTTACTTCTACTGCGTGTAAACTGCAAACATACACACATTTTTTTTTATTACAGTATACGGTCTCTTTTAACCATTATATTGCCCGATGTCGAGCGGAGGTATAGTCTAAGATAGAGCACGCTTACCTAGAAGGTACCAATTCACACGGGACTTGAAGACACCCAGGTTGTAGGTTGCACTCGTTGGCGGTGCGCATAAAGAATGTGGACTCAAATCACTTTGTATGTATGTGCGTGCGTGTGTCTGGAGCTTTTTTTTGGGTTCAGTAGGCAGGCAGACAGCCCACCTATACCTATGGAAAGTGGTTACTATCGCCTGTGGACATTTGTAACACTAAAGGTGCTACAAATGCTCTGCTGCTCTCTTAAGGGATACTGGAAACTGGCCACTAATGCCGGAACACAACTCAAGGTTTATGGTGACATATTCTAGACCAGGGGTGATAGCCATCCAGATGGGCAAATACCCTACTACCCGGCTGTGGGTTGTTTTGTCGCCTCTTATGCCAGGCCGCGAAAATGCAGCCAGCATTTTGGGCACGCTCTCCGCCGACAGCGATTTGGAGTCAATTTTTTACTTATAGATTTATGGTTATTTTGTAAGTATAGTTTTATTTATAGTATACTTTAGTTTATTTATTTTTGAAATTAACTTTTAGTTTTATTTTAATATTTATTAAAAAATATTTCAATTTAGGTATTTTGCTGATTACAATAACATCACTACGAAAGTATATTTATATATCTACATAGTAAGATAGTTTGCTAAAGCATTCCTCATTTTTACATGTACTTTAGAAACTATTTTACAAAACTATTTTTAGTTTTTAATATATTTAAGATTTATTTATAAATATGATTAATTTAGAATATAAGTTTATTTAATATTTTCTTAACTTTTGGCGTATAGAATACACAATAAAACCACGTTTTAACGGTTTTAAGCATGGTAATTTAATTGATTTTAATTATTCCGACGTTTCGGCCATTTTTCAGTGGACTGATCACGGAAGACAAAGATGTCAAGTGTCAATTAAAGTTTTATTTAGGCTTTTTTTTTATTGCTGGAGTTCAGCAGACAGGCAGACGGCCTACTTGATGGAAAGCGATTATCATCGCCTATGGACATTTGCAACACCAAAGGTGCTACAAATACGCTGCCGGTCTCTTAAGGGAGACTGGAACTTGGTCACTAATCCCGGAACACAACTTAAGGTTGTTATGAGGACATAGTGTAGACCAAGGGTGGTAGCCACCCAGTCGGACAAATGCCCTACCACCTGTCCTACCTACCGCCTACCGTCGACTTGTTCATTTAATCATTTAAGTTGGCGGTAGACTAAATAAAACCGAAACATCGAAATTATAAAAATCTAATAAATTACCGCGCTTAAAACCATTAAGACGAGTTTTATTAAATAAGTATATTTTCCACAAATAAAATAAAGAAAATTTGCTTTTATATATCTACATATTATCTTGATGGTAGTCATCACCCTTGAAGTGTAAATCGTCTTTTTTGTAATACAATATCATCTCCATTTTGTTATCATACTTGACTGTATAACAAATAATTAATTAAATCTCTCTTCAAATAACGAACCTCTTCAGTAAACATTAGACTGCCTTCTACGCTGTTACTTAAATATTTAATCAAATTGCATCGCTAATACTTCAACTTAAAGCTCATTTTGGTATGTAGTTTTTGGGAGTCGCGTTTTTTATCAATGTTAAATTAAATTAAACTTTCAGATACATTGAGTGAAAACAAATAAATCTAATGCTGTTTCTTCTTGATTTATAAGATTTACTAAGGGGAATTTCTTCTAAGATTAGTTTGGTGCGCAGTGGCTTTGTTTGGTCAGCGCTAGTACTAGATTCGCAAGAATAACACATGTTGATTGATACAAGCGCATGTAACGCTGGGTACAGACAGAGCGACGAACACTCCAACATTGGGTCTTTTTTGGTCTACTCCTTAAGAATCGATTTTCATACAACGGCCCCGTTATGGAATCGTCGTATCCGTGCAGGAACTGAGAAATAATACAATTTCCTGCGGCCCGGCGGCCTGTCGTAAGGGGCAAGAAATCAACCAACAGCTAGGTGGTAGGGTATTTGCCCCACCGGATGGCTACCACCCCTGGTCTAGAGTAAGCCGCCATAACAACCTTGAGTTGTGTTCTGGGATTAGTGATCAGTCTCCCTTAAGAGAACAGCACCGCATTTGTAGCACCTTTGGTGTTGCAAATGTCCATAGGCGATGGACTTTTGCAACGCTTTCCATTAAGTGAGCTGTCTCCCTGTCTGCTGAACTGATGCAATAAAATTTAAAAAAAAAGTTGAGTTGCAGCGTATATTTGTAGCACCTTTGGTGTTGCAAATGTCTATTGTCTAATGGGCCGTTTGCCTGTCTGCGTAGTTAAGGAGTTGAAAACCAACACCCATTTTTATTCTGCACTCTCTGCTGGATAATTTTATCTGGGTATTCTGCTTTTTATGGGTTTTGACTTTTTATTTTTCCTTCAGTTTTTGTTCTTTTTATTATTTTACTAGAGTTTACCTCTAGTGTGTGCCTCTTGTTTAAACAGCAAGTGTTAATACAGGTTACATTGTATTAAATTTCTATGTTAGTGCTATTTGCCTTCAAAAGATTCACTTCATTTTATATCGCAAACTATGCCATCTCCCGGGATGATAAATATTTACGTACATTTTGGGTATTAAAACTACATTTAAACAAAATTATAGGAAAACCGATCCAGTACTGGTAGTTTTTCTGTGAAGTTTTAACAGGAAGATAGATTAAGTTACTATCGCATTTTTTCATAGATGACATTTTTTTTAATATGTATAAACTCGAGGAATGATTAGTATCCCATACAAACTTTCATCCCCTATTTCAACCTGTTCTATTTTTATTTATCTATCCCATGTCTATCTATCTATCTGTAAACTACATAAATGACCAACATCGCCAAATTGACCAAATTGACAAATTGATACAAATTGACCAAAATGACCAAATTTACCAAAATAACTAAAATAATAAATCACTAAAAAACCTATTCTACTTTCTGGTATAATCTTTACATAAATCTATCCCATTATCCGAGATAAAAAGTATCCTTTGTCCACCCTCGATATTAAAATGACATATATACCAAATTTCAGCCAAATCGTTTCAGTAGTTTTTTCATAAAAACATCAACGAGACAAATATATTTTTATCCCGAAAACTATCCCATTTTTCGGCATCGAAAAAAAAAATATTTATACTAAGTTTCAGCTAAATCGTTCTAGTAGTTTTACCATGAAAACGGAACAAACAGACAGACAGAGTTACTTTCGCATTTAATTAATTAATTAATGACAGGTTTAAGGCTCTTGGGTGAGGGAGTGGAATTGTTCTGTTTTCCCCTTTTTAAATAAAACCTCAAGGTATCCTATATAGCATGTTTCTTCAAAACATAGTGTTACGTGCGAGCGGGGGTACGCACTGAGGATTGGAAGTAAACACCACTTTTTTTCAATTAAAGGCTTTTATTGTCTTACACAGCCGTCCGTGAGTCTTCTTTGCAGGGTTGCCCCGTCACGCACAACTAACGACACTCTGCCCTGACGATGAGATATCTCACTCACAATACCGTCGTCGATGTTGCGTAGATTACCTCCTGCTACTGCAGTGCTCGCCTCCGACTTTACCGCGCGTAGCTCACTTCTGGATCTCCTCTGAAACTCCTTCTTCACTAAACTCGTCACTGTCTTCTACTTAACGCTTCTCCCATGTCTCTCGTATCGCACTTGTCGCTTTGCTGTCTTTAACTGAACTGGAATCATCTGGAACGCATAACTTCGATCTTCTTCTTTTATTTACTGTGTATCCATTTCTAAACATCTATCTATCTCTTTCTTTTCTTCTAGAATCTTCTACATTTTTTGAAACTTCTTGAACCAACTAGATCGTTCCACCGTTACTCGCCACAATAGTTTGAATAAAAATATATTAAATTTGAAAAGAATGTTGTACATCCAACGCAAATAAAGGGATAAACCTTGTCCCTTACATTATGCCCAATGTCATGATATGGAGCAGGATCATGGCGAGCAAAGTGTACACTCGTCCTGCCTCTGTGGCATTCGCTGCCCGAGGCTCCTCTGTTAATTGATTTTCGTGCACGAGTTAAAGGACGGGCCGCCCGAGCGCAATGGCGTGCTTAAATACTGCTGTCACGCTAATTTGCTTAGAAATAAATTAACAGCTACTAACGTATTGTTAAGATTTTCAGGACTCGAATTAAAATGCCGTTGGAATTATTATAGAGTTTATTAGAACTATACAAACACGTATAACACAGGTACACACAAGCAAAGTCCGTCCCTAAATAGATTACCGAATGTATTATACACAAGTATTGCTCCGCTCGTGGTTATCACTCGACTGCCTCGTCCTCAATCGAGCCATTGCTTTATACTGCACAAATGCAAATATGTCTGCCCGGCAAGCATCGACGCAATTTCCTAGAAATCGTAATCCGCGCACCTGGCTAATGACTGCCACACAAGATTACAATACACAATGGGCTGTTTTCTAATCACTATAATAATTGTCCGAATTATCCCCCTGGTTTTATTTGGACATTACAAATTAATTTTATTTATTTGTATAGATAATTATTAATGACAGCGTAAGCTTCGCTACAAACTTGAGCAACGTTTCGCGCGGAAATTTCCGCGACGGAAGGATCTGCGCTAGTCTTGTACGCAACAAAACGCGGCTTAAATTCCGCTGTCGTGTCATAGGTTATTTAAAAAACATTGCAAGCTTATTTAGGCGAACATTCCGCCGCCGAACGTTCCGCAGGTGTGTCGTTAGGCTAAACAGTTTGATTGTTTACTCCTCAAATGTACATCTACATAAATGAAACTGAATTATATTTTTGTTTATATTTAATTGTGTTGAAAATAAATGCATTACAATTATTTTACGAACAAAAGTCGTGAAACTCCTCGCCAGCGAGGTAATTTATTCTAAGCTAATTATAAACTGCTACAATTGTAGGTTATATAATACAATTTCTAATGTAACAACTGCAGATATTTTTAATAATAATTTCGATAATTTTTATACACAATTTAGCTGATTGAAATAGTTATTTAGTGGTTTCTGGCTTCTTCTTCTTTCTCCATGGAGCCTTTGAGGCTCAAAATTTCATCTGTAATAAAAATATAGCATTATTAAATTTCTCCAAGTGGCTTCATCTTTACAGCATATAAATATAAAACTGCATATTTATTCGGAATCCGTGCAGGAATGAAGAAAGAATACAATTTTCTGCGACCGACAAAACCAGGTGGTAGGGTAGTTGCCTGTCTGGATTGCTACCACCCCTAGTCTAGAATATGACGTCATAACAACTTTGAGTTGTGTTCCGGCATTAGTGGCCAGGTTCCGTTTTCTGTTTAGAGAGCAACAGCACATTGGTAGCATTTTTGGTGTTACAAATGTCCATGGGCGATGGTGACCGCTTTCTATCAGGTGGGCTGTCTACGTGTCTGCTGAACTCATGCAATAAAAAAACCGGATAAGGCGTGTATGGCGATCAACTGTCTCGTTGCTGTTGCCTACCTGAAAAATTACCCCTTCGTTCGTTATGCCTAACTCCTCGACATTAACGCGAGTATGTCATGTTCTATATATGTACTGTTTACACACTCTCGCTGCTCAATTCCCTAGCTACTTCTCTACTTGCTGTCGTGATGATGATAACATGACTATTAAGATTCTTACATGTAAAAATCTTTAATTATTATCTCCTTCTTTCCCTATAATTAAATAGATTTTATATGTGTTCTAGTATGGCATAACTTAGTTTTCTTTCATTCAGAAGATAAAAAGTAATTAAGACATAATTGCAGATAACAGCTCTCTCTCTCTCCAGCTTCTCCCGATCAATTGGGGTCAGCACAATACAAATATTTCTCTATACTGCTCAATACTGGCATACTTTATCTGTTACACCATACATCATCACGCCATGCTTCATACAATCTATCCATCTCTTTCTCTTTTTGGTTTGCTTTCACTTTCATGACCATTAGTCTTCTAGTTTAACATTCCTTTTTCCACACAAATTCCTCCATCTCCTGCTTTGTCATCTTCCTTTCAAATTTTAAGTGACGGGTGGAACTTTAACAGGTAGCATAACGTAATATGTATACAAAGCTAAAACGCTCTCGTTGTCAGTCAATAATAGTCCACTGGACTTAGGCCTTCCCAAGTTCACGCTATGCATCCCGGTTCTCCGCCTTCCATCTCTAAGGCCCACCGGTGACCTTATACAGGTCGAGCTGGAGGACATCCAGCAGTACGCTTACCGAGTCGCGGTTTCCACTCTCGGCCCATCACCACTTTTATTTGCTAATTTATGAGCTATGTCGTTTACCTTGGTTCCCTCTTAAATATCCCCATTACTGATTCTATCTATAAGTGAGATACCCAATACACCTCGCTCTATAGCACGTTGAGTGACTTTGAATTACATCACACATACATCAGGACGCTCTAAACGAGTAAACTACATTATAAAACAACCTACCTAAGTTAGACTTCCTTCTATCTTTAAAATCAGAATCATCCCAATCTTTGCGTTTGGAACTCCCGAAGATCACGTATACTATATTTGTTGTAATTACTAATGCCGATGTCAGGAGGAACACCATGCGCCAGCGGCTTATATCAGACTGCAAGAAAAGAAGAAATAATATAATTCGTTATTTAGGATTCACGTAATCAAGGAAGCGAATGTT
This sequence comes from Dendrolimus houi, assembly GCA_039645545.1. Lineage (NCBI taxonomy): Eukaryota > Metazoa > Arthropoda > Insecta > Lepidoptera > Lasiocampidae > Dendrolimus > Dendrolimus houi. The sequence goes on from CM077122.1 coordinate 23,299,336, forward strand.
GTAATTAACTGCAGGTTAAAAAGGTTAACCATATCTCAGGTTAAAAAGTATTACTCAATCTAATGATAACTGGTTTTGTTAGTGTCAAAACGAAAAGAAATAAAATTATTTAATGACAGGAAAATTGTTGCAAATAATAGCACGAATTTTGCGTTTGAAATTAAAAAATGAGCTATTGAAAATGTCTAAAATTGTTGAAAGTGTATATTAGGACATACTATTACTCCTAGCGCTATAGATACCCCATCTATTTATAGTGACTTATTTACTATGCAAGCTGACGTACTTTGGAAAGCGCTGGATAGCGCATCTAAAGTCAGATGTGTTAAAGTTAGAGAGAACAGAAACGATAGCATCTTTGATATTCGAAATGTCCGATACTGACTTTGTATAAGACAGTTTCTGGTGTTCACCATCAATAGAACATTCTTTAAAATCACTCTCAGAAAAAACGATGAACGATGAAATAAGACACTCTCAGGTATCAAGGATATGTTATTGCAATATTTCTTTCTTTCTCAATAGCTCCTTCAGTCTTGAAAATTTTGATCCTGATGCCAGTAAATAACGGCTACCCTGCACCAAAATAAGTTTTGGTCGAATTTATGGATATATCTAACTTTATCAATAACATAATCAATCACCTTGTTTTAGACATCTATCACAAAGTCTCGCACCCTCGATACTCCCAGAAACAACACGCTCGCGATATTAGGATTAATTTGGGCCACGTTTTTAAATAATTTTATAGTATTTCATCATCTTTTCATTTGAGTTCATTGAGATTAGATATGACCTATGATAACCTGGCTTAATCTTCAATTTTGAACTCCTCTATCAAAAGATTTAGCGAGTAATAATATATGTAATGCATAATGGTTTTTACATGTAGCTTCAAGACGTTTTTACATTTGTAGTAGCGTACGGTCAGCACATAAATAAACTAATACTTTTTATATATTTTTATTATTGTTATAGGCAGGTATTTAATATGAAACTAATAATATTAAATTAATACTAATCATTAATACTCAAAAATAAAATATCATTCAAAATGAGACTTCTACTATATAACGCAATGGTAGGCTCCATAGTGTCATATGGGCTAAGCAGTTACGGAAGGACATTCAAAACATACATAAATAATATTTACGCTCTTCAACTCCGAATACCAAAAGTCATCGTGCCATATAACATCAAAGTTCGATACCGGAACCAAGAGAGTTTGCTATTCCGACACTGTGGGGTCCTACCAATACAAACTAAAACGGAATATACGATACTTAAAGAAAACTACTTTAAAAACAAGAATTACAAATAAGAAAACAACATAAAACACACACAAGATCAATCTCAAAACAGACATTAACCATCCCACACCACAATAACCACTATGGCAAGTATACTACTAACTACATAATACCAAAATTAATCAATCAATTGCCCACTACACTAACGAAATCATTAAATTACAAAAATATAAAACAAAACTAAAAAAGTATTTAGAAAAATTGCAATGACAGCCTGTTTGTATGAGCGTTCGTGACTACGTATATGTTACCTGCACATACGAATACGATGTAATGAGGTGTATGTGTATATAAGACTTTCTTGAAATTGCGAGGGTGTGTTGCATCACATGCAAACCTCATAGGTTTAAATGGTGCCTTACCTCTATATGTAATGTAAATTTTATATTATAAACAAATATATAAAAAAACGATATTAGAATAATAAATAATATTATTAAACATAATTTTAATACTAAATTATTGGTCACCTTTCTGATGGAATTCAATGAAATTCCGATTCATTTAGAAACTAATTGAGCGGGAGTCATAATACTGCTCGGATTACTATTGCACTCATATTCGAAATATTTGTTCAAATTATACAAAACTTCTTTAGTTTGGGAAGTCAAAGGCTTACTTCGACCACGTTTACCATTGGAAGCATTTTAATTAACAATTTTAATATCAAATAACAATTCGCAACAATTAATAACACTGAACAATAAATAACAAGAATGAACCACGAATAAAATCAATTAATTATCAAACTAAAACCAAATAGACCAGCCCTCACAACAATAAACAAAGTAAATCATTATTATTTACTTGACTTCAGCATTGACTTTCGATTGTAAATATATTTTCATCTTCAAAATGTAACGAACCTCTTTTTGCTGATTGTACAAGGAAATTTAAATTTCGAGTTTAGAATTTCTGTAAATATATAAATACTACTACAAACGCAAAAACGTCTCGAAGTTTATTTACTTACTCTTTTTCAACGATGATAAATCCCTATGGGAACTTGTAACCACGGAGGAAATGCAGTGGGGCATGTGAGATTCGCCACGTTAAGATGGCACTAGAGCCCCTGCTAAACTAGGTACTATTTCCACCCGAGTCGGACATACCGACTAAAGCTCTTCAGCGTTCGTCCAGGCGTCTTATATCTGAAGCAATTCTGGTGTGTACTCACCGGATCATTCTTAAGTATAAGACTAGTTGCAACCGGCATAAGCACAGAACCAACGCTGCCAGCGAAGTTTGTTAGAGAGAGCAATACGCCGGCAAAGTGCGGCGACAAGTCCAAATGATTCACCTGAAGAGAATGTTAGAAAGAAAGAATTGTTTTATTTAGGACAAATAAACACTTTAACAATACTGAGAAAAATAAAATAAATGCATCAATATAAGTCCTAAAATTGGACCCAGACTCAGCGTAATGCTAGCCGTTAAGACCAGCGCTGTTCTTCCGCCTGGGACAAGCAGGAGTCACAGAGAACAATACAACACAAATAATATATAAGATTGGTTCAGTTTAATAATTATAAAAATAAAACGGGTTATTAGGCAAATGTGCATCAAAATATAAATAATAAACATATATAGATTTACGATAAAAGTGTAAGAGACATTTTTTGTAGAGCGTTCAATTTCCTACAAAAACATGTATTGAATTTTGCTGCTAAATCAATTACTAACGGAGATATGAATATTTTCTATTGGACTGAGAAAAAAATAAAAAACTGCGATGCGGAGGATCTTCCTATTAAAATTAAAAGGTCGTTTTGGTGAGAATTTTTTTAAGGTGTCTAGCAACCTATTTTTCGTGACACTTGTAAAAAAAAAGATTTGTTTGACCCACTCTAATATACATAGATATATAAACATAGTGATGAAGAGTGCGCTATGGTGTTATAGTTGTAATGTAAGGCTCTTGAATAAATGTAACTTCAATCTTAAACTGACTTTCTATTTACACTTTAGTAAGTATCTTTTTGTCGTACAAAATGGCCTCCACTTAACTGAATTCAAAACCCGTGTATTTTTTACATTTATGAATTCCCACCAATGACAGCGAGTTTTATACACATCTCTCATTGGTTAGTCGTATCCTTACGTCCTGGCTAACATAGACATATAGGCATTGATTAAAAATAACAAAAGTAGATTATTATGTAATTGATAAATTAAATTGAATTAAATAAATAAGAAAATTAAAATAGATAATTATATATAATTTATTTTATGATTACAAATTATGATTAAACGTGAATAGTAAACATAGCGTAGATCAAAAGAATGTCGTTGCTATGTTTTCATAAGGTAGCACCTGTCAAACGTCAAAAGCCAAATGCCAAAAGATTGACCTTGAACTTGACCTACTTTTGTTTATGAGAATTAGATTAAAATACAAGTTTTATCTATTGCGAATTAATAGAAATAAAATGAAATCTAAGAAATAATAATAATAAGCAAATAATTGAGTTGGAAACCCGAGCGTGTGGTGACCAGGATCATGGTATATTTTAAGCAAATATAATACAAGACCATCTACAACTAAACGTAGTAAGTGCATCCACTACAGTGAGATAATTGAACAACAAAAACAAGTAAATGAAATAAACGGATTATTGTTAATGTTATCATATTAGTAACACGGTCATATAGCACTTGTATCATGCCTTAAGTTACATTGTGCGTTTTGATGTTCACAAAGGAATTTCTCTAGTGTGACCCTAAAGAGTGACACTGATGAGGCGTTTTGCTCCTCCGTCTCAAAGGAAGATCTTCCAGCGAGGTTAGTGTTGTTCCTTGCAGGCCTAAGCCCATATGTTATTTTTTGAAAATTTGTATATATTATTCGTATGTTTCGGGAAACGTTTGCGACCTTAATTGTTGCACAGCGCCATCTATTGAATTTTAAGTTTTCCACTACAATATTATACAATTCTAAACATGCCGTGTCTGTAGATTAGAAGGAAAGAAAGAAAATAATAGGTTGGGGAAAAAGTCTTTTCGCATATAGTATGTATGAACTTGTAATAAAATCTCTTTGGCTATACCATTTGTATCTGGCTGGTTTTGGTAACATTAAAAAGTTTTAATTTTAAAGAAGAAATTTTCCAAATTTAAATTAGGAAAATGTGTGATTTTCATTTGTTTTTCTTATTGTTAAAATGAGTGAAACTATTGAAAAAATTCGATACATTTTAAAATTTTACTACGAAAAAGGTAAAAATGCAACATAATACGCGAAAAAAAAATGTAATGTTTATAGACCTAATGCAGTATCTGTGAGAGTAGCGCAAATTTGGTTTAAGCGTTTTCAATCCGGAAATTTTGATATCAAAGATGCACGTCGCTCTGGTCGCCCTGGTCGCCCTGTTACGGACAAAATTGATGCCATTCTTGAAAAAGTGAAGCATGATCGGCATATTAATAGTTACGATGTAGCTGGAGAACTGGGAATTGATCACAAAACGGTTGTGGTGCATTTGAAAAAAGCTGGGTACACAGAAAAAGCTCGATATTTGGGTGCCTCATGAGCTCACTGAAAGAAACCCAACGAACCGTGTACTCATTTGTGATTCTTTATTACGACGTAATGAAACCGAACCATTTTTGAAGAAGCTGATAACTGGTGATAAAAAGTTGATCACGTACGACAAGAATGTGTGAAAAAGATCGTGGTTAAAGGCCGGTCAAGCTTCACAGACTGTGGCGAAACCCAGGTTAACTCGCAACAAGGTGATGCTGTGTGTATGGTGGGATTGGAAGGGCATTATTCTCTATGAGCTGTTACCGCCAGGCAGGACCATCGATTCTGAACTGTACTGCAAACAACTGATGAGATTAAAGCAAAAAGTTGAGAGAAAGCGGCCGGAATTAATCAACAGAAGGGTTGTGGTTTTTCACCATCATAACGCTAGACCTCACACATCTTTAGCCACTCAGCAAAAATTACGAGAGTTTGACTAGGAGGTGTTAATGCATCCGCCGTATAGTCCTGACCTTGCACCTTCAGATATTCACCTGTTTCAGTCTCTGCAGCATTCCTTAGGCAGCGTCAGGTTAACATCACGAGAGGACTGCCAAAACCACTTGTCGCAGTTTTTTGATCAGAAGCCCCAAAATTTTTATAGCAATGGGATCATGTCCCTACCTACAAGATGGCAAAAAGTTATCCAACAAAATGGCACCTACATACTTTAGTCAAATGTAAATAAACTTTATAAAAAAACCTTTTGAATTTTTATATAAAATGCGAAGAAACTTTTTCCCCAACCTAATATTTATTTCCAATTGCGACACACAATACAAGCAGATTAGAAAATATATTACATACAAAAAATTAATGCCGCAATTCAGGAAATGAGGTTGGCACTCAGTGTTTTGCTGTGCCGAAACATATTCAGACACAACACTGGTTTTCAAACCCCAAGTATGTGAGAAATCTTAAACTATTACATGAATAAAAATAAAAACAAGAATGATACAATATTATATCCTAATAAAACAAAGATTAAAGCTATTAAAAAAAAAACTGGAATAGACTACATAAACGATGGAGAACACGATACAATTATTTATAGAATTCTTGTCTGTTTGTTCAGGATTCACGTGAAAACTACTGGGCCGATTTCCATATGGTTTTCACTGATCGACAGCTAATACTTTACGCTACTTTTTACTCCCGCGGGATTTTTTCTGGGAATGATTTAAAATGGTCAGTTTAAAAAAATTCGAATTGAAATGAGATTTTTTTATGTATTTTTATGTAATAGTGTGTGATATTTATTATCCCGGGAATACCACGGGAATTTTTCCGGGAGCAGTTTGTAGCTGTTTGGGTGTATAATAATTAGTCTTAGTCCGTCACAGTTTTCACTAGAACGATAGCTTACATACTTTTTTAAATGCAGTGGGTCTTTGTGTCACGGAAATCCCATGGAAATGTTTGTGCAGATTGACAGCAACTTAAGGAGAGTATCGTATTGTACACAAAATATTTCTCTCATCAACCTACGCTCTGAGAGCTATTCTATCTGTTACAATATGTATTCTTTTCATTAGACTAGTTGTTTTCTTTTTGTTTCATGCTTAAATATAACAACAGGTCGCATCTTACACCAAGGGCTGGCCACGCCGTCAGTGAATTGGAGTCATTCCGTCAGGACGCCTAACATCGTCACGTGCAATACCGTTCGGCTCCAATAAAGCCGGCGCGTTCGCGGTGGCAAGTGCCCTTCGTAAGACATCATTCAAGGCAACGTGGCGAGACCATCTACCGGCACGACGGCGATAAGAAAGAGTGTGGTAGGATAATTACCATAAATCCAGCAGATGTGAATCCACTCAACGACAGAACAGCTATCAAGGTGACGATGGCGATATTTTTGTGGTCTGGACCGAGGAAAGCTAGAAGTATCATGCCTGCCCCAGAACCAAACATCGCTGCAAAACAGAAAAAGGAGTTAGATGACCTGAAAGAAAACGCCTGTGGCGACAACACTTTCCATTGTATCGTTACGAGCTACAGGACTCGAATTAAAAAATGGCGTTGGAACTACTATAGAATTTATTAGAACTGTACAAACACGTATGAAACAAATACAAATAAAACTGGATGCAACCAGTTCACACTGCAGCACTATTCAATACAATTCGAACGCGCAAAGTCCGTCGTCTATATCGCTAATCGAGAGTACTACAAACGTCTTATTCATCTCGTAGTCGTCGCTTGACTGCCCGCCCCTCCATTTGGGCATCGTCTTATACTAACTACACAGTATAAAGAAATTGGCACACCTGCGAACGTCCATAAAGTCGAAAACAATAACAATAAGGATTATTATGGTTATAAAACAAGTAGAAAGATAATAGCGTGTTTTTATCAATTACAAATTCAAAACACAAAAGAATAACTAAATCCGGGAAGACAATAAGCTGCACTTACAATAGGCAGCTGTGCGCTTATCTTTGACGGCATATTAACAGTATTATTTTTATAAATACAGGAGTATAAAATACAGTCAATGCTGCTATTAGACGAGATTTATGATCGAATCAGTTCCGTTAAAAGCCACAGACTAAAAAAAATGTATTCAATGACATTAAATGTATCTAATATATATAAACAGTCCCTGTCACAGTGTTTGACCGGGATGAACTCCGAAACTGCTCCACCGATTTTGATGGTTTTTTTTTATTTTGCTGGATTTGTTCCAACTTAGGACATAGGACAGGTGTCATTTTAATTTATAATAAAAAAAATGTATTTTTGTTAAACCGAGAGGTCGGTAAGTATAAGTTAATACATAAGCATCAAATAGATGGCACTGAGTTAATAATAATAATAATATAATATTTTCTGAAGTTTTCGCGACTTGTATATACAATAAAACTACGTTTTAACGAGTTTTTTTAGCGCGGTAATTTATTTGATTTTATTTATTCCTGTGTTGACACTTGACATCTTTGTCTTCCGTGATCGCGGCCACTGAAAAGTGGCCAAAACGTCGGAATACCCAAAATTTAGACATTAGCACCAACTTCCACTAATGTTAACGAAATTGTGTAGTGTTCTGTCTCTTATAAGTATTTATTATGGTGACTTACCAATGGATGTGAATATTTTTCTACAAGCAGTGACAGATAACAGTCCCCTGTTGTAAATCTTCTCACAGATAGTTGCCGATGAGACGGATCCCAGCCACATCCCAACGAAGGGAAGAGCAGACAATATGGCACTCTACAAATTATAAACCAAATCAATAGGACTCCTCTAAAACTAGACGTAAAAAATTATAATAATAAAAAACAATTACATATACTATACTAGGATATGCGGACGAATTCATCCAGGCTTGGCTTGTATTCCCGCGGGATTCCCGGGACGCAAAGTATTACAGCATTTAAAAATGAATATAAGCTATCGTTTTAGTGGAAACTGTTTCGGAACAAGCTTATTTTCAAGCATCCGAATACTATCAAGACTTTCTCGGGAAAATTCCCACGGGATTCCCAGGATAAGAAATACCACACATTTTATTATATAAAATTTGCTATCGATCAGTGAAAATCACATTGGTATTAGATATTTTTTAATCTGGCCATTTTAAATCATTTTCAGAAAAAATCCAGAGAGATTTCCAGCATAAAAAGTAATGCAGATTTTAAGTCTAAGAATTTGCTGTCGATCAGCGAAAACCGCGTAGGAATTGGCCCAGTAGCTTTTACGTGAATCCCAAACAAACAGACAAGAAGTCTAAAAAAACGCATCGTGTTTCCCGTCGTTTCTATAGTCTATTCTCGTTGTTTTTTTAATAGCTTCAATGTACAGACACGACATATTTAGATTTTTATAATATTATAGATGAGTCCCTAATTGCTTTCATAGGGAACGTTCCCAAAACTTTAATTTTAAATTGTAAATATAGTTTCGTTAAACGTAACTTTTTCTTTTTCATTATACATAAAATGTATGTAGTACATTGTAACTGTTTAATTTTAATTTAATTCCAAAATAAACATTTTGTGATTAATGCAAGTATGTTTTTTTTATTTACACAAACGGATCACCTGATGGAAAGCGTTTACCATCGCCTATAGGAATTTGTAACACCAAAGCTGTTACCGATGTACTGCCGTTCTCTAAAGGGAGACTAGAACTTGGCTACTAATGCCGGAACGCAACTGAAGGTTGGTACCTATGATAAATTAAAACAGTAAATAGAATATAGAGCCTAAGTCACCGTCTTTTACTGGTATGATATCTAGAAAATTGGTAACGTATGTTTCTCTTAAGAGAAATAATTGCAAAACCTAAGTAGTAATCGCTCCAGGTGCTGGGATATAAAGACTAATTAGAAGTATAGCATATAATATAAAAGAAGAAAAAATAAAGTCAAATATATGATATGCAGACGACGGCGTTCTATCCAAGTTGACTCCTGACTATGCTATTAACCACAGCCAGAAGCGAGCGGTGGTGTCCAGTAACGTAAATCCCAAACACGAAAGTATAACAGATATTGTGAAGTAGCTGATCATAACATCTACCAAATGGTTGTGAATTTGGAAGATTTACGTACATTTTTCAATGAAATTTGCATTGCTCTCTCCAGATAAGTGGGTAGGTCTACGAAGAACAAAGTGAAAGACACTGCTGATCCAACGTGAGCTGACACAATCGCCCATAGCGGCATGGTCTTAAATATTTCTTTCCAAGGTATGGAACGCTTTACCTGGAACCAAAAACAGATCAATTCATATTCATAAGCTAATACATTTACTAAATTAGTATGGTTATTATTAAAGTCAAAGTCAAAGTAATTTATTTGTTAGAAACATGGACATTTTTGCAGATGTTATGCTAAGTGTGAAGTTACATGTTTCTCCTAGACAGACATACATTTTTTTTGTAGTTTTTGTTACAAGCGGTTTGTAGTCCTTATGACTACATATATATATGATGATTATATTATTGGTTATATTATTATTATCAACCGTATAAAATGCCATGCGTATCAGCCACTCTGCTACTTTTATTTTAAAACATTTTAAGGGGAGTGACTTAAAATTTTATATTATTATAATGTTAATTTCACTTCCATAGGAGGGGTTAGTTTATAATACCGACAGTAAATTTAATCAAATTAATTAATGAATCAGTGATTTTGAACTTTACTAGCCCTTATCAATCCATGTGCGCGCTGTTTACGTTTACCCTTGATAATTCCACCTACTAGTCTCAGCTGGAAGAATACTACTGGTCCAAATTAGTCAACATTATTGTGAGTTTGGGTCCCATTTTAGGACTATTTTTATTTGGTTTAAAGACTATTCTAATGACAACGGTCTTATATAAAACATTTCATTCTATCGTTCTTACCTCTCCACCTCCATTGCTATATAAACCCATTTCAATATAGAACTTTTCATCTTCCGACATCAAGAAGTGCTCCGTAGGAGAGCTGGCAGCAAACCAATACCATAAAGCAGCTGTTGCGAACATTAATGCCGATATGCTGTAGAAGATCAGTTTCCAGCCAAGAACCGTTTCAGCTAATAGGCCTGATACAGGCATAGCTATGATGGTTCCTATTGTTGACCCTAGAAAGTAAATAATCCTTAATATAGTTTCAGAAGACAAGTGCAAACCTCGCAAAAGTACGCAGGAAGGATTAGTTAAATTCAAATTTGTTAAACTATATGATACTTTAACACAGAATTGAGTACTTTTTAGACAAAAGTATTTGAACACAAGATGTTTTGTGTTAATAGTTACAATACATCTTAGACATGCAATGTTGTATTACAGTAATGCACATTACAGTATTTTATTTTGAAATATTTTGTAATTACATAACAAAATATTTCAGAATGTTAATAAAATATTGCATTCATATTTTGATATTCAATTATTAAATTATAAAATATTGTTTTGTCAGTTTCATATTCATTTACTGATAATAATTATTCTTTATTCTAATGTTCGTTAGTGACGTTTCAAAAAATACTAGAGGCTGCTATATTAAAGTTTCTGGAACGGTATTCTATGCAATAGATACTTTTGCACGTCATGGTTGTTTTTGAGGAGCAAATACAGCGTTTATGTTGATTTTGTCTGCCACTAATTAAATTTCTACTAACCCACTTACATTCGCCCAGTGGAGCATTCTATAGTGTGTATTTCTCTTAAGCATAGAACCAAAAATAAGAATATTCGTAAAAGAATCAAAGGTAACCAATATAAGTCGTAAAATTAATAAGCTGAATTGGGCCGGTCACATCTGTCGAAGGAACAATGGCTGATAGAGCAGAATAGTTAAATATCAGAGACCACGTTTTGGCAAACGTATTGTAAGACGCTCCCTACTTCATTGGACTGAGGAACTGCATAAGAACTCCGGTGGATGTTAAGGAAAGCGGAAGACCAGGATGGCACAAAGTTCGGGAGGCTTACGTTCAGCAGCGGACATCGATTGGCTGAAGAGAATGATACTTACCACTATATACCACTCCAGTGAAAGTAGTCCTTTCATTTATCGGTAGCCACCTTCCTAGTAAAGTGTGACTAGCGGGGAAAAGGCAAGCCTGAGTTAATCCCATTAATACACGGCAAACGCAAACCATAATCCATCCACCCTGAAAATTTCCAAAAAGAATAAATAATATTTATTTTATAGCTGGAATACGGCAGACAGGCAGACGGCTCATCTGATGGAAAGTGGTAACCGTCATCTATGGACGTTTGCAATACCAGAGACATCACTAACGCGCTGCCTGCATCGAAAAAAAATTGATGACATCCAGTTTAAAAATACTCCATATTGTAGCGCTGTAGGAAAACCATAGCTGGGAGCTCATTCCAAATCCCTACGATGCGCCAGAGAAACGTTTTAGAAAACCGTTGCGTATAAGAACGAAGCGGCTCAAGGAAGTGGGGATGAACGCCCAGCTCATAGCGAATAGTACAGTGGTAGAAAGAAGGATGAAGGCACCATTCTGAATAGGTCTTCGGAACATTCTCCATTATACAGGCGGTAGAGTACTAAGAGAGATGCGAAGTCTAGCCGAATGTTCTTTCTTTTCTGCTAAATTTCATCTAGACATAATATATTTTTTTAATATTTTTGTCATAACATCGACAGATGAATATGATTATCTAAAATATAAAATTCTAAACATGCCGTGTCTGGTCATTGAAGCTATTAAAGAAAAAAACGACTGAAATCTTGAACTAATATATCAAGCTGAAGAGTTTGTTTGTTTGCTAATCTCGCTAATCTCAGGAACTACTGGTCTGGTTTGAAAAATTCTTTCAGTGTTAGATAGCTCATTTATCGAGGAAGGCTATATATCATTACGCTAAGACCAATAGGAACGTAGCACCAATGAAGAATGTTTCAAAATCGGGGTTTTATTTTAAATTCCACGAGGACACGATGTATTTTTTTAGATTTCTTGTCTGTGATCCCGTGGGAATTTTTCTGAAAATGATTGAAAATGGCCATATTGAAAAAATAATCGAATTCTAATGTCTTTTTTACAGTGATCGATAGCAAATTTTATGTAATAAAATGTGTGATACTTTTGAGCCTGGAAGCGGTTTGTAGTTGTTTGGGTGCATAAAAATTAGCTTATAACTACCTCTATAAATGTGTCAGACAGTTTTCACTAAAGCAATACCTTACATACTTTTTTTAAATGCAGCGATACTTTGGTCCCAGGAATCTCGCGGGAATTTCCAGTCAAGCGTGAATGAAGTCGCGGGCATATCCTAATTATATTATAAGGGTCGCATTTTTGCCAAAATTACTAGACTAGCTAGACTAGTTTATTTTAGTTATTTTCATAGTGTCATGTCCTATGGTATCTTACTTTGGGGCAACGCTGTTGACTTAGAGACGATATTTGTTTTACAAAAAAGAGCCGTAAGATCAATTTACAACCTCGGCCCTCGGGAGTCTCTTAGGGAACGCTTTAAGGAAATCGGTATTATGACGGTCGCCTGCCAATATATTTTTAATAATATAATTTATATTCCTAATAATTTGAGTGTCTACAAGCAGTACAAGGATGTTCACAATTTCAACACCAGGCATTGTAATAGACTGATATTGCCATCTTTTAGATTACAAAATGTATTGTCCTCTTTCTTGGAGGTTGGAATACGCTTCTTCAATAAGATTCCGAGTGAAATGTTAGATCGGCCTTTCACTAAATTAAAAAGTATCTTGCTAAAAAAGGGATACTACACTATTGAAGAATACTTAAATGACAAAACTTCATTTGAATAGCAGCTCTCTCCAACCTCTTATATTGTATTTTGTATGAGTATAACGTTTTTATCTTGCCATACTTGTAAGGAATACATGGATATTTTTGCAGCAAAAAAAAAATTTAGTTCGTCATGTCTTTATATTTATAACTATAATAATATTTTCTATCCTTTAATTGTGTTTCTGTCTTATTGAATATGCACTGTTTGCTACAACTGCATTAATTCTTCAAAAGTCATCTTGTAACATACTTCTGTATAAAACTTATTAAAAAAAAAGAACTTGAGATAAAAAATTTAATAAGAAATATAAAGAAAAACAATATTTAGCTAGACGTGTTGCTGGGGAGTTTCTTGCCACTTCTTCTCCTTAACAGCAATAACACGTTGCGAAGTGGTGTACATAGAATAGGAAGTAAAATTAAATTTCAACCTATATGTATGACCTTCAAAAAGTGTTCTCCAGTGGAACTTATTTTGAATAAAAACTTTTGAATTTGAATTTGAAATTTGAACTACGAGAATGACTAAAAGTCGACTTGGTAGTGTCGTGCTGGAATCGCTGTTATAACTACAGTTCGGTTGGTGTGATACCATCCCATCTACTCTATCCTAAAGACTGGCTTAGCCGCTGGTGTTTCATGAGTCTATGAGCGACAGTAACCATTATCTATTAGGTAAGCCGTCTGTCATCTTGACAGTTTCGCAATAAAAAATCAATATATGTAATTCACAAAGCCTAGAAGTGAATATTTTTTTTATTTCTCATATTTTGAATGTGTGCTTGGAGTTGCCTGATCACAGGGATGAAAATAGTACTTTTCGTCCCTAGGAAACGAGTTTTCCTACTGTCAAAAAATTTAAAAGCTATGCGAACCCTAGACAATACATGCGATTCATGTCCCAAATTTTTTACAGCCACTGTTAAATCGCAGCATAAATTAGAATAAAAAATTTCAATAATTTTTTGACATCATTTTATACTTATGAACTGATTTTCACTAAATAGTTATTTAATTTATATAAATTTGAGCTAAATATTTACTATCATCAGTGACAAAAAAATACTGGCTGGTAATATGTCACAGAAAAACAAATTTACTCGAGGTTTACATGTGACGTAGTAAATGAGTTCATCAGATTTCGAAATGGATTTGACGCATGATTTCATTAGATAAGTAGTTGTTTGTTTAACTAATCAGTTTTTATTTACTTTCCTCATATTCGAAATGAAAATCAGAGTGTTTCAAAGGCATATTTAGGCACTCAAACGATTAGCATCCTCGCTACGATCGAGCGCTAACCCATCTCATGCCTAAATAGGTCACTTTTACCTCTTGTGTAACAATCTACTACTAAATGGTACTTACAAAATGAGCAACAGTCGGTAAAAGAACACAAAGCATGGCGTTTGTTAATAAAGCAACTAGTAGAATGGGTTTCCCTCCGTACTTCTTGGCCAAGATACCAGCTGGGATCTGCATGGTCATGTAGCCCCAGAAGAACGAGGACAGAATCAAACCTTGAGTCTTTTTGTCCCATTCGTAGATCTGGAAATAATAAGTGACATCAAAACATTTCGGGTCCTTGGAAATTTTACTACTTTTGAAAACCAATTTAATACATACATATAATAAATGTGTAAACGGTTCGAGTTTGTACAATGGGTTTAAAAATGGGAAAAAATCAGGGAGGCTAATTCGGACCAGCAGATTCCGAAAATATAATTTTTAGAATCTTTGTCTGTTAAAGCATCATGTGAAAACTATTGAACAGCTTTAAATGAAACTGTACATAGAGTTATCTTATATCCCAAGGCGTAACTTAGGATACGTTTTATCCCAACAAATGACGTCGTTTCCGTGGGATAGAGAAAAACAGCGTAAAAGATAGTGCTGCGGTCGCATCTTTTTTGGAAACTACTAAATGTATATGATTAAAACTCGACATAGTGCTGGCTTATAACCCGAATTAATACTTAGGATACATTTTATCCCGACAAATGACATCGTTTCTTTAAAATAGACAGATTAGCAAAACAGATGGCGCTGCAATTGCGATGTATAATCATCGCTATAATTCTATAACAAATACGTTGTCAGGTTGCCCACATGTCATTCATTACCTATTAGGTACTTCAAATCAGATTGGTTGCGACTTCTCTTTATGTCTTGCTATGCAGTTGTCTACACTATATTGATTTAGTTTATTTAGTAGTCTGTGGTTTCTTTGTAATTGTAATGAATTAAGAGTTTTGGCGGGAACTGAAAGGAGACGTTGTGCTGTGCAGTTTTATTTTCTAAAAATGTCTAAAATTACTGTAAAATGAACAATAGTTGTAGGATATTGATAGTTTTTGATTAGTAATTATGTGTTTTTGTGAGAAATGTGAACTGTATAGCCAAATGTGGCCTTTCGAGTTGTCACAAGAACTCCGTCGGATGGCGTCGATTGTAGCCTACAATACAATTGCGCCTGGCTTAAAGGCCTAGTCGCCAAGCCATGAACATAAAAAAAATGTAATGAATTAAGGGGTTTTTGGCGTGAACTGAAAGTAGATGTAGTCCTGTGCAGTTTTATTTTTTAAACATGTGTAAAATTACTCTAAAATGAACAATAGTTTTACAATAGTAATTATGCGTTTTGTGAGAAATGTGAACTGTATAGTCGAATGTGGCCTTTTGAGTTGTCACAATAACTCCATTGAATGGCACCAGCTGATAACCTACAGTTCAGCTGTGCTACACATAGGATTAAAAAAATGAAGAAATTACATTATAATCTAAGATCTGGCTCAAACGCCTAGCTGCCAAGCGATAAACCTAAAAAATAATAATGTAAAGAATTAAACAAGAAACTAAGGCATTGAAGGTTTGTGTATATAAAACATTTAATTCAATCTTTATGTACGTTACATAGAGCTACTACTTAGGATTTTTCACGGGGCGTAGCCGCAGGGAAAACTCTAGTATTAACTAGAATAATAGTTTCACTTTAAAGATTCTTAATAAATTAATACTAGTCATGATGACCAGGACTTGTAGTCATGATTTAAAAGATGGGCATTGAAAAATGGCGCTGTGTCGGACTACGATCCAACGCAGCAAAATGCTGAGTGCCAACCTCATTTCCAAATTGCGGCATACATTTTTTGTATACACTCTATACTAGCTCTATGTAACTCATATGAAAATTTAATAAAAAAAAATTATATTGTTACGAGCTACAGGACTCGAATTAAAAATGCCGTTGGAACTACTATAGAATTTATTTGAACTATACAAACACGTATAAAATAAATATAAATAAATCTGGAAGCAACCAGTTCACACTGCACGATTCAATACAATTCGACCGCGCAAAGTCCGTCGTTTATATCGCTAATCGAGAGTACTAGAACACGTCTTACTCGCTTCGTAGTCGTCGCTTGACTGTCGCTGCCCTCCATTCGGGCCTCGTCTTATACTAACTACACAGTACAAAGAAATTAGAGGCGCACACAAGGTTTCTAAGAAATTTAATTTGCACACCTGCGAACGTCCACAAAGTCGAATACAATAGGGATTATATAGTTCGACGCTAATGATGGTTATGGTTATAAAACAAGTAAAAAGACAATAGCATGTTTTTCTTAACTACAAATTCAAAAGTCAAAGGATTCCTTAATCCGGCTGAAGGACAATAAGCTGCGCGGCTTATCTTTGACGGCATGTAACAATGTATATACTTATATTGTACGGTTCAAAGTACAGTGTTTTGCTGACGCTGCGGCCTAGTTTAGGCTACTTTAATATTATAACATTAGCATAAATAATGCTCACAAATACTTTGCGATTGAGTTGCTAACAAGTTGCAATCAAGTTGCTACGAGCTGCTATTAGTCGTAACATACGACTTCAACTACCACTAACTTGAACCCGGGGATCAGCATCCAAGCCCAAGTACTACGAGAATAAATCCCTGAAAGCAACAAGGTGTATTTTTTTCATCCTACTACAAGAAAGCACCAGCACTCCACCGACTACTGCCAGCATCCACCACAACAAGCAAGAACAAGTGTACAAACTGTACATATATAATGGTGAAAATCGCTTATAAATCTTACCTACATTATTAACAATTAATGACGATATCACATCACAAATGAGGCATTAAAGTCATCGCTACAACTGTGTGAAACGGTCAATAACTATAACATTATTTCAGATGAAAAACTGGCATAAACTAAAATGATGAATGAACTAAGATGGCCTTTTTATGTTTTAAAATAAATGAAAACACTTTATTGTTCACCAAAATTAAAACTACGTTCTTAAAAAACTGGATACAATAAATGTTACAAAGCGCGGCCTTATCGCTTAAAGTGATCTCTTCCAGGCAACCCCCTAAACTAAGGAAAATATTAAAACTTGACAGTGGTGGTGTAGAAATTATTTATTTAGGTTTATGGCTTGGCAGCTAGGCCTTTAAGCCAGATCTTAGATTATAATATAGTTTCTTCATTTTCTTATGCCTATGTATAGTTTAGCTGAGCTGTAGGTTATCAACTGAAGCCATTCAACGGAGTTCTTGTGACAACTCAAAAGGCCACGTTTGACTATACAGTTCACATTTCTCACAAAACACATAATTACTACTCAAAAACTATCAATATCCTACAAACTATTGTTCATTTTAGAGTAATTTTAGACATTTTTAGAAAATAAAACTGAACAGCACAACATCTCCTTTCAGTTACCGCCAAAAACTCGGTGGTGTAGAAAATAAATAATATAAAACAGGCAATAAAGAATAGACCATAAAGAATGTATAATAACAGACAAAGGAACTATAAATACCTATGGATGGTAAACTAATAGTAGAGGAGACGCTAAAGATCGACCTTCAACCATCTGACAACCAGATGGGACATATTTTATATCAAATTATATTGATTTGCCAACCCGTCTATGATAGCCTGCCAATCGAAAAGTGTTCATGGCTATTTTTGAAGTCGTCAAAGCATAGCAATCATATTTGATGAACGGTTTTTTGGAAGCAAGCCTATACGCTTATTTTTGTAATTAAATTGTCTTTCTTATGATAGATAACATTTTTTTTTAGTTTACAGAACGGTGTAGTCACCTATATTGACTATATTGCCAGGTAGCGATGACCAGAAATAAGTAGGCAAACCTATTACGGCATATTCTTCATATTATACAGTCGGTAGAATACGCAGAGAGATGCGATACAATTTCTCACTATCAAATTGACAATGAAATTAAACTGTTAACATAACCAATATAGTATTATCTATGATCATAACGTCTCCTGATATGAGATACTAGATACGTGAGACAACAAAGACTTTATAATTACGTAAAAAATTTCCAATTAACTGTTCTTAATCATATGACTCAAATTTATCTTAAACAAAGAAAAATAATTGCTTGTTATATCTTACGTAAACAAAGTGCTATAGTAAAAAAATCCATAGCAACCAGTAAATTTCCAAGCATTCTGTAGGTTTTTGTAGAAGTGACGAACATCCGCTGCTTTTATCAATTGGTTGCTAAACCGTCAAAAAAGAGTTCAATCAAAAACGCACTGGCTCCTTTAAAAACAATTAAACCATTTACATTTGCTTTAATTGATAGTTCCTGTGGCCTATTCACCTCTCCTTCCTATCCCATCACCCATCTCATCTCCATTATGGCAGACGTCCTAAAGTAATATCTGCCGTTAATCTAAAAGGCAGTGCGCTAAACCTTGTTCATAGATTTAAATATCTTGGCCACTATGTTAAGGAAGACCTCAAGGACTCTCAAAATTTTGAGGGTGTGTGGAACAAACTGACCCCAGATTCAGATTCAACGCATCAAAATACATAATAATACGGTCTAGTTAAAAGTAGAGACCACTTTTTAACTTTTGTGGGCCGTTGTCCTTAAAAATGGGCTGTGAAATTACATTGTATATCCCAAAGCCAAGCACTCGTGCTATTGCTAATACACATACAAGGGTCAATTTAGAGCTAATCTTAGATACCCAAAAGATAGTAAAAAAAGGAAAGTTCATTGAAAAAGTTGACCATGTCAGGTCAACCGAACCCAGAGGCTCCAAACATTATGTGAAATTTTCAAGTCACTCCATTGATTACTTTTCGACTTTAGCGGACACAAAAATACAGAAGCTGATATTAATAAAGATAGTAACTTACTTCAACATTGGAGTCATTACGACGCGCGCTGTCTGTCATAGCCAAGATGGCAACACCCAGACTACTCCGTGCGACGAATAGAGCGATCATGCAAAAACACATGCACAGCATCTGCACATGACGAACGCCGAAGCCGAAATCTGTAAAGCAACACACATTAAACAAATAAATCATATAGGCATATGTATGCAAGCACGTATGTAGAACCAACTACCAAAATGGCGTTCAAATGGTGCTAAAAAAATATAAAATCGGTTTCCATCTTTCGTCATCTTGATAATTTTTAATTTTCATATAATGCTGTCATGACCGAACACACTTAAATTATCAATGTGGATCAATTATTAACACAGTATTGAACCATTTTTTTTTGTTGACGCAGGGGGAATGTGTTTTCTTATGACCCTGTCCTCAGGCCTGGGAGGAAGGCTCACCGAGGGATGTGTGGGACTGTTGATCGGCCGAATGCCCCCATGGCCTCCATGCAGAGGACAGGGGGATAGTCGGCCGTCAAACTACCCACTAAACCTAACTTGCGCCCCTAGCTCACACGCTTTTACGGGGCGCGACAGGAACTAGACCAATAGGTACTGCATCTGTGACGCCCCAACGTTTGTCAACAAACTCAGGGTGATCTGCGGGGAAGGACACCCCCTTCAACAACGGGGGGGGGGGGGCAAGTCTGAGGGATCCCCCACTCGTCCACGCGGCCCCCTGTGCTAGAATCATGGAGGGAGGAGAGTTTGTGCGTAGCGACGCCTCCGACCCCGGAGCCGCTTTCTGCCGACAGGGTCCTCATACGCACTCTCCTCCCTTTGCCTCTCTGATGCCTCTTTCTGGGTCATGACCGACTCACAGAAGGAGGCAACCTCGGACCAACACCTTTTGCTAGAGAGCATGGCTTTCACCATGTTCTCCAGTGACCTCACCGGACCGACGATGTTCCCCATTTCGGACCTCTGTGGTCCCCAGGTGGCGCACTCCGTAAGAGTATGGAGGGCCGTATTCAAGAGTGCGCCGCACTCGTGGCACTCATGAGTGGGCTCCCGCCCTGCTATACGGTACAGATACTTA
The DNA here is from genome assembly GCA_039645545.1 of Dendrolimus houi. Taxonomy (NCBI): domain Eukaryota; kingdom Metazoa; phylum Arthropoda; class Insecta; order Lepidoptera; family Lasiocampidae; genus Dendrolimus; species Dendrolimus houi. The sequence continues at coordinate 23,319,692 of CM077122.1, forward strand.
CCAAAGCAGCCGTGCCTGGTAAATATCTGTACCATCCTGAACGTGGGTCCCAGCTTCCACCGTCTCCGTGCCAGCGACTGGGGACTCCAGGTCCCTTTTCCACCTTTCGTGTAACTTTCCTCACTTCTGCCGGGCTCAACCAGCTTTCTCGTTCTCGTACGTCCTGCCGGAAGTGGTGCACTTCTGCGAGCACCTCCACCTGGAGTTCCCAGGGTAGATCACTCGCAAGAAGTGTCGCCGAACACAGTATTGGACCAAGGCTAAGCTGACTCAAATACAGAGGCCAGTGATATGGCAACCCCATAAACAAAAGAGAAAGTTAATAAGTTAATAACAACTTTTAATAAAACGATCCTTCAAAATCTGCAAATTTGTCTCTAAGGATGCAAAAGCCAACAATCGTCGTTAGCGAGCTTTATTAATTACAGACTTCAAAAAACTTCCCACTTTGAAGATCTCAAAATCCAACTTCGGCCATCACTCAGATTATTCGAGTCTCAATAGAAATAAACTTTGGGTACGTAATCGGTCGACGAATTAAACTGAGAGGCGAAATTGTGAAACTATATCCAAACCAATTAAGAAGTTTGATTGAAAGAAAATAGAATGAATTTAATACGATTAAATTTGGATAGACCCCTTATAATTAATCGCGGAGTAGTTCGGTCACGTCCCTAACTGATACGGCCAGGGATAAATTTAGGAATGGACTCTGGGTCTAATTACAAAGTCAACCTTTAGGGCTTCGATTTAAAGTGGTTTCTTAAAACCAATAGTTTTAATTAAAATAAATTATAGTAAACTCTTTATACTGTATAATATAAATCGTAAAGGATATATTACGCTAAGTATTCTGTCATTAAAATAAATTTTCATTCTGTTCATAGCGCTAAAGTCATTTGTCTACGGGATCTAACCAGAAATACTCTTGTTATTTTCATTGATTATTATTTTTTACTCACTAATAAATTGACTAACCTTGTATTTTTTTCAAATCGGTATGTTATTAGAAGTAGTCCCAATTCTATCAATACTTTAGATGAAAAATAAAAGGACATCCAAAATGTTTATAATTTTACTAATTGAACTGCTATAAATATGGAAATATAAGACATTAATTTTACTAGTGCACAACCCCATGTTATTTTATGCAATATTTGTTCGGACATAAAAGTTGATTCCTTTATGTTTATGTTATTAAAAAACGTAAGCACCAGTAAATTTACGGAACTTTCGATCTTTTAATGTATGAATTCATGGTGCTTTCAGCCTTTTGGTCGCTTCGCTAGATTCTTAAAGGTAGGCTATGAGGAATCGAGTTGTAGTCCACGCCACTGCTGTATACATACAATATTTTATAACAATAGAGTACATTATATTCGACTCAACTAAGCCAGTTTTTAGGGTTCAGTAGGCTTTTAGGCAGAACTGGAACCATTTTTACAATCTTTAAATCCTGTCTGTCCACCTGTTTGTCTGCCTATAGACGACATAGTCATTTATCTCGATAACTATTGGCTTTATATCTTAGATATATTTTGGCAGCAAACTGCTTTTGTTTAACTTTAATTGCGGCAAATAAAATAAAAAAAATAACGATTGAGTAAAAGCGTGAAAAAAAAAAAACTAGGGATTGCCAACATTTATTCTTAGCTAGACTGAAAAAAATTTAAATGTAACCTTTGAACCTTGTAACTAAGAAATCTGAAATAAACAAGGTGTAGACGCAAATGGCTGGTTTTTTTCTTGGTCTCTTATTATTTTGTCTCGATATTTATAAAATATGCCAAAAGAAAACTAAATTCCGAAGATGAAAATATTTAAAGAGATTGTAAGTTTCAAGGCATTTTCTGCTAAACACTTGATACCTTTATCGTACGTAAGCTTTTCTTCGATGAATTCGCTAGTACAATAGTTACATTTTAGCTTAATATCATTTTCACTTTGATAGGATTTAAAAACGCTGAATATATGTCTGGCAGAAGAGATCTTTGAAGTATATTTTCGTTCTCTTTAACAAAATATGAAAACAATAATGCTTTCCTAAGATTCTGTTTTAACCCTTTATCTGCATTTTATTGTAGTATTGATACTGAGCTTTCATAGATTGATCCCACTGTTTATTTAGGCCTCCATTGTGATTCTTATGGTACCATTCCATTCCAGAGCATGTTTGCGGTAAGTGCTACTAAATATAGGACTGTGTTCGCAGAAATAATCGAAAAAGAATTTGTTACTTCAATAGATGGCATTAGCGTTAGGCCACGATCTTACTGTAGTAATGTAAATTGATCGTGTTTATTGATCCTTTGGTTAGTTCTTGCATTTAGGATGGCGAGCAGGTTTTACTTGTAGTAAATACGTATCAAAGTATGCGTGAGATCATAAACAGGTACGACCGGACGGCACACACGCATCTGATCGCAGTGTCAGACACACACACTCGTAATGTGCATGTACGTATACGTTCAACTACGAGTAAAGCTCGCGCCTTTGTGGATTGCAAAAAGTATACTCACAAGGGATTTAGGAGTCAAAGTACTAGACTATTCATTTGCCATGTTTTGGAACGGAGAAAGAATACAACAACCCACCACCCGGTAGTAGGGTTTTCGCCCAACTGGTGTCCACCAGCCTTGGTCTAGAGTATGCCGCCATAACAAACTTAACTTGTGCTCCGGGATTAGTGGCCAGGTTCTAGACACCTTTAGAGAGCGGCAGCAGATTAGTAGTACCTTTGGTGTTAAAAATATCCATAGGCGATGGTAACCGCCTTCCATCAGGTGGACCGTCTGCCTGTCTGCTGAAGTCAAGCAAATAAAAAAATATTAAATATCGAATTGTCACAATTTGACCTCAAGGCTGGAGAGACATCGTTTTTATTAACCCCTGGGGAAAACACACAATTGCCGCATTCTGATGGGGAATAGAAACCCGCCAAGTTCCGATCGACGGGGAAGGCCTAAGATATCCTGGCTTAACATCGTAAGGGATGGCATGTCCCATGGTATCACAATTAGAGATACAGAAACCCGCGCGAGCTAGAGAAGATAAAGTAGGAAAACGGACTCCGGGCTTCGATACAGGCGCGCCAAACGAAATCGGGATTTAATACCTAAGACGACGACGAAGATGTATCACAGAGATGAATATGTTACGATGAATGTGTGGACACACGCGAAAAGACCTTGTCAGGAACTCTCACATTAGTGGTAGTCTTTATATTCGTGACATAGGAGACAAATTGCGACAGCTAATTCTGTGGGGAAAAAATTTCCTGCCATGCCAGGTCCCACTCGAAGGTGAAGGCCCCAGAAATGCTGGTTTGACGTCGTAAGGAATAGCCTGCCCAAAGGAATATCATTTTAAGGGGTACCAATGACCGCTCCAAGTACAAAAGTAAAATATAAGCAAGCGGACTCGAGGCTTCGATTCAGACGCTCCAATCGCAACCGGGATTTAATACTAGGATGATGATGTCGGTGAGTGAAAATGTCGGTCTCGCCTAACGTCTTCAGTGTGTGTTACGCCTTACGATATTTCTTCTAAAGGTCCAATATTGAATAAGATAGGGTTAAGTGAATTATGTTTTGTAGAACGAACCCATTAAAGGGCAAATAGCCCTTATTTCGAAGATAAATAGATAAAAGAAAATCTTTTAGCAGGAAGGTTTTTCAAACCTTTGAATTATTTAACATAATAACATTGGTGGAACATGCTGTATAATCGCCAAGCTGAGCAAAGTACGCTTATTTCTGGTTAATATACAACTGGCCACTCTGGGGCCAACCCCAAACATCCTGTATCGATCGTGTACTACCTATAATAAACTAATTCGCAGCTATCTAATATTTTGAATTTTAGTGTGTAATGAGCAGGTTTTCTTAGTGTTAGATAAATGTTTCATGTTTAAATTACATATTTATTTATCTGTGTTTGTTAGTTCTCTAGTTTAGATATCTTAATTTATTTCTATCTGTGGTGACTTGTTAATAGCGCACTATCACTAATTTGTTATTATTGTGCATAGTTGTCCAGTGGAACTTATTTTGAACAAAAAATTTTGAATTTGAATTGATTATTATAATGTGAATAGCAGATAAAAACCAAAAATAACTAAAAGTTAATGTACAACAAGACAAAAGTTTTCTAGCGAGAAAGAAACCGACTACTTAGGTAATTAAAAAGCATAAAAAAAAGTTATAAGAAATAAAGAAAGAAAAATCTTCACATAAGACATTACGCATAAATAAATACATTATAAAAATAAATAAATAAAAACTAACAAGTTACACAATGACACTTTGTAACAACCCCCTATACTTTTATATATACTACATCCTGAAGCAACTATCGCGAAGCTGTACTGAATCCAACGCAATAACAATGATCAAAATCGGTTCATAAACAAAAAAGTTATAAGAAATAAAGAAAGAAAAATCTTCACATAAGACATTACGCATAAATAAATACATTATAAAAATAAATAAATAAAAATAGACGTTTGTAACAAGTTACACAATGACACTTTTTATTATACACGAAATCTAGACAATTGAAAAATCCTGCTTATACATAACTCCGTAGATCCCAGACGAACTCTATTCAACCACCTATATAAAAGCAAACGACTATTAGCAATATGACTAACATGCTAGTCCTCGTCATTAAACCTAAAACTTTGACGCCTATATAATTTTATTATAGAGAATGATTTATCACGAGATTATTAATTAATTTGTCGAATTGAATCAAAACTGCTACTAATCTAGTGCTAGTTAAGAATTAAATAATGAATTAAATGAACCCCAAAATCTTTAAATCACGTAATTATATGATTTTATGTGAAAGTTAAAATCAACCCACAAATGTAACGATGAAACTCTAACAATACATTACTACTACTTTTGTTCTAGAACCCGCTAGTATATTTTACCAATTAAAGACGTCTATTCTCATTTAATTCCGCCCTTTTTGTCTACGCTTGAATTAAAAATTCAAAAATCAAACTAAAACTAAAGGATATTAATTATTAACAGAATCTATATTTAACTATTACTATTTAAATAATAAATAACAACACTACAACTTCGTTCGCGTAGCTCAACGGCGTACCCGGAGCTATATTTCGACCGCGTGATCCAATAATAAGAACCCGATGGATCTCAGACTACTTGACAGCGAGGCTTCGAAAGTAAAACTCGCGAACTCACGCTTCGAAAGACTGTCTAGAATTCCTCACGAGAGTCCCTGTGTAAGTCTGTCTGAAAATCTGTCAGAGTTACCCCAAACGTCTGTGTAAAAGTCTATACAGGAACCTTCGTGAATCCTCGTTGAAAGTCCCCCTTTTCGATCTACTTCGCGATTTCCTCCGATTCGATTAATCCTTCCTCTTTCCAGATCTACCTCGCGATTTACTCCGATTCGAATAATAATATCCTTTCCCGAACTACTTCGCGATTTACTCCGATCGATTAATAATATCCTTTTTCGACTGTATCGCAGGCTTTTATTCTCAAAAATCCTGCCACCACCACTTCCAATAAAGGGGTGTTCTTTCATTATTTGGACCGCCCCCTTCAGCGATCCTGATTGTTTAAGCGTTATTTGTAAATTAGACCTATTTGGCCTTAGCTTAAGAGTGTTAGTTAATTAAATATGATTGAGAAATTATCGATCAATCGATCTATATTGCAAATGCAAATATGTGTCTTAACTGTGTTACTATAAGATTCAGATCAGCTAACACTCAATAATGATCAATTCCTTAGAACCAGTAGATTCCTATCGTCATTTCTTTATGCCCTGACTATGTTTTAAAGTACGTACAATTGTAAATTAAAGTTCAATAGAATCACACGCATTATTAGTTTTGGTTTTAAACTTTAATATTTCTTACTTGTTTTCTTTAAAGTACAAAAGTTTTTATTACATAAGTACATGTTTAGTAAATTATAGTTTAAAATAAAATTCATAAGCATGGTGGATCCGTTACAACTTTCACGAAATCTAGACCCTTGTTTCTTTTGGTTCGAAGGAACTTGTTACTTGCATTTACAAAAAATAAATCAAAACTTCCTGCAGTTTTAGTATTTGTGCTTTCTATCTCGTTACAAATTACAACTTATTTTTCAATAACTTATAAATGATCTCATAGTATATGTGGATTGTAAAAATTTAAGCCGAAACAAGAGTATTTGAAGAAAAGAGACGTAATTACAATCCCTTTACATTATTATCTATATAGCATATTTTGAAATTTTGTATGCCGCATTTTCAGTCAACAAAGTTTATAGCATATTGCTATGCCGGAATTATATCCTGTTATGGGTGCACATACATAAAAATGTCTATATATATATACATATAATAAAACTATAGATTTTTTAAAAATTTTTGTTTCTCTGTTTGTACCGGCTAATCTCGGAAACGACTGGACCGATTTAAATGAAATATTGCATGGTGGTAGCTTATATCCCTGGTCACGATATAGGATACTTTTCATCCCGAAAAATTGAAGAGCTCCCGTGGGATAGTTAAAAAACCGCACCACGTGGACGAAGTTGCGGGCATGAGTATATCTATATATTTACAAAACGAATTTTGAATCTACTTCATTTTTGTAAATCAGTTAGAACGGTAAAGCAAGATCCTTCACAATGTCAGGGGATAATGGGGACGAAGGAGCTCCATTGATAAAACAATAACAGAGAGTTACAGCGTTATACAAAAAAAATAACTTTCTAAACATTAGTTAACTAAGCAACCGATTAAACCTTAAACATTATTTAAAATTTTCTTATTCATAGACAAAAAAATTACTTTCTATTTCTGAACTAAATACTACTTAACTTTTTATTCTAGCAACTTTTTGGTACAATTTGGTAGAATATGGGCGATACGAGCAATCTTACCAAAATTAAAATTAAAAAAATCTGTCTTTGTCGGCTGACACACTACGTACTCAGCACATAAGAGAGTGTTATTTATAATCTAGGTTGATGGTCACTGTGATTTTATTTTTATATTGTAAATATTTCATTGTAGGGTAGCCTTATAAATATAGGCTACCTTACCTAACCTTAGCACTAGGGCACTGAATTCGTATATATCTAATACATCTCGCTCAATAATGTATAAATCATCACCGAACTGCTAAAAAAAAACTGTTAAAAGCAACAATAGTTTTGTCCGCCATTTTGTTACTTGAGAGAGTTAAACTGGGATGAGGTTATGTAATCTGACAGCTAGTTTAAACAAAAATTAGTCAACATTTATGAATAACGATGTTATTGGTTAATAAACATTTTCAAACTACGAATCGAATTTTCAAATTATACATTTCAGTGAGCCAGGCCGACAAAGCTTAGAGCACAAGCACAGAGGCCGTCTTGGGGCTAAAGATAAATACTCTACAATCTGTATTACCTACATTACTTTAGTAGTTAGTTAAGGATTAACTTAATCATCAGATAAATGTTGCCAGTCGAATATTATAACCGGACTAAATGCAAAAATTAAATTGTTTTATTCATGCAACTGTCATTTTTAATTTTGTCATTTTGTGTTTTATTCTATAGTATAACGTTTATCTGGTGGTTGAAAAATTGACCCTAAGAGAGATAAGAATCTTTACATTAATTCCCTAAGTACTCAAAGAATTGTATTAAATCATATTAGTTTGATATCCCAATGTACTCCAAAGGTAACTGAGATTCACGCGGTTTTTTTGTACACCATGAGAATGATGTGCAAAAAAATCAACTTCAAAATTTGATTAACTTTCTTTAATATACGTACGTATGTATAAATATATTTTCAAAATCTGCTCAACCAACTTAACAATTCTCATTTAGGTAATATTTTTTTTATTTCTGAAATATTTATTCATTTATTTATTACAATAAACTCTGTGTAATATGATTTTTGCCAATTACTGGATACTTTACACTTTACAATGTTTTTGTACAAAAGCAAGACCGCTATAAAGAGTTTATGACAAGCTCTGATATAAATGTAAATGTATTTAATAAAATAATGAAATAATGCCTGCTGAGGTGTCCCCTATTAGTATATATTATATATAAGTAACTAAAAAATAATAATATACAGATACATAATATATATTTATAATATTCATATACATTGTGCACAAATACATATTATGCATACATAAAAAAAATATAAAAAAGATATACATATATGTATATAAATATATGTAAATTAGGAAATCTTATTCAGAAAATGACAGTTGCATTATGTATATCCATATGTATTGAGTTGAAAACAATGCACACAATACATTTATACTATTACGAGTTGGGCCACCTGCATACCTATTGTCACATACCGACAAAGAAATGCTGCGCATCTTGTTTATTGCCCCTCCCGCATTCGGAGTTCTTTTTATTACTTTGTATTTAAAATTTGCAATTAGACAATAGCCTATTGTTATTGTTTTCGACTTTGTTGGCCGTTCGTAGGAATAGATAACCAGATGTGCAAATTACAATTCTCGGAAACTCAGTGCGCGCGGCCAATTTTTTTGTACTGTATAGTTAGTATACAACACTGCCCGAATGGAGGGGTGGGGCAGTTAAGCGACGACTACGAAGCGAGTAAGACGTGTTCTAGTACTCTCGATTAGCGATATAAACGACGGACTTTGCGCGGTCGAATTGTATTGAATCGTGCAGTGTGAACTGGTTGCTTCCAGATTTATTTATATTTGTTTTATACGTGTTTGTACAGTTCTAATAAATTCTATAGTAGTTCCAACGGCATTTTTAATTCGAGTCCTGTAGCTCGTAACAATACATTCACAAAAAAATATACATAAGTGGGTATTATAAATCGAGTTCTTAATCAACCATTTGGTCTCCTGAAAAAGGAAAGACCGTGCTCAGCTGTGGTCATGGGCATATGTACTCTAGATTAAATTATGAACTATGTAGGTCAATTAACGATAGCCTTTATCGTCAGCGAATTACAGCTCACTGCTGGACCTAATCCACCTCCGCCTCTCCGCCTTTCTCATCCAGCCACCACCAGTTACCTTACGCAGTCGTCAGTCCATTGGACTAATATTTATGGCCATCTTATTGCAACTTCCACTTGCTAATTTTGCGATCTATGTCGATTACTGTGGTTCTATCACGGACAGCCTCAATTCTAATTGTATCTATAACAGAAACACCCAACGTAGCTCGCTCTTCAGCCCGTTGAGCGTCTCGGAATTCGTAGACCTATCTTGCCTTTGGTATCAACGTCCCGGCCTTGTAAGTGAGGACGGAGAGGACGCACTGCTAGAAGACTCGCATTCAAGCATAGCGGGATGGTTGACGATAATAATGATAGATTTAGTCAAACAAAAAAATACTTACGTTTCGAAGAAACACTTTCTCGGCCCAACTCCTTTGCATAAAATTTTGAAGCTTTACTTTCTGCGACCATGATTGTTTTTAAAATTTCCGACTATTTTTCACTGCTTGCCATTCCTTCCTACGGAGCAATGAAGAACGTTTTTGCAAATTTCTCTATTTATATTAAAACAACTGTAACTTAAACAGATTGAAATTATTTAAAACCTTATGCTCGAAATGTTGAAGGTCGAATTTCGTGTAACGACACAGAGATTTTTAGACAGTAGTATATAATAAAGTGACAGCATAAGATGTTTCATCTAAATGTAAATAAAGATATGCATGATTATAATCTAATTTTGCCTGAAATAGATTTGTTTATTCTGAGTAATTGTTTTCGACCTGGAATTACTTGTAAAGTAAGCTCAACTAATTACAGGCCGGAAACAAAGGATTAACGTAGAAGTGAAATAGAAATGTAAAATAGATAAGAAAAATGTGAAATAAAAACAAAAAGAAAATTGTATTAGTGCTTAAGAATTTTGTAAAAAGATGTTTTGGAAAAAAAGAGAAATAAAGAAAGAGAAAAGAATCAAAAACTTTAGGGAAAGTTATAAGCCCGAGCAATCTCGTTCGCTCGGTGAAAGGAAATAAAAAAAACTAAGAGTTAAGTCAATTTTACGATATAATTACGGTCTCTGTAGTCTCGAAGGTTTTTTTTTTTTGCGTGAGTTCAGCAGGCAGGCAGACGGCCCACACGGAAAGCGGTTACCATCGCCTATGGACATTTCTAACACCAAAGGTGCTACTGCTCTCTTAAGGGACACTGGAACCTGGTCACTAATGCCGAAACACAACTCAAGGTTGTTATGGCGACATACTTTAGACCAGTGGTGGTAGCCATCCAGTCGGGTAAATGCCCTACCACCAGACTGTAGGTTGTTTTGTCGCCTCTTACGACAGGCCGCCCGGCCGCAGGAGATTGTATTCTTTCTCCGTTGTTGCACGGACAAAAATGAATTTACTACGGCAGTAATGAAGGTTCTCGAAATTCTACAGTTTTTAATAAAACTTTCACGGTAGAACAGTATACATTGAAAATGATGTGTACTTCCTACTGTACATACACTGCAATGTGTTGTTGCTGAAAGAGTTTAGTAAATGGCTACATTAAAATTTCTAATATTTGTTCTGGTCTGGTTGTCATTGGAATGTGTTGCTATGTTACCTGACGCGGATGTTTATTCATAGTTTTTCTATTGATAGATATTTTTAGCTAGACGTGTTGCTTGGGAATATCTTACCGCTTCTTCTCTGTATGCAGCGATATCATCACGTTCCGAAGCGGTTGACATAGAAGAGGAAGTAGATTTAGAACATGTATATATAATACGTGCTATATTTAGGTTTATTTATTTTTTAGTGACTGATTTTAGTTTTTTTTTAAATTATACTATCACCGTTTTCTGTAAAAAAAATTCTTTGTTATTATTCCTTTCACGTATATGTTGATTATAATTTAATTTACTTTGACTTGTTTTCACCGTGGGTCGCATGACTTTTGTGATTAAGGAGGTGGACACACCAACCTCACTTCGCAAATTGCGACACACATTTTCATTGTTATTGTTCTTATTATAACTTATTGTTAAATGTCACATTTTTAGAAATAAATATTTTATTTTTTTCTTCTATTTCAATTTTAACTTATATGTATGACACAACCCAAAAAGTTACTAACTTCAACGACATTGCACAAACATGCAAAATCAATGTCAGTTGCTACGTTCTTAATTTGCACGGCTGAGATGCAAATGTGTAAGCTGTACATTAGGAGACGATGGAAGAAATGAGAAAGTAACTGCATATGCAACTTTTAGAAGATCAATCCATATCCAACAAACAAACAACATATACTAGTATGTATTTTTAGAGAATCTACAAACCTACATATGCCTGAATATCTAGTTGCTCGTGCTAGTCTTATTTTAGACAAACAGACAAAATATAAAGTAAATGTTTATTTTAAAATCACATTCGCAGCATCATAGGTTTGTTTATTTTGAAATAATTACAATAATCTTTGGTTATTTAACGTCTAGATATAAAGTTTGCGCACATTAGAGGAACGTATCGATGGCTCCTACGAACAGTGAGTCAAGTGCAAAATTCTAATTTTACAGGAGAGCATATCAAAGGTAAATAATTTCAATTTTTTTTGGATTTTATTACTAGAACTACAATTTTCCCAGTATGTGGTTTTTTTTAAATTATCGATGCACAAAACAAATTACAGTCATTACAAATCCATACCACTATAAAATAAAGAATCTAGATTGCAATCTATCTATACTATAATAAATCTGTAAATGGTTTGTTTGTATATTGCGTTTAAAAATGTGAAAAAATCACGGGCATAATACGGACCAGGAGATTCGGAAAATGCAAATTTCAGAATTTTTTCTATCTGTCTGCCTGTTAGAACGTCACGTAAAAACCACTGAACGGATTTATATGAAATTCGAAATGTAGCTCACTTATATCCCGGGGCCTAACTTAGGGTACTTTTTATCCTGATATGTGACGTCATTTCCATGGAATAGACGAAAATAGCGTAAAAGATGGCGTTGCAATCGCATTTTTTTTGGAAACTAATGAACGTATATGAACGAAACTGGACATAGGGCTGACTTATAACCTGAATCAACACTTAGGATAGGTTTTATCCCGATAAAAGACTCTAATGAATGGATTAACAAAATAGATGGCGCTGCAATTGTGATGTAAACAACCGTCGCTGTAATTCAATAACAAATGCATTGTCAGGTTGCTCGCATGTCATTACCTATTAGGTACTTTAAATCAGGTTGGCTGTGACTTTTCTTTAGTTTTGCTGTGTAGTTGTCTACACTATATTGACTTAGTTTCTTTGTAATTGTAGTGAATTGAACAAGAATCTTTTTTTTAATGTAGGAGTTCAGCAGCCAGGTGGACGGCCCACTTGATGGAAAACAGTTACCATCGCCTAAGGACATTTGCAACACCAAAGGTGCTACAAATGCTCTGCTGCTCTCTTAAGGGAGACTGGAACCTGGTCACTAATGCCGGAACACAACTCAAGGTTGTTATGGCGGCATACTCTAGACCAGGGGTGGTAGGCATCCAGTCGGACAATTACCCTACCACCTGGCTGTGGGTTGTTATTCTTTCTCCGTTCCTGCTCGGATAATAGTGTGAGCTTGGATCCGAAGTTAAAAAAATCCGGATATTTCGTACATACGACACCGCTGAAGATAGTAATATAATTTTGTTGCTTTCAGTTGTGTAAATGTTTGTCTAATAACAAAAATCAATACAATAGACCATTATATAGATTCACCCAAAACCCATCAACTAAAAACGTCCACCTTGCCTTCAGAAGTATATATTGTTACGAGTTACAGGACTCGAATTAAAATGCCGTTTGGAATTACTATAGAATTTATTAGAACTATACAAACCCGTATTACACAGGTACAAATATAACTGGACACAACCAGTATAAACGTAATACACGATTCAATAACACGCGTAAAGTCAGTCACTTTATAGCTTATCGAATGTACACGTCTTGTCTCGCTTGTGACCATCGCTAGACTGCCGATCTCCCCATTGGGCCATTGCTATATAATGCACCGATGCAATATCTACCTGGCAAGCGCGTCGATGCAATTTCCCAGAAAACGTCTCTCCGCACACCCGCGTAATTATGCCTGCGAACGGCTATAAACGAGTACAATACACAATAGGCTGTTTTCTAATTACAAATTTTAAACATAAGGTAAACAAAAGTAGTCCAAATACCGAAAAGGTAATAAGCTGCAGGTGTGCATTGGTCTTTGTCGGTCGTAACAATCTCTTGAAATCAGCTCAATCAGTCATTTAAACAATAACAATCACTTTTCAGGGCGGCCGCCATTTAGTTTGTTTCAACAACTGCACTTGCCAAAAATCTAATTATTTCTTACATGTCTGTCTATTTAACACCGCAAAACGAATCCGACCGCGCAATGGCGACATCTTCGTGAAGTAAATCATAATTGAGGGGACAGAGACAGATATACATACATACAAGTACAAAAAGAGAAGGACATATGCATGTGTTAGGTTAATGTAATATTTGGTACATTATATTGTTTATAACCTTCTTCAAGTTTTAATGTGTTGTATAAAAGCATGGAACAATAACAAAGTAAGTGTTTAAACAAACATCTAATACTCAAGCTTAATTAAATTATTTTCACCTTCGTTATTAATCCAAACGGAAATCTCAATCCGTAACGGCTAAAATTTAAAAAGGAAATGTCAGTTTTTTTTCACGACTATAAAAGCGGAAGGTTCGGCCGGCATGGCTCATCTGCCTTGGAAATAAGGTGACTCTATACAAAACTTGCATCCGCCCTATCATGACCTATAGTGTGGTCTTCGGCCACGCCAGCGATTACAACATCTGGAAACTGCAAAAGATCTAGAACCACTTTTTACGTGCTGCAGTCGACGCTCCGCGATATATGCGGCTCGCCGACCTGCATCGCGACCTGGGGCTTCCCTCCATCAAAGACTACATAATCTCCCTCTCGCGCAGATTCTTCGACCGTGCCCCCCATCACCCGAACCCTCTGGTGACGGAGACGGTCAATTACAAACCCACTCCGAACGCTCCCACGAGTAAACGACGCCCTCGCAATGTACTCATTGACAAGCCGAATGAAATCACCCGACTTCTCGCCGTAATGAACCCCCGAGGCTCAGAACATCAGCCTGGCATAACAGACGCAGACAGAACAGACGCCGGGGAGCCCCCGGCTCGAATCATCTCTCACAGGGTTAAGACCCACCAATCGCTCCTCACTCATTATAGACACAAGTGGCCATACAAGATTAACTTAGGCGTGTTGCTGGAGAGTTTCTTCCGCCGCTTCTTCTCCTTCAGCTATAACACGTTGCGAAGCGGTAGTAACGATAGACTAGGATCGGCTCCGCCGGCAGAGTCGATAACGAGTCCTCAAATAAACACTTCAGCATGTTGGCTTAGGTCATTCAGCCTTCTACAGCTAAATCCTATATAGAGTCAATCCCCCGCAGCGGTCGAGCCGAGGTCGAACCTCACAGTAGGTGCCTCCTCGAGCGTGCTGCTTCCGGGTTGAACGCCTCCGCTCCCACAGAGTCGGGAAGCCCCAAAAAGTCCGGTATCGCCGAAACAGCCATCTGCGGCTATTCAGCTGGGTCCAGCTCCAAAAAAACAAAAAGCAAGGCTCGTTATCGTTCTAGCCGTCGAACGGGGCGGACCTCAATAGGATAGTCTACAACCAGCAATCTACACGGACAGTCTTAAACCGACATCGCTCGTTCATCGGTTGAACAGAGCGAAAGCTCTGTTGGACAAGAGGCGCATAGTATATTGTAGTGGATTATTACTGTTCGATAATCGCAGTATTCTTTGAGGGCAAATTGCTGCTCGACGCCTGACAAGCGTGGACGCAACTCTTGGAGTTGTCCTAATATTTCCGTGTATTATTGTGCTGTATTTAATATTGTAATTGTAGTAATTCTAGTGTAATAAACTTTGATTATAATATTTCAGATTATTATTGTTATAAGTCGGCTTGAGCTGACACATGCATCAAGAATATGTACTGAAGTATGAAAAAGAGATAGGGTTACCATCACTCAAAAACTATTGTTCAACATTATATTATATATATATATATATATATATATATATATATATATATATATATATATATATATATATATATATATATATATATATATATATATATATATATATATATATAATAATCACAACATAAAAAGCCCAATTCGACAGTTCTCATTACAACATATTTAGAGATTGAAATCTCCAACTCGTGAACCAAGTTAAACAATTTCCATGAGAAATCGATTTAAAATTATACGACTTTCTAATCGTTTGATTAGAAAACGATATTTAGTCTATCTAGTAGATCTATAGATCTTTGTCTTCCGTAGTCACGGCTACTGAAAAGTGGCCGAAATGTCGGAATAATAAAAATCAAATAAATTAAAGCGCTTAAAACCGTTAAAACGTAGTTTTATTATGTTTACAAGTCGCGAAAACTTAAGAAAATATTATCGTTTAATTCATTTTAAGTTATTTACTTTTTGTGTTGCACAAATACCTCACAAAATATATATCAAGTGCGAAAGTTTCGTCTCAACGCCTTTCGCATACCGCATGCATTGATCGCGCAACATATTCAATTAATCTATTGATTTTTTTATGATTTCACCCGTATAATATATATTTATTTTATTTATACTTTCAATACATATATGTAAAATTATGTAGCATAAATAAATAATGTAAGGTTTTGGAATAAATATTTATATCGTTTTTTTCCCGAATCGAATTGAGTTAATGAACTGCAACAGCCTTTTGATAGCAACACTAAAATTAAAAATAAAACGCCTTAGAATGTAACCGTTTTTGGAATTTCGTCATAAATTAATACGATATAACAGAATTAATTAAAAAATATGTTATAGGTTGAGATCCCAGTCACCTCAGACTTACGTGATTTTAGGAAAGATGAAATTTTCAGTATCGATAGTTTAACATAAACTTAGATAGGAATGGGTACTCGCTAAGCTGAAAGCGGGGCAGTTTTTCAGGTAGCAGGTATCAAAGGTGGAAAAAAACCATGCTAATTTACGTCAAAGTAGTATGTGGGCCATAACTTTTGACAGACACTTTAAAAAAAATGGGAACTTACGTCATTTTAGGAAAGCTGAATTTTATATATATTATAAAGTATAATATTTTAAAATATTTTCCAATGAGCCAGACAAAACTGACGTGCCAAACATCTTCCCATGGTTATTTTCCACCTTTGATAGCTGCTGCCTGAAAAACAGCGCCGCTTTCAGCTTAGCGAGTATCCATTCCTTTCTAAGTTTATATTAAACTACCGATCCTAAAAAATCATCTTTCCTAAAATCACGCAAGTCTGGGGTTACTGGGTCTGGGGTTACTGGGGCACCAGTAAAAAAATTATGTATGTTATCAAGTAAATAAATTAATTGCTATTGGCTTTTAGTTTTGTTGATTTCATTCAAAGTTACGTTCTATAGACATATTAAGTGACAAATCGGGCTTTTTATTTTGTGATAATTATAGTATAGAAATAAGTGCATACCTAAAAGTAGTACAACGAGACTGAAAATGACGTACCTATTACTTATAACTTTGTGTTGATACTTTGAAGGCATCCCATCTTCCAGACTCAGCCGTGATAACCGGGATGGCTGCCGCACACCAGGAAGCCTTAAAACGCCGCAAATATGTGTTTATAGTTAGTGAATACGTATTTGTGGATTTCGGGGTCGAGACCCTAAGCCGTGGGGGCTTGGAGTTCATCACTTCTATCCTCTTAACACATCTAATTGAGGTCTTGCGTGATTAAAAGGCTGGCTTGCTCCTAGGACAACGCATCAGCATTACCATCCAACGTGAAAATGCGGCCAGAATTTTGGGCACAGTCCCGCTGAGAGCGATTTGGAGTCAATTTTTTATAATATTGTTACATGCCGTCAAAGATAAGCGCATAGCTGCCTGTCGTAAGCGCAGTTTATTGTCTTCCCGGATTTAGGAATTCTTTTGTATTTTGAATTTGTAATTAAGAAAAACATGCTATTGTTTTTCTACTTGTTTTATAACCATCATTAGTGTCGAACTAATCCTTATTGTTATTGTTTTCGATTTTGTTAGCCGTTCGCAGGTGTCCAAATTACTATTTCTCGGAAACTCGGTGCGTGTGGCCATTTTTTGTACTGTGTAGTTAGTATAAGAGAATGCCCGATGGAGGGGTGGGCAGTCAAGCGACGACTACGAGACGAGTAAGACGTTTGTAGTACTCTCGATTAGCGATATAGATGACTTTGCGCGTGTCGAATTGCATTGAATCGTGCAGTGTGAACTGGTTGCATCCAGTTTTATTTTTATTTCTTTTATACGTGTTTGTACAGTTCTAATAAATTATATAGTAGTTCCAACGGCATTTTTAATTCGAGTCCTGTAGCTCGTAACAATATTTTCTTAAGTTTTCGCGACTTGTATACATAATAAAACTACGTTTTAACGGCTTTAAGCGCGGTAATTTATTTGATTTTCATTATTCCAACGTTTCGTTCGTTCGTTAAGTATTTAGACGTAAAATTTTAACAATACTTATTGACACTTGACATCTTTGTCTTTCGTCATCACGGCCACTGAAAAGTGGCCGAAACGTCGGAATAATGAAAATCAAATAAATTACCGCGCATAAAACCGTTAAAACTTAATAATTTTTTTAACTAATAGACATGTTATTTTGTAAGTATAGTTTAATTTGTAATTAGTTTTAGTGTTTTATATAGTGCGTACGATTCATTCAATCTAAGTTGTGTAAAATTTTTTTAATGCTGAAGTACAGTAGATTGTCGCCTACGGACATTAGCAACAACAGAGGTGCTGCCAATGTGCTGCCGGCCTTGAAGGAGACACTGGAACCTGGCCACTGAAGCCGAAACACAACTCAAAGTTGTTATGACAGCATACTCTAGACCACGGGTGGCAACTATCCAGTCGGGCAAATGTCTTACCACCTGACTGTTGGTTGTTTTGTCGCCTCTTACGACAGGCCGCCCCAACGCAGAAATTGGTATACTCCTTCCATTCCTGCACGTATAAAACATAAAAATCATGGCAACTTATAACTAAATACGGTTTTAATCTAGTTTATCTTTAAATATTTTTATGTATCTTTATTTGAATACTAGGATATGCCCGCGACTTCGACCACGGTTTTCTTAAAATTCCAGCGGGATTCCCGGGATACCAAGTATAGTGGAACACTTACAAACAAATAGATGGCGCTGTGCAATAGTTGAGGTCGCAAACGTTTCCCGAAACATACAAAAATATATATACAAATTTTCAAAGGATATAGATAGGCCTGCGAGGAACAACAATATCCTCGCTGGAAGGTCTTCCTTTGAGATGGAGAGGCATTCCATCTCGCTCCTCCATCTAGTAGTAGTAGTCGGGACATCACTTCAAAAGTATTAATTAGTAACCACTTAACCAGCATTTAAATAGAAGAATATAAGCTATCGTTTTAGTGGAAACTGTGCCGGAATAAGCTAATTTGTATGTACCTGAACAACTTCAAACCGCTCCCGGGAAAATTCCCGGGATAAAAAGTATTATACATTTTATTTATCGATTAGTAAAAAAAATATTTTGGAATTTTAAATCATTTTCAGAAAAATTCCCGCGGGATTCTCAGGGTAAAAAGTAGCGCAGATTTTAAGTCTACGAATTTGCTATCGATCAGCGAAAACCGCATCAAAATCGGTCCAGTAATTTCTACGTGAATCCCGAACAAACAGACGAACAGATTTTTAAATAGTTTCAATGTAGATAGGTGGATAACATGATAAAAAATTAAATTAAAACAATTTTGTATATTTCTAAGACCTTATTTATTCAGTAAAATAGAATTAATAATCACATGAATAACTTAATTTAGATAAAGTATTTATTTAACTATGCTATAAGTACGATTTTGACATCACATGAACATAATTAAACTTAAGCTGGATTCAGTTTTACGCTAATCTATTTATATATTTACAAAGTATCGAAAACATTTAAGTTTTTTAGAGTACAATTTGTAATGAATAAAAAATAAATTACTTTTTTCCTTTCCTTGATTACAATAATGTATATATTTCCTAATAAGAGTATATTTGTATTAAATCTAACTATTATTGAATCATAATCAAATTAGTGGATCATACTTGAAATCAAAAATATGCCTGTAAATTAAAAAAGTATAGAAATACAAAATACAGACGTTCTCCTATCCTTAAAAAATAAAATTCTAGAATCCTATTTGCAAGGACATCTACCGGGTCTAATTGTGAACCGAAACCATCTAGGGATCCTCTCAAACACACACACGCACACAAAATCCTAAAATACCATTCTAATACCACCTACCGGATGCAATTGTGATTCTAAACCAACACAGGACCCACACAAACATACATAAGGAGTTCAATGACGTAAATATTTAAGGGTCTGAAAGAGAATATAAAACAAATTAGCTACATTAAAATCAACCGAGGTGATTTAAAGATGGTCTCGGTGGTTGCGCGGGCCTTTGCCGGCTGACTACTCTACAACGCAGAGGCTCCAGGTTCAATTCCTGGCATGGTAAATTTCCTAAACGAACTTTCAGTTGTTCACTATGGTCTGGGTGTCTGGATTGGCTCCCTAGTGGTCCGTTGTATATTACCTATACCACAAGCGTAACTTATTTAAGGATATACAATGTTCTTCTCTAACTTTTATTAATATAAATATAATTCATTTAGCCTACATGCGTCAACAAATTATAATTCAAAATAAACTTCTTAAGTATCACTTTCAATTCTTCACTGTTTTAGTCTAAAAAATATTATTATCAGTTTTATTTCGGTCCAAATTGGACCTATGTTTAATTATCGGTCTTATTGACTCTCTAATCTGTGCTGCACAATGTATAACTCGCATCTCATTCTCTCACAGGCTTATACCTATATATTTATGTGTTTATCTCTTTTTAGTGTCGGTTTTCAAATCAGAACGATTCTAAAGAAGGCTTACTTCAAAAATCAAGTTACAGAATACTGGAACCTGATTTCGTGCTGACACACACGAACACGCATACATTCTTATTTTATTATTATTATTATCTAAGTTCTGTACTTAAAAAAAATTAAGTATGAGTTAATATACTTAATTTTCATTAAGTACATTCACTCACTTTAATTACAATACATAGATATAATGCAACATGTTAATATCATTCTTATATCCTCTATGAAGTGAAAATATTTAGTAACTAAGTACTATTAATTTAAATACAATAATACAATGTGCCGCGACGATAGCAAGAGACCCGATGGAATGTCTTTGGTGCCCTGGAGGATGGGTCGCCCTTTAGTATGGGACGCGTCTTGCGTCGATACTCTGCTGGCGTCCAATCTTACAGCCACTAGCATGTCTGCCACAGCTGCTGCATAACAGGAGGCCCTCAAATGCCGCAAATATTCCGCCATCGGAAATGGCTACATATTTGCGGCTTTTGGGGTCGAGGCCCTGGGACCATGGGGGCCTGAGGCGCACAAACTTCATCGAGACATAGCGAAACGCCTGGTAGACGTCTCACGTGACCAAAAGACTGGTCTATACCTCGGACAACGCATTAGCGTTACCATACAGCGAGGTAATGTAGCCAGGCTTTTGGGCGCGTTTCCAACAGACAGCGGTCTAGAGTGAGATTTTATGGTTTAATTTTAATTTGTATATATAGTTTTATTAAGTTTAAGGGCCGCTTGCATAACGATCGCCTTTAAATAAAAATGAGTTCATCATATTAAACTGCCTAAATACGTTTTACACAAAGCGTATTGACAATTCTTTAATCATATTTAGCGGAAAATTTTGCGCTAATTGTATTTAAGGGTGTTAAATGCGTTTTGTGTTTCTTAAATAAATTTAGGCAACCTTATACAAGCGGCCCTAATTGTATAAATAATTGTGTTTTGAAACAAAATAAATAAATACAATGTAAAATTAAATGTTATGGAAGAGCGGGATCTTCTGATATAAACAAAATTGACTTAACAGATCCCAAAAACAGACAACAAATTGTACACGTCTTTTCAAGAACAATTTCAATGTATTTCGACTACAAAGACGTTTTGACATACTTTTCATCTTCAATCACAATATTTGGTCTGGGTGTTACCTTTGGTTTATCTGGTTTTTTACCACCACCTGTAAAAACAAAAATTTATAAGATTAGAACATAATGTACTTATAATGTAGTTATTTGGGCATTAGGCAGAGACAGTTGCTGTATGTACCCTTTGCATCCACCAACTATAGGCAAAATTCTTTTTTTCTCCGCAGCGCCTCACAATTTAACGATCTAGCACTAAAATTAAACATTGATATCTTTGTAACTAAATCCAACACCTTTAGAAATATAATGAACAAAGAATTTTTCAAAGAAAACTAGTTTTTTCCAAACTGCTCAATATGTATTCAAATTCAAATTCTCTTTTCAATTTTATAATTTTTCAATCAACATCATCAACCACACACACATCTTCAACAATTAACCTGAGCAAGTCTGTATGCTAAGGCTTATAATTAGCAATACTTTTATTTATGTTGTTAATATATATCGTTATTTGTCTGTAAGCCTTATAAAAAAAAAAAAAAATGTAGAGTAGAATAGTTAATAACACCTTAATGCTCACCAAATAAACAATTACAATAATAAAACTACGTTGTAACGGTTTTTAGCGTGGTAATTTATTTGATTTTTATTATTCCTACGTTTGAAAAGGAAGACGCTCTCAATTCGTGTTATCGATTTCTCCGTGAACTGTGAACCAAATTTCATTTTTTTCTTTTAATCGAAAGGTTGTAACTCCCGCATTGGTCCCACTGTCACCATGTCAGGACCAGATGAGTGGATTCAAAGGAGGTAGAAAAACATATGAAAATTGACAACGGACTTCTTCGTAATACGATATCTCCGTCAATTCTAAACCGATATTCAAATTGTTTTCTTTACTCGTAATTCTATACTCCCGAAGTGGTGACATGGTCACCAAGGATCTGGTGAGTGGATCGGATCAGAGGGATATCGAGCATAACCCTTATTAAAAACACCGGGAGCCTACGTATTTACAAAAAAGCTTGTATACGCGTGCTAGTATTACACTTTCTACAGGTGATTAATTTTTATGTAGGCATGTTACGCGATTTCTTCCCCAATTGTGGACCGATTTTTAAACAGTTTTTTTAACTCGCGAAACGGTCCCATAATCATCAAGTCAGGATCTGATTTGTGGATCGCAAGGAAATCGAGAGCAATCCTTATTGAAGAGCATATACACTGAAGAGCGAGATGGCAAATTTGTATACGCGTGCCAGTTGTACAATTTCTACAGGTGTTTAATATATTATTTCTAAAGTTATTGAAGTATTTGCGCAACTAAAAAGTAATAAATCATTTTTTAAATAAACACAAAACCAACTACACACTAAAAACCAAAAACTAAATATTTAAGCGACTTCTTTCTACAAAATCACGAAGTCAGTGTGAAGTAAAAGATAAAAACTACTATATTTTGTAAAGTTGTATCTTTTATGTTTTCAGTAGTCGTGATGATGGAAGATAAAGTTGTCAAATTTCAATGAGTATTGTTAGTTTTATTTAGCCTACCGCCCACTTGTCCAATTTTTAATTTTGTTTATGGTTATTATTTACTCTATGGGAGTCCAATCTAAATTACATATAGAGTAAAAAAAAATTAAGTACATTGGGGTTGTCTGGAAGAGAGCGCTTTTTATATAAATATCATAGATTTAATTTTAGTCTTTAAGTTCATTTTTGTTTTGGTGTATAATAAAGTGTAATCTATCTATCTATTTACGTTTCTGTTCTCGATGCTTCTGATAACACGATTCTATTTGTATTTTTGGTACATTTTGGAAAAATATCTTTGGCCCTTTTTAATAGTGATGGATTCAACTTTACAAAATTAGATGCTGCTAAAATGTACAAACAATACGAGTACAATACTATAATAATGTGAGTATTACAAAGTGCATATATTATAGTTTTTAAACAATAGCTTGCATGATTCCCATAAAGGTATGTTACCAATGACTCTTACATATTTTCTTGTGCCAGGAATGCATTTTAAAAATGTGTAGTTTCCCCAAAGTATAAGTCCATAGTTAAGCACAGACGATATATATCCATGATATGCCACTGATGCCGCCTTTTTCGTACTACATAGTTTCTACTAAATTTCTTCCAATAAATCTATTAGTTTACAAAAAACAACGATAGTGATATACAAGGAGACAACGGACATGATGATTTCACAAGGATTCCATTTTTGTCAAATTGATTGCATAAACATACAAGAGTAAATTTTATATAATTAATTACCTCCAAGCAGTAACTTTTGCAATCTTGAGAAAGGTGCGTCAATGCATATACTCAAGACAAACGCGGCCATTATTGTAACTGTGATGTCGCCCATAAAACGGTAGATCTGAAAAATGACGAGTAATTTTTATTATTAATCATATTTTTCATCTGCTTGCTATTACACTACATTGCGTCCTTGAAGCTGATCCAGGGGTACCCTTACTAAGCACTATAACTACTTTGGGTAGAATTGGTGTTTATTACCAGGGTCCATTGAGCGTAAATTTTGAAGTTTCCAAACTTCTCAATAACTTAAAGTAAGATTTTGAAACCCCTTCACGAAAGTCCTGATCTCTATCTTGAAAAAAACCATCCCATTTTCCGAGATAAAAAGTATCCCGGGGCCATCCTCAATATTGAGACTACGTATGAACCAAATTTTAGAAAAATCAGTTAAGTTGCTTTTCTTGACAGCGTCATAGACAGACGAACACGGTTAAGTTTGAATACGCAATTAAAAGATCCAGAAATGAGAGGCAGCATTTCAAACCATAAATCACTTTGATGTATTATTCTTCCGATTTACACAGAACTTATCGTCCTCACACTTGACTGCCACAGAATTACGAGTACACTGACTTGTGTGCGCCACTCCCGCCAGGTTTTATATTTTAAGAACGAGAAAAAACAAGTAATGGATATAATTAACCGTAAATGTCGCTCACATCAGTATTTTAGTAAACAGTCCTCATAATTTGATTTTATCAACACAAGTGACACAGAAACTGGTTGACCGGATGTACCGCACACATCAGTATTTCATTAATTAAATTTTACACTGTTTGTAACAACCACACAATATTATTGTTACGAGCTACAGGACTCGAATTAAAAACTACTATAGAATTTATTAGAACTGTACAAACATGTATAAAACAAATACAAATAAAACTGGATGCAACCAGTTCACACTACAGCACTATTCAATACAATTCGAACGCGCAAAGTCCGTCATCTATATCGCTAATCGAGAGTACTAGAGAACGTCTTACTCGTTTCGTAGTCGTCGCTTGACTGCCCCGCCCCTCCACTCGGGCATCGTCTTATATTAACTACACAGTACAACGAAATTGGAGGCGCACACTGAGTTTCTAAGAAATATTAATTTGCACACCCGCGAACGTCCATAAAGTCGAAAACAATAACAACGGGGATTAGTTCGACGCTAATGATGGTTATAAAACAAGTAGAAAAACAATAGCATGTTATACATTCAAAACACAAAGGATTGCCTAATCCGGGAAGACAATAAGCTGCGCTTATAATAGGCTGTGCGGCTTATCTTTGACGGCATGTAACATTATTATTATCAATTACATTTGTAACAACAGTAACACCGTGCAGGAACGGAGAAAGAATACTAATTCCTGCCCTGGGTTGGACTGTCGTACGAGGCAACAAAAACGTCGTAAAACAACCCACAGCCAGGTGGTAGGGCATTTTCCCGACTGGATGGCTACATAACAACTTTGAGTTGTGTTCAATGGCCAGGTTTCAGTTTCTCCTTTAAGGCCGGCAGCACATTGGCAGCACCTCTGGTATTGCTAATGTCCATAGGTGACGGTAACCACTTTCCATCACAGTTGGGCCGTCAGCCTGTCTGCTCTGCATCAGCAATTAAAAAAAAAATAATTTATTAAGTGTTTGATTGACATTGATCTATATTCAAAGCAATAGTTAGTGAATACTTCTTACACAATGGCATGGGGTATCCTAGTATATAATCTAGCACAAAAGAAAATACTCACATTTGCTCCATCAGTGAAGTAATAAGTTTTCAACCAGGTGCCATTCGCGCTCATCATTATTGGGAAATGGATCAGATACATTGCATAAGAGAGACGCGCTGGCAGCTTCCAAATTTTTAGTGACAGAAACCAGTTAATTGGGCCTGGAAAAAAACAAGAATATAAATCAAAGTAAGATAAGGCCGAGCCTAACATAATAGGAGAATTAAAACTCATCTTCTATCCCCGTTCCTGCACGGATTGTTTTGTCAGACGGTACAGTAGTTGCCCGTTTAGAGTATGTCGCCACAACAACCTTGAGTTGTGTTTAGTTGCCAGGTTCCAATCTCCCTTTAGAGAGCGCCAGCACATTGGTAGCATCTTTGGTGCTAGAAATATCCATAGGCGGCGGTAACCGCTTTCCATCAAGGGGGCCGTCTGCCTGTCTGTTGAACTCATGCAATAAAAACTAAATTAAGAGGTTGTAACCAAAATTGACAAAACAATGGACTTTGAGCCCATTGTCAATTTAGTATATTTGATGATAAATTAATTGAATGATGAATGAATGATTTCTTAAGAAACACACCGCAGTTAAATTGAAAATATAATATGTAGGTTAGTAATATATTTTTAGATAACTTACCACCATATCCATGAACACATGCAAAGATGAGCCAGCCCAGGGCAGTAGCCCACATAGCTCTCATATATGCATTGAGGAAGTTATCAAAGATCTGAGCATCATGGTCTACTTGCATCACGATGTACATGGAGAAAATGCAGAAACCCATTAGAAGGATTGATGATATCCAGAGAATCGTTACATATAACTGAAATCAAATAAAGAGAAAAATAATTAATAGATGGGACCTAAAGCTTTGAATGGACACAAATTCAAACAACCAAAATTATAGTTATACTAGGATATGCCCGCGACTTCGTCCACGCTTGACTTGAAATTCCCGCGAGATTCCCGGGACACAAAATACCGCAGCATTTGTAAAATAATGTAAGCTATCGTTTTAGTGGAAACTGTGTCGGAATAAGCTAATTTTATTCGCCCGAACAACTTCAAGGCGCTCCCGGGAAAATTTCCGCGGGATTCCCGGGATAAAAAGAATCCCAAACAAACAGACAGAGTAGAACAGTGGTTTTTTTTTAAATAGCTTCAATGTACAGACACGGCATGCTTAGAATTTTAAAATATTATATTATTGTTATAGATAGATTAGTATAAATAAAATACATCTTTTTCATTTCTAAAGTTAGCTTAACACACCAGTTATAATTAAATCTGAATACGCAACTTTAGTCTTGGGTCAGAGATTTGCCAAATGAACAATTGGTGGGTAATATGTTAGGTGTTCTTATTCGTATTCAAAATACTCTGTACAATGTACCGCGGCTGTTCATAAGGTATTAGTATGCAAGCTTCCTAGCCGTAAGACCAATATACGTATATATAAAACTGTTATACGCCCAATATCGATGTACGGATGTGAGGCGTGAACCCTAACACTTAAGGAGGAGAACAAGCTGTTGGTGGTTGAAAGAAAGCTCCAAAGAAATAATCTGGGTCCGACACGGGAAAGCGATGGCAACTGGCGGATGAGCCCAATATACTAGTAACAGGCGAGAGCAGGGCACATCGCTTGCGCTGGCTTAGCCACCTACATAGAATGGGGGAGGATCGCAAGGTGAAAAGAGCCTAACTGGGTAGACCAATGGGATGGCGACCAGTTGGTCGGCCCAGATATCGCTGGAGTGACGTAGTGGAGGCTGATCTGCGTGAGCTGCATACCTATGACTGGCAGGAGATAGCGCTAAACAGAAAGGAGTGTTGTATTCTCATTTGGGAGGCCAGGACTCATTTTAGGTCATTGAGCCGCAGCAGTTAGTTAGTTAGTTACATGTTAGTATAGAATCACGAAAATTGTAATGGTTTGTATATTGTAACTTATTCTGTATAGTACTAAAAAAATGTGTCTGCACATACGCAGTAGAAGTGAAACGAAGTGTGACAAGGGGTGGGAGGGATACTAAATTTCGTGACGTTATATATCATATATTATATCGTTATAATATTGTTACGAATTTGTAGGGGATTTGTAGGATGTAAATTTGAAAATGCTATTGGAATTATGTCAAAGTTTATTAGAAGTACACACACGTAATTCACAGTTCTTACAAAAATAGCCGAATATAACAAAACCAAACCGTAGGGCAGAAAATCGTTATCACATAATCGCGCAAAGTTCGTCGTTATAAGATACTCGCTCCGAAAGTGCACTAGTTCGCAGTCAGAACACAACTAGCGCATTGCCCGACTGACCGACCCTGATCCATTTGTAAATTAAACATGACCTCCAAGCAACATGTCGCCCACTGTTTCTTGAAATCGTTAAACGATTATCTTAACGGCTTCCAAAAATTCGCATGAAATACCAACAGAGGAAAGAAGGTTTTATGACGTCTTACAGCGGCGTGAACAAAGAGATTAGCGAGAACTATAGATCACTCAAATTCAAAGGGATAATAAGACACTTGCAAAGGATTAGTATCAGCTTGCAACAATATATCTTAGCTTTAAAACATCAAATTTGAAGTATTAACGAAAAACTTTTAAATATTTCCAACTCTATCTGTATGAGCATAGTATTTAAATTATTAAACATAATGTATTCTATCTCATTCTCTCGTAGGCTTAGTCCTGTAGATTTATGTGTTTATATCTTTTTAGAGTCGTTATTTCGTTTCATCGATTCTAAAACTCACTTCACAAATTAAGACATTACCTTTGATATCCTAATTTTTCTGTTCCGGTACAAATGTAGAATGTAACCATAAACCATTCCAACGCAGAATGGTGTAGCCCGAGTCAGCGTGTTGATGTAATAAATCTCTACGTATTCAGTGAACTCACTTATACGCCTGTAACATAAGAACTTTCATCGTTATCATTTGACAGCTTCTATGGTTGAGTAGGCTAAGCCTTTACCGGCTTGCGTCACTGCAACTCAGAGGCTCCAGGTTCGATTCTTGGAATGGTAAATTACGGAAACGAACTTTCTGTTATTTACTATGGTCTTAATGTCTGGCATCGGCACCAAAGTAGTCCGTTGTACACTCACGGAATAAAAATGTTCGTCACATTAAAGTCGACTTTTGCTTATACGAGTGCAAGAAAGAGCACTGTCAACATTTTAATAAATTTTACATTTAAAAATACTTCGTCTTTTTGATTTTTTTTTTCTTGGAACCCAATAAAAGATAGCTTAAGTTATTACTTATAACATCAGCTATCTGCCAGTGAAAGTGCTGTCAAAATCGGTCCAACCGTTTTAGACATTAGCCGGAACATACAGAGAGACAAAAAAAATGATTTTTTGATATAGGTACCGTATATACTTTCATATGCAATTAGCACGAAGCTGTTATTCTGGCGTTACAAACAGACACTTAATTTTATTTATTACTATGTATAGATAGAAACGTGAAAAAAAATGTAAAGTCGGTAATGACAAACGCTGAGATTAACAATAAAAAACAAAGAGGATATAATCACTATACTTATCATAAATATTAAAACCAATAAGTTTTGCCAGGTGGTAGAGCATTTGCCCTACTGGATGGCTACCACCCCTGGTCTAAAGTATGTCGCCATAACAACCTTGAGTTGTGTTCCGGCATTAGTGACCAGGTTCCAGTCTCCCTTAAGAGAGCAGCAGTGCATTTGTAGCACCTTTGGTGTTGCAAATGTCCATAGGCGATGGTAACCGCTTTCTAATTTTCTGTGGAACAGTCTGTTCTGTGAGTTAGTTTTTTATTCCGCCATTGTACATTACCCATAACAAAAGCGTAACCTGTTTAGCTAGGGGGTATACAATGTGTGTATTTTATGCGGATTATTATTTTATTAAGAGACTGTTGTTGTTGTCAATATCAGAATTTTAAGTCTACTGGACAACGTTTTCAAAAGCATTCTTTTGAGTCTGATTCACAGCTGTACGAACAGCTGCAAGTGATACTAATGTCAACTATAAATCAGTTGTATCCAATCCCTACTAAGTAATTTTTGAAAGCATATAAAACAGTAAGTTTACAGTCAGTGTTACAAAATACTTACGAAGGATTGGCCAACGCAGCAGAGAAGTTGTAAATAAAACTGTACACAGTGGTGGTGATTAGTGCCGCAAGTACAAAACAACTGAGGGCACCCCAAGCGAAGATCTGGCTTCCAAATAGAAAGACCATGACCAAGGGGCTTACTATATACAGTTGGATATCTACAGACAGATACCATGTTTGGGCCAGGCACTGAAAGAAAGAATGGTATAATTGCTATAGAATTCCATATAGATCTTAAACTGTAGACGATTAAAATGTTTAAAAAGGGATATTTCACTGATTTGAAAATGTAGAAAATATAATTAATTAGGATATGTCCGCGAATTCGTCCACCCTTGTCGTGAAATTCCCGCGGGATTACCGGGGCACAGAGTACCGCAGAATTCAAAAAAATGTAAGCTATCGTTTTAGTGAAAACTGTACCGGAATAAGCTAATTTTTATGCACCCGAACAACTACTAACCGCTCCTGGGAAAATTCCCGCGAGAATCCCGGGATAAAAATATCACACATTTTATTAAATCGTCAGTGAAAAAGTAACTTTGGAATTCGATTTATTTTGATATGGCATTTTAAATCATTCCCAGAAAAATTCCGGCGGGATTCCCATGATAAAATGTCGCGCAGATTTTAAGTCTAGGAATTTACTATCGACCAATGAAGACAGTATTGAAATCGGTTGAGTAGTTTTTACGTGAATCCCGTGTAAATCTAAAACAAATTTCATCGCTTATATAATCTATTCCAGTTGTTTTCTTTTTAATAGCTTCAATGTACAGACACGTTATGTTTAGAATTTTATAATATTATAGATAGATAGATAAAGGTTTGCCAAATAAGGGATATACTATTGCTGCGGTGCACTAATGTCTAATTACTACAATATTCATATTAATGTCTTTACTATTATAAAACTTAATCAATACTAATATTATAAAGAGGAAAGATTTGTATTTTTGTATATTGGTAACGAGTAAACTCAAAAACTACTGGACCGATTTCAAAAATTCTTCCATCATTCGAATGCTACATTGTCCCCGATTAATATAGGATATATAAAAATTAGGGATCCCTAATAAATCTTCAATAATGTAAACCGTTAATCTAAACAAAATACTTGGCGCTGGAATCGGGTTCTAAGATTTTGATGAAATTTTATGTCATAAGTGAGTCCCGGGGTGGTGTAGATTTACAATTCGACCCGGCAGATGGCCCTGGAGTTGGGTCTAAATTTTTATTTTTTCAAGCAGGACAACATATACCGAGATGTGTGTTTTAGTGGGCCCCGGGGTGGCTTAGGTTCACAATTAGACCCGGTAGGTGGCACTGGAATCGGGTCTAGATTTTTTTTCCAGGCAGGACAACGTCTGCCGAGATGTATGTTTGAGTGGGCCCCGGGGTGGTTTAGATTCATAATTAGACCCGGTAGGTGGCGCTGGAATCGGGTCTAGATTTTTTTTTCATGCAGGACAACGTCTGCCGAGATTTGTGTTTGAGTAGGCCCCGGGGTGGTTTAGATTCACAATTAGACCCGGTAGGTGGCGCTGGAATCGGGTCATTTTTTTTATTTTTTCAGAGCATTATAGTGTCTTCCGAGACCGCTAGTTATTATTATAATTGTATTAATTACTAGGCGTGCCCGCGACTTAGTCCACGTGGAGTTTTTTTGCGGAACACTAACTTTAAAAGTAGCCTAAGTTACTCCTTTTAACATCAGCTATTTTTCCGTGAAAGTCCCGTCAAAATCCGCTTAGCCGTTTCAGAGATTAGCCGGAACATCCAAATAGACAAACAACAAACAGACAAAAATTAAAAATTACTTTTTCCAAATTTCCTAGTCCGACTTATCTCCCCTGATTTTTTTTCACAATTTTATTTTGACATTACAAATAGACACTTCAATTTTATTTATATATATATACAGAAGATAAATGTTAGTACATAAAACTAGATACTTACTATTTCAAGTGGGTTAACAAAGTTCTGTATAAAGAGTAAGCTCGACCACCAGTAAGTTCTGCAATTCTCAGTGGCATGAGCCACATTCTGCCAGAAGGGTCCGTCTGAGATGTGATTGAATGCTGAGGCTTGTAACAAGATTACTGTTGCAAGAAGAGGCAACGTCCTGAAGAGACGATTTAGGTAGTAGAGATGAATGGTTTTGATGAACCGATCTGTGGAGAACGAAAGGTCATATATTAGAAAGAAAGAAAGAAAGAAAATAATGTTTATTTAGAGTTATTTAAAATTATAAATGTCTACATAAGCAGTTTAATAAAAGCCGAAATTAACTAACTCTAAAAAGGCCCTAACTCAGCAAATGCTGGTTGATAACAACCAGCGCTGGTCTTCCGTTAGTGCCAAGCAGCAACGTCACCTTCAAATAAGAAAAATAAAAATAGCTAATGAACATTTAATATAAGTATATAATATGTTATGAAATAATTATTGTAACTGAAAATAAAGATTTTGAATATATATATATATATATATATATATATATATATATATATATATATATTACACATAAAATATCTATTTTCTATACTATAATAAATAATAATAAATAATAAATTTGTAAATGGTTCAAGTTTGCGCAATGCGTTTAAAAATGTGAAAATAATCAAAGGGGATAATTCGGACCAGGAGATACCGAAAGTACAATTTATGGAAGTTTTGTCTAACTACTGAACGCATATAAATGAAACCAGACATAGTGCTGGCTCATAACGCGAATTAACGCTTAGAAGACGAAGACAGATTAGCAAATCACGTTTTTTCAATTCACTCTATATATCAAATACCTACGTTGTCATAAACAACATGTCATTCATTGTATTACTTCACATCAGGTTGGCTTCGACTCGCCTCTGCGTTCTGCTGCGCAGTTGTTTAAACTATAGTATATGGACTTGTTACTTTGTTATTATTATATGTAAAAAACCGAATTAAGTTCTTTGTGTACGTAAAATAAAGCTAGTGCTACTATACTATAATTAGGTGTATAAATATGAGAATAGTCAATTTGACAAAAAAGTTCATCATAAAGGTATCGGAGCAAGTTAGACTCATAATGACACGCTTGTCTACGCAGAAGACATTGAGCGTCTCTTGTATCTTCAAATTTTATGAAAAAGAACTAAAATTATTTTTCATTTCTCATATTCTGAAAGTACGTTTGGAGTTGACTAATCACAGGGATGAAAACAGCATTTTTCATATAATTACATGCGACTCATGTACCAAATTCTTTTACTGCCGCTGTTAAATCGCGGCATAAATTGTAATAAACAATTTTATAACCAAATTTTATACTTATAAAGAGCTAGTTATTTAGTACCATGAGTGGCAAAAAAAATACTGGTTGGTAGAATGCCACAGAAAAAAAAAATTACTTGACGTTTCATATATGACATACGTGATGATATTTCATCAGATTTACATGTGGATTTAACGCCTGATTTTAAATCAAATTTAATAAACGAGTTTACCTAAATTTTTACTTCTTTGGACCCGTTATTAATTTTTTTCGTCTATATCTACATATTAATACGTGAAGTAGTATGAAATTTCGCACACTTATAGTTTATATAGAGAATGAGTGCAGCATGCTAATATATTGTTACATGCCGTCATTAGGAAATCCTTTGTGTTTTGAATTTGTAACATGCTATTGTTTTCCTACTTGTTTTATAACCATTATTAGCGTCGAACTAATCCTTATTGTTATTGTTTTCGACTTTGTGGCCGTTCGCAGGTGTGCACATTACTATTTCTCAGAAACTCAGAGTGCGCGGCCAATTTCTTTGTACTGTGTAGTTAGTATAAGACGATGCCCGAATGGAGGGGCGGGCAGTCAAGCGACGTCTACGAAACGAGTAAGACATTCTCTAGTACTCTCGATTAGCGATATAGACAACGGACTTTACGCGTTCGAATCGTGCAGTGTGAACTGGTTGCATCCAGTTTTATTTGTATTTGTTTTATACGTGTTTGAACAGTTCTAATAAATTCTATAGTAGTTCCAGCGGCATTTTTAATTCGAGTCCTGTAGCTCGTAACAATATTTTAAAATTATGCATAAAAATACATTAAAGCATTAAAAAAACATTAAACACACTACCATGTATTTGACACACACACGCATATATACTCTTGTTTTTATTGTTAAAGTCAAATTAACAGTGTAGCCTTGGCGCAATCTGTGATTATAGAAGTATAGTCTTTGACAACAGAACCTTAATGATGTTCAAAATTATAATTTAAATTAATTATGGTCGAATTTCGACCACTAGTCTATATTATTAGAGCAATTTGATCATGGCCATGTTTCATGGTTTTCATTTCCTAATGTATAAGCCAAATAGTTGGTTTTTTTTATAGCCTACCTGATAAAAAGCGGTTACCATCGCCTATGCCCATTTGTAACACCAAAAGTGGCACAATTCGCTGCCGCTCTCTAAAGGGAGACTGGAACCTGGCCAGTATTGCCAGAACACAACTCAAGGTTGTCATAGCGGCATACTCTAGACCAGGAGTGGTAGCCATCCGGACGGGCAAATACCCTACCACCTGGCTGTGGGTTGTTTTATCGCCTTTTACGACAGGTCGTTTCTCGTTTCTCCGTTCCTGCACGGATAGTATTAAGTACATATTGTTGCAAATGGTTGCGTAAGTTTTTCATTTGATTATGTAACTCAACAGTAATTTAATTAATTATAATTAATTCAATTTCAATTAATTATAATTAATTCAATTACTTCAATTTCAATTAATTATAATTAATTCAATTACTTCAATTTCAATTAATTATAATTAATTCAATTACTTCAATTCAATTAATTATAAATAATTCAATTACTTTAATTTACCAATTAATTATAATTAATTCAATTATTGTTGAGTACCAATTATACCAATGTACCAATTATATAACTCTGAACGATGTTTTTATTTATCTATAATAAAATTGTAAAGGTCAAATTTTTGTACAATGAAAAATAATGCTAAAACCGAGTCAGGGGGATGTAAGACGTGAAGTAGAACTAATTTAGATTTTTTTCATTTTTTTTGTTTATCTTTTTGTCTGTCTGTCTGTCTGTTTGTACCGGCTAATCTCCGAAACGGCTAGACCGATTTAAATGAAATTTTGTATGGTGGCAGCTTATATCCCTGGTCAACACAAAGGATACTTTTGATCCCGAAAAATTAAAGAGTTCCCGTGGGATAGTTAAAAAACTTTTATTACTTAAACAGCTTATTATACAACTTATGCACCTAATTAAGTATTGATATTGCCGGTATCATCACCACATAATAAAACAATAAAACGATTTATACATTAAAAAACAATTAGGCTATATATCATTACGCTAAGACCAATAGGAGCGGAGCACCAATGAAGAATGTTCTAAAATCCGGAGGGTTTAACTTACTTTTTTTTAAACTATTCCACGCGGATGAAGTCGCGGGCAGAAGCTAGTTTAGCTATATGATAGATCGTCATCATCTTTTCTGATCCAAATTCCAATCATACCATTATCACCTCATATCATTAGACACGTGCTTTAGATAAATATTACTTCCATGATTACTTAAACACATTTAACAGATTACTCATACATATTATTTTCAAAATATAATCTGACATTTAAATCTAAATTCCTATTAATTATGATAACTTTTAGATCTACATATAAGAAAATTTCTGTCTAATAGAAATAGCTACTAGGCAACGTTTCATTTCATTATACTTTACTATTTTAGAAATACTGTGATTGGGAAATGAAAAATTGTAGTAGTTTTCTCTTCATAGATAAACGATTATAACACGTAAGTCTTAATAACAAAACAGGGGTCAGGGAACTATCTCTTAAATAAACTCTTTACATTTCTAAGACTGAAAAAGGACCAAACAAATCAATTCAATTTTATATCTCCATGCTAGAAAGATCTTAACTACGCTCCTAGTGCGAATTGCGAAGTGTTCATAATTTATTATTATTCAAACGTACAATACCAACTATATCCACAAATGTATTTAATTGCTCCTTAACTTTAAGAGATTTGGATTTGATCTATAATCAGAATGTACTTACTTTTACTAATTTTCCCAACTGTGGTGTACACTGCAAGTATTCCACTGAGTGTGAAGAAAGTGTCCACTGTAATAGGCGTCGACGTGATCCAAGTGCTTGAAAACTTTACCAGCCACTGCAAATATAGTTATAGTAGGAACTATAAAGATGTTCATAATTTCATCACCAGGCATTGCAATATTGATATTGCCATCTTTTAGATTACAACCAATATTGTCCTCTTTCTTGGGGATTGGTATACGCTTCTTCAATAAGATTCCGAATGAAATGTTAGATCTGCCTTTCATTAAATTTAAAACCAAATTAAAAAGTATCTTGCTTAAAAACCGATATTAAATATGGAAGCATATTTAAATGATAAAACTCAATTTACATAGCAGCTCGCTCCAGCCTCTTATACAATCGTCTGTATAACGTTTTAATTTTGCCAAACATGTAAGGAATTAATGAAGATATGTTGCAGTACAAACTTTTAGTACGTCTCGTACATCTGAAATACTGTTTTTGTCTTACCAAGCATGCACTGTTTGCTACAACTCCATTAATTCTTCGAAAAGTAATTCTGTAGCATACTTCTGTATGAACTTGAGATATATATAGAATAAGAAATATAAAAAAAACAATGTTTAGCTAGACGTGTTGCTGGGGAGTTTCTTGCCGCTTCTTCTCTTTAACAGCAATAAGACGTTGCTAAGCGGTTTACATAGAATAGGAAGTAAAATTTAATTTAATGTATATATATGACCTTCAAAGAGTATATATGTTCTCCAGTGGAACTTATTTTGAATAAAAACTTTTGAATTTTAATTTAGGGCAATTACACTTAATCTTCTTGTAATTAACTGTCTCATAATTATGAGATATCAATTGATTGAAGCAGAAAATATGTTTTCTAGTTTATTGTATAATCGAACTATATACTCACTTCAAGGGCTTCTGCTAAATTGTGAATAAAGGCAAGTAGAGTCATGCAGTAAGTATGGCCGATTATGACCCAAAACATGGAGATTGCTCTGATGCCGTCCACACATTCCAATGCTCCTGGTGCAGAGTTGAATGTAAGAAATCTTTTCGTATTCGTGTAAAGCGAAAAACTGGTATACAGGGCGTTCACTCTCGATTTTCCTGCAAGAAAACATACAACCTATAAGTTTATCTATACTCACATATAAATCAGGAATGTCGTTAATATATCTGAGTGTAGTCTAAAAGTGAGATGAAATGCAATAGAAGGATTTTAGCTAGACGTGTTGCTAGATAGTGTCTCCAGAAACAGCAATAACATGTTCCGAGGTGGTGTATATAAAGTACGAACTAAACTTAATTTTTCACTTATATGTATGACTATTAAAACATGTTCTCTAGTGGAATTTAATTTGAACAAAACTCCTGAATTTGCGCCAGGTGAACAATTAGCACCAGCATTGGTCTCTGTTTTCTTGAGCAAGGTACTCCCTAAGGACTATTGACGGCCTTCTACTTTTCTGTATACTATCTATTTTATTACTGTACCATTGGCAGTAAATTGTTATTACTTGTATGGAGTTTATATTGAATTGTTACAAGTAATGTAAGTAAAGCAAATGATGAATGACAATACTACATTACGATTAGCCGCGTGTTTACGCCTGGAGCACCATGTTGCGTACCACGTCACTGTCAGTGTGGAGTTATGGTAGACCGGTTTGGACACCACGGTTTGTCATGTTCAAAAAGTGCGGGAATGAGATCTCGTCATGCCAGCCTCAACGACATTATCCGCCGAGCTCTTGTCAGCGTCGGCGTACCGGCCATTCTAAACCCGAATGGCCTGGTACGTGACGATGGCAAGAGACCGGACGGAATGTCACTAGTCCCTTGGAAGATGGGGCGGCCGTTAGTGTGGGATGCGACCTGTGTTGACAGACTGGCCCCGTCACATCTTCCAATGACCGAGTCAGGGGCTGGCAACGCCACCGCTTCAGCTGAAGACGTCGTACGGCGTAAATATGGGGCCTTAGGAAAAGGTTACATATTTATGCCGTTTGGGGTTGAAACATTAGACCCGTGGGGTCCGTGGGCAAAGAGTTTCTTTAAAGACATATGTAAGAAACTCTTTGATACTACCCGTGATCAGAAGGCTGGCTCATATTTCGCACAACAAATAAGTATTGCCATACAGCGCGGCAATGCAGCCAGCCTTCTGGGCACGCTCCCCGTTGGCAGTGATCTCCTGCATAGTGTATTTTAGTTTTGATGTCTTTGTTACTAGCCAATTCCATAATTAAAATACATATTCATAAATTTCAAAAAAATTGACATTAAAAAAAATTAATAGTAAAATATATAACATCACACGAATGAATCAAACAGTAACCATAAACGGTCAATAAGACAACTTGTATGACAGTAGTTAAAGCGGCAGAAACAGTAGACAACACTATAAAGACAGACTAGATGTCATTATGGAGTATTCGTGAGAAAACTTGAACATTGATACAAACCCTGTATAAACTTTCTAATCCTATACAAATAAAGCCCAGCCTTCATATCGTTCATTATTATATTGCTACGCGCGAGAGGGGATACGCATGGAAGAAAACACCAGTTATTTAACTAAATGCTTTTATTGATTTACAGAGCCGTACGTTATTCTTCTCTGTAGGACTGCCCCTTCACGCACGACTAACGACGCACTGCCCCGACAATGAGATGTCTTACACGTAATAACGTCGCCAATATTGCATAGACCACTTCCTGCTGCTGCAGTGCTCACCTCCGAGTTTACCACGCGTAGCTCGCCTCTGGATCTCCTTTTAAATTATGCTAACTCCTCCTTCACTCAACTGCCCATTAAACTAAACTCTTCACTAAAATCGTCACTATCTTCTATTAAACTTCTCTTCCTACTCTTTCGTATAACACTTGTCACCCCATAATTCCGATCTTATTTTCGTTATTATCTTGTTCATCATCTATCCCTTTCTAAAATGTATCTCTCCATGTCTTTTTCTTCTTCTTTCTACATTTTTCTGAAACTCCTTAAGCCAACTCGATCGTTCCACCATCCCTCGCCACAATACTATAAATAGGTATGTTCATATTCAACGTATATAATGAAAACGCAATCGATATATCCGTAATTTGAATTGGATTCTAAATATTTGCCGTACAGTTGTTTGTTACAAGATAAACACAGTCCATGACTTTGATCCTATCGAGATTGATGTATTGGGATCGGCAGCAAACAATGTTTGTTTATCTTAGATTAACTTTGAATGTTCAATAATATAAATAGAGGAAAATGATGAAATACAAATCTAGAATAACAATTACTACAAAAACACGAAATTTATCATTGATTAATATTTCTGTATCAATACTGCTAGCTATGATAAAATCTTATCCAAATCTGTATTTATGTGTTATTTTAGAAATAAATATTCTGGTATGAAACGATTCTTATATATTTTAACCGACTTCCAAAACGAGGAGGTTTTCAAATAGAAAATTTAAATTCAATTTTTTTTTATTCTAAATAAGTTCCACTGGAGAACACTTTTTGAAGTTCATACATATAAGTTAAAATTTAATTTTACTTCCAATCTCAATTCGTCTGAAGTGTTTGTACGCGTGTTACTCGATTTTTCTGTCAATTGTTGACTGATTTTATTAAAGAACGCCGGGCGCCTACTCTTCGAAAAAAAGCTTGTATACGTGTGTCAGTATTACAATTTCTACGGTATTTAATTTTTTTGTATGCATGTTCGCGATTTCTCAGTCAATTGTGGACCGATTATCAAATTGTTTCTTTTTTATTCGAAAGAGTACCCTCCCGAGGTGGTCCCATAGTCACCAAATCAGGATCTGATCAGTGGCTTTCAGGGAATTCGAGAGAAACACATGAAAATTGTTAAGCCAACATGATTTCCCCGTCAATTGTGGTCCGAATTTAATTTTTTTGTACAAAAGAATATACTCCCGAGATGGTCCCATTGTCACCAAGACAGGATCTGGTTAGTGGATTGCAGGAGAAACGAGAGCGTCTACACGGAAAAGCGAGATAGCAACGTTGTATACGCGTGCCAGTAGTATAATTTTTACAGGCGCTTAGTATATTATTTCTAAAGCTATTCAATTATTTGCGCAACTAAAAAGTAAAAAACTAAATATTTAACGGACTTCTGTTTACAACATCTTGAAGTCGGTGCGAAGTAAAACATTTTGCACATTGATTGTTATTTTTTAATTACATTAATGCACAATTAAATAACACGCGCAAAGTCCGTCACTATATCGCTATCGAATGTACACGACTTGCTAGTATCGTAATCGTCGCTTGACTACTGCACCCCTCCGTTCGGGGATCGTTTACTGTACAAATACACAATCGATTGTGTGGGCTGGCTTCTTCCAAGAAAATGTAATTTGCACACCTACGAACAGCTAACAAAGTATAAAATAATAACAATAAGGATTAGTTCGACACTAATGATGGTCATAAAACAATAGCATATTTTTCTTAATTACAAAGTAAATAAAAGAATTCCTAAATCCGGGAAGACAATGAACTGCGCTTTACGACAGGCAGCTGTGCTTTTACCTTTAACGGCGTGTAACAATATTATCGTCTTGCACATATATCAATGTGATAATAAATATGAAACATGTTATGATTCACATACCTTTAAAAATAAATTTGTAACCCAAATCATAGCAAGTGCTGATAATTATGATAACGGCTAACAATCCAAAGATGACTCTGCAAAGAGATAGTATATTATAAGTACCAATTTCTATACGACTCTGTAAAACATGGTTCGTTTTTAATATACTTGAGCACATGTAGCATTAATGGACTAGGACTAAATTGAGTAGGAATGCAAGTTTCACCTATTGGAAATAATATTTTTTTGGTAGAAGAGCGAAAACCGAGCTCTCCATCAATCTTTGCTAAATTTATTTTTCACCCACTTCCACCGCACCT
Organism: Dendrolimus houi; assembly: GCA_039645545.1. Classification (NCBI taxonomy): domain Eukaryota; kingdom Metazoa; phylum Arthropoda; class Insecta; order Lepidoptera; family Lasiocampidae; genus Dendrolimus; species Dendrolimus houi. The sequence goes on from CM077122.1 coordinate 23,360,102, forward strand.
TGTTTTAAAGTCCATATCGTTATCTACACTTCAGGTAAGACGACTATCATATGAAACCCTTGTCCTAATAAGTCAGCGACTGGGATCTGCCATTCTACTCAATCTAGTCCTCTCATACGATCTTCTATAATTGTTCTTTCATTGGTTAGCATGTACTACTGCTCGATTTCTATTCATTGTTTTCTTGATTTACCATGAGGCATTTTCTACCGACGTAGTCCCAAGCCCTACAGTACTTATTTCAGTGCTTGTTTACTTGAAGGGTGTACATAAAGTACCTATAATGAGCAAAAAGTAGATGAAATGAAAGATGAAAATCATAACTTACGTAGCGGTAATATCAGCAGCGGAGTAAGGTTTGTCATTAGGGAGTCTGCAGAAGTATTCATTGAAAGACACGTTCAAGAATGGAATCTCTTCTTGGATAAACTCAACTGCTTGATTCACTGTGCATGGCTTTGGTATGCATAACGCGAAAGTAGCGCCAGAAGCAGCCGTGATTGCCATTGGAAAAATTCTAAAAAGAATAAAAGCTTTAATGTTGAAAAGAATTCCCCTCTCAGATTCATCTGAATCATAGTTATTATACAACTTCACCTGTTTTATAAAATTGATGTAACACCAGTTTGTTTCGACTTTTTATAATGTCTGCTCTCGTTAGTTACTGTGTACTTAACAGTAAATTTAAAAACCAAAATAGTTTCCGTGATATAAGATTTCTTTTCAATGGAAATTAGCCAGTTATATGGAGGAACATAGTCTAGACTTGCCACCTCGGTAGAATGGGGAAACTCAAAACATGCTGGCTTGACGTCGTGATGGAAGACATGCGTAGCGACAGTCCCATAAAGAGATGACTAAGGCCGCGCGAAGTGGAGAAGAAAAAGTATATAAACCGACTTCAGGTTACAAAGTAAACTCTCTGAATGAAATTGGGATTTAACCTTCGAACGATGATTACGAATAAACGTGGTATAAGGGTTGAAAGTTCAAAGTAAAGAGAACTAGTCACGAAGTAAGTAAACTATTGAAAGAAAAAACAATGAAACAACTAAAAAGTATTGTAGAAACAGGTGTTTTATAGATAAGTAATACGATAAACTTGTTTAATACTAACTAGATATGACACTCATGTTAATCGTAATCTATATATACAATATTATAAAAATCTAAAAATTCCGTATCTGTAGTTCTATATATTGTAGCTATTAAAAAAAAAAATTGGAATACACTATATAAACGATGGAGAACACGATGCAATTTTTTTGGATTTCCTGTCTGTTTATTCGGGAATCACATAAAAACTACAGTGCGGTTTTCGCTGACCGACAGCGAATTCTTAGACTTTTAAATCTGCATTACTTTTTACCCCGGGAATCCTGCGGGAATTTCTAGTCAAGCGTGAACGAAGTCACGGGCATATCCTAGTTGTAGAATATTATTAAAGCCATAAAAGTTATCAACCACTACTTATTAACCACATATAAACTACATTTTAAAAAAATATTTAAATATAGCTGAACATGCTATTTTACTCGAGTAAATTTCAAGTCCATTACCTACAGAAACTGACCAATTTTTTGATAATATAGTTATAATGACCATAGATGTGTGCTGTGCAGAGTGTTTGCCATTGGAACTCTTTACCCGTAGATGTCAGATAAGCTAAATCACTTGCCATATTTAAAATACCTGTCAAAAATCTTATCTAATAAAATATATATTATTTCGTTCTTTTTAACTTTGCTTTTTATTGTCCCCATTGTAATGTTCTTCTTTTTTATTTTACTTCTTATTAATTTAATTATACCTAGACATAAGTTGTATAAAGTATCCTCTCAGTCAGGTTGCCTGGAAGATATCGCTTTTAGCGATAGGGCCGCTTTTTCTTTTGCAGCACAATTCTTCTAATAAGCTGTTGAAGAGTGTGCAGGTGCCATTAACGGGAGATTATTAGTGGAGCGCAAATTGAGGATGTGTGAAGTATAAAGGAAGTTGAAACATTCCTTAAGGTAATGAGGGGTATAAGGTATGAATAAAATGCGATATAGTAATTGGAGAAGATGAGCATTCCGGCGACGGACAGGCAGACGGCCCACTTGATGAAAAGCGTTTACATTTACATTTAGGCGATGCCTATGGATATTTGCAACCCCAAATGTGCTACAAATACGCTGTTATTCTCTTAAGGGTGGCACCTGGTCACTAATGCTGGAACACAACTCAAGGTTGTTATGGCAACATAGTTTAGACCAGGGGTAGATCCAGTCGGACAAATGCCCTACCACCTGGCTGTGGGCTATTTTGTCGCCTCTTACGACAGGCCGCCCGGCCGCAGGGAAATGTATTCTTTCTCCGTTCTTGCATGGATAAAAACTTAAGCTTTTTGTGGTATTCAGAAACGTGATCATACTTTTTTAAACCAAATATGAATCAATTGAAGATGGTCAAGTTTAAGTTTAGTCAAATCAAGCGTGTAGTTGAAGTTTAACATATTTTGTGCTGTGTTCTAAAAATTCTTGGAAAGCACTTGCTAGGTTTTGAAATTGTACAGTTGTACTGTCATTACTCACCTACTATCCACGGGTTCTCCTAATCCAGCTATTGCATGAGCATTATGCCTTAAAGCAGCAAACCTTTCCACTATCTGTACAGTTTCATTGTCTGGTTGTGGCCATATTATTTCTGGCAATTCGGGCCACTCAGGCCATTCAGGCCACGTTGGAAGACTCGGTAGTTCCTGGTCAAGTGGTAAGATGATAGTACAGTATTTTCCTTGGATGTCCATGTTGTTGATGTGATGACTGATGTCAAGGCATTGGTGATAGTCGCCGAAATCGTTCACGTTGCCTTTTAAAATGCCGCTTGGTAATTTTCCACTTGCATCTATAACTGAAAGGAGGCAAGAGTAAAAATATTAATGAGATAATATAGACGTTTGTATCACCAGAGATGTTGAAGAAATTTTATGACACCCTTTTTGAAAATCTCCATATCATAGTGCTGTAGGAAAACCTCACCTGGGAGCTCAGTCCAAACACCCCGGTACGCCAGAGAAACGTTCTGGAGAACGATTACGTACATGAGTGAAGCGGCTGGAGGAAGTGGAGATGAAGGCCCAGCCGATGGCGAGCGGCGCGGTGATATAAATAAGACGATGGCACCATTCTAAGCAGTTTTTCAGAACAGTCCTCGTTATATAGTCGGTAGAATACGCAGAGACATGCGGAAGTCTCTCTGAAGGTCAAACGTATCTAGACCGTTTGTGAGTAGTGAGCTTTTTATTATTCTCCTAACGCCCAGTTTTTACAACGCTTTCGTGAATTAAACGCCCAAAGTCCTTAAAAAAGGTTAACATGGCGAAAATCCATAACTTGAACTTTAAAAATTGTACCTTACAGTAAGTAACCTCACAAGTATGATTTTTTTCTTGTCTCAGGTGAATGAGGAAAAGGGAAAAAGGACGAAAATAGATAACCTTTTGGTAGGCCTTTGGGTCAAAAGCACTAGACTTAAAACAACATACTTCTTACAACATCAATTTTTATCAGGTACCTTCAAAAATATCAAACATTAAATTGAACTTAAAAACCAATTTAATAATCTCAATAAAGAAAAAAAATCCTTTAAAATTAACAGAAACATTTACTTTATTATTATTTATTTAAAACATTTAAAACAATCATGATAGTCTTTATTAACCCAAAGGTCTATTAAAAGGTCTTAAATTTTAAATTATGATAATTTTTAGTATATCTCAGATCCATATAAAGTTTTTATTCAAACAGCAAATATAAAATATAAGCACATATTTTTGATAGGCATATAGACACAAATCGTAAATATTTTTTAAATAAATTAAGATTAATTTTCACACTCGAAGATCTTGTTCCAGGTTAAGTCAAGAAAGACAAATTTCTTTTGTTTTTGTTGGCACTATTGCTTGGTCACAGACAAACAAAAACCTTGAACATGTTTTTGGATGCACTACTTTATAGAAAGGCGATAATTTGAAACTAGCAGCAAGGGCTAAAGTTAGGGTACTTAAAATAGTACCCTGGGCCTTTATTTGATGAAATTGGATTTGTTGCTGGGCTTTATTCACTATTTCATTGAAGTACATTTTTAAGGACCGTGTAAGACACGCTGTGACTTTAAATGGAGGTAACTTATGTTTTTTTTTAAAATACCTGCACTTGATTTATTGAATAGTTTGTTTTAGCTTGATAAAAACTGGGTTGTATTTATATGGTAAGGTTTATATTGTTGAGTACTTTATAAATGTTCTGAGGATTTTTAATAACCTTTGTAATGAGTTTTCGATTACAAGATTGCTAAAATTTGAACACTGTGTTGTTGGTGCGACAATATATTATAAAAGGAGGTGAAATTGCCTAGTACGGGGCATTCAGCGTTCGTCGGTTTATCAGAGCGAAAGCGCTGTTTAATATAATCAAACAGTAATAGTACGAAGGTTATGTATATAAGATTCTTGTTATGTTATTATTAGCATAGGAAGTTTTTATGTTCTACAAAATAAATAACGTAATTTCGAACTTTTTAATTTAATTTGCTTTTAATAGAAATATCTAACTTGAAGTAAAATATCTATGAATCTTTGCCAATATATGTATCAAACATTAAATGTGTGTATATTTTTATATACCACCCACTCTAAAATCTAACACAATTTTAACAATTCCCTTAAGAGACTAGCAACACCTCTAATGTAGGAAATATCTATGGGCGACGGTATCCACTTTCCATCAGATCAGTCGTCAGCTTGTCTGCTGTACTGTAGATATAAGAAAATGTTAAGTGAAAAATCAGCCCTCAGAGATAATTTGAAATTACTTACACTGTAATGCTAGCGAATGGTTTGCAAGGAACGCCAACTGTTCCCTACATAACGCCGCGTCTACAGCTTCATACAAATCCTGGTCAAAAGCACTTCTAAAATCCACTGTATAACCATCTTTTAATTTACATAACACTCCTCCAAAAATACTTAAAAATGCAACCAAAAATGTTTTTTTTATTCTCATCATGCTATTTCTCACAAACTACAACAATCATGTAATTTCAAACTCAGAATACTACTTTAAAAGTTTAGTATACGCTTAAATATATTATTACCAAAGATAAGAATTAATTTTTAATACATAAAGATAAGTTATCGTATTAATAGTTGATGTTGCGAATCGATTTGATTTTCAGCAATTTAATTACTGTTATTGGATCAAAGTCTAATTAAAACAATGCATTGCTCGTTAACCAACTTCTAAAAAGAGGAGTTTTCGATCCGAATGTAAGTTTTTTTATAGCGATCCAGTGAGGAAGCGTAGCAGCTTTCTGGGCACCTTACCCATAGAAGACGGTGATCTAGGCTCAGTATTCTTCTTATAGTCTTGAGGGAGTAGAATCTTATACTAATACTAGCTTCTGCCCGCGACTTCGTCTGCGTGGAAAACTAAAAAAAAAAGGAAGTTAAAAAAAGCCCCAGATTTTGAAACATTATTCATTGGTGCTCCGCTCCTATTAGTCTTAGCGTGATGATATATAGCTTATAGCCTTTTTCGATAAATGGGCTATCTAACACTGAAAGAATTTTTCAAATCGGATCAGTAGTTCCTGAGACTAACGCGTTCAAACAAACAAACTAGTAAACTAGTATAATATATAGAGCTGAAGAGTTTGTTTGTTTGTTTGCTTGATTTAACACGATAATATTAGGAACTACTGCTCTGATTTGAAAAAAAATATTTTTTGGCTTTTAATGTAAGTCGGTATTATTTTTGTTAAAAAAATGCAATAAAATGTGTGACACTTTTTATCCCGGGAATCCCACGGGAATTTTCCCGGCAGCGGTTTTTAGATGCTCGGGTGCATAAAAATTCGTGTAATTCGACACACTTTTCACTAAAACGATAGTTAGTTACTTTTTTAAATGCTGTAGTGCTTTGTGTCTCGGGAATTTCGCGGGAATTTGAAGACAAGCGTGGATGAAGTCGCGGGCATATTATTACATCTATATAATGTATTTTTTTTATTTTACTTTTTATATAGATAGATAGATAACACTTTATTATACACCAATACAAAAATGAACTTAAAGACTAAAATTATATCTAGTTGTGTACAAAGGGCGGTCTTATCGCTAAAAAGCGATCTCTTCCAGACAACCCCAGGAATGAATTGAGATGATAATGGCGATGGTGGTATACGTAACATATAGTACGAACTACTTACATTTTAATAATAAATATATAAATGATATATATATGTAGATATTTTATATATTTCATAGATATATACTTAATATACATACCATACAAATACATATCTACAGAATATATAAATATTTATAAATGAATTTAAGTATCATATTACAACGACAGGTAGTATATAATTAAATATCTAAGCAAGGTAAGTGTATCGCTATGTCTTCAAGTATTGCTCTTTCTTTCTTTCATTGGAATGAAACGCGGGTGCATAAGCTACCAAGGCACCATAAATTCATGTGTTATTTAAAAAGGACATAAAACAATAAAAACTGTTATCTCCAGACAGTAATACATCTAACTAATCGATAAATGATAAAACAATTTTAAATTCAACATGTTTTCATTATCCAAAGTTATTATCAGATAATTGTTACGTTATTTATGCATTGAACCCACTTCCATAATAATTGTTATAATATCTCTATTAATATTATAAATGCGAAAGTAACTTTGTATGTTTGTTACGCTTTCACGTAACAACTACTAGACCGATTTGGCTAAAATAAAGTATATGTGTATTTTCGATGCCGACGATGGATATAGAATACTTTTTGTGTCGAAAAATGGGATAGTTACATAGTATAAAATGCAAGGAGAGATTTGGGTAAGGAAGTACCAAATATATCAAATATTAACTATTTGGACAGGGTTTCCCCTTTATTGTTCAGCCTTTGATGTGAATATTCACACAGCACAGTAAGCAATGAACACGGTTTTTTTTTATTGGACTTGACTTTATTTTGTTGGTCCGAAGACCTCACAACTTTACCGGGGTTTTCGGGGCGAGTGCCTTTGCGAAGCGAAGGCGCTCGAGCCCGGTGGGCAACTTGCTCGAGGGGGCTCCCTAGGGAGTTTCACCTCGGCTGGACTGTTGCCATGAGAGGGGATGAATCTAATGATGCCCACCATAGGGCGACACAATGCACTAATTGATAACGGACGACGCGTAATATAAAGCCCGAGGGGAAGGATCCCGGCGGACCGGGATCGGCGGTTCGCGGTGGCCTACGCTATCTTACTGCCGTTTCGCAACGTGTTATGGCTGGGAGAGAAGAAACGGCGAAAGAAACTTCCCAGCAACACGCCTAGTCTATCCTATGGGGGGGCTATGTCTCCTGGCGTCCCTCGCGGGGACGTGGAGAGATCGTGATTGGCGGCGTCGACGCCGCCGTCTGTGTCTGTCTGTCGGTGCCTGCCAGCCTGCCGTCCTAACCGCGGACGGGCTGATCCGGGCCAGCCGTTTTGTGATACCGTCGACTTTGTCCGTGAGGATGTTACGCGGTCGTCGCACGAGAGCCTTTCGTCGAGGCTTATAATCGGACGCGGACACGACGAGGGGATTTCGATGGTGCGGCGCTAGATCGAAATACTTACGCGAGAGCGACGTAATGTAGTTTTTGATGGAGGGAAGCTCCAGATCGCGGTGGATGTCGACGTTACGCATAAATAGGGGAGCACCGACGGCTCTGCGCATGAATTTATTCCGCACGATTTGCAGTTTCTTTAAAAGGGCAGGCTTGGTATGGCCGAGTACCACATTCGCGTATGTCATGATCGGGCGGATGCATGTTTTGTATAGAGTAAGCTTGTGTCGGAGGGACATTTTGATTCGTTTATCTATCATGGGTGCTAGACGAACCATCACAGATAGAGCTCTATTTCGGACTATACTGACATACTCGCCGAAGCGCAAGCTCTTATCTAGGATGACACCCAGGTATTTGGTGTACTTTGCCCAAGGGATTTCTTGGTCATAGAGCGAGATGGCTTTTCAGCGAAGGCAAGCGCGTTTGGGAGAGCAAATCGTGCCCGGGGAAAAGCAAATCGCTGCGCTTTTCTCCGGGTTTACCTCTATCCCCCATTTGCGAAACCATTCGCCTAGCTCAGTTACAGCTGCCTGTAGCCGGACGCAGACCATTTGTCGGTTGTGATCTGGTGTATAGAGTGCGGTGTCATCCGCGAAGAGGGCCAACTCCACATCTGGCATTTTTGGGATGTCGCTGGTGTACAGCGTGAAGAGTAGTGGGGACAGGGCCGAGCCCTGTGGTACACCGGTTGTGAGTGGGTGAGGGGACGAGCGCGTTCCCTCCACTCGAAAACGGAAGCTACGGCCTAGGAGGAAGTCTCGCAAGATGAGCACGAGTCTGTCTGACACACCGAACTGGTACAGTTTGTAAATCAAGCCGTTATGCCAAACCTTGTCGAAGACCTTAGCTACGTCTAGGAACAGTGCGGCTGTTCCTATAGGGCGGGGATGAACACCGCCTACACGCCACTACGCCTTTTATACGAAAATGAATCGTAGAGAACGACTTTAACGATTTTGATGATAATTGTTTTGTGTGTTTGAATGGGTTCCCGGATGGTTTAGATTCACAATTGGAACCGGTAGGTGGCGCTGAGATCGGGTTCTAGAATTCCTAATCACCTAGAGCGATTTTGGTGATTTTGTTTATGTGTGTTTGAGTGGGTTGCCGGATGGTTTAGATTCACAATTGGAACCGGTAGGTGGCGCTGAGATCGGGTTCTAGAATCCTCCTAACCACCTGGACCGATTTTGGTGATTTCGTTTTTGTGTCATGAAACAGTCTTAGGAATTCAGAAAATATGGCGGTACGAAGTTCGTCGGGTCAGCTAGTTTCATATAAAGTTAGTTAGTTGTGAAAGAGCAATCGAAAAAACTAAATTAAAAATGCGTCGGACTATATCCGGTTATAGCCCAACAAATTGTACCGCGGCCCCGAGTCTCTGGTGTTCTGCATATTGATGATTTGCTGTGTCAATATTTTAGATCACATTTAAAATATTGCCACCGCATAAGCATATATATTGTACAATCAAGTATATTCTATTCTATTCCATAAGCTACAAACACATCAATATTGGTGATGTTTTTATTAAAATTTTCATTCGCTACGTTATGTACAGTCGCGGTGTGAAAAGGTTTGTCACCTTAAATTTGACTGTTGCTTGCACGAGTACAAGAAATAGTACTGCTAACGTTTTAATAAATGTTAACTTTTGTTACGGTTATAATGTTATAAAATTATAAACATGCCGTCTCTGTAAATTGAAGTTATTTATAAAAACAACTGAAATAGACTAATAAACGATGGAGAACAGAATGCATTTTTTTAAATTTCTTGTCTATTTGTTCGGGATTTATGTAGAAACTACTGGTCTGATTTCTATGCAGTTTTCGCTGATCGACAGCTACTTTATAGACTTAACATCTGTGCTCCTTTTTATCCTGGGAATCCCGCGGGAATTTCAAGTCAAGCGTGGATGAAATCGTGGGCATATCCCATTAAATATAAAATCGTTAAAAAAAAATGCAATGTTAACAATGACACTGAAATTAACAATAGTTTTAATCATCAGTAACAAAGAGGATATAATCACTACGCTTAACATGAATATTAAAACCAATAAAAAGGTCTCACATCTCTAGACAGTCCCCTTAGACTAGATAGAAAACCATACAACTTTGATCTAAGTAATTTTACACTTTATTGTCAAACAGTTAAACTAAAGTTTGTCTGCAACAGTCTATTCTGTGGCTTAGTTTGAAAAGGTAACATGTGCTCGCAGATCGTTAAATGAATCAATTTGAAAACTGGCGAACCTTTTCATGCCAGACTGTACAAAAAATAAGTAACTACTTAGCCCTACAAACACAAAACCACAACTTATCTCTGTAATGGCAATATTCAAATTATTCTTCCCTGCAAAGCGTATTGAAAGAAAAAAATGAGGCATTATCCCTATGATCCTGACCTCTGTCATGTTATATTAAGGGAAACGCCATTTTTGGGGAACAGAAAGGAATCCCTTTAAGAGGATACCGCCGTCGAAACGTAATGCGTTTTTTGTGTTGCCACCAGACAGCGATTTCGGGACAAGTTCAAATTGTCTAACCATTTTTTATTTTTTTATTGCATGAGTTCAGAAGAAATGCAGACGGCCCACTTGATGGAAAATGGTTACCATCGCCTATGGTCATTTGCAACACCAAAGGTGCAACAAATGCACTGCTGCCCTCTTAAGGAAAACTGGAACCTGGTCACTAATGCGGGAACACAAATCAAAGTTGTTATGGCAGCATACTCTAAACCAGGGGTACTAGCCATCCAATCGGGCAAATATCCTACCACCTTATTAATAATATTACTTAAAATTATATCTGTAATTTGTTTATTTTTTAAATAAGACAACTGTTTCTTAAATATTAGAGATCGATCACTCCAGAGTTTTTGGCTAGATAGCATTAAATTTGCAGTATAAAAAAACAAATAACTACATTTTTTAACCGACTTCCAATAGGAGGAGGTTCTCAACTTGATTGGTATTTTTTTTTATTTTTATGCATGTACACCTATTACTCTGAGATCTATGATCCGATTTACGTGATTCTTTTTTAGTTCGATGCAGAATAGTTTCCGTTTGGTCCTCTAAAAAATTAACATAGTTTGGTCCAGTAGTTTTCATTTTATGAACATTGCTTATGAAATTTTTTCCGTTCCGTTGCGTATGTTTACCAATTACGGTGAGATTTATGATCCGATTTACGTGATTCTTCATTAGTTTGATGCGGAATAATTTCCATTTGGTCCCCTAAAAATTTTACATAGTTTGGACCACTAGTTTTCATTTTATGAACATTTTTTTTTATGAAAAATTTTTTGTTCCCGTTTCTTGGGTCCTATATTTTTTAAAACGCGCGGCACCTTTCGTAGGCGTACCTATAGCTTGACACTAAAAAGTACATGTATGTATATATATAGTGTTACAATTTGGGCCACATGCACATTTGTAAACAAAGCACATTTATCATCCGCCGGCGTTTGTGCTAACATTAGGGCTCTTTTATGACTGGCTTCTTTTGTTTACTTTGTGTTTAAAATTTGTAATTAGTAAACAGCCCATTGTGTACTGTAATCCTTTATAGCAGTCATTAGCCAGGTGTGATTCTAAGAAATTCGGCCTGTGCGGCCAGGTTAGACATATTGCATTTGTACAGCAAAAGCAATGCCCCAATAAAGAGGTCGTCAGTCAAGCGATAACCACTAGCAAGACAAAACGTGTGTACATCCGATAATCTATATAGTGACGGGCTTTACGCGTGTTATTGAATCGCGCATTGCGTTTGGACTGATTGTGTTCAATTATATTTGTACCTGTGTTATACGTGTCTGTATAGTTCTAATAAATATAGTAATTCGAATAGCATTTTAATTCGAGTCTTCTCGTAACAATATAATGTTATACTAATATATAATTATGTTTTTATCTTGATAAAATAATAACCATTGCATCGATTACCACGAAAATTAGCACATTTAAGTTATCTTTTTAAAGTATGTCCACTTAATTTGATATAAATATTGGTAGTCTTGATACAATGCTTATTTCTTCAAAAGAGAGCGGCATATTATTAGCACCTTTGTAGTTACAAATGTCCATAGGCGATGGTAGCCGCTTTCCATCAGATAGGCCATAAATGAATGAATGAAAACTCTTTATTGTTCACCATAAACTCAAATCTAGATAATTGATGTGGATACATTTGCATTAGAACAATTGGCGGCCTTATCGCTTATAGCGATTTCTTTCAGGCAACCCAGTGTCAAAGGAGACTTTAAAGAAACTTTTTTTCAATAAACGATTTTTGATGGTATTCTAAATTAAAATAAAGGTAATAAAATCACAATCAAATACTAGTAAAAATAAAATATAAATAAACTACAATATATACATATATAATTAGATATACGTAGTTTTTTTTTATAGCTGGAGTACAGCAGACAAGCTGACGGCCCACCCGGTGGAAAGCGGTTATCGTCGCCTATGGACGTTTGCAACATCAGAGATGTCACCAATGCGCTGCCGGCCTCGAAGAAATTTTATGACACCCTTTATGAAAAACTCCATATCGTAGCGCTGTGGAAAATCTCCGCTGGGAACTCATTCCAAATCCCCACGGTACGCAAGAACCGTTGCGTACATGAGCAAAGCGGCTCAAGGAAGTGGGGGTGAACTCCCAATCGATGGCGAGCGGTGCGATGGCAGAAAAAGGACGAAGGCACCATTCTAAACAGTTCTTCGGAACACTCCCCGTTATACAGTCGGTAGAATACGCAGAGAGAAGCAAACTCTCTCCTAAAACCAATCGTATCTAGACCGTCTGTGAGTATGTGATCATCAACAACGCGAACGGCTCGACGTTGGATACAGTCCAGGGGATTAAGCTGGTAGGCAGGTGCTCCAGCCCAAACGTGTGAGCAGTACTCCATATGCGGTCTCACCTGGGCTTTATAAAGCACAAAGCGTTGCCGTGGTGTGAAGTACTGCTGGGACCGGTTTAGCTCTCCCAGCTTCTTGGAGGCTAGTTTTGCCTTACCTCCAAGATGGCCCCTGAACTGTACATCGTTCGAAATGTCAACACCGAGGATCCCAATACTCTTGGAGGTGGTAAGGGGAGTTCCTTGGAACCGAAGCGCTTGCTCGAATGGAGTTTTTTTTTGGCAGAGAATACGCAGACCTGTGTCTTCTTGGGGTTGAAATGGACAAGGTTTTGTCTCCCCCATTCAGAGACTCTCTCTAAGGAATGCTTTACTTCAGACACAAGTCTAACCCGACTTTCCTCCACAAATGATCGAGGGTCGTTTGCACGACCAGAGTACTGCGCATCACCAGTGCTGTCATCCGTAGATGATATTATAAATTAGATATATACATTCGAACAATAGATAAATTCATGTAATGCAACTATTTTATTTAATAGACCAACAATGGTCAGTGACCATAAGTTTAAATGTAGTAATTGATTTAGCTTGTCTGATTGGTAAGGGAAGGAGTTCCGCAGTCGAACAGCCTGTACGGCAAAAGAATCTCCTACGAAGGAAGAAGTGTGTGTAGGTATTGATAACAAAAGATTTTCATTCGAGCGCAAATTACAGGAATAAGATTGATAGAGAAAACTAAAAAGTTCTTTTAAATATGGGGGAGTACAGGGGTTGTAAAGGATATTATGCAAAAGTGAGAGTTATAAATGAACATTCCGGGCCATCTGCCTGTCTGCTGAACTCATACAATAAAAAAAAGTGAGAGAAGGAGACATGTTACAATTCAAGATTTGTAAAATAGGCAACAAAGCCGTTTCATTGCCTGATGACGCGGACGGGAGCGGAGATAAAGAGAAGGAAAGGACTTACAGAATAGGTCGCCGCACCGGCAGTTCTTCCTCGTGATCCTTTCTTCGCGTCTTGCGGTTCCATCGACGAGTGGATCAGCTGGGTACGGCACAGCGAGTTGATATAAGCGGTTGTAAAATGCGGCGAGGTTTGCGTGGAAGCAGCAGCGCGTTCATCGTCGGACGTGGACTGTGTCACATTAAATAGTGACAGATGCGGCGAAAGAAAAAAGAAAGAAAGAGGTGGTCACCATATAGGTCGGCGTTAACATTACCTTTATGCTTTCATATATAAATGTTTTGCAATTTCTAAAACTTAAAGTCTAATGTTGTGGTATGCATATTACATTCAATACTAGGATATGCCCGCGGCTTCGTACACACTATTCCCGGGACACAAAGTATCGCACTATTTAAAAAAGGAATCCGTGTCGGAATAATCCAATTTTTATGCACCCGAACAATTACAAACCGCTCCCGAGAAAATTCCGCGGGATCCCTGGAAGAAAAAATATCACACATTTTATGACATAAAATTTTCTATCGATCAGTGAATAAATCGTATTGGAATTCGATTTTTTTTATATGACCATTTTAAATAATTCCCGAGATATAAAAAAAAATGCGCAGATTTTAAGTCCAAAAATTTGCTGTCGAACAGTGAAAATCGCATCGAAATCGGCCCCGTCGTTTTTACGTGAATCCTGAACAAATAGACAAATCGACAGACAGATAAACAGACAAGAAATCTAAACAAAATTGCATCGTGTTCTCCGTCGTTTACAGAGTCTATTCCAGTTGTTTTCTTTAAATGGCTTCAATGTACAGACACGGTTTATTTATAATTTTATAGTGTTGTTACGAGTTTGCGGGACTCGAAATAAAATGCCTTTAGATTTATTATAGAGTTTATTAGAACTATACAAACACGTATAACACAGGTGCAAATATAACCGACCACAACAAATCCAAACTTAATGCGAAAGGTCGTAATTCAATAAAACGCGCAAAGTCCGTCAATATTAGATTTCCGAATGTACACACGTTACGCCTTGATCATAGTTGTAGCTCAACTGAACTCCTCTCTCCATCAGGCCATCGTTTTATACTGCACAAATGCAAATGTGCCCGCCCGTCAACGTCGACATAATTTCCAAGAATCAGCTTGTATTTATAATCCATAACACCTGGCTAATGATGCAGCCTGCAAGCGGCCGTAAACGAGTACAATAGGACAATAGGCTGTTCTCCATAATACTAGAAACGTATGCCAATAAATAAGTAAACAAAAGACGACGATCATAAAAGGATTATAATTAGTTCAAATGCCGACAGGTAATAAAATGTGCTTTTACAGACTGTACGTGGCATTTGTCTTTGTCGAAGCCTAATTTGTAACAGTATTATTGACAGATAATAATAAAAATATTACATATTAACTCATACATCCAATAATACATCCTTCTATCAATCCACCAAGACACGTTTACCTGACATTATAAAATCGAGGATTATTTAAAAGATAAATTCTGATGATTATTAAGTATTAGTATTCTTATATAATTAATGCTTTGCTTGACATTTCATTTAATGTTATTTATTATGTAATTTATTTAATTATAATTGTAAATTAGTTTCAATTATAATTAAATAAATCGACGGCCTCTGTGGTTGAGCGGGCTAAGCCGTTGCCGGCCTACCTCACTGTAACGCAGAGGTTCCGGGTTCGATTCCTGGTATAGTAAATTTCGGAAACGTATTTTCTTCGTTATTTACTATGGTCTGGGTGTCTGGGATCGGCCCCAGAGTACGTTGTATATTACCCATAACACAAGCGTAACTTGCTTAATTTGGGGATATACAATATGTGTGTTTGTCTGCCGATTATTATTATTATATTATTAATTTACTTTTAGTTATAAAATCTGAAAATTGCGCGTCTAATAAGGCAAAATGTATTTAGACAATTTCAACAAAAAGAAACACTTACATTTCTAGCAATAAATTATTATTCTATTCTACCTCCAATTAAGAATAGTACTTACTAGAAGATTTATATTAAGCCTAATTTCTTATACATACTACGACATCAGCCTATAAGCCAACTGTTAATTTCGAAACATGAATATTTTATAATACAAACTGCTTTAGAGCAATAAGCTGCTCTGTTATTCATAAAACGTAAGAAGATTATTCTGTTCTAAGGTAAGAAAAGTACAAGGTGAAAAGTCGCAAGAAAATTGATTTTTCACATCAACGGTCTTGAATAGATTTCTGCTATACCAAGATATTTTCTTAAGTTTTCTGGACTAGTATACATATATAATACTTGTTAAAGTTACGGTACTCATTGAAATTTGACATTTTTGTCTTGCACGATCATGGCTACTGAAAAGTGGCTGAAATGTCAGAATAACAAAAATCAAATAAATTACCGCACTTAAAAGCATTAAAACGCAGTTATTATTATTAAATATGTAACATATATCATAATTTTGATGCATAAAATTATATAACAATAAGACAATTTAAAAGTAAAAAGACCGAAACGAAATTGAGAATAAACAAAGTAAACTCTACTTCGGTTTAACGGACTTTAATATGAGCGGAAAGCCTAACTTTAATATCCGCATTAAGTTTAGTAGCAAGCAAAACCCGTTCATTTTCTTTCGGATTATAATTTGCAATTGGGCCCCGCCGGCTACTCTACTTAATATCGGTATTTAACTTAAGCTTTCTTTTAGTACGACCACATGTAGGTCAAATACAATGAGACCAATTGACTTTGTATCATCTCATTATTACCTATTTTCTACTAATAAAGATTCATTCTTTCATTCATTTGTTCATCCATTCGTTCATAATATAGTCTGTTAAGCCGAGCCAGAGATTATGTTTAGATTTTATTTTCTACTAGGGTTTAACCCGCGGTTGCGCCGTGGGTCATCCCCTGGTGCCTGCCTCTTGTTTAAAGAGCAGGTGTTAATACAGGTTACATTGTACTAAAGGTTTATGCGAGTGCTATATGATTAATTTCATTTTATATGGTAAACTATCTCATCTCCCAGCAAGGTCAAAAAGGTCAAAAAGGACAAAAAGGCCAAAAGGCCAAATTGGACAAAAAGGACAAAAAGGTCAAAAAGACAAAAAGGTCAATAAGGCCAAAAAAGGACAAAAAGGCCAAAAAGACCAAAAAAGGATAAAAAGGTCAAAGGATCAAAAAGGACAAAAACAACAAAAAGGCCAAATAGCCCAAAAAAGAAAAAAAGGACAAAGATGACCCAAATGACGAAAATGGCAAATCACAAAAATCCTATCTTACTTTTTGGGATAACCTTTACATAAATCTATCCCATTATCCGGGATAGAAAAGTATCCCTTGTCCACCCTCGGTATAAAAATTACATATATACCGATTTTCAGCCAAATCGGTCAAGTACTTTTACCGTAAAAGCATAACAAACAAACAGACAAATATATTTTTATCCCGAAAACTATCCCATTTTTCTGGATAAAAAGTATCCTATGTTCATTGTCGGCATCGAAAAAATATATATAGTGAGTTTCAGCCAAATCGATCCCGTAGTTTTTCCATGAAAACGGAACAGACAGAGTTACTTTCGCATTTATAATATTAATAGGGATTCTCAATCTTGTTTCGATCTTTTTAGTGTATTACTTTTAAATTGTCTTTTTAGCAGATTTTTGATGTAATTTTTTTATGACTTTCTAGTGTGTAGGCAAATTCTTATGAACGAAAACTGCGTCACTTATAGGTGGGATACTCAGCTTTTGCGAAAATAAAAAAAATATGTTCAATAGGTAAATATTTTTTTATTAAATTTTTGCAAAGTACTCTCCACCAGCCTCTATACAGAGTTTCACACGTCTGAACCAGTTTTCGAAACACTTTTTCCAGTCCGCCGCAGACACCTCGTTTACAGCTTGCTCGCACTCTGACAGCGCATCTTCCGGCGAAGAAAATTATATCCCTTTGAGCTGATTTGCGGGCATAAAAATAAACCTCACGGTGCTTGGTCAAGGCTGTAAGGAGGGTGACCGAGGTGTTTGACCGGCGTACTGTCCAGGAAGTCCCTCGTTTTGAGCGCGGTATGGGCGGGCGCGTTGTCGTGGTGGAGCAGTAGCCTGCGGTGCCTTGTGTTTGGTCGCTTGTTGCTCACAACAGAGAAAACTTCTGCCAAGCATTTGGTAATATACAATTCGGCGTTGATGCTTCTTTGGTTCCATAAAGGAATTGACACTAAATAGCTAGTCAAATTGAAAAAACTCGCGATCAAAATCTTTCCCCGCTTCTAGATAGCTTCATTTTGTAGGCGTTGATTCGTTTTGAAACACACAAATCGTCGACTGGCGCTTCGTTTCTAGATCGTATTTATAAATCCAGGACTCATCCTGTAATGATGTCGTAAACACGCTGAGACGAGTCTACTTCAAATTTGTATATTATATCACGGCACCATTCCACCCGGGTCTGCTTCTGAGTATCGGTGAGGTTGTGCGGCACCCAGTGTGAAACTATCCTCCTCACGCGAAGATGCATATGTAGAATCTCGTGAAGGCTTCCCGATCCAATCTGCAGTACGTGGCGAATCTCATGATATGTAACTGGCCTATTGTCTTGGATTTTTCTACCGTAACAGCCGTCGAAGGGCGACCACTTCTTTCTTCATCGCCCAAAGTTAGTCGACCGCGCTTGGATTCGTTGTACCAACAATACACGGTTGTCTTAGAAGGGCCTTCATCCATGAATGCCATTTGAAGTCTATCGTACGATTCGTCCGGTCTCAGGCGACACTTGAAATCGTAAAAAATCATAGCGCGAAAATGTTCCCGGCGCACATCCATTTCTCAATGAGACACGATAATTTAAATTAGCTCGCAAACAATGTGGAGGAAAATTTTCAAATTGGAACTTACTTATTTTTAGTTATAAATGATCATATTTTCAAAATAGATTATAACTTTCTGAGTGGCCTAGTATAAGTCGGGCAAAATGTAGAGATGATTAATTGCATACCAAACAAAACAGACAAATGAAAATTACAATTTACGTAAGCGGTTCCATCCTTCAAGAGAAGTTTGATCGCATGGTTGATGTTGTAACTTTCTAGAATCACGAGAGTCCGACACAAATATGGTCCATTTATAAGCAATCAAAAACTTTTTAACCCAGTTTATTATTCCTAATAAAATTTTAACATATAACTCATATATCTCTGTATCCCCTTTTAATTTCCTTTATTTTGATACCCTCTCGATAGGTTTGGTTCTGTTTTTTATTAACTTTTTTATTATATCACGCTAAAAATCTGCCTTTTTTTTATAAACACCTGTCTAAAGACACTTGGGTTTTTAAGACGAACATAACGGACGAAATCCATCAAGCCTTTTGGAAGACGTGAGGTAATAAAGAAATTTACAAACATATAAGATACGCGCAAAAAACATAACCCTTCCTTGGCAGTCGGTTAGAAAATACCATAGCATAAGATACATATTCACATATGTATAC
Source organism: Dendrolimus houi (assembly GCA_039645545.1). Classification (NCBI taxonomy): domain Eukaryota; kingdom Metazoa; phylum Arthropoda; class Insecta; order Lepidoptera; family Lasiocampidae; genus Dendrolimus; species Dendrolimus houi. The sequence continues at coordinate 23,379,111 of CM077122.1, forward strand.
TCAACTTCATATATACCCAAACTCACTTAGGTACGCTTTTATGTATTGTGCAGCACTGTCTAATGAAGGTACGGTTACAATCTGTTTCGAAGGGGACGGTCTGGGAGAAATTACGTAAATAGACAAATAAATATAGTAAATCTAAGCATGAGATTAAATATCTAAAATATTATAAAATTGTAAAAACGCCGTGTCTAAAAATAGCTGGAGTAGATTATGTCGAGCCCTTACCGAAATTTTATCATAAGCAACATTTGGACCTAAGTAGATTTTTGCTGGAAATTGTATCTCAAATTATTTATTTTGTTTTAAAACTTTCAGTTTTAGTTAGCTAAGACCCTACGGAATTAAAAACTGAAGGTTTGAAAACAATATAATAGTGTTACGAGTCGCGAGACTCGAATTAAAATTCCGTTAGAATTAATATAGAGTTTATTAGAACTATACAAACACGTATAATACAGGTACAAATATAACCGAACGTAATAAGTCCAAACGTAATGTAGAAGATCGTAATTCAAATACACGCGCAAAGTCCGTCACTAAATAGATTACCGAATGTACACAAGTCTTGCTTCGCTCGTGGTTATCGCTCGACTGACTCTTTCTCAATCAGGCCATTGCTTTATACTGCACAAATGCAAATATGTCTGCCCTGCAAGCGTCGATGCAATTTCCTAGAAATTGTAATCAGCACACCTGTCTAATGACTGCCATAAAAGATTACAATACACAATGGGCTGTTTTCTAATCAAAAATTTCAAACACAAAGTAAACAAAAGAAGTCCAAATGCCGAAAGGTGATAAAATGTGTTTCTACAGGTATGCAGGTGTAAATTTGTCTTTGTCGGCGACTAGGTCGTAAGAATAGTTTCAAATACGTTTTGCAACAAAAAACATACTTAGGTCCAAATATCTTGTATGTTTGTTGGGTTTCACGTAAAGACTACTGGGCCGATTTCGATGCGGTTTTCTGTAATGGAGAGCAAATTTTTTAGACTTGAAATCTGGATTACATTTTATTTGCATGAGTTCAGCAGACGGGCAGACGGCCCACCTGATGGATGTTACCATCACCTATGGACATTTGTAACACCAAAGGTGCAACCAATGTGCTGCCGCTCTCTAAAGAGGACTGGAATCTGGCCACTAATGTCGGAACACAACTCAGGATTATCATGGAGACATACACTAGAACAAGGGTGGTAGCCATCCAGATGGGCACATACCTTACCATCATGCTGTGGGTTGTTTTGTCGCCTCTTACGACAGGCCGTCTGGCCGCAAGAAATTCTATTCTTTCTCCGTTTCTACATGGATGAAATTTTTTTACAAACTAGTTGACTCGTGCACACTTCGTTGGGAATCATTAAAAAATGAAAACATATTATAATATACACAATCAAATACAGCCTATGTCACACATGGATGATGTAGATTTCTACTGGTGGAAGCATTTTCAAAATCGGTTTAATAAAGAGATTATTTCCTATCAACAAACTCACAGATGTTACATCTTTATAATGTTAGTAGTAGAATCTACTCAGTGCCGGAGTTCCTCAGGGATCTGTTTTCTCCGCAACTCTCTTTGTGCTGCATATTAACGATCTACTTAAACCCGGAGATTTTGGCTACGCAGACGACAGCACGGTTGTAGTGAGATATATGTCTAATGCGCGAGATAACAGAGCCCAGATCCAGTTGCACAGAGAGACGATGGTCGAACGGCTGAACGTATCCTTGCAAGCAGTCTCCGAATAGAGTGATGCAAACTAGGTTACATTCAACGCGTCCAAAACCCAGGCATGTCTATTCTCCGCAAAACGGAGTCTATTTGATCTGACTCCCACTTTCAGAGGTGTGTCCATTACATTGACTGATAGTCTCCAGCTTTTGGGCATCTCTTTGACTCCAACACTCAATTTTGGCACGTATATAAAGTCTTTAGCGCAAGTGGCTGCCAAAAAGCTGTATGTACTCGCAAAGGTGAGACAGTACTTCACGTCGGAACAACTACTGAAGTTATATCAAGCACAAGTTCGGTCCTGCATGGAGTACTGTTCACATCTTTGGGACAGATATAAATACTTAAAAATAAACTAAATTATAAATAAATTACACTACAAAAAAAACTTAAAAATTAAATAGTATTGGTATAATTTGGGCCACCTGCATATCTGTAAACAAAGCACATTTATTGCCGTCTTACTTTTGTTTACTTATTTATTGGTTGTTGTGTAGAGCAGCCTATTGTACTCGTTTCGGGCCGTTCGCAGGCATAAATACGCAGGTGCGCGGATTACGACTTCTGGGAAATTGCGTCGACGCTTTCCAGGTAGACATATTGCATCGTGCTGTATAAAGCAATGCCCCGATAGAGAGATGGTCAATCAAGCGATAACCACTAGCGAGACAAGACGTGTGTACATTCGATAATCTATATAGTGACGGACTTTGCGCGTGTTATTGAATCGCGCATTACGTTTGGACTGATTGTGTTCAGTTATATTTGTACCTGTGCTATACGTGTTTGTATAGTTCTAATAAATTCTATAGTAATTCCAACGGCATTTTAATTCGAGTCCTGTAACTCGTAACATAAACATATTCACAAGTAAAAGATGTAGTCCAGATCGCTGTTTGTCTGATTTCGTTATTTACATCTCCTTGCATTGTTACAACCTAAGCGCCGACAAAGACAAAATCCACTTACAGATTTGTAGAAGCACATTGATTACCCGTCGGCCTTTGAACTAATAACATTGAAACTTTTGTAATTCTTTTATGATCGTCTTCTTTTGTTACTTATTTATAGGAATACGTTTCTAGAGAACAGCCTATTCTGTTCTGTTGTAATCATTAGCCAGGTGTTACGGATTTTAAAGTACAAACTGATTCTAGGAAATTCGGTCCACGTGGCCAGGTGAGTACATGGCGCTTGTGCAGGATAAAACAATGGCCGGATTGAGGGAGGGGGGTCGAGTCGAACGAGAATCATGATCAAAGCGAGACGTGTGTACTACAACTGGGAATCTAATAATTACGACCTTCTGCATTGCGTTTGGATTTGTTGTGTTCGGTTATATTTGTACCTGTGTTATACGTGTTTGTATAGTTCTAATAAACTCTATAATAATTCCAACGGCATTTTAATTCGAGTCTCGCAACTCGTAACAGTAGTATTATATGTGACTCTATGTTTACTTTTCACTATAAACAATCCAGTTCTGTTAAATCGATCAATATTCTGACATTGATGGCACAAACATACACCTGATCAAACTTATAATGTAAAATGGGTGAAATTAATTTATAACTCATCCAAAACTTTGCTATCGTTTCATGGAATCATAATTTCCGCCTGGAATATTTTAGTCATTTCAGATTTCAGCTACCAAAATTACTCGACCTTGTTTACTGAGATCGCAGAGCGTGCTTAATCTACATGTTCATTTTATATTCTCGAACAGGATGCACGTCGTGCATAATTCCTACGAAATGATTCTAGGTGCATTCCTGATTATTTTATTTTCATAAATGTTAAAAATTTAAAAAGAAACATCACATTAATTTTACTATCTAATGTAAAAAGACTAATAAGTAATTTAAATATAACCTAAATGAAAATTAATAAGATAATATCTATTACAATAAAGTACATATAACCGAATACAATGCAAGAAAACTTATAGATAGATAGATAGATAACACTTTATTGTACACCATTACAGAAAACTTACGAACTAGTATTATTCTAATTGTGTAAAAAGGGCGGTCTTATCGCTAAAAAGCGATCTCTTCCAGACAACCCGTGGCAGGAATATTGCTGATTAGTAGTATACATAATTATTGTAGGATTAGTTACATTTTAATAATAAATATATAACTATGCTATATATACACATAAGTTAGATACATATTCAAGATATAGTGATAAAATGCAACTATTTAAACATAATAAATATATAACTATATGCAATATAATACTAATTATAATAGGTTGGGGAAAAAGTCTTTTCGCATATAGTATGTATGAACTTGTAATAAGATCTCTTTGGCTATACTATTTGTATCTGGCTGGTTTTGGTATCATTAAAAAGTTTTAATTTTAAAGAAGACAATTTTAAATTCAAATTAGGAAAATGTGTGATTTTCATTTGTTTTTCTTATTGTTAAAATGAGTGAATCTAAGGAAGAAATTTGATACATTTTCAAATTTTACTACAAAAAAGGTAAAAATGCAACACAAGCTGCGAAAAAATTTGTGATGTTTATGGACCTAATGCAGTATCTGTGAGAGTAACGCAAATTTGGTTTAAGCGTTTTCAACCCGGAAATTTTGATATCAAAGATGCACGTCGCTCTGGTCGCCCTGTTACGGACAAAATTCATGCCATTTTTGAAAAGTGGAGCAAGATCAGCATATAGTAGTTACGATGTAGCTGGAGACCTGGGAATTGACCACAAAACGGTCTTGGCGCATTTGAAAAAAGCTGGGTACACAAAAAAGCTCGATATTTGGGTGCCTCATGAGCTCACTGAAAGAAACGTAATGAACCGTGTACTCATTTGTGATTCTTTATTACGACGTAATGAAACCGAACCATTTTTGAAGAAGCTGATAACTGGTGATGAAAAGTGGATCACGTACGACAAGAACGTGCGAAAAAGATCGTGATCAAAGGCCGATCAGGCTTCACAGACTGTGGCGAAACCCGGGCTAACTCGCAACAAGGTGATGCTGTGTGTATGGTGAGATTGGAAGGGCATTATTCATTATGAGCTGTTACCGCCAGGCAGGACCATCGATTATGAACTGTACTGCGAACAATTGATGAGATTAAAGCAAAAAGTTGAGAGAAAACGGCTGGAATTAATCAAAGAAAGTGTGTGGTTTTTCACCGTGATAACGCTAGACCTCACACATCTTCAGCCACTCAGCAAAAATTACGAGAGTTTGGTTGGGAGCTGTTAATGCATCCGCCGTATAGTCCTGACCTTGCACCTTCAGATTTTCACCTGTTTCGGTCTCTGCAGAATTCCTTAGGCAGTGTCAGGTTAACATCACGAGAGGACTGCCAAAACCACTTGTCGCAGTTTTTTGATCAGATGCCCCAAAATTTTTATAGTAATGGAATCACGTTACTACCTACAAGATGGCAAAAAGTTATCCAAAAAAATGGCACCTACATACTTTAGTCAAATTTAAATAAACTTTATAAAAAAACCTTTTGAATTTTTATATAAAATGCGAAGAAACTTTTTCCCCAACCTAAATAAAAACTAAAACTACTTATTCCTATTATATTCTACTCATAGTCGCTCAATATTATAAGTAGAATACTGAGCCTAGATCACTGTCTTCTATAGGTAAGGTGCCCAGAAGGCTGGCTACGTTTCCTCGCTGGATCGCCATACTGATCCGTTGGCCGAGGTAAGCACCAGCCCTCTGATCATCTGAACAGTCAACGAGTCGTTTCTATAAATTTTAGTAGAGGCTCATGGCCTCAGGACCCCACGGTCCAAGAGTCTCGACAGCAAACGGCACAAACATATAACTCTCACTGAATTATTATTATCAATCTCACTAACCTAAATTAACTAGAAGTATTCGAACTAAGGAAATGTCTATGAGCACTTTTCTTATTGTCTCTATTAAGGGAAAGACACTTTGTTTATGTGTTCTTTATTAAGCTAGCATAATACACTACACTTTAGTTTTGTCTATGGCACTAGTTCAAACGGTTTTGTCCTTTTCAGCCTTCTCAATACATTCGTGTTGCCTAGGAGCTGGATCGCCTCGACACGATGATGAAGCCGATGCTTGTGGGCTTCCGCGTACTTTCTGCTGGTGCTATTTCACGTTCATCGTTCAGCAAAAAAACTTATGCTTCAGCCTTCTTCAGTTCTTGTTTCTGAGCCGATTATATATAAAAGCAAAATATAATATTTCCACGACGAATTGAAGATCTCCTTCTTTTTTGAAGTTGGTTTAAAACCATTTAATTTTAAATCAGTTACAAGCTCTCATTGTTAAAAGCTATCAGAAATCCACTGCTAGATTTACGTCACCTTATTACGCCGCAAGATTCCTAGTAAGTTCAAATTAAACTCCAGAAAGGCAGTACGCATGTGTTTTTGCTTAAACATCAGAAGCATTCAAACAAATATTTTAGACGTGTAAAACACCAAAGGCTTGTTTAACCTTCATACAAACACAAATGAGGTATTTAATATGGCACGAAAAGGTGCCAGAGGTACTAACGAAGAACTCCCTTGAAGTCTGCCATTAATTGGAGAAAAAATTAAAGCAGTATTCAAAAAGTAAACCACCATTGTACTGATTTTGACAAGATGAAGTATGAATGAATGAAATGAAAAAGAAGACAGTTTTTTTAAAATTTATTGTCTAATAATTACATTCACATACATTAGAAACACATTTGACTGTGAGGCATATATACTGTCCATATCCCTGAAATAAGAAGACCCGAAACTGTGGCTAATATTATAGACTAGTTGTCCCCGCGAGTTCGTCCGCGTGGTTTTTTTTTCGCGGAACCCTAATTTTAAAGCTAGCCTAAAATACTCAATTTAATATCAGCTATCTGCCAGTGAAAGTCCCATTAAAATCGGTCAAGCCATTACAGAGATTAGTCGGAACATCCAGTAAGACCAGCCAGATAAAAAAATTAAAAATTGATTTTATGATATAAGTACCGCATATACTTTCAAATGCATTAAGTAAAAAGCTGTTATTTTGGCATTACAAACAGACACTTCAATTTTATTTGTCTGTACGTATTTTCTAAAGTCTTCAATTAATGGAAAAGCTTTAAACTAAGCTTTATTATATTGAACGGAAATATAACTTCCTTTCAGCCTGATTGTTACGAGGCACCAGTTTTTCTTTGCTCAGAAATGTCTCGGAGAGACAAAAGATTGCCTTCTCTTTATCGTTGTCAATTTTATCACTTTGTCTTTTGATACTCGCGGTAAATAGCATACATAGTTGAGGATTGTGCAGTAAGTTAATCTTATCTCTTTAGTGGCGTAAGGGTCCTCTTTTGGGGAGCGGAGGAACCAACCCCTGTTGACGAAGTGAGTTTGCCTCTCCGGGGCATTCTCAAGCACTAATGCGCAGGATTAGTGTGGGCGTAACTACCTTCTAAGTCTCACGCTATTCCTAACATGAGCGCGGTGCACATGGGAGGAAGGGGGTTTTAGTGGAGTATTAGCCCATGGGTTACTACCTTGTTAAGTCTCCACATAAGCCGGCAACTGCGCCATCTTCAGTGGATAACTCTCATTGATTCGGTCTAATCTCATTAAAGGACCCGGTATTGTACGAAATTTATTTCCCCTGTCTCAAAAAAAAGGGTCAACTCCTCCTCTTTGGCCATAGAATAGGTTTTGGTGGGGTCAATGAATTGTGCAAGATACGAAGTATATAAATGTATTCAATCTGTTTCCATAATAACTGGTAAAAAGATGGACCAACAAACGGAGGAAGAATATGACAAAGTAATTTTATTTTTATTACATGAGTTCAGCAGACAGGCAGACGGCCCACCAGATGGAAAGCAGTTACCATCTTCTGTGGATATTTGTAACACCAGAGGTGTTAATAATGTGCTGTCGCTCTCTATATGGAGACTGAAAACTGGCCACTAATGCTGGAACACAACTCAAGGCTAGGGGTGGTAGCCATTCAGACGGGCAAATACTCTACCACCTGGTTGTTAGTGATTTTGTCGCCTCTTACGACAGGTTACCCAGCGGCAGGAGATTGTATTCTTTCTCCGTTCCTGCACGGATATTATATTTATTATAATAAAAGTATTGTTTTCTTTTTTATTGTAAACTAGTGGCCCACTCCGGCTTCACACGGGTATCTAAAAAGAACTTTTTTTATAGCCTATGTCAATCAGAGATAGTACGAAAGAATTTTTCAAATCGGTTCATTAGTGTCGGAGCCAATTCAATGCAAACAATCAAATCCTTCCTCTTATAATATTAGTATAGATAGGAACAAAAAGAGCAAAACGCAATAAAAAGACAGGCAATAAGAGGGGGTGTTTGTCTGTACCAAAATGATTAGGAAGCCCTTAAAAACTAGTTTGTAGTGTCGATATACATCCACTGCTTGAATAAACAGGTAGGTGTCTATGACTTGATTTACTGTTATGTCCTTACCGTGTAAGGTTCAGCAGCTACTGATAAGATTTTATAGCTTTGTAATGCGTTCCCAGTACGCATTTCTGGCCTAGTTTGGCGTACCGATAGATATTTAATGCCGTCTTAAATCACAGTTTGGGCATCAATTGTTCTAGATTTGGTCGTAACTAAACCAGGAAAGTTACATTTGTCCAAATCCGCTCTTTGTTGTTTTTTTTTTATAATAGAGGACCGGACAGTCAAATCCTTTTTATCCTCTTACAAAATGTAGCATTGTACTTAGACTTCATAAGTCTGTTTATTCGGGATTCATGTAAAAACTACTGGACCGATTTCGATGCGGTGTTCGCTGATCTACAGTTAATTCTTAGACTTTAAGCTTTGCGCTAATTTTTATCGTGAAAATCCCGCGGGAATTTTCCCGGGAGTGATTTAAAGTTGTTCAGGAACATAATAATTAGATTATTCCTACAGAGTTTCCACTAAAACGATAGCTTACATTATTTGTTTAAAATTTAAATGCTACGGTAATTTGTGTCACGGGAATTTCAAGTCAAGCATGGACGATGTCACAGGCATATCCTGGTATTTTTATTTTTATTTTTTTACTCCTTTTGGCCCGAGCGAACGAGATATGCCCGATTCTAGTAACAATATTTGTCTTATGACTCACTTATTTCTAACCTACTTATTAGCTAATGCATGTGTGTTAATACGTGTATGCGTTGTACATGTTTTTGGGAGTTAGATTGAAAAAGGTTGGTTGGAAATGGTTGGCTTGATATGGCATTGGTTTTCGAGGGATCGTCCCAGCGCGGACCCCGCCACCATTGAGGCGGTGAGGCCCGTCCTGGATGAATAGCTAGAACGAAGTCACGGCCGCCCTGACGTTCAGGCTGACACAGGTCCTCACGGGACATGGTTGCTTCGGGAGGTACCCGTGTCGCCTCGGCCGCGAGGCCACGTCAGGGTGCCACCATTGTGACACGGGCGACGAGGACACGGCGCTGCACACACTCCAGGAGTGTCCAACCTGGATGTAGCAGCGCCGGGAGCTCGTCGCCCATACCGGATTTGACACCTCGTTCCCGGCCGTGGTACGCACCATGGTCGAGAGCTCCACCGGATGGGACGCCGTCTCCTCCTTCTGCGAGGAAGTCATGTTTGCGAAGGAGGAGGCGGAGCGGAAGCGTGAGCGTACTTCCCTGCTCCGCTCCTGCCAAAGGAGGACGCGCCGACGCCGGAGGTCGGATGGTGACCTTCGGCCGCCGTAAGCGGGCGGCGCGGGTGGGGCCCCTTGAGGTATAAGGGTTATCACTTACCCGCACATGCCGTCGAGATGAGAGCACGACTGTTCCGCGCGCGCTCATCTCTCTTTCCGTGGGGCGCGTTACGGACCGCCCCACGCACGGAAAAGACCTAGCTGTGGCCAGGGTCGTAGTCCCCTGGCATTGGAAGAGGCCTAGTGGGCGAGGCCCACGCCTGCCAGGGCACGTGGAGTTGGGAATCCCGCAGTCCCCTAGCCCTGGTATAAGGCGCAGGACGGAACACCCAGGGATTTTAGTGGGTATCCCTAACTGGGGAGTGGCAATAGCGTGGCACCGGTTCTGACCGGGCACGCTAGTGCCACCCTCGATCTGGCGAATCCAACACTCTCACATCGGGTCGCGAACATCCCCCCAGGCTTCTGTGCCTGTCGCGACTTAGTCCTCAAACGGATTTCCCATGGCCAAAAAAAAAAATGGTTTTGGAGGGATTGGGTTGTGTTGGAAGTTATATTTATAAACTTACATATTAATATTCAATATTTTTATACTTATATATATTTATACTATATTGTGTTATGTATTTACTTATCATTATACTATATTTACATACATATATGCCCGCGTTGCCTTCCCTGAGCCAGCACCTCCTGCACGATCATATCCTAGTATTAATATTGTTATAACTTACGCTTCGACAAAGACGAATTACACATACAGTCTGTAAAAACACATTTTATTACCTGTCGCCATTTGAACTAATTATAATGCTTTTATGATCGTCTTCTTTTGTTTACTTATTTTTTTGGCATACGTTTCTAGTTATTTTGAAGAACAGCCTATTGTTCTATCGTACTCGTCTGCGGCCGCTTGCAGGCTGCATAATTAGCCAGGTGTTACGGATTATAAATACAAGTTAATTCTAGGTAATTATGTCGACGGGAATATTTACATTTATGCAGTATAAAATGATGGCCTGATTGAGAGAGGAGACAGTCAGCGAGAACCACGATCAAGGCGTGACGTGTGTACATTCGGGAATCTAATAGTGACGTACTTTGCGCGTTTTATTGAATTACAACCTTCTGCATTACGTTTGGATTTGTTGTGTTCGGTTATATTTGTACCTGTGTTATACGTGTTTGTATAGCTCTAATAAACTCTATAATAATTTTAACTGCATTTTAATTCGCGTCCCGCCAACTCGTAACAATGTAATATCCATTTTGTCACTTGACTACAAAGTGCTTAAAAACACAAAGTCAGCAATTCCCTCCATACTAACTATTAATACGAATCCAATTTCAATAAGAACCAAAATAGAGGTGACCAACCAAAAATCCGTTAAAACAACCCTTGAAATATCCGAAATCCAGCGTCGCAGGTGCGTGTAATATGCGAATATCCGCGTGCGAGACATCAGTTACACCCGACGGATATTGTCCGAGAGATTTATACTGAGGGCCGGTCTAGTCCCTTCCATATAATCGGAAATGGGTTTAGTTCGGGACACAAGGAACTTTAATCGTCAACTAATCGTGTAGTAAGCGTAAATAGACCCCTAAAGAGGCTAAAGTTTTAAACTACCATGCAAATAAACCTCTTTTCGACCTATTCAAACTTCTAACATATTTAAATTCTTCATTGAAATATCAATTATGTCATCAATCAAATACATACATAAAATAAAATATAACGATATGTAAATACATTAATATAGGTATAAACAATATAAGTTATAAAGTAAAACTAATAAATAATAATAATTTAAACCTCATCGCTTCGCCGTATCAATTAATAATCAAATACATACATTAATAAACGATATATCACGTACAATAGTGACCAGTGAAGTGTACGGTGAAGAGGAGCAGCTGCATTTCATGCCCATTAACCAGGTAAATGCGTGTCCTTCTTTCCACTACCCTTCAAAATTGTCCCAATCCCCTTTTTTCTTACTTTGATACAGTTTGCGTATCGCTAAACCCAGCGCTGCCGCAACAGATCAGTCTCCACTAGATATAATCTCAGCCTTAAACCTTTTTGGAATTTACTCCTTAAGAATCGATTTTTATATGAGACCCCCACTTTGGAAATTTTACGAGGAGTGAAATACAGTGTAACCTGGATAAGTGGGCCCTTCATATGTGAGAGGCCATCCAGCCTCCTTGATAATATAGATTTATTAACCAGACTCAAAAGGACAAAAGTATATGAGTTAGTGTTATAATACTGTTACGAGTTACGGCACTCGAATTAAAATGCCGTTGGAATTATTATAGAGTTTATTAGAACTATACAACCACGTATAACACAGGTACAAATATAACCGAAGACAACAAATCCAAATGTAATGCAGAAGGTCGTAATTCAATAAAACGCGCAAAGTCCGTCACTACTAGATCCCCGATTGTACACACGTCACGTTTTGATCATGGTTCTCGCTTGACTGCCCTCTCTCCCCATCAGGCCGTCGTTTTATACCTCACGAACACCAATGTGCCCGTATCGTAGTCGACGTAATCCGAAACACCTGGTTAATACCTCAGTCGTAAGCGCCTATGAACGAGTACAATAAAACAATGGGCTGTTCTCTAGAAACGTATGCCAATAAATAAGTAAACACAAGAAGACGATCATAAAATAATTACAATTCGTTCAAATGCCGACATGTAATAAAATGTGTTTTTACAGATATATAGGTGGATTTTGTTTTTGTCGGAACTTAAGTTGTAACAATACTGTCATAATAATAAAGTGTAGTGCTACGTGCTAAAAATTAACAAAGAACACATGAACAAGGTGTCTTCTCCTTAATAAAGACAATAGGGACCGTCTTATTGGACACATTCTTAGCTTAAGTTATATCTAGTTATTTTAGGTCAGATTTAAATTACTTATTAGTCTTATTTCCTAGATACATCATTTATGGAAAAAAAAACGTGAGAAATCTCGGTTACTTGTATTTAAAATGAGGTCCCGGCACTTTTGCATTGAAATACCTGTATTACTGGGAAGTCTCAAACCCAGTGGCGTAGCTAGCATGGGTGGCACCTGGGGCGGATATTGTAGGTGACACCCCTAAACTCAATAAAAACTGTGAAAATAAAAAAAGTATAATAATTTACGTTTCATTAAAATACGAGTGTTACAAATAATTTTTATATATTGTTACAAGTTAGACCACCTGCATCCCTATTGTCACATACCGACAAAGAAATGCTGCGCATCTCGTTTATTGCCCCTCCCGCATTCGGAGTTCTTTTTATTACTTCGTATTTGCAATTAGACAATAGCCTATTGTTATTGTTTTCGACTTTATTGGCCGTTCGCAGGAATAGATAACCAGGTGTGCAAATTACTATTTCTTGAAAACTCAGTGCGCGTGGCCGATTTTTTTGTACTGTATAGTTAGTATAAGACAATGCCCGAATAGAGGGGTGGGGCAGTCAAGCGACGACTACGAGACGAGTAAGACCTTTGTAGTACTCTCGATTAGTGATATAGACGACGGACTTTGCGCGTGTCGAATTGCATTGAATTGTGCAGCGTGAACTGGTTGCATCCAGTTTTATTTGTATTTGTTTTATACGTGTTTGTACAGTTCTAATAAATTCTATAGTAGTTCCAATGGCATTTTTAATTCGAGTCCTGTAGCTCGTAACAAGATTATGTGAAAGAAATCTAGTTAATAATAAAATACCAAGACTGTTTAATCTGGTTTCAGTCATTGTAGAGCGTAAGTAATTTTTAATTAATTTCAATTTGCTGAAACTCCTCCCACATGAAGCAAATGATGCGCATATTGTTTATATATATATAAAATAGTTCTTGTTACGAAAAGCTAAAAATTAAATCGTCACTCAAAAGATTAAATGGTTAATACCAATATTGTGATCTCGTGTCATTTGCTTTAACATATTTACAAAAATATGTAAAATATTCTGTATACAAAGATTGAAAATTATTTGTTAGGGTAAAGAATAGAAATTAAATCAAATAACAGTCAAATTTCCATCACTAATCCACCACTAATAAATACAAAACCTAAAATCTTGCAATCTACGAAGAAAATAAACATTCAGAATACACGAGAATATAGATTAAATGTCCCCAACATTTTCGAGTACCATACACCAAATTGGATTTCTATTATCAACGCTTCACTATAAGAATTGGAAAATTATGTTTTGATCGTAATTTGTTTGAAGATTGTGAGTGCGGAAGGCGTAATGGGAAACGCTTAAGAGTTTCCAGCAAAGAAGCCATATTTGCTGTTTTGTAGTAAGATAGAAACTTTGTTGCTGAGTTACTTGTAATATGTATTTTTCATTGCGTAGCTGTGCTCTAGTAAGATCTTGCATGGAGTACTGTTCTCACCTGTGTGACGGCTCAGCTAAATACCAGCTTGCAGCGCTAGAGTCAATTGAGAGAAGAGCCAAGAGGCTAATTAGTAGCGACCAGCTTGTCAATACAAGGCTTCAAAGCCTAGAGCATCGAAGCCGGGTTGCTAGACTTTTTTTTGGTTTTTTATAGGATTCATTTCGGAGAGTGTGCGGTTGAACTGTTCGACCTAATTCCCCTACACCATTCATCAAGACCCTCTGGTCTACACGATCGTTTCGCAGTGGAAACGCTACCACAGAGTTGTGAAATGCACTAGCAGAGTCCGTGTTTCCCGAAAAGTACAATACCGGTATCTTCAAGTATCGTGTGAATAGGTACTATCTAGGTAAGTGCTCCATCTTCGACCGCATCATCGTCCGGCATTGGACGTGATCGTGGTGAAACCCAAACCTCATCATCATCATCATCATCATCATCCGAGCGTTAAATCCCGGTTGCGGTTTTTTATATCAAATTATTTAATATAAAAAAGCTAGCAAACAAGCAGACGACCCACTTAAAGAAATGAAATAAAATTATTAATTTGTCCTTAACATCGAAATAAAAGATGTTACAAGTAAATGTTTGATACATGTTCCGCCTTATGAGGTAGACAAAATTTTTGACCTTAATATAACTAACATAAACATAGCTCGAGGTAACAATTTTTTTTATTGCACCAGTCCAGCAGACAGGCAGACGGCTCACCTGATGGAAAGCGGTTATCATCGCCTATGAACATTTGCAACACCAAAAGTGCTACAAATGCGCTGCTGCTCTTTTAAGGAAGACTAGAACCTGACCACTAATGCCGAAACACCTTGCTGCAACTCGGAGACTCCGGGTTCGATTCCTGATTATTCCTGTTATTTACTATGGTCTGGGTGTTTGGGATCGGCCTCAGAATAGTCCGTTGTATATTACCCGTAACACAAGCGTTAATTTTGGGATATACGCGCCGACAAAGACAAATTCCACGTACAAATTTGTAGAAGCACATTTTTTACCCGTAGGCATTTGAACTAATTGTAATTCTTTTATGATCGTCTCCTTTTACTCACTTATTTATTGGCATTCGTTCTAGAGACTATTGTTGTATTGTAATCATTAGCCAGGTGTTACGGATTTTAAAAGTACAAGCTGATTCTAGGAAATTCGGTCCACGTGGACGGGTGGGCACATTGCCCTTGTGCAGGATAAAATGATGGCCTGATGGAGGCAGGAAGTCAGTCGAGCGAGAACCACGATCGAAGCGAGACGTGTGTACTACAATCGGGAATCCAATAGTGACGGATTTTGCGCGTTTTATTGAATTACGACCTTATTCATTACGTTTGGACTTGTTGTGTTCGGTTATATTTGTGCCTGTGTTATACGTGTCTGTATAGTTCTAATAAACTCTATGATAATTCCAACGGCGTTTGAATTCGAGTCTCGCAACTCGTAACAATATACATACAATTATGTGTCACTTTTAGAATTAAAACGTATTTATAAATAAAATACAAATCGTGGTAGCGTAACGGTTAGCGCACGCGTCCCAAACTTAAAGGACGCGGGTTCGATCCTGGCCGCAATGCATGCACCACTTAGGCAGTTTTCTGACTTAATGTGCATATTGTTACAATTACCACGTGCTAATAACGATGAAGAAAAACATCGTGATGCAACCTGCACACCGAGATAACCAATGTGTCAAACCTGCCAAACCGCCTTGGACTGTCCGTTCCCATATAATGGGAGGCCCGAGCCCAGCAGTGGTACATTTATGAGCTGTCATTATTAATAAATAAAATAAATAAATTACGTCATAAAAATAATATTCGACTAACCAGATATACAAATCAGTTTTAAAGCTATTCTCTCAAAAGTCTTGGGGTCTTAATAAATACTCTTCTAGCTATTATTAGAGTTTTACCCGCGGCTAGTGCGTGCCTCTCATTTAAAGAGAAAGCATTAATGTAGGTTGCATTGTATTAAATTTTTATCTCAGTGCTATTTGCACCTGGAAGAGTCACTTCATTTTATATCGCAAACTATCTCATCTCCCGGGATGAAAAGTATTGTTACGACTTAGCCAAAATTCCACGAGCAAGCCGACAAATGCGAATGCGCACCTGCCGGCCATAAAACCCAGGTTTATTACCTGTCCGAATTTGCACTTCTTTTGTTTTCTTTTTGTTTAATATTTGTAATTAGAAAAGCCGCCTATTGTGTATTGTAAACCTTTCTGGTAGGCAGTGGCCAGGTGTGGTTCTAAGAATCCATTGTTTACACGGTTGTGACATAGTGTAAGCTGAGTATCAAGTGATGCCCGAACGGAGTGATCGGCAGTCAAGCGACGACCACGATTCAAGCAAGACGTGTACATTCGATAAGCGATATAGTGACGGACTTTGCGCGTGTTATTTAATTGTGCATTACATAAGGATTTATTGCGTCCGGTTATAATTGTACCTATGTTATACGTGTTTGTGTAGTTCTAATAAATTCTATAGTAATTCCAACGGCATTTTAATTCGAGTCCCGCACTCGTAACAGTATCCATGTCCGTTTTCGGTATTATTTTAATAATAATAGAAGTCCGGGCCATGTTTACGGCCCGTGGTCTCTAGAGACATACAATTATAATAATAATAATTCTCTATTAAAGTTTCTGCTTTAACTTTAGAAAGTACATTGGTGGTGGGAATCTTCTTGTAAGTATGAAATACCTGTATCAGAAGATTCCACGTTATGATAAACAACAGCTACCAGTAATTTATACATCTATTACATAGAAATAATATTTGCGCGTTGTGTGTCGGTGTATGTGTATGTGTGTGTTTGATTTTTAAATATGTGCATCGATAGTAGGGAGGAATCAATCAACATTTCTATTTCATCATGTTTTAATTTTTAAAACAGCCACTATACAATTATAGTAGTTCATGGGATATATATATATATATATATATATATATATATATATATATATATATATATATATATATATATATATATATATATATATATAGGTTAGGGAAAAAGTGTCTTCGCATTTATATAAAAATTCAAAAGGATTTTTTATAAAGTTTATTTACATTTGACTAAAGTATGTAGGTGCCATTTTGTTGGATAACTTTTTGCCATCTTGTAGGTAGGGACGTGATCCCATTGCTATAAACATTTTGGGGCTTCTGATCAAAAAACTGCGAGAAATGGTTTTGGCAGTCCTCTCGTGATGTTAACGTGACGCTGCCTAAGGAATTCTGCAGAGACCGAAACAGGTGAAAATCTGAAGGTGCAAGGTCAGGACTATACGGCGGATGCATTAACACCTCCCAGCCAAACTCTCGTCATTTTTGCTGAGTGGCTAAAGATTAGTTTGCTGTGTATTCTTTTATATACTTATACAAGTTTAGATTGTCGTTCGCACTTATGAGAAGCAAATTTAGTTTTTGTAATATGAGTTAGCATTCTAAAATGTCTTCTGAGTATACTGAGAAATTCGTCATAATCGATCTTTTTATGGTCTTTCAAAATAATATATAAAACGTATAACTTTCTTAACTTTGCTATTAAAATTAATATGTACAATATTATAGCATAACCGATCCAGTACTCCAGTAGTTTTTCTTCCGTGAAAGCTTACTCCTGAGTGATGTGGTACTACACGCTTTATAACGAATTAGTTACTTTTTGTTAGGTTAGTATTTTATGTCGAGGCATGGCATGGCATTAAAGACGGTATGGTGTAGAGTTGGGTAAGAAATTATTTTAAAATGAGTCTGTAAGAGTAACATGACATTTTGTACTGAACCTGTACAATGCACCACTTCAAATGGGGTGAGGAGATTTGTATGGTTTGTACCGCGGCAGTACATTTGAAGCGATGAGGCCGGTGAGGCGGTGAGCGTCATTCCCTCATTTTTCCCGTACAAAAATGTTCGTAAAGAATCGGTAGTGATCGGCCTCGGTCGCCATTTTACTAGTAGTCGTACATGTCATGTTGTCCCTCTTCGTCATGTGAATATCCGTAGAGGCGTTATTGTTTTGTCCTCGTTCCGTCCTTCCTCATACATTTGACGCATGAGTAGTAGCGGGACAAAGTTTTTGAAGTAGTACAAATTTAAATTTTGAGCCGTATCAGTACAAATCTATTTTGTACGGGACAAATGTACTGCCTCACACCAGTACTACTCATCACTAGTATGGTAAAATAATATGAAAATTGTTTACAAAATTCATGTCACTAGAGAACCTCTTAATTCTAGACACTGTTAAGCTAAAATTGGAAACAGTATTAGTGAAAATACAGGCAACAAAAATATGTTCCTTAGAAACAACAGAAACATATCTGGCGTTGAAAATACGCATTGCGGTATATTATCACAGTAGGACGCAAATTGCTAATTACATTATTTCAGACTAGCGGTTCGCCCCGGCTTCACACGGGTATCTAAAAGTAACTTTTTTGGTGAGTTTAATTACCTACTAAGCGAATTCAAAATATTTCCCCTCCCGTATGGCCCGTAGCTAACCGAGCAGGGTGAGCAGCGACCATGCAACTTTTTTCTAATACTTACATTTTAAAACTCGTGATATCTTTCGAATGGAATGTCCAAATTGAATAATTCAAAAAGTTATATAAAGGTGTTGAAGCAGTCTTGAATATGAAGTAATTTATTTTGATAACTATGAATACCAAGATACAAATAAAGAGCCTTTTCTAGCGGCGGAATTCCGATTAAATTTTTAAAATAAAAGAACACTTATTGTGGCATAACTATAATAGTTAAACATATGCTGTCGCGACACTATTTATAAATAATGATGTGTTCTGCAAAGTCGTATATTATTTTGTTCTATCCTCAATAGTTTCGCGATTTTAGGTAATTTTTTACACCTTGGGTTACATTATTGGAGTTTTATTAAGCATCCCTAATTTTTTTGAAAATATTATATAGTCTATGTCACCCGTGGATAGTGTATCTTGCCAACATACTACACTATTGAAGAATACTTAAATGACAAAAATTCATTTACATAGCAGCTCACTCTAACATCTTATACTATATTTTGTTTAATGTTATCTTGCCAAGCTTGTAAGGGATTTATGGAGATATATTGCAGCATAACATTTTAGTACGTCATATCATTATTATAACTTTCATAATATTTTTCTTTCCTCTTATTGTGTCTTGGTCTTATTGAGTATGCACTGTTTGCTACAACTCCATTAATTCTTCAAAAAGTAATTCTGTAACATACTTCTGTATAAAACTTATTAAAAAAAAAAAAAAAACTTGAGATATAAATAGAATAAGAAACTTAAAGAAAAACATTATTTAGCTAGACGTGTTGCTGGGGAGTTTCTTGCCGCTTCTTCTCCTTAACAGCAATAACACGTTGTGAAGCGGTATACATAGAATAGGAAGAAAAATTAAATTTTAACTTATATATTTATATGACCTTCAAAAAGTGTTCTCCAGTGGAACTTATTTTGAATAAAAAACTTTGAATTTGAATTTGAATTTGAATTTGAATTTGAACAGTCACCCTGTTGCTGGCATTGAAACGGTGGAAGCGGTTTGACCGCAGGTGTTGCGATGGCTCTCGCAGAAACGCGGGACTCTGACCTTTAAAATGACACAGATACTTACCGGGCACGGTTGCTTCGATAAGTATCTGTGTCAGATTGCGGGCTGCTTGCCTTCACATGGCATGGGCACCTCAGAGGTTTGAACTCGAGACACTAGTAGGACCGATCGATTCGCTGAGCGATCTGGTGCAAGCCATGCTGCACAGCGACAATTGGTGGGTGGGCGCGGGCAATTTCTGCGAGACTGTAATGTCTCAAAAGGAGGCCGCGGAACGAGATAGGGAGAGAAATAGAAGTGCGCATGCGTCTCGCGGGCGCCGACGTCAGTCGGGAGCCCGGAGGCGCAGGTATGCGCATGACCTCCCTCCCTGAAATACCGTTGCAGCGGCCCTCTAGCATCTAGGCAGCAGAGGAGTCTTCACCCCTGTTGACGAAGTGAGTTTGCCTCTCCCGGGGCACTCTCAAGCACTTGTGCGCTAGGATCGGTGTGGGCGTAACTACGTTCTGTATCTCATGCCTTTCCTACTCATAAGCGCGGGGCACATGGGAGGAGGGTGGTTTTAGTGGGGTATTAGCCCATGTACGTCCATGGGTTCGAGTCTCCACACAAGCCGGTCGATTATTGTTTGGATTGCCTCAGTGGAAAGCCTCCATGATCAACAATGGTCTAATCCCTAGCAAAGGACCCGGTATATGCGAAATGCATTTATTTCCCCCGCCTGAAAAAAAAAATGCCAAGAGTGAAAGAATTTTTCAAATCGGCTCAGTAGTTTCGGAGCCTATTCAATGTAAAGAAACAAACAATCTATTCTTTCCTCTTTATAATATTAGTATAGACAACACTACCCTCTAGTGACTTCGTTACTTTTAAAATGCATTAGGATGCGACCATAACAACCCACTTTAGCATAAGAATCCCCAGCAGAGATGTCTCGTCCTTATGCTTCTAACATCCTTCTAAATATTTATGCTGGCAATGTCGTTATCATTTTAAAAAGCTATTTCTAAGGATATGGGTGTGTGAGAATATGTTCTGTTGAGATTATATCAGTAAGTTAACGTTGATTGAATTAAGAAATTTAAAAAAAAGAGTTAAATGTTCAGAGTTATACATTTCTATTTATTTATAGAATATGTATATAATGACAGCCAATAACTTGCCACTGCTGGACTGGGGCCTTCCACTAGTGGGGACCCGACAGTATATACCCGCCACGTTTCTCCAAGGCAACTTAGCAGATTTGACACATTGACAATATAGACGTGCAGGTTGCATCGCGATGCTTTCCTTCACCGTTAATTTCTAACCATATGCAGAAAACTACCTCAATGGTGCTTGCGTTCCGGCCAGGATTCAAACCCGCGCCCATCGAGGTTGGGACGCGTGTGCTAGCCATTACGTTACCATGACTTAAGAGAATGAATATGTGATTAATAAATAATATTCGGTTTGTTTATTGACATTCAGAGTTGTGAAAAGTATGCCCTTAGTACGTAACTCTAAAACGTCAGGTAAATAATAAAAAATTACATAAAAATTATGTAAATAAATAGAAAAATATCTTGAATTTAATTATATAGTCACTTTTAAATAGTGAGGAGATTTAATTTATTTCTATGTAATTAAAATTGGTATCTATTATAATTTTCATCGTTCAAATATAGGATGTTACATTCTATGTTATGTGTCAGCCATACCGTCGTATTTATATGCAAAAATTAGTATTGTGTTGTTTATCTATAATATATATTTGTATGACATATTAATTTCTTAAATTGACTATGTACAATTATTGAAGTACTTTTAACGAGTTAGAGGACTCGAATTAATAATGCCGTTGGAATTACTATAGAATTTATTAGAGCTATACAAACACGTATAACACAGGTACAAATATAACTGGACACAATCAGTACAAACTGCACGATTCAATAACACGCGCAAAGTCCGTCACTATATAGCTTATCGAATGTACACACGTCTTGTCCGTATGTTAATCGTCGCTTGACTACTGGTCTCTCCGTTCGGGCATTCCTTTATACTCAGCTTACAATATGTCCCGACCGGGTAAACAATGGTTTCCAAGAATCACACCAGGTCACTGCCTACCATAAAGGATTACAATACACAATAGGCGGCTTTTCTAATTACAAATATTAAACACAAAGTAAACAAAAGAAGTCCAAATGCGGGCAGATAATAAACCGTGCTTTATAGCCGGCAGGTGTGTATTCACATTTGTCGGCGTGCTTCGTAGAAATTTTGGCTAAGTTGTAAAAATATAATTCTGTATCTATATACTGTTTTACAGCAAATAAATTATTGATTGATTGATATTTGAGATATACAATAGACATTTCAACAGAACCCAAAATGGAAATTGAAATAAAAAGTTCTCTTTTTGAGCATTATTAAAAAATATAATTACGTTTGAGTAAGGATTTAAAATGCGTAAAAAATTAAATTAAAATCACTATAATAAAAAGCTCTTAAATAATCGCAAAAAAAAACAATAATTACAATAATTTACAAATTGTTTGTATTTTAATATTGTAAATCTTTATAACTATGGGAAGAAGTATTGTGTAGACTTGATATATTGCAGTACTCTTACCATATAACACAATGTTTTTGTATGAAAATGTCAAGTCGCTCTCCTTGATATTATAAAGACAAACTTTCATGTCTCAACTAAGGTGAGCGTCTCAAAGGCACTGTTTCTTTATGTTTTAAAGAGGAGAAATATGGAAGGTTTGTTTAATACATTTTTAAACTGTTAACTTATTTGTATTTTATAAAGTGCACTGTCAAATAGCTGGGTCTTAGCG
Source organism: Dendrolimus houi (assembly GCA_039645545.1). Classification (NCBI taxonomy): domain Eukaryota; kingdom Metazoa; phylum Arthropoda; class Insecta; order Lepidoptera; family Lasiocampidae; genus Dendrolimus; species Dendrolimus houi. The sequence goes on from CM077122.1 coordinate 23,401,353, forward strand.
CGTGTGCACAGTACGCGCAAAACGTAAATGCGCTTCGAATGAAGTTTGTGCCGGTCCACTCAAATGTTAACGTTTATTACACTTCATGTTGTGCGAAACAGATGGCATGCGAGTACATATAGAAACTGAGCAAGAGCGCAACACTCTCTCAGCTCAGTCTGTGAACTTTGTTCTTGTTGTGTTCTGCGCTATATATAACATGTACAAACTTCAAGGACGCATTTAAGATTTGCTTGTACCGTATACGATACTGCCATCGCACCGCCATTTTTGATGCTGAGCGGCGTCTACAGTAGGATGGCGGTATAGGAGAGCGGAAGACGTTCATTTATACATTGAAATTCACAAAACAGCAGCGCAGCAGCGGTGCGGTAGGGGTGTGGTGGCAGTGTGTAGGTGGCACCATCTACAATCGTACTTAATAATAACCAATCTTTGCGTGATAGAGCTATTTATTATGTAGATTGAATGACAAAAATTACTTTCCTTTAAATTACGCCATTTAATTAAAAAGTGAGTAATACACTTTACCTTTGTAATAAATAGTTCTCTTGAAGTGTTTGTTATATATATATTTTACTAGCATTTGCCCGTGACTTTGTCCACGTTGGACAGATAATAAGAATTACCCACTTATAACATAGATTATATCCCGGAAATTTCCGTAAAAACTCGGGATAAGTAATGTTACTAAAGGCATACAGAACTACAATTATTATATTTAAGATTTAATCGATTAGTATAAAATTCGCATCGGAAACAATTTTTTTCGACGTGGCCACTTTAAGCCTCTCCCAATAATATTTTCTTAGAATTCTCGGGATATAAAGTAATGCAGATTTTAAATCCAGGAATTTTATATGTATCAGCGAAAACCGCATCGAAATCGGTTTTTACGTGAATCGCGAAAAAACAGACAAATACAAATAACGTAAAAAACAAAAGACTTACACTATTACAATTTTATAATATTATAGATTACTAGCTGTTCCAGCAGACGTCATCCTGCCCTAAAGAAACAAAATTTAGAACCCCATTGCAGTGCCACCTACCCGGTCCAATTGTGAAGTTAAACCACTCTCGAATCCACCTGAACACACACAAAATATTTCATCCAAATCGGTCCAGCTGTTTAGGAGGACTTCAGTCATACACGTGAACAGAAGAATTTTATTATATATATTGTTATATGCAATCAAAGATAAGCGCACAGCTGCCTGCTGTAAGCGCAGTTTATTGTCTTCCCGGATTAAGGAATTCTTTTGTGTTATGACTTTGTAATTAAGAAAAACATGCTATTGTTCTTCTACTTGTTTTATAACCATCATTAGCGTCGAACTAATCCTTATTGTTATTGTTTTCCACTTTGTGGCCGTTCATAGGTGTGCAAATTACTATTTCTCGGAAACTCAGTTTGCGCGGCCAATTTCTTTGTACTTTGTAGTGAGTATAAGACAATGCCCGAATGGAGGGGTGGGCAGTCAAGCGACGACTATGAGACGACTAAGACGTTTGTAGTACTTTCAATTAGCGATATAGACGACGGACTTCACGCGTGTCGAATTGCATTGAATCGTGCACTGTGAACTGGTTGCATCCAGTTTTATTTGTATTTGTTTTATACGTGTTTGTCCAGTTCTAATAAATTCTATAGTAGTTCCAACGGCATTTTTAATTCGAGTCCTGTAGCTCGTAACAATATAAAGATATATACAAAGTTCTAGGATGAATGAACGCAGCTAGCCAGAACAACTCCACAATCTGCAAGAAAAGATTATTCAACTATGTAAAATTGTACCTACGAAGGCACTACAGCAGACAGCTGAAACTAATGGTGCCCGCAAGATTATTATGGTACAATACACGAGATGTAGCGTTTCAAATTTTTAAATTGCTAATAATTAATTTTATATATTCTTTCTTCTTTAGTTTACTTCGAACGGAATCAATGAGCTATTCCAAAATTTAGCAACTGATATTTTAACCAACTTTAATAAAAGGAAGTGCTTCTCAATTCGTTGTGGAAATATATTTTTTTATGTATGTTCAGCCTTAACTTTTTTGTTTCAGAAACGATTTTAACGATTTTTTTTGAGACGGATTTAGTAAAGTTTCAAAATCGTCCCTCATAAGTTTAATTACTATTAGATACCATATATATAAATTAAATATGTTTGGTTTTACTTTACAGTTACTATCGAAGTTGTTTCTTTTTTATTTAATGAATATTTGTGCATCGCTTATCCTGCTAGGCATTGGGTGTTTGTCTATTATTGTTTATATTTATTGAATTATCTTATATATTACTATTTATTGATTAATAAACCAAATTATTGTACGAGTGCTGATTTAGCAACTACCGATTTTTATTGTCCTTCCTATACTCCATCCAAAGCTTGTCTGGAAGAAATCGTCATGGGCGATAAGATCGCACATTGTATTTGTATATTAATGTTCTTGATTTTATGTAGCATTTTTATACAATAAAGTATATTCTACGTAAAAATTGTTATCTATCAGTGAAAAATCACATTGGAATTAGACTTTTTTTTCAATCTGACCGTTTTAAATAATTCTTAGAAAAATTTCTACGGGATTCCGAGAATAAAAAGTAGCGCAGATTTTAAGTTTAAAAATTAATTGTCGATCAGCCAAAACCACATCGAAATCGGCCAAGCAGTTTTTACGTGAATCCCGAACAAACGGAAAAAATCTAAAAATAATTGCACCACGGCCTCCGTCATTTGTGTAGTCTATTCCAGTTGGGTTTTTTAATAGCTTTAATGTACAGACACGGCATGTTTAGAATTTTATAATATTATATAGATGTATACGAGTACTAACAGTCCGTAACTATCCCACTTATAGGCTCAGGCCTCCTAATTTCTTAGGAGAATGGACCGCAATGTTTATCCAAAATGGCTTGGCGGGGATTTCATACATCGATTATATCGACTTAAAGATTCAATCACGCTATATTCCTTCACCATCAGTACGTGGTAATTGTTACATTGTGAACATGAGAGCAGAGAACTGCTTAAGTGGTGCACGCTTTACGGTCAGAATTCGTACCTTCATCTTTTCTATTTAAGACGAGTGTTTTGGATTGTGAGGTGGCAGAATAAAATAAGTTTTTATAATCCACAGTGGATATTTAATTACGATTTTTACACTGATTTTAGGAAACACTTTTATTTAACGCGGACACAACGAGACAGCGGGTAACTTGACAGCACAGACACAGATAAAACACAGACCGACCATATTGTCTTTTACTTTTTAATTAATGGTATGGTTGCCAGATTAATATCTAACACTCCCCTTTAATCTGTCACACTCATGCCTTCACAGTATAACAAAAGTTTCACTGTATCAGTCTACTCTTAGTGAAAACGGTAACCACTGTGCATTAACCACTAAGCTATTATGGCTGAACTACTAATAGCAACTGCTGTTGACTATCTTCGTTTGCTTAGCGCTAAATAGTCTTCGAGACGCTAAAGATCGACCTTCACTCACCTTATAACCAGATGAGACATATTTCTTATTAAATTACATTGATTTTGTAAACACGCCTATGATAGCTTGCCAACCGAAAAGTGTTCAAGGCTATTTTTGAAGTCTTCAAAGCATGGCAATAATATTTCATGAACTGTTTTTTGCAGGCAAGCCTATACGGTTATTTTTATAATTAAATTCTCTTTCTTATGATGCTAATTTTTGTTGGTTAACAGAACGGTGTATTTACCTATATTGACTTACTTGTCCATACCTGATTGCCAGGTAGCCATGCACAGAAATAAGTAGGCAAACCTATCACTTCATATTCACCATATTCAAAACTATCAGTTGAAATTAAATTTGTTCGGTTATCAAAAGAGTTGAATGTTATGAAAAACAATGATTAAAATTAATTTAATTAAAAATAGCCATGAACATTTTTCGATTGGTAAGCTATTATAGGCGTGATTATAAATCAATAAAGATCTTCACCGTATCCTCTACTAAAAGTGAGACGCCATGTTCCTCTGTTCTGCTCATTGTCTTATTAATTATAAACTTGAATCTTGGTCAGGTCAACACCCTATCTCTACCTTTCCAGCGATATTTAGACCAACTGCTATTGATGTTTTATATAATTACTAATTCTAAAAGAGAACCACATACTAGAACGATGATAACCCCGCTTTTATTATCAATTCAGAACTAAACACTAGAATGATGATAACAATTACTCGCCGCTGCTCCTATTCTTGATATAATAATATCGTGTACACGCCTCTCTGCGGCACAAATAAACCCATGAGGTTTCTGTGCCATAGTCAAATGTGTTTCTATTGTATATGAATGTAAGCATATTGGACACTAAATTTAAAAAAAACGCTAGTATCTTATGACTTGAGTTTAATGCGAGACGCAATCTACTTTCATTTCATTTGAGCGGGGCACAGCAGTGCAGTAATACTCAGCGAACAGTAAATATGTCGACTTGTCCCTTACTGGCTAAAGTATAAACGTAGTAAATACAGTACCCTCTGCTACCCCTCTCTTATTGGATAATAAAATAAGCTAAAATATCTTAGAGTACGAACCCACTCTAAATTCCTTTGAAGCGATATAGCCCTTTGTGTTATTACATATTGATTTTGTATTTTTCTCAAGGGCCATTGTTTAACTCATGTGAAATAGAATAACAGATGATTGTTGGCCGTGTAGGAACAGATGCGATAAAACAACCCACATCCAGGTGTTAGGACATTTACCCGACTGGCTATCACTGCTGGTCTAAAGTATGCCTGTGTAACAATCTTGAGTTTTGTTCCGGAATTAGTGGCCAGGTTCCAGTCTCCCTTTAGAGAACGGCAGCACATTGGTAGCACTTTTGCTGTTACAAATGTCCATAGGCGATGGTAGCCGCTTTCCATCAGGTGGGACGTCGGCCTGTTTGATGACCTTACGCAATAAAAAAAAGTTGAAAGTGGTCTATGATCTTCTTTATTCTTTATTCTTTATTGTACACAAAACGTTACATACAAAATTATAGAATAGTGGTGATGTACAAAGGCGAGCTTAAAGAGTTTTCTTCCAGCAAACCTATGAGTCTAGCGAGAAGGGGAGAAGCAAAAGGCAGGGTTGTGTACACTAAAGATAGTTAACGATATAATATTTAATATAAACAGATTAATAAAAATAAATTATATGCAAGATACTCTTAAGATACATACATACATACATAATGTAAAATATAGATATATAAGAATAATTTAAGATAGATAGTGCTCTTTGACTTTTTTTTAAACTGCTCTCCGATGAGCTATCTTGGATCGTATGTGGTAGGGCGTTCCATAATCTAACTGCGAGGACAGAGAAAGAACCACTATAACATGCCGATGAGTGTGTGGGAGCTCTGAGAAGAAGGAGTTTAGAAGTTCTGCAATGTTTGTCAGAGGGAACAAGAAATTCAAAACGTTGACGAAGATAGGAAGGAGAAAGAGGGTTATGTAAGATTTTATACAAAAATATAACTACATGAAGGTCGCGTCGACGACGAATTGGCAGCCACTTAAGTTGCGATCTAAATGCAGAAACATGATCGAACTTTCGCAGACCAAAAATGAAGCGAATACACAAATTTTGAAGACGTTCGAGTTTATTTAGAAGTTCTTCAGAAGCGTCCAGAAAACATACATCGGCGTAATCTAAAAGAGGTAGCATTAAGGACTGAGCAAGAATAATTTTGGTGACAAAGGGAAGAAACTTTTGCAAGCGTATTAGAGATTGAAAAGAAAAGTGAATTCTTTTGCTAATTTCATTTACATGACTGGCCCACGACAACTTACAATCAGAAATAACGCCTAGGTTTTTGTAGGTCTATATAGTAATGAATTGCTTTGGAAGTGTTAAGGATTCACGACTTCCAATTGGTACCCTGTATTCTGTTTTGAAATAGATACATTCATTTTCAGAACATGTTGAAATTATGTCACTTAAAGTTGAAGATTAACCTCCAGAGCCAGTCAGTTAGAGAACAGTGAAACACTTTTAATTTCCTTAGAAGGCGAATATTTCGGCACATATTTTTAAAACATGACGAGTGCCAAAAATTTGTCAATAGTCTCACATTATGGAACACAAAGGACCGCGCGAAGTGGTAAAGAAGAATTAGAAACGCATTCCCTCCTTATAGGGGGAGTGGAGAATATAACCGCCACGCTTGTCAAAGGTACCTTGGCGGGTTTGACACATCGGCTATCTCGATGTTCATTCTTCATCACGGTGTTTTCCATCACCGTTAGTACAATCGTAACAATATCAGACAATATACACATTAGATCAGAAAACTGCCTAAGTAGTGCATGCCTTCCGGCCAGCATTTGAACCCGCATCCTTTGAGTTTGGGATGTGATTGCGCTAGTCACTCCGCTATCACGGCTTCTATACGCTATCTTTAATATTTATCAACATTCTTTATAATAAATGTGTAAATTTGAATTTCTAAAAAAACGGGCAAGTAGCGTATTTCAAGATACCAAAAATACAAAACCGCATTTCCTTTGCACATCAACTAGGATCAGTTCATTCAACCCAAGTACTCTAGGTTAGCAGCCAATACGTCTTCCTATCACACGCAATACGTGTGTTTGAATACAAAATAAATTTGCAAAAATAAATCACAACATTTTACATATGAACTCGCAAGGAAATATGCGAAACTTGTTTCATTTTACTACGGTTCAATCGGAATATAGAAATAATGTTACAGAATGAAAGATTCACGCTTTGCTCTCTTTCTTTGCAGTATGTTTGGTGAGAAAGGATTGATGATGGGTTATTGCAAGAAATTCTCTAAGTCGGTGATAACTATGATGTTTTGTTCGTACATAGACACCATGCCCTCAAAGATAAGCGCAAAGCTGCCTGTTGTAAGCGCTGTCCATTGTCTTCCCGGATTAGGAATTCTTTTGTCTTTTGAACTTGTAATTAAGAAAAACATGCTATTGTCTTTTTACTTGTTTTATAACCATCATTAGCGTCGAAATAATCCTTATTGTTTTTGTTTTCGACTTTGTGGCCGTTTGCGGGTGTGCAAATTACTATTTCTTAGAAACTCAGTGTGCGCCGCCGATTTATTTGTTCTGTGTAGTTAGTATAATACGATGTCCGAATGGAGGGGCGAGCAGTCAAGCGACGACTACGAGACGAGTAAGACGTTTTGTAGTACTCTCGATTATCGATATAGACGACGGCCTTTACGCGTGTCGAATTGTATTAAATCGAGCACTGTGAACTGGTTGCATCCAGTTTTATTTGTATTTGTTTTATACGTGTTTGTACAGTTCTAATAAATTCTATAGTAGTTCCAGTGGCATTTTTAATTCGAGTCCTGTAGCTCGTAACAATATTATTGTACTCCAGTGAAACTCGTAACGTCCTCTTGTTGTTACACGGATACACATACAGTGATGTTGCCATAGATTTAAGTAATTATATGGTTATTTATTTATTTTAATCCTAAAGTAACAAAGTATTTTATATTTTATTTAAATTTATTTACTTGATTTACTAATTGAATATTTCACACGTAGAATTAGTTTAGCAAAATTGAGTCGTTTTTTACCCCAAAAGGAAGGTTTGCACTGAAAATCAGCCTTCTGACGGGATATAATTCTGGCACAGCAATATGACGAGTACAAACCTTGTTCGTTGAAAATGCGGCGTACAAATGCTCAAAATATGCTCTGTGTATAATAATGTATAAGAAATGTAATTAAATCACTATTTCTTCCAATAAAGACTTTCTTGCTGTCTAAATATACGAAACTTGTTTAATTTTACTACAGTTCAGTTGGGATGTAGAAAGAATGTCACAGAATAAAAGATTCACGATTTGCTATGTCTTTCTTTATAGTACGTTTGGTGAGAGAGAATTGATGATAGGTCATTGAAATTCTTTCAAATTGGTGATAGATATGATATTTTGTACAGTCGTGGTATAAAACCACCTTTGCAAATCTTCGCGCCACACCACGTCGATAAGCAGTGACAGAACCCTGAACCAGCGCTGTCGTTGGGTGGTGGCTCACAGAGATTACAATTTTCTCCGGTACTAGTTTCTGATTGGAAAATACAGGAAGGCAATATATTAGGCACATAACCCCCCAGTTTTCACTAAAACCATAGCTTACATTCTTTTTTATAGGCTGCGGTACTTTGTGTCCCGAGAATCCCGGGGGAATTTCAAGTCAAGCGTGGACGAAGTCGCGTGCATATCCTGGTTCATAATATAAAGGGCGGATCATAAAAATATATATTCAGATTTATGTTAAGGAAAAACCTCAAGAAAACTGGGGTATTTTTATCAATCGTCGAATTCACGGAACATTACACTCGAGAAGTGAAGTCAATGTGTCATACTTACAAAATTGGTCCATTGCTAGGGTTGGGAATGGCAACCGCGACTGATGATGAAATATTGGTCTGCAGTTCTCTTATTTTATTTGATTCTTATTGTACAAAGTATGTGCAATAGTCAGCATTTTACAAACAAGCAACTGCGGCCTAATGCTCAACAACACATTTATATTCGTATATTTTCAGTAATAAAATCAGTGTCATTACAGCGTTCGTTGGGTTTGGTATTTCTTATATTTTACCCTTCCCTCCTAAAGTAAAACTGTGTACACAAATTAGTTTTTTGATCCACCCATAGGTCGCTGGTTTAAATCCGGCTCGAAGGACCAAAAAACGGTATAGTGTATACAGTTTTAGTTTAGGAGGGAAGTGTAAAATGTAAGAGATACTATTTTTTTTATTGCAGGAGTTCAGCAGACAAGCAGACGGCCCACTTGATGGAAAGTGGTTACCGTCGCCTATGGACATTTGCAACACCAAAGGTGCTACAAGTGCACTGCTGCTCTCTTAAAGGAGACTGGAATCTGGTCACCGATGCCGGAACACGACACAAGGTTGTTATGGCCGCATACTCTAGACCAGGGGTGGTCGCCATACAGTCGAGCAAATGCCCTCCCACCTGTCTGTGGGTTGTTTAGTCACCTCTTACGTCGTTCCTGCACGGATAAAAAAAAACCCAACGAGCGCTGTAATGACACTGATTTTATTACTGAAAATAAATGTGTTGTAAAGCATTACGCCGCAGTTGTTTGTTTGTAAAATGCTCACTATTGTACATACTTTATACACTTATTTCGACGACTCGGCCAGTTTTCTGTAGTCGTGATTACGGAAGAATCGTCTCCACTTAGCTGAGATGTCCGATTTTACAAGAATAGAGATGATAAGAAATGAGTATATAAGACGATCTATGATGGTTGAACCTGTGTCAGAAAAATTGAGATGAAGAAATTTAATGTGGCATGGGCATCTAACGAAGAGTTTCGAAGTCAAATGGCAAGATTGTTTAACTGGAAGACTGATAAGTACTAGTGGTGGCTGTTGGAATCAACCTCTTTAGTTAATTTACTTTTTATATTTTGACACTGTCAACATTCATTTGTTTTTTTTTCTTTTTACTCATTCTATATTCTTCCTTACATTGTACCGTATTGTTGTGTAATAAATATTGATATTATAAGAAAATTATCGTATTACTTCACGTTCAGGTTATAATATATACAGTTTGCGTGCTCTCCACAGTGGCACATTTCACTGTATACCGGTTAAATAACAGTGATGTAAAATAAATCCCTTTTCATTCCAGTTAATTAAGAATGGGAAACGACTGTTAAAATTTCACCAAAGAGTTGTTTCACATTATACAAACCCTTAAAGCTAAAATAGGTAATGAAAATGATAAACGAGCGAATTTATTTGAGTAAAATTTGAACCTTATTCTTTAAAGAGTTAGGTATTCATTTGATTGAGTTATTTATATCGCCATGAGGTAACTTCGGGAGTTCGATGTATTATTTCATTTCACAGTTCTAATAATCACTGAATCAATAAAGTTCTAGTCGTCACCGTGGCTACTGATATTTTATCGTCATTTCTAAAATATCAGGCGGTGATTTTTCACCAGTGAAATAGCAGTGATATAATGAAATCATTTTACGTTAGCAATCGATATATTAAAGTAGCTGTAATTTTCAACACATATGTAAACGAGTATTATGTAGAATTTGTAAACGTAGCCCAAAAAAGAGATGGATATATTGTGTGAACGATAACTTGATGATGTGTGCCAGAGTAGCGGAGTATGAAAGAAAAAAATTATGTTGAATAATTGAGAGAAGATGAAAGGAAATTATGGTGTTTCTTAGATTATGGAGTATTACTAAGGGTAGTTTTGTTTTCAATGTACAAAATATTGTTGTGTTTAACTAATAGAAATACAAATAACAAAATTTGTCAAGTTGAATGAATGAATGAGTGAAAACTTTTTATTGTTCACCATAAACTTAAATGCAGACATTTGATAGGATACTTTTGCATTAGAACAATGAGCGGTCTTATCACATATAGCGATCTCTTCCACGCCACCCAGTATCTAAGGAGATTGTACAATAAGGTGGAATGTTGTACAATAAAATATAAACGAATACGAAAAATCAGTTTAAACTGGTTACTTATAAAACGTTTTTACTTACACCTACTCGCCTTATTTCTTTACAAATTGAAATACAGAAATAAATACGTCTAATTTCGGCTGAGGTAATTCTTCCTACTAATTCAATTGAATGGTTAGGAGGATAACCGGTTATAAATGATATATTCGTTTTACGAAAAAGGATATCAAGTCGGCAACCCTACTTTAGGTTTCATTAAACGGAAAAAGTGATTTCGATTGTAACCATTCTTACAGACGATTTGTTACGTCATGCGTCATTCGTAGAAGCCAGCCTAAATCCGACCACATACTTGTACTACCTGTGCGTAGAAGGTTTGCCGATAGCCTCATGATGTCACGCGTCGATGGTCAGTAGGGTTGACAAAAAAGGTTACATAAATAGTTATTGCAATAAATGTATTAATTTAATTTATCATTGTATATACTTTACATAAGATATACAATAATAGTAAGTAATTTGTGGACCCGCAGGGGGGCTTTGTGGCGAAGCCTTAGTTGAGTAGCGACACCTCGAACCCGACTCCGGGGGCCAATGCAAGGCCCCCACCTCCGTGCTTGTCTTAACCAGCCGGCACGGAGTGGAGATCGCTAGACCTAAGACTAAGCTCAGGGTTGGAAGTGATAAATGGCATCACGTCAGAAGTAGCTTCGGTGAACCTGCAGCCCACCTCTCTACACCCCTTAGCCACTCACACTCGTGTTGCCTCTGTCTTTTATGGCATTTTTTGGGGCCCATGCAGGGAATGGCGAGTCACCGTCTGCCCATTTTTCCATGTTCCCCGTACATTGCGACAGGCAAATGCCATAGTCCCCATATTCCCAGACCCCTAGTACCACTAGCAATTCACCCCGGTACTTTCCGATCTCATTTCCCACAATAGTCTGACACTGGCCGGGGCTTGTCCTTGGGTGCATTACTATATGGTGTAGACAGGGATAATCGCCGGTCAGTGTCACGCCACATTTACAGTAAATTTGTCAAAGGGCCTCTACGTGCTGGCCTTCCCATGAATCCACGCAAGCACTCCAAATATCTGGGCCATTTTTATAGCCCGTAGTCTTCAAAGACATACACAGTAATACAATACAATAATAATAGGTAGTCATCGGCAAATGTTCTGCGCGCGTTTTATAAGTTGTACTCTTATAAGTATCTAATGGAGGGTAATAGATATGCGATTAAATACGGCTACATTTTACTTCTCGTCTGTTACCGTAATTACGATAATTTTCAGAACCAAATGTAAAAATTATAATAAAACCAAAACGGCTAATTCAGACCAGCAGATTTCGAAAATGCATCTTGTAAATGTAATGTAAATGTAAAATGAATTTTTTTACTGAAAGTCAGCGTTGTGTCGGATATAATTTCGGCACAGCAATATGCTGAGTGCAAACCTTGTTCACTGAAAATGTGGCCTAAAAATTCTCAAAATATGCTCTGTGTATAATAATGTATAAGGTGTGTAATTACGTCGCTATTTCTTCAAATAAAGTTTTTCTTTCTAAATTTCTTTCCTGTTTTTCTGTTAGAGCGTCGCGTGTTAAGAACTGAACGGATTTACATGAAACGCGACATGGAGCTAACTTATATCTCGAATCAAGACTTAAGACACCTTTTCCAGATAATTCAAATTTAAAGACATAAATTGATGTATATGACGACTGTAGAAGTGTAGTAGTGAAAGATGTATATTATGAAAATAAAAGTGACGATAACGACTTTGGAAGTGCAGAAGTAATAGATGTATATGGTGACTGTAGAAGAACGATGACGACTGTAGAAGTGTAGTAGTGAAGGATGTATATGATGAAAATAAAAGTGACGATAGCGACTGTAGAACTGTAGAAGTATAGTAGTGATGGATGTATATTATGAAAACAAAAGTGATGATAACGACTTTGGAAGTGCAGAAATAATAGATGTATATGGCGACTGTAGAGGAACGATGACGACTGTAGAAGTGTAGTATTGAAGGATGTATATGATGAAAATAAAAGTGACGATAGCGACTGTAGAACTGTAGAAGTAAGGGATGTATATGACGACTGTAGAAGAGACGATATTGACTTTAGAAGGGACAATGAAGACCATTTGTACCAAAATAGTTACTTACTGAACTCTAAAGAGTACCCTTATAGTCGCATTTGCTGAGGCATTAAAATCCTTATTTACATATTATCTATTTAATGTGTATGAAATATTAATTATGCAATTTAATCTACAGTTAAAATAATCTCAGTCATCATTAAATTTATAATACAGTACAAATTACCGTTAACACCTAAAAACGTGACGTAAAGGTCTATTGCTGAAATCAAAAGCTTTTTTACGACTTTGGAAGTGTAGAAGTAATGGATGTATATAGCGACTGTAGAAGTATAGTAGTGAAGGATATATGTGATGAAAATAAAAATGACGCTATCGACTGTAGAAGTGCAGAAGTAATAGATGCATATGACGAATGTAGAAGAGACGATATTGACTTTAGAAGGGACTATAACGACTACCATTTTTACCAAAATGGTTACTTACTGCACAATAAAAAGTACTCTCATAGTTGCAATAATTTGTTGAGACATTAAAATCCTTGATTACATATAGTTACAACTTAAGTTACGACGAAAACAAAATCCATGCGTATCTGTAAAAACACATTTTTATTACCTGTCGGCATTTGAACTAATTGTAATCATTTTATGATCGTCTTCTTTTGTTCACTTATTTATTGGTTATTGTGAAGAACAGCCTATTTTACTCGTTTATGGTCGCTTGCAAGCATAATTAGCCAGGAGTGCAGATTACGATTTCTATGAAATTACGTCGACGCTTGCCGGACAAATATGCCCATTTGCATTTGTGCAGTATAAAACGATGGCTTGATGGAGAGAGGAGTCAGTCGAGCGAGAACCACGGCCGAAGCAAGACGTGTGTACTACAATCGGGAATCTAATAGTGACGGACTTTGTGCGTTTCATTGGATTATGACTTTCTGCATTACATTTGGACTTGTTGTGTTTGATTATATTTGTACCTGTGCTATACGTGTCTGTGTAGTTCTAATAAACTCTATAATAATTCCAATGGCTTTTCAATTCTTCGAGTCCTGCAACTCGTAACAATATTATCTACTTAATGCGTGTGAAATATAAAGTTTAATCTGTAGTTAAAATAACCTCAGTCATCATTAAATTTATAATACAATTACCTTTAACACCTAAAGACGTGACGTAAATGTCTATTGCTGTAATCAGAAGCTTTTGTTAAACAGTTTGTTTACCTACGCCATCTTGGAAAATAGACTATTAAACCGTTATCCGAGTCATTAAGCTCTAAATAATTTTAAATGGATACGATAATGCTATGAAACGTTAAAGACTTTTCACTTGCTGGTTTTTAAATGGCCTACCTGATGGAAAGTGGTTACCCGTGTACGTTTGTAATATCAGGGGCGACACCAATAATAATTTCGAATTCAAAAGTTTTTATTCAAAATAAGTTCCACTGGAGAACGCTTTTTGACGGTCATAGATATAAGTTTAAATTTAATTTTTCTTCCTATTCTATGTACACCGCTTCACAACGTGTTATTGCTGTTAAGGACAAGAAGAGGCAAGAAAATCCCCAGCAACACGTCTAGCTAAATATTGTTTTTCTTTATATTTCTTATTCTATTTATATATCAAGTTCTCTTTTTTTTTAATAAGTTTTACACAGAAGTATGTTACATAATGACTTTATGAAGAAATAATGGAGTTTTAGCAAACAGTGCATACTCAATAAGACCAAGACACAATAAAAGGAAAGAAAAATATTATGAAAGTTATAATAATGGCATTTATGCCAGCCGTGGGGTAAAAAAGATAATAAGCAGGAATACACACATATTGTATATCCCCTAATTATTACACTTGTGATATGGGTATATAACAGACTACTCTAGGGCTGAACCCAGACACCCAGACCATAGTAAATATCGGAGAATATTTCTTTCTGAAATTAACCATGCCTTAAATCCTTACCAAAATTTAGAAATTTGCTCAGAAAACACATTTTTCCATAAATAGCTATGTCTTATTAACACAACATAATAATGCTAATACATTTATTATAATGTTACATGCCGTCAAAGATAAGCGCACAGCTGCCTGTTGTAAGCACAGTTTATTGTCTTCCCGGATATACGAATTCTTTTGTGTTTTGAATTTGTAATTAAGAAAAACATGCGATTGTCTTTTTACTTGTTTTATAACCATAATTAGCGTCGAACTGATCCTTATTGTTATTGTTTTCGACTTTGTTAGCCGTTCGCAGGTGAGCAAATTACTTTTTCTCGGAAACTCAGTACGCGCGGCCAATCTTTTTTGTACTGTGTAGTTAGTATAAGACGATGCCCGAATGTATTGGTCAAGCGACGACTACGAGACGAGTAAGACGTTTGTAGTACTCCCGATTAGCGATATAGACGACGGACTTTACGCGTGTCTAATTGCATTGAATCGTGCAGTGTGAACTGGTTGAATCCAGTTTTATTTGTATTTGTTTTATATGTGTTTAAGGCATTTTTGATTCGAGTCTTGTAGCTCGTAACAATAATAACTTATGTATTTTGAAATGTATTATTGTATACCATAACTATGTATATATGAATGTATTTATATATTTATTTCTTAAATTAGTTTGAATATTTATGTATCTATTGCCTTTTTCTGCACCACCTACATCGCCTGATTGAAAATTCTTTCATTTAGGTTTCCTGGAAAAGATTGCTTTGAGTGATAAGGCCGCCTATTGTATAAATATTTTAAATATGGTCTGTTTTTGTAATTGTATATTTTGATGTGCAATAAAGTGTTATCTCTCTCTCTCTCTCTCTCTCATGCGAGGAATCGAACCAAGAGCCTCTGCGTTGCAGTGAGGTAAGCCGTCCAAGGCTTAGCGCGCTCAACCACAGAGGCCGTCAAGACAGGACAACTAGGGGTATGAGCTAAAGGGTGAGATGGAGAATATGGTGACCGGTTGTTATCACAAGGATGCGTGTTCAGATCATGTCGGGGTCATTATTAATGACGGACGGGTCGTTGGAATGGAATAACCAGGTCATTCATAATATAATATAATTTTGTATGCTGTATTTACATCACGAAAATAATAAATATTACAGAAAGATTATTACGGATTAAATTTATCAATTTTTTTACGACGACCTTTCTCTCTTTGTCTATGACAGTTGTCACTCTTCACAGACTGTCCCGATCGGCCAGCGTGCAAAAGAAAATATTTAGGCTTTATTCGCCACACCGGCTGAAGCAGATTAGATGAATATGGGATAAGATCAAAGGGGGATGAGCTATGAAGGTAGGGATAGAGGTGTGATAATAATATATAAATAATACACACCACAAAATAATATTGGAATGAACATCGAAATTCTAGAATAAAGGGTTCAGGAAGAAAGAGACAGAGATAGATAAGTGTTTAGAAAGGGATGGATAGTAAATAACAGAATAACGACAACAAGATCAAAATTATAGATTCTAGAAGATTCTTCCGGGTACCGTTGAAGAAAGTGACGAGCTTAGCGTAGTTTAAGAGGAGATCTAGAAGCAAGCTACGCACGTTAAAGTTGGAGGTGAGCACTGCAATAGCAGGAGGTGGTCTACGCAATATCGGCGACGGTATTGTGAGTGAGACATCTTATCGTCGGGACAGAGCGTCGTTAGCTGTGTGTGAAAGAGCAACCCTGCAGATAAGAATCACGTACGACTGTGTAAGTCAATAAAAGCATTTAGTTGAAAAAAACTGGTGTTTACTTTCATTCCCAAGTGCGTACCCCCGCTCGCACGTAACAATAATAATAACAACTCATAAGCGCCCTACCGCTGGGCTCGGGCCTCCCACTATAGGGGAACGTATAGTATACCCGCCACGCTTGTCCAAGGTGGCTTGGCAGGTTCGACACATTGATTATCTCGATGTGTAGGTTTCATCGCAAATTTCCCTTCACCGTTGTTAGCACATGGTAATTGTAACAATATAGGTTCCAGCCAGGATTCGAAACCACGCCCTTTCAGTACAAGACGCGTGCGCAAGCGATTACGCTACCACAAATTTTTAACACTACTATAATAGATTGTTAAAATACTAATATTGTTACAACTTAGTGCCGAAAAAAGTAGATTCACACCTGCATACCATAAAAGCACACTTTATTACTTTTCCGCATTTGAACTTCTTTTGTTTATTGTAATCGTTTATGATAGTTATTAGCCAGGTGTGATTCTAAGAAATTCGGTCTTTGCGGCCAGGTAGACATATTGCATTTATGCAGTATAAAAGAATGTCCAATGAATAGATCGTCAGTCTAGCAATAACCACGAGCGAAACAAAACGTGTGTACCCCATGCGGTAATCTATTTGGTGACGGATTTTGCGCGTTTTATGAAATTACGATCTCGCGCATTACGTTTGGACTGGTTGTGTTCAGTTATATTTGTACCTGTGTTATACATGTTTCTATAGTTCTAATAAATTCTATAATAGTTCCAACGCATTTTAATTCGAGTCCTGTGATTCGTAACAATATAATAGATTACTATCAAAAAATGTGTTCTTTAATAATGTTACTAAATACTTCTTCCCCCTTTGCACTACAGTACATAATACTAAGTCATTATGATTTAGTTCTTATTATTGGTCTCTAGATATATATCTATTTGGTTTACCAACAATCACTTGCAGTAATACTAAGGATCCACTTACTTTTATAAAGTAAAAAACATAAAACAAAGCTCTAAAGTCGATTGAGCGGAGATCCAGGAGGCTGGTTGGCAAGGACCAGCTTTGACAAAACGCAAAGTCTCGAACATCGACGCAGGTTGCCAGTTTATCGGATTCACTTTGGAGAGTGTGCAGCTGAGTGACATTCCATCATCGGACAACCAGACGCACCGGCATGCGGCATCAATATATAGTGGATATTCAACCTATAAGAACGAAGCGCTTTGCATCTAGCTTCATCATACGCACCGCAGAGGAGTGGAACTCATTGCCGGAGTCTGTCTTTCCCGAAACTTATAACCTGGGTGTCTTCGGTACCTTCTAGGTAAGCGTGCTCCATCCTAGACCACATCTTCGCTCCACATAGGGCAAGACTGTGATCAAACGCGACACTACACGATTTTGTTGTATGCAGTACTTGCAGATGATGTAGATCCTTAAAAATATTTATCTTAATACTGTTTCCAGAAGTTATATGATATAAATTTTGGACATATGTAAAATTTGAATTACACGTTAACTAACAATCAAGAATTACACCCGGAACTCAATGTTATCTATTTACATTTTATTCATGATAAAAGTGATAAAGACATACCAAATCGTCAGGAATTAAAAATATTAGGTATTAACACTGATTCATTATATTATACTTAGAATATTGATTTCGTGATAAACACATCCCTATGAACGCTAAAAATTCATTGTCGCTGTAAGTTTATATATTTGTTATATCGCTGGAGAATATAAGACAGGCCAAAATGATGGAAAGAGGTTACAGTCGCCTATAAACAAGAAACTAGAAAGAATTTTATAATACGTTTTTGAAAAAAAGCAATACTATTTGGTTATAAAACAATGATGTTGCGTCACGATTCATCCAACAATTTATTGATGTATAATTAAAGACTATGGATTAATACATGAATGTGATGCTATGTAAATACAGATAGATGATATCGCTGTTAGAGCTGCCGATAAGATTGGGCATTTGTCTAAATCATCAAGAATGTCCAATCTCATAAACGCGTCAATATAATAATTAATACTGATTAGAATACTGGCGTGCACATCACGTAAACGATGAGGTTTTTGTATATATAGTCTAAATTAAATTAGGAACAATGAAGAAATTAATATACTGCAAGAGTATAACAACTCGTCGACTTACTATTTGGTACTACTCTCTTGGGTGATTGAGCCATAGGCTCTCGCCAGTGGCGCTTCACTCTATCCAACGGGGTAATCATCATTGAAGCACCACTCAACTTAATCAACCCCCATAAATAACTGTTTATTGTTTAAGGGGGAATTTCAAGCGTAGTTGACAGCTTTATACTTTCAAACATTACAAACTATATTCTTCTCTCTCTGACTATAGTAATGTGTATATATTATGTCTATAACCCTAACACGCTGCACGCGGGAACTGCAGCAGCGTCGGCGCGTTTTCAACACTTCTTTGCGCACCATGAGACTAAACTTCTGAACATACATATATAGAAAACAATATCAAAGGCCGGCCCAGTGAACTATTCGACTTGTCTTTATGTGATTGTGTAAAGTGCTAGCGGATGTAAATGTTCTACGTACTATGTATGTTATAAGTATTGTTACGAGTGCGGGACTCGAATTAAAATGCCGTTGGAATTACTATAGAATTTATTAGAACTATACAAACACGTATAACATATGTACAAATATAACCGGACGCAATAAGTCCTTGTGTAATGCACAATTAAATAACACGCACAAAGTCCGTCACTATATCGCTTATCGAATGAACACGTCTTGCTTTGATCGTAATCGTCGCTTACTGTCGATCTCTCCGTTCGGGCGTCCCTTTATACTCAGCTTACAATATGTCACGACCGTATAAAGAATGGATTCTTAGAACCACACCTGGCCACTGCCTACCAGAGAGGCTTACAATACACAATAGGTGTCTTTTCTAATTACAAATATTAAACACAAAAAAATAAAAATAAACTTGAGCTTTATGGCCGGCAGGTGCGCATTCACATTTGTCGGCTTGCTTCGTGGAATTTTGGCTAAGTCGTAACAGTATTCATATTTATTACTGTTTGAATACACAACAACGGGCGCGCAAAGTTGAACTATTTGCTAACCAGCGGTTACTATCCGGATGCCCGGAAACATTCCTTAAGTATTCTTTGGAAAACAGGATATAATATTTATATAATATAAAAATTTTGCTTCCATACAAATAGAAAATTAGTCAATGGACTGATTTGAAAATTTTACGTAAAGTTTTTTTATATACCTTTTTTAAATTAAATCAATCGGTAGAGAAACACATTGTATGTATATCCCCAAGCTATTCAAGTTGCGCTTGTGTTAGTTGTGATATACAATTCACCGGCCTGGCGCCGGTCTCAGACACCCAGACCAAAGTAAATAACATTAAGTTTGTTTACGAAATTTACAATGCCAGGAAACTTGAGAACCTTTTTATTTCTAAGGTACCACAGAACGAAAGGTTACTAGCGTTTTGGGAGAATTAGATCAGAAAAATTGTGAAAAAAACAGACCGAGTCACAGCTGTGTCGGTGAGTTTAGCTTATGTAAATATACGAGGGTACCATAATAAAAAAAGAAGGGAAGAAAATAATGATTTCTAAATATAATACAACATACACAATACAAACGGAAACAGGATACAAAAATAATAAAGCCAAGGTATCTATTAGAGGTTTTCTGTATTGTACGTCGACAAAGGCAACCTGCTCCTACAAAAACAAGAGATCTGACCTTTAATGATAATGATAACAATGACATGTTTATGACATATAATAAATTATTTTCTTTTATATTCTAATCTTATTGAAGCTAGGCGTGAGGCATATTTATGCTAACAGTTATTAATAACAGATATTTACAGACAACAGATAACATTTGTTATTTCTAGAATTGAATATCTGTTCTCCCAATAACAGGCACGTAACAAAATAATAAATCAAACATAAACATTAGCTACCTAACCGTTCTGTTAATTATTCTTTTTCTCTCGTTCTATCTAAAGAAGCTAAAAAGAGATGCACCTATTATTCATATCACTGTCTCATTTACACTTCAAGGACTTATACGGGCTAGAACGAGACACACCTAATATCTATAAAGTAACAGAATGTAAATCATTTAAGATGCTCACACATTACGGGACGCGTCTGGAAACAATGTGCACGCCTAGAATCGGACGCGGCTTTTGTGTTGCCAAGTTTCTTTAGAGAAAACATGCTATGTGAACTCTTAATAAACGCTAGATTGGCAAGGATTTGGAAAAAGCGCTGAAAATAAAGTAATAAGACTAGATACTTTCTTGGTTTACTTTTTTATAAACACTTGGTCTTTTAACGATAATATTGCAATACACGTCGATATTTCAGCGAAGAGTTACATAATTTTAAAAAGCGCGAAATAAGGTGCCAACCGCTGAAAAATAACTTTGTGTGTACACAGATGGTGCATAGAGATAAAAATCTAACACCGAAAGCGCTAAGTTGGCAATAGTAGGTATGCACAGCAAGCTGCGTAAAGGAACTTCCTTCTAATAACAAGTAAATAACAATATGTTATTTAATAACAGATAATCAATGCTGTTATTTTTGGATAACAGTAACAAGAGTAACAGATATTTAAATTGACCTGTTATAACTCAACTCTAATACGCCGTTACTGTCAACAGCATAGATTGATAATTAGTTTTGAAGCTAGTGAAGGGGTGCCCCGCCTAGCATGGAGGAGCCAGATGGAATGCTCCTCCGTCTCAAAGGAAGATTTTCCAGCGAGGCGAGGCTAGTGTTGTTCCTCGCAGGCCTAGCCTAGGCCCATCTATTACTGTTGAAAATTTGTATATATTCTGTGTACGTTTCGGGAAACGTTTGCGACCTCAATTATTGCACAGCGCCATCTTTTTGCTTGTAAGTGTTCCACTACACTAGATTTACCTTCATGGCACGTTTGTGGGCTATTTTCAAATACTTACAAACATAGGTGTAACTGGTCGATGTTTTCCGTAGTGGGGGAGCATTGAAACTCTAAATTGTGAGCAAGGTATTCTGCCTTCTCATCATCATCGAACGCCTCGATATTATCAAACGCAAATTATTTAAAATTCAAAAGTATTTGTTCAAATTTAAATTCACTTCCTATTCTATGAACAGTCGCGGAATGAAAAGGTTCGTGATCTTAAAGTCGACTTTTCCTTGCACAAGTATAAGAAACAGTACTGCCAACATTTTGAGAAATGTTGCGTTTATAAATATAGAAACGTGAAATAAGAAAATTGCAATGTTGACAATGACACACACTACGCTTAACAATAGTTTTAATTGTCAAAAACAAAGAGGATATAATCATTACGCTTATCATAAATATTAAAACCAATAAAAAGGTTTTACATTTCTAAATAACTTTCTTAGACAAGATATAAAAGCAAACAACTTTGATCTAATTAATTTTAAACTGTTTTGTCAAACAGTTAAACACAAATTTCTGTGGAACAGTCTGTTCTGTGACTTAGTTTGAAAAGATTGCATTTGCTGGCGCAACTTTAAATGAAATTTGAAAACTAGCGAACATTTTCATATCACGACTGTACACCGCTTCGCAACGTGTTATCAGCTCTTTCTAACACGGGTATCACAGTGGTGGAATTTGATTTGAGAACTCTAGTTAATAAAACTACGTTTTTACGGTTTTAAGCGCGGTAATTTATTTGATTTTTATTATTCCGACATTTCGGCCACTTTACAGTAACCGTGATCACGGAAGACAAAGATGTCAAGTGTCAATGAGTATTGTTAAAGTTTTATTTAGCCTACCGCCAACTTGTTCTTTTTTTTTTTATGGTTATTATTTACTTTATGGGAGCCTAATCTAAGTTATTATTTACTTTACCACCGCTTCGCAATATGTTGAGGCTTGAAGAGAAGAAGCGGCGCCAGAAACTCTTCAGGAAACATGTCTAGCTCTAATAATTTTATATAAAATTAAAATGGGTGGGAGGTAAAATAAAAAGAAATTGTCAATCAAGTTGGTTTGTGTTCTGGTGTAAGCAGAAAGAGCTCACAATGTCTTGAGGTCTGACAGTTGGTTTTTGCTGGGTTTGGGTCTTAACAGTTTTGATGATCGGATCCCAAACAGGTGATACTTGCCCACCATCCTCTCTATTGGAATTTGGGTGTTCTTTGATTTCAATAGCCTCACGCATCATTCTAGGGATGAAACGATTCTCTTTTGCAAGTAGTGGTTGTGTTTATCTAACCTGTGTTCTAGCTAACTTCTAGTATACCTGGTGATTGATTGATCTCCCCCTATTTTTCTATCCCAGCGTTGTTCCCCGACTTTCTGGGTATGTTCTTTAACCTCGCGCTCTAGGACACGGAATTAGACTCTGTTATCCTCGGTGGAATATCTGTCATGACCTCTGGAGACGACTATCATCTCCTATAAAGCTCTATCCGTGCAGGAACGGAGAAAGAATACAATTTCCTGCGGCCGGGCGGCCTGTCGTAAGAGGCGACAAAACAACCTACAGCCAGGTGGTGGGGTATTTGCCCGACTGGATGGTTACCACCCCTGGTCTAAAGTATGTTGCCATAACAACCTTGAGTTGTGTTCCGGCATTAGTGACCAGGTTCCAGTCTCCCTTAAGAGAGTACATTGGTAGCATCTTTGGTGTTGCAAATGTCCATGGGCGATGATAACCGCTTTTCATCAAGTGGGCTGTCTGCCTGTTTATTATCTTGACTAAAACTCTTAGGATCGGTTCGATTGGTGTGAAACGACACTCTCACGGAATATCAGCGTCTAACGGTTTTTTTTAAATCTCCAGCTCCTCCGTCACTGGCTGAGATGAAGTTTTTTTTTCACGTCTTTTATTTTAATTTAGGAATAATAAATGCGGGTAGTTTTTTTATGAAAAATCTTGCTTTCTATAACATTTTCTTATATGTTTAATACAAAATTAATTTAATCGTCAGACAAATACAGTCATCATGTATTCCCAAATTAAGCAAGTTACGCTGTGTTGTGGGTACTATATAACAGACTACTCTGGGGTCGATCTCAGACACCCAGACCATAGTAAATAACGGAAAATTCGTTTCCAAAATTTTACCATGCCAAGAATCGACCACGGAGTTTTTGCGCTGCCGTGATGTAGACCTGCAAAGATTTAGCCCACTCAACCACAGAGCCCGTCTATTTTGACTCCATATTTTCTCGCGTATAGTCCTCCAAATGGGAAATAAGGCATTATAAATAAAAAAACTTTTCAAATTTATATATTTTTTCATTCTCAAATGATAAATTAAATACATCTTAATAATATTTACAACTTATAACAATATAAATAAGGCACTGGACTGTTTTTATTTTGTACATCCCTATATAAAAAACTACAACAAGTTCTCCTATTTAATTTTTAAAATCACCACAGATTCGTTTAATTTTGTATTGCTGTCGAAAATAATTAAAAATTTAATGTATTGTCAAATAGGGATGAGGAAAATGGTATAAATGTAAGTAAGTATAAACATATTGAACATTAATATGTATGTGTATAATATAACTTCCAACACAACCCAATCCTTCCAACCAACCAATCCCAACCTAAGCCAACAAATTCCGGAACATGCAATATACCAACACACAAGTATAAACACACACATATTAACATAGAAGTAGGTTAGAAAATAAGTCGCTATATGACAAAACTGAAACTCGACTCAGGCATATCTCGTTGGCCGGGCCAAAACAGAAAAAAATAGGGATGTGGACACGTTTCACAATAAATCGTATCATTATTTACTTATAAAAGTATGGGGGTTAAAATAACATAAAAATGTTTAGACTCCACTTTCTTGTACATACTTATGACGCTATAAGTATGTTCACTCGTACTATATCTATGAGGTTGCGATGTTTTATAAAATGATATTTTTGTATCTCAGTTGATTTTACTGTCCAATTCCATATAGCTCTATTTTACTTGTACATGAATCTTGTACATACTTATGACGCTATAAGTATATACGCTCGTACTATATCTATGAGGTTGCGATGTTTTGTAAAATTATATTTTTGTATCTCAGTTGATTTTACTGTCCAATTCCATATAGCTCTATTTTACTTGTACATGATTTTTTTTACATGATTTACTTGTACATGACTCCTCTTTCTTGTACATACTTATGACGCTATAAATATGTACGCTCGTACTATATCAATGAGGTTGCGATGTTTTGTAAGATGATATTTTTGTATCTCAGTTGATTTTACTGTCTAATTCCATATAGCTCTATTTTACTTGTACATGATTTTTTTTACATGATTTACTTGTACATGACTCCTCTTTCTTGTACATACTTATGACGCTATAAATATGTATGCTCGTACTATATCAATGAGGTTGCGATGTTTTGTAAGATTATATTTTTGTATCTCAGTTGATTTTACTGTCTAATTCCATATAGCTCTATTTTACTTGTACATGATTTTTTTACATGATTTACTTGCTCCTACATACTATGACGCTATAAATATGTACGCTCGTACTATATCAATGAGGTTGCGATGTTTTGTAAGATGATATTTTTGTATCTCAGTTGATTTTACTGTCCAATTCCATATAGCTCTATTTTACTTGTATAAAAATTGAATTGGGTTTTTTTATATTGCGAAGGAAGACGCGGGTAAAAGCTAGTATATATAAACCTACCTTGAAAATTTATCTAACTGATGATGAAAACCGCTTAAAAATCCGTGGCGTGGTTAAGGAGTTAGCGGACAGACAGACAAAAAGACGCGGATAGCGATTTTGTTTTTTTATACCATGTAAAGAATAATATGATTTTTCAGTTTAAAATTTTTCAACTCGTGTTTACAAACTGAAAAAGTATATTTTTATTATATATTAGCTTCTGCCTGCGACTTCGCCCGCGTGGAGAGTTATTTTAACTATTCCACGGGAACTCTTTAATTTTTCGGAATCAAAAGTATCCTATATGTTGACCAGGGATATAAGCTTCCACCATACAAAATTTCATTTAAATCGGTCCCGTTGTTTCGGAGATTAGCCGGTACATACAGACAAACAGACAGACAGAGAATCAAACAATTTGAAAAAATCTAAATTATTTATATTTCACTTCTTACATCCCCCTTACTCGGTTTTTAGCATTTTTTGTCATTGCACAGAAATTCGACCTTCACTGTTTTATTATATGTATAGATTTTTTTGGTAGCAACAGTTTTTGACATAGGGACATATTAACTGATAACTAAATGAAAACTTTGGTTTCATTTAACAAAAAAATATAAAAAATCAAATCAGTTTCATTGTATTTATAATTTTTTTTTGTCTTGGCAGTACTAATTGATCCCAGACACCCAGACCATCGTAAATAACGAAAAATTCGGTTATAAAATTTACTAAGCCAGGAACCGCCAAGAAATACTCGACTACAAAGACCATAATTTTGTTGTTTGTAATACAATACTGAATTTTATTCCAACGTTGAACCGTGAGATAATAACAAACAGACATAGTTCTTTTTGCATATATAATATTTAAAAAACTTTTTAAGTGTATTTAGAGTATGTATGTACGTTATGTACAATCTCCCTAAGAAATTCTAGATTTTATTCACGAAATTTAAAAAGATGGTTTTATTGACTTTTAAGTGAAACTCAAATACATAATATGCTTAAGACTAGTTCAATAATATGAATAAATCAAAACTTGTTTTCTCCTAAGCTGAGTCTCCTCGCGTAAAGCTTCTGTGGTCGAGTAATATTCGCCTCTTTCTCATTCTTCTTACCATCTTCTGTAACAAAATTATTAGGAACCTTATCAAAATTTTAGTATATTTATATTTGTGCAAGAATAGACGAAGAATACTAATTCGTGCAACTAGGCGGCCTGTATTAAAAGGCAACAACTACCCACAGTCACGTGGTAGGGCTTTCGCTTGTCTGGATGCTACCACCTGTGGTCTAGAGTATGCTACCATCACAACCCTGAGTGTTCCGGAACTAGTTGCCCGGTTCCAGTCTCCAATTAAAGAGCGGCAGAACCTTTGGTGTTACAAATGTCCATAGACGACGGTATCTGCTTTCTATCAGGTGCAATAAAAAAATAATATTTTAACAATTCTGCAATGTATTAAAAAAGACGTAGGCGTAAAGGAGACTGGCGGGTTTCTTAGGAGCCCTCGGTCTGGCCATCTACACGTATAATTAGAATGTTTTTGAGTATCTCATTTCATCAGGAAACTATGTGTGATTGTCACTTTCTACAAGTACGTAAATTAAGTAAGTTTTTGGTGGGAAGTTGAAACGTTTATTGTGCTGTTTTATTTTAATAAAATGTTTAATTCTACCTATAAGTGAACAATGTGAAAAATAGTTCTACGATATTCATGGTTTTAATGAATAATTATGCATTTGTGTTTTGTTCGTCACCATGTCAGGCCAAGGAACTGAGTCCATACAGCCTTGTCTGACGTATAACAGTTGACAATGACATAGTAAACGATTAGATGTTTTGTATTGCCATGTATAAAAAAAACAACAGATATCGATAACGAATAATAATCGATTAACCAACTAATATAATAAAAAAATGTTAAGCAAGAGCATATTACGTAGGTGTAAAGATTTTTCGACGCGTAATATATCTAGATTTTTATTAATATTATAGTTTAATGAAACAGACAACAATGCCTTTGAATTTAATTAGGTATATGGTAAGCGTATATCGATTCTATAAATATAAACATTATTTTTGTGGTTAGCGAGGTTCTTAAAATATGTTACTACTTAAAATGATAATAAGTAAAAGTTCTCTTTTTGTGTATAAGTTTTGTATTTCAGGCCGAAAACTGTCAGACGCCTTTGAAGAAAGTTTTGATTGAAGATTTTTTTTATAAATACTTTTCCTCTGACTCAAAATTCGATTACAGCAGGTTTTAATTTTTTTTATCAGTGAACAAGTTCCAATTACCCTTTTGAGGCTAACAACACATTGGTAACATCTTTGGTGTCACCTTGAGTGTTTTAAATATCTATAGGCGACAATAACCTCTTAACATCAGGTAAGTCATAAGCCTGTCTACTGTACTCCAAAAACTAACAAAAAAAGAAACAGCAATCTTTCGTAAGTAAGTTAAAGCGCAATAGACACCAAAGTTACATGTTGGCGGCATGTCGGAGATGAGGAGCAAAAAATACAGCACGTCGCTACAGCCTTGAGTGTTGCCGGGACTGACCGCCGACATGCCGCAATCATGTCGGCGGGAAGCACGCGCGTGTTTCCGACATGATTCTTTACATATAGACCGCCGGGTTGTATCGGCGGGCTGTGTCAGCGGGTCGGCGGCTTTATATATATATATATATATATAGATATCATAGATGTTCTTACCAGGAATGTTAGTTTGTTCACCATCATTCCAGGACTGCACATTGCCAGAGATGAACAACAAGTAGAAAAGGTTACTTAGGAAGTAGAAGGCTATTGATATGAAGAAGACCTTCCTCCATTCTGATGCTTGTGACTGAAAATAAGAAAAACATGAATTATAATTAATGATTAACTATTAGTTAACACTATACAACACGGATCTGTTTGTTTGTTACGCTGTCTCGCTTTAACTACTCTAACTACTTAAGAAATTATTATTAATTATGTACGGGCTAGCAGCCATACATTGCCGTCTTAGCGGCTTACATCAACACGTGCATTATAACATACCATTTTCATCAGTACTCGGTCACTGGGCAAAACAGCCATTGAACTTAGCACAATCATTTCAATAGCATAACTTTAGCAACAACCAATTTACATCTAGAAACTTCTATCATTAACATCCTATGTAGGAAAACAAACTACATAATTTGGTCCTTCGAGCCGGATGAACCATCGACCTATGGATAGTATTTCATAAGTAAAATTAGTTTAACACAATCGGGTCGTTTTGGTCTCATACCAAAAGGTAGGTTTAAGATATAATTCCGGCACAGCAATATGCCGAATGCAAGCCTGCAGCAACTATATACAGCATGTTCACTTTTTTTGTTAACTTTCTTTCTTCTATGTCTTTGTTACAAGTTTACTAAATTAATAAAATAATTTTGCAGTTTCATTTTTATGCTATACATACTTAATTTATTTTGTTTGAGCTTTGAGATGAGTAAGGAATAACATTTGAGTTGAGATAATAAAATTAAAATACGTCGTGGGTTAAGATGGGAATAGATAGGTTTGGGTTGACTAAAGATTTTTTGAGTGAGATGAGGTTTCTTGGGATGAAGACGGAATAACCCATTCGTAGGGTGTTTAATACCTGATCTTGTATGACGATGGAGACACTCAGCGGCGCCATGATGGAGAATATTGACGCAAATCCATTTGTGATGCCCATCAATGTGCTTGCGTGATTCGGTGATATGTCAATATGCGACAGCTGTGAATTTTTTATAAGATTAATAGGTTTAATATCGGTTGTTATCGCTCATCGTGTACCTGCTGGACATATGGCGCTCAAGACTTTTGCTTTCCTCATGAAAAAGACAAACAGCCCCAATTGCGAGTAGTGTAACAAAAGTGTGGACATGTAGCATATTCTAGAATAACAATGAGCGATAGCGTCTAAGGAGAGACTTAGGCTTGGACACGTTGGACTTTGGGGTTTTAATTCTTTCTTAGCCGAGCTTTTGTCTATAGTAGCAAAATTAATATTGAACTTCATTGTTTAAAGTCTAAAGTTATTTGCATCTATGTAAGGTTTTTGTTTTCATAGGAATTATATGGACGTTCGTCCAAAAGTACTAAAAAAAAACATATAAGATGATTTTTTTTACTTCTTTCATAAAAATAAAAAGAAGAGTTTCCAAATTCGGCACTGTATTTGTAATACCATTTATCTCTAGGAAAACGGCCAAAGTAATACAGCTCCATATTTTAATAATTTTGCAAAAAAATCGACAAGAAACAATTTGTAGTACTCGCTAACCCCTAAAGTTGTATTCAGCGTGAATTTTTTAAGTGAGCCTTCGTGGGTATATTCGAAACTGCTTATATAGGAGATAGACAAAAACTCTCAAATGAGCTAATTTTGATGAAAACAAGTGTTATAATAATAATTTTGAGAAATTAATTACCCTAGTCAAGAATCGAATTCAATTCGATTCGCTATTTCACTACGTAAATTTATAGCGCTAAAAACAGACTACACTTTTCTGTCAAATTTCATTCATGTAAACCCTGTGGTTTTCGAGAATAAAAAATAATTACTATGACATTTAAAGATATATGTTGTTTCGTTGTGTGTGTTGCTACAATTATTTTACATATGTATGTGTTATTTAAATTATTGCTTTATTATATATTTAAATTATTCTGCAATTCATTTACATTTATTATCAGACTGTATATTGCTGTATATATTGTTGTTGTTATGTGTATTGTATTGTCCTCCGTGACTTCACTTTATGGTCCCAGACGGAAGAACAGCGCTAGTCCTTGTGGGCTATCATTATGCTGAGACTGGGTCCAATTTAGGACTTATTTTGTTTCTTTTTCTATTTATTTTAACTTAGTTTTTGTTTTAAATAAAATCTTTTTCTTCCTTTCTTTCATAAGAATTCCGCTTTTACCAAAACGACTATGGACACTTATAAAGCAGATGACCTAGAGCGCCCACTTTTCGAGTTTTTTTTTAAATTTATTTAAAAAAAAAACTTACAATTTCATATATCTACATCTTAAAACCCGAAAGGGCTTAACTAAGATGCTAAGTCTGCGCTTTAAGTACAATGAATAAATATGAGGTAGTTTGAGTATTACATCTACCGTGTCGCAATTTCTAGTAACAAGTGAGACAGGGACAGCAAACATTAATACGTGACCTTGCACTCTATTCTTGCCATGTATACACAGAAGGATATTGGTTAGCGTAAGACATAGCATAGTTCCATTTTATATTGATACTCGTCATATTCGTAATACTGAACTGCGAAACAGCCACTTCAGATACTTTTGAGTCGATAAATAAACTTACCATAAATCCTACGTAATGAGCACCGTTCAAACCCACTGTGATTGTAAGGATGATGACAGCCAAGGACAAGTTACCAGCAGGAAGGTACGAAAGAACTAACAACGCTGCAGCTGGACCCCAATGAGCTGAAAGCAAAGACATTTTTAGAACAGACATTGGCGCTCTAAGCTTGTTCTACGTTCTGTATAACGGGGAGTGTACTGATAGCTGTTTGATTTGGTGCCTATGTCGCCATTTTACCATCGCACCACTCGGGTGACCTACGCCGAGATGTGGACACTGATGGTAGGACTGGTCCATAAATTTCAAGTCGCTCAACGAGCTATGGAGCGGGCTATGGTGGATGTTGAAGTGGCAGTGGGCCGTTCACATTTGTCGCAGGACCGAGGGCCGATGGAGTAGACGAGTCTTGGAGTGGAGACTGCCTCTCGGTAAACGTAGTGTCGGACGCCCTCCAGCCCGATGGACTAACGACCTGCGCAAGGTCGCCGGCAGGTGTTGGATGGGGGAAGGCAGAGGACCGCGATGAGTGGCGCCGACTTGGGGAGGCCTACCTCCAGCAGTGGACGTTGATTGGCTGACGACTGACTGGGTTTTCATCCACACTTCCTCGATGCTTGAAAGTCATCCACTGTGCGTGGCACACGCTCCTTCATGCCATACGTGAGCAAACTATGGAATGAACTCCCTCCTGCTGTTTTCCCAGAGTGCTACAATATCGGTCTCTTCAAAAAGGACGTAAGGTAAGAAGGTAGGCCACGTATTGACTCCCTTAGCGTTGTAGATGTCCATGGGCGGACGGTAACACTTGCCATCTAGTGGACCCATTTGCCAGTTTGCCTACAAGCAAAACGGCCGGCCTGTTGAAAGACCGGTACGGTATTTTCCTGACTGGATGGCTACCACCCCTGGTCTAGAGTATGCTGCCATCACGGCAGCACATTAATATTACAATGTCCATAGGCGACGGTAACCGCTTACCATCAGGTGGGCCGTCTGCCTGTCTGCTGAAGTCATGCAATAAAAAAAGTATTTTGAGTTTAAATATTGAAAAACATGCTTCCAGTAGTATAAGTACAGCATGATTTATGTATATTTGCATTAGTTAAGTGATTAGTTAACTTGCGAATAAGGGATTATAGCCCACTTCCCTCTTATGAGGATAGGGGGAAGTGGCCTCTTTTTTGATGACGCAGGGGGAATGTGTTTTCTGGGACACCATCCTCGTGCTTGGGGGGAAGGCTTACCGAGTAATGTGTGGGACTCTTGATCAGCCGTATCCGAGAGAGGACACGGGGGATGGTCGGCCGTCAAACTACCCAGTAAACCTAACCTGCGCCCCTAGCTCATACGCTTTTACGGGGCGCCACAGGAACTGTATCAATAGGTACTGCTTCTGTGACACCCCAACGCTTGTCTACGAACTCAGGATGTCCTGCGGGGGAGGATACCCTCTTGAGCAGTAGGGGGGGTAATTGGCCTATCCTATCTTGCCCATCTCATACTTTTATGTCATTCCCCTATCCCATTTCTCCTCTCTGATCCTTCTATTCCATTCCTCCTATCATGTTCCTGCTATTCCATCTTATAAAGTATAAAGGCCAATAACGCGTTGGCTTCGTCTCTTGTCAATGGGCGATGGTTACCACATACCGTTATTAATCTGAAGCAGGCTTAATAAAAAAGGAAATAATGAAATATTGATCTTGCATTCATAAGTATGGGCTGTGTAGATTTTGAGACGTGGAGTATTTTCGGATAAAATTTGAGTTCCTCAGCCAAATAGAAGTAGACGTTAGCTTACATATATTTATGTAAAAAAGGTGGCTGCAAAAGCTGAGTATACTTTCAAAGGTGAGACGGTACTTCACTGCAGAGAAACTGCTTAATCTTTACTGTGCCCAAGTAAGATCTTGCATGGAGCACTGTCTCACCTTTAGGACGGATCAGCTAAATACCAGCTTGAAACGCTAGAGTCAATTGAGAGAAGAGCCATGAGGTTGATTGGTAGCGACTAGCTTGTCAAAACAAGGCTTCAAAGCCGAGAGCATCGACGCCGGGTTGCCAGTCTATCGGTTTTTATAGGAGTCATTTCAGAGAGTGTGCGGTTGAACTGTTTGACCTGATTTCCCCTACACCATTCCATCATCGGACCACAAGGCGCTCTGATCTACGCCATCATTTCGCAGTGGATACGCCACCAGTGCGGGCGAATCGTTTCGCCTCCACGTTCCTTCTACGTGCGATTGAGTTATGGAATGCACTACCAGAATCCATGTTTCCGGAGAAATGCAATTCGGGTATCTTAAGTCTCGTATGAATAGGTCCTATCTAGGTAAGTGTGCTCCATCTTTGACCGCGTCATCGTCCGACATTGGGCGTGAACGTGGTCAAACGCTAACCTATCCCTACTGATATCATAAATGCGAAAGTAACTCTGTCTGTCTGACTGTTCCGTTTTCACGGAAAAACTACTAGGCCGATTTGGCTGACACTCCGTATATATATATTCGATGCCGAGGATGAACATAAGATACTTTTATCCCAAAAAACGGGATAGTTTCCGGGATAAAAATATATTTGTCTCTCTGTTTGTTATGCTTTTCCGAAAAAACTATTTTTTAAATACTGGTTTGTAATATTTGTTCTTTTATATTTAAATATTTTTCATTGTATCATAACAGCCTTTGTTACCTGTCTTTACAAAATAACTCTTCAATAAAACGTACATGAAGAAGACTATTTTTTATTTTCAACAAACTACTAGACCGATTTGGCGAAAATTCGATATATGTGTAATTTTAATACAAGTGGACAAAGGATAGGTTTTATACCGAATAGTGGCATAGATTTTGGGATAGATTTATCTAAAGGTTATCCCAGAAAGTAGGATAGGTTTCGTTTTCTTTTTGTGATTTGTGACTTTCGTCATTTTGGTTATTTTGGTCATTTTGGTGTACATATCAAGTTTTAATACCGAAAATGGGCATAGATACCTATCTTCCGGGAGATGGGATAGTTTGCGATACAAAATGAAGTGAATGTTCCGAGTAACTTACAATGTAACTTGTGTTGTAACCTCTTTAAACAGGAGGCACGTACGAGAGGTTGTACTCTAGAGTATCATTAAAACAAATGTTAACATTATACTATCTTACCAATGGTATTGAATATCCTTCTGGAGTTGACCAGTGAGACCATGTCCTTGTTGACCAAGAAGTCCGCAAGCCAGCTGAACACGAAGCTCAAGATGTACATGGCAACGTATGGAAGAGCTGATAATTTTCCGTTCTGTAAACAAATGGAAAATTATCTTAAGCTTGTCACTTTAATAAGTGCACTATAAAACTAAACTATAAAATATTTTTTCTAGAATAAATTGTGAAAATTTAGTTTTTTGGAATCGGCTAATCGGTGTGATACCATGAATGAATGAATCTTTATTTGTAAAAATACAAGTAAAAGTTATTCATAGGTGGTAATAAAGTCAAATGTTCTCACTGTATTAGACCTACACATGGTCAAACAATTATTTGAGTGCACGTTTTTAGTCTAAAAACAAAAACAAAAAATCACAACAATTCTAATATTATAAAACTTAAACCAATTAATTCTTTAAATTAAAAAAACAGAAATAAATTAAATGTCAAAAGCCAAAAATATATATAAAATATAAACTAGTATTAAAATAACTTATCTTTGTCATATTTAAGGAAATCATTAACTGAGTATATAATTTTTTCCAATAACCATATTTTTAGCTTTTTGAAGTGAAACTTCTTTAGAATCGTTGTGATTTGAAACTCGGTGAAACGAAAAAGCGACAATGAAAGAGGTAAACGCATAAAATTCAACCTTATTTAATTTGAAATAAAACACATTTCTCTTTCTCTTAATTATTACGTATTCTTACGCATTAATTTTCACTTCAAATAAAACTTAAAAGATTTTAACTGTGTCTATATATATTTAAGGTAGATTATTCGTTTATACGTAGATCAACAGATACGTAGATACACGTACGTGTGTAACAGTGCATTGAATTTTAAACTTTATTATAGTGATTTCAAGTGTTGTACCACGCAAACACAGAATATCTACGTGAAACGGTTAGCCCTGTTCGTGCGATGGCCCACCATCCCATTTTGCCTATCCTTTTCCCCTATTCCAATTCCATATCGCATCCCTTCTATCCCATGCCTCTTGTCTGATTCCTCCCAACATGTTAGCTTCGCCCCTAGTCACGACGGTAACCACTTTCCATGAGTTCAGCTGTAGGCCTGTTTGCCAGCTGTGTAATAAAAAAATATATTGGGAAATCAGTCACGCACGCAGACGCTATGAAAAACGCTTAATGGAAAACAACCTGTAATTTAATTCTAACTATGACCAAAAATAATACATTATGTTTGTAGTTGCAATATAAACTTTTAGTACGTCTCATCATTATTATAACAATACTAATTACTCTTACTGCGTCTTTGTCTTACTGAGTATGCACTGTTTGCTACAACTCCATTAATTCTTCGAAAAGTAATTCTGTAACATACTTCTGTATAAAACTTATTAAAAAAGAAACTTGAGATATAAATAGAATAAGAAATATATAAGATAAACAATTTTTAGCTAGACGTGTTGCTGGGGAGTTTTTTGCCTCTGGCCGCTTCTTCTCCTTAACAGCAATAATACTGTTACATGCCGTCAAAGATAAACCGCACAGCGCTGCCTATTGTAAGCGCAGCTTATTGTCCTCCGGATTAAGAAAAACATGCTATTGTCTTTCTACTTGTTTTATAACCATCATTAGCGTCAAACTAATCCCTATTGTTATTGTTTTGACTTTGTGGACGTTCGCAGATGTGCAAATTAATATTTCTTAGAAATTCAGTGTGCGCCTCCAATTTATTTGTACTGTGTAGTTAGTATAAGACGATGCCCGATGGAGGGGCGGGCAGTCAAGCGACGGCTACGAAACGAGCAAGACGTTTTTTAGTACTCTCGATTAGCGATATAGACGACGGACTTTGCGCGTATCGAACTGTATTGAATCGTGCAGTGTGAACTGGTTGCATCCAGTTTTATTTGTATTTCTTTTATACGTGTTTGTATAGTTTTAATAAATTCTATAGCAGTTCCAACGGCATTTTTTTTTATTCGAGTCCTGTAGCTTGTAACAATATGTTACGAAGCGGTGTACATAGAATAGGAAGTAAAATGAAAATTAAACTTACAGCTCGTTCACACACGGTCTCCGTTTTACGGGTCCTTTTAACTGATACTTTTTTTTCATTGATGGAGTATGGAGTTGTATGAGCAACTTCACATATGATACCTACAGTATTCGGTATACGGTAAAAAAAAAACGGTCCGGTAAATTATGACATTCCGCTTTGTCATCGAGTACTAGAGGAACGGAATACGCATCCGTCATGTTTCCGTACAATTTTACCGGATAGAAACCGTGCGGAGGTGAGGAGGCCGGCGGGCGGTGCAGCTAGACAAACAAGTTTGTACGCGCACGCAATCTCATCTTGGTCATCATGACAGGGGTGGAGGCAAGCTTCACAATTCGTCGCCATTCTTCTAATACTGTAGCTTTCCTCGTGCATTCGTGGAGTGGACCGTTTAGTGCGGTTTTGACTTGGTCGGTCCAGCGCATTGGTGATCTACCGCGCGCCCTCGTGCCCTCCATTTTGCCCTGGACTACGAGTCGCTCCACGGACGTGTCCTCTCGTCGTGTAATATGTCCAAAGAAAGTGAGAATACGACCTTGAACGATGGAAGAGAGACGTTGTTTTATGTCGAGTTCTTCGAAGATTGAAACGTTGGTTCGGAACTGTGCAGGCTATGCGTAGCATTCGTCTCCAGCACCACATTTCTAAAGCGTCTATCTTCTTTCTCTCACTTTCTCTTATAGTCCACGTTTCGGCACCATAAAGAAATATGGGAAACACTAGTACCCTGACAAGTCGCATTTTAGTGGCCTTGGTGATGTTTCTGTTTCTCCATATGTTTCCAAGCCGATCCATGGCGGACCTGGCGATAGCCATGCGCCGTTTGATCTTTTCCGCGCATCCGCCATTGTTCGATATTAGTGCTCCGAGGTAGATATATGATTGAATGACGTCACAATTCGCAATCCCATTCGCATTGTTTACATGCATACTACGAATTTGCTTGTGAACACCGTATCCAGTAATGGCGGATACATTGAACATGATACGGTGCCTATTTGTGAACAAAGCATAATTTTTTGTCGTATCCGTTAAAACGGGTACCGTATACACGGAGACTATGTGTGAACGGGCTCTTATTATATGTATGACTTTCAAATAGCGTTCTATAATGGAACTTATTTTTAATGAAAACTTTTAAATTTGGAATAGTAGATTGTTATACGAGAGGTGAAAGACACTTATTTAGGCATAAGATGGTTTGGCGCACAAGCGTAGCCAGGGCGCCAATAGTTTGAGTGCCTAAATAGGCCTTTCATTTCGAATATAAAGAAATAAATAAAAACTGACTGTAATGAAATCAGGCGTTAAATCCGCGTTTAATTCTGTTGAACTCGTTTAATACGTGATATATGAAACGTCAAGTAAATCTCTATTTCTGTGGCATTCTACCGGACGGTATTTTTTTGTCACTATGATAGTAAATATTTAGCTCAGATTTATGAAAATCAAATAATATTTAAGTAAAAAGTAATTTAAAAGAGTAAAATGATGTTACAAAATTGTTGATTTTTTTTTTATTGCAATATATACCGCGATTAAATAGTGGCTGTAAAAAACTTTGGGACATGAGCCGCATATATTTCGTCTACGCTTCTCATAGTTTTTAAAAATTTTAACAACAGGAAAGAGCGTTTCCCATGGACGTCAAGTGATTTTCACACCCCTTTGAACGGGTAACTCCAATACTTTCAGAATCTGAGAAAACTATATATTAATACGTGAAGCAAAAACTTTGTACCCCTTTATACGAAAATTGCGCTGACGGAGGAGTATGAAATTTCGCACACTTATAGTTTATAGAGAGAAGGAGTGGAGAATGCTAATATTTTTATAAAATTACGCATAAAAATTACATTAAATCAATAAAAAAAAACATTGAACACACATTCACTCTTTTTTTATTGTTAAAGTCAAATTAACAGTGTAGCCTTGGCGTAATCTGTGATTATAGAAGTATAGTCTTTGACAACAGAACCTTAATAATGTTCAGACTTATAATTTAAATTAATTATGGTCGAATTTCGACCACTAGGCGGCCACTAATTAAAATAAATATATTACCTCTTTGATATCAACATGTAATACGTTCTTCATGTATGACGGTAACTCAGTAAGCAAGGTCCAGAAACCCAGGTTCTGACCACAATGGGCGAGCAGAATAGCCCAAAATGGTAGAGAGGTTAGTATGCCCTTCCATGGTGTCGGTGAATTCTGTAAAAATATATTTTATTTAAATATATAACAACTGTCATTCATTGTTTTCTGACGATTAATTTTAAAATCATCTATTAGTTATATTTACAAATTGTGTTAAAAGTAAATATACACATTTCGGGGAAAATGAAGAAAAAAAATTAACCACCGAACATATTGACGACGTGCTGCCGGATTACATCTTAAGGTACAGAAAAGTTCATTAAAATAGATGCGTACATAAAAGTAGTGCGGTGCTAGAAATAAAACAGACGACCACGCAATTTATACCATTCCTAAATTACCTGAATATTTGTGGAATTGGCTCAAAATTTAAATTTGTACTACTTCAAAAAATTTCTCCCGCTACTACTCATGCGTCAAATGTAAGAAGAAAGACGGAACGAGGACAACACTACAATAACGCCTCTAGGGACATTCACATGACAAAGAGGGACAACATGACATGTACGACTACTAGTAAAATGAGGTGACCGAGGCCGATCACATCTGATTCTTAACGAACATTTCCGAACTAGAAGTTTTGTACGAGATAAATGAGGGAATGACGCACACCGCCTCACCGGCCTCATCCCTTCAAATGTACTGCCGCGGTATAAACCATAAAAATCTCCTCGCCTCATTTGAAGTGGTACATTGTACTGGTTCAGTACAAAATGTCATGTTACTTACAAACTCATTTTAAAACCATGTCCTACCCAACTCTACTAGCAAAGCTTTATGAATTTTTATTTTGCATGTTTATCATACTTGAAAGACAGGAGTGAACCCTTTTCGACTTGTCCAGAAAAATATCCGGCGAGTTTTTAATTAAACATCATACATATTGCCACGTGCGAGGGAGTTTGCACATAGGATTGGAAGTAAACACCAGTCTTTTTCAACTAAATGCTTTTATTGACTTACACAGCAGTATTTGATTCTTCTCCGCGGGGTTGCCCCTACACGCACAACTGACGACGGTCTGCCCCGACGATGCGACGTCTCACTCACAATACAGTCGCCAATATTGCGTAGACCACCTCCTGCTACTGCGGTGCCCACCTCCAAATATACCGCGTGTAGCTCGCTTCTGAATCTCCTTTTAAACTACACTTAACTCCTTCTTCATTGAATTGCCCACTAAACTCGTCACTGTCCTCTTCTAAACTCTTCTTTGAACTCTCTAAATTCGTTACTACCTTCAATTTGACTTCTCTTCCAACTCTTTCGTGTCGCACTTGTCGCTTTGCTCTCCTCAACTGAACTATTTGGTAGGTACATCTTACGCTGCTTATATACCCGGAAGAATCTTCTGGAATCCGTAATTTCGTTCTTCTTTTCTTTATTCTTTTATTTACTATCTATTCCTTTCGTAACATCTATCTATTTCTGTCTTTTTGTTCCAGAATCTTCTACATTTTTTTGAAATTTTTAAATCGACTAGATCGTTCCACCATCACTCGCCACAATATTAACGATCTATATTAACTCTATATTTTTCTAACAGATGGCGTTAGTACTAACAGTCTAGTCTAGTTGACAAATACACATGTTGCTGAATGTCTATATTCTATATATACTATTATTGCAAGCCGATACTAATCCTTTGCAGATGTCTTCTTACCCCTTTTGAATTTGAGTGATCCATTGTCCGTGCTAATCTCTTTGTTCACGCCGCCGTAAGACGTCATAAAACCTTTTTTCCTCTGTTGGTATTTCATGCAAATTCTTGTAAGCCATTAAGCTGACCATTTAACGATTTCAAGAACCAGTGGGCGGCATGTTGCTAGGAAGCTATCTCTAATTTACAAATGGATGAGGGTCGGTCAGTCGGGAAATGCGCCAATCGTGTTCTGACTGCGACGAAGAGTGCACTTTCGGAGCGAGTATCTTATAACGACTTTATGGTTTGAGTTTGTACAATACGTTTAAAAATGTAGTAAAAAAATCAGAGGGGCTAATTCCCACCAGCAAATTCCCAAAATATAACTTTTATCATTTTTGTCTGTCTCTCTGTTAGAGCATTACGTGAAAACTATTGAACGGATTTATATGAAACTCGACACAGAGCAAGCTCATATCTCGGGGTGTAACTAAGGATATTTTTTATCTCGACAAATGACGTCGTTTGCGTGGGATAGACGGAAATAGCAAAAAAGATGGCGTTGCGATCTCATCTTTTGTAGAAACTACAGAACGTATATGAATGAAACTTGATATAGTACTGGCTTATGACCCAGTTAACATTTACAGCGCGTTCCATTAGTAGCTCACAGCGCCCAAAATGCTCAGTTAGCCGTTCCACAAGGCGACCGCGGTCGTTATGGTCGAGGCGAAAACGTCACTAATGACGTCATCGTTTTCGATCACACAACGCTCACAACGACCCATGTCAAGAGGTGGGTCGAATAGCCGTTCCACTTGGGTTGACGATTGTAACGTCGGCAAGCAAGTGGGACGGGAAAAATTGCGGTCGTGAACATGGTCGTTGTGAGTCCCAAATGGAACATACCCCTAGGATACATTTTATCCGATGAATGACGTCGTTTCCTTTGAATAGACGGATTGGCTAAATAGATGGCGCTGCAATCGCGTTTTTCAATTCACTAACAAATACCTATGTTGTCATAAACAACATGTCATTCATTGTATTACTTCAAATCAGGTTGGCTTCGACTCACCTCTATATTTTGCTAGGCAGTTTTCTAGACTATATAAACTGGTTTTTTGTTATTATTCTATGTAATTGTATTATATGGAAAAAACCGAATTAGGTTTTTATGTAAGTAAAATAAAGTTACTGCCTAGTATTTTGATATTTGTCCACAAAATGATATTCTAATCATAGATAACACATCTATACATGAATTTAAATTTATATGTGTCTCCAAATCTAGAGTTCTAATAGCTTTTTTAGTAAAGTGTACCATAAACATGTACAGATTGTGGATAGTGTCAAGGCTCGCTCCCAAATTAGACCAATACTCCTTATATTGACAATTACGATCCTCTTTAAACTCCAGAATTTCCAGTACACCAATTATGGTAACGAAAACGGTGGCTAGACTTAAACACTTAGTCAAATATTTAGGGATCGCTGTCAGTGTTGTATCTCAAATATTAATTGGAAACCAACCGTCTACAATATCATTTAGAGAACCTTTCCTTGCAAAAATTTGAGTGCTGAATTTGTAATTTAAACACAAAACGTTTATAATAATATCTCAAAGTTTATTTCTAAATATCCTTTTATCAAATATTTAAAGACTAATGAATGATAATGATGTCCAAACCTTACACGTCAGAGATGACACTGCGCGCGGAGTTCTTCAGCTATTTATTCTACTCAGGTCCTTGTAAAGTTCTAGATAGGATCGACAAGATTTACAAGCTGAATATGAAAGGCTAAAGCCAGGTTATATGGTTACTAATGGATACCGATCCTCTACCGTTACGCGATCAGAGCAAAGGGAGGAAATTGAGAGAAGAACGCAGTCGGGAAGAATTGTTTTGTTCCCTAACTATTAACGCCCATCTTAAGATGGTCTCTGGGTCCCCCCAGAGGCCCTGTAGGACAACTTTATTCTACGTTTATTTTACATGACATTGTCATTCTTCTTGTTTTGTTCAATAAGAAATCTTTTGTATGTTAATGTAAATTCATATATTATATATTTTATGAGAAAGCAAGGCCTTTCTTCTTCATTGCGGCCATCTGCCACATGTAGTCTTTGACTGAGCCTTTTGGGAGAAGAGCGAAGTATAATCTTCTATAAGTTCAAGAACTATGTAATATTAGGATCCGGTTCACTACACTATACTGATGGCCAGTTCCTATATCTTACCAACCGTTCTTTTGCTTTACTATCGGTTGAAGTTTGACATAAGCTCCATGCAAGTAATGTCAAAATTCAACCGATGCTGAAGCAAGTGAATGGCCAACAAAGAAACGTATCTACAATATCAAATATTAATCGGTCTATTACTTCGCTCGGTCAGCGCTCAGTGTGCTAGTCAGCGATCCGAGAGTCTTGTGTAGTAACTGATTCGCTAGACCGAGAGTCTTGTGTAGTAATGAGTAGTAACCGATGAACTATTAAGAACTGTGGTTTGATTTCTAATAAAGAAGATCGAAAAGTTCCACTGATCAAACAGTACTATTAAGATGAACTAGTTCAGTGGCGAATTGTACTAGAAAGAAGCGCTCACTTGATGGCCGAAAAAGTATAAGACTTGGTAACCTGTAGAGGGTAGAGGAGTAAAATGAAATGCCATCGACAGAGGAAGACCTCCAAGCCAAGGCTAGTGTATTGCCTAGCACGCCTAATCGAGGCCCAATAATTATGGTCGGGAATTTTCGTAATGCTTCGGAAATTTCTTGTGTCATGAAGGAATTGTAGATCTATTTGCATATCGCCGTTTATTCTGTGTAATTTGTGTGGGGATGGTGGATAGCAAGTAAAACAACACTTTATGAATATACGATTATGGGCGATGCGCGTGGGTTTATTTTTCAATAATTTTAATATCAACGTACAAATATTTAAATTATAACTCAGAGCGTCTGGCGTCGTGCGTACGTCGTCCATTCGAATCTTCCGTTCTCTCTTTCACTCGTCGTCTCTTTCACACTATGGGCTCGTTCAGAAATATCGTCTTACATTCATCACATCATGCGTTCAAGATACATCATTCGCACAGTTGACGGCCTCTGTGGTTGAGCGGGCTAAGCCTTTGCCGGCTTACTTCACTGCAACGCAGAGGCCCCGGGTTCGATTCCTGGTATAATAAATTTCGGAAATGTATTTTCTCCGTTGTTTACTATGGTCTGGGTGTCTGGGATCGGCCCCAGAGTGGTCCGTTATATATTACCCATAACACAAGCGTAAGTTGCTTAATTCGGGGATATACAGTGTGTGTGTGTGTTTGTCTGCTGATTTATTATTTATTATTATACATGTATGTCTCTGCAGACCACGGGCCATAAAATGACCCGGACTTTTGGAGGGCTTGCGTGGGGCCATGGGAAGGCCAACACGTAGAGGCCCCTTGACAAATTTAATCTAAATGTAGCGTGACACTGACCGGCGATTGTCACTGTCTTCACCATATAAAAATGCACCCAAGGACAAGCCCCGGCCAGTGTAGGACTATTGTGAGATATGAGAACAAAAAGTACCGGGCTATTGGAGTGAAGTGCTAGTGGTACTAGGGGTCTGGGAATATGGGGACTATGGCATCTGCTCGTCGCAATGTTCGGGGAACATGGAAAAATGGGCAGACGGTGACTCGCCACTCCCTGCATGGGCCCCAAAAAATGCCATAGAAGACAGGGGCAACATGGGTGTGAGTGGCTAAGGGGTGTCGAGAGGTGGGCTGCAGGTTCACCGAAGCTACTTCCGACGTTAGGCCATTTATCACTTCCACCCCTGGAGCTTGAGTCTTAGCTCTAGCGATCTCCACTCCGTGCCGGCTGGTTAAGGCAAGCACGGAGGTGGGGGCCTTGCCTTGGTCCCCGGAGTCAGGTACGAGGTGTCGCTACTCACCTAAGGCTTCGCCACAAAGCCCCCTGCGGGATTATTATTATTATTACAGTTGCATTTTTCTACAGGTTGTATTTATAACAATTTTGAGGAAGCCCTAGGCCTCGTACCGCACGGCTGCGCGAATATTGAGAAATGATTCCGATTCTACCAAAAATCTTTTATTATTATAATATTTGCTAACAGATATTTCAACATAATACCTGAAACTAGCAGGTTGGATGAGAAAACAAAAACAAGTAAAACAACTCTGCTCAATTTTGTTTTATACAATTAAATAACACTAAATCTACTGTGCTGTATGAATTGTAATTTAGAGAATTACGAAAATGAACACGAAGCATTTGCAGATTAAATAATTAAAAACCATGATGCGGTTTTAGAAAATTACAAGGAATACAAAACAAATTGAATCAGTTAACTACGTAAGATTTTTTACAGTGCTGTGAATTATAGACAGTAAAGCTTTGATTTTCTTATTAACGAGCCCCCCATATTGGAGTGCTCTTGCATACGAACAGCATAAAGGAAGGACAACTTCCAAGTGACGAGGAATCACATAGCTAATTAAGGATTTCCCTAGTTTTATTCCTGTTTATTTGGAAAGCAAGCATTCACATGAGTTACATTGCGTTAACTTTTTATCCAGGCGCTTTTGTCCACAGAATATTTATTGATTTCCATCCTGGAAACTATCCGATTTTCCAGTATAAAGGTATCTTATGTAAATTCTCGGTATTCAGATTATATATTTATTTTTATTAATAATTAGTTACATGTTTGAGAGTTATAGATATATGTAGATTTTTTTCTTCTTTCTAAGCCTATTTTATATTCACTTTTATATTTATCTTTATACCTTAGTTTTAAGAGAGCTGTTAGTGCCCCAAAATGAAGCAAAATATAATAAAATATATACCAAGTTACAACAAAATATATACCGAGGTTTCTCCGTGAAATTGTAGTAGACAGACAGAGT
This sequence comes from Dendrolimus houi, assembly GCA_039645545.1. NCBI lineage: Eukaryota > Metazoa > Arthropoda > Insecta > Lepidoptera > Lasiocampidae > Dendrolimus > Dendrolimus houi. The sequence continues at coordinate 23,445,762 of CM077122.1, forward strand.
TACTTTTTTTACTGCAAGAGTTCAGCAGACAGGTAGACGACCCACCTGATCGAAAGCAGTTATCATCGCCTATGGTTGTAACCACCAAAGGTGATACCAATGTGCTGCCGCTTTCTAAAGGGATATTGGAACCTGGCCACTAATGCCAGAACACAACTCAAGGTTGTTATGGCAGCATGCCCTAGACTAATGCTGGTAGTAATCCAAGCGGCCAATACCCTACCAGTTGGCTATGTTCTCTCCTTTCCTGTACGGATAAGTTTCACATTTATAATATAATATGGATTAAATTATTCCAACTGCCAACAAACAGTAACCAATGTTGATATCGAAATTCTACTTACCGAATGTCCTAGTTCATCGGAAGCAACATTATTCTCAATGTACTTCTGCTCCTCCTTCCTAATCCATCTGCTGGTCCCTGGAGTCGAGTCTCCCAAGATTAACCATATTGCTGACCAAACAAGACACGTGATCCCAGCGACGTAGAACACTGAAGGCCATCCCCAAGGACTGGCTGCTAATAATCCAGATGTCAGAAGCTCTATTATCGTTCCCAGTTGAGCTCCTACAAAATTTTTGAAAATGTCACATTGTTTCTGTTTGAAGTGAAACTTCTTTAGAATTGTTGTGATTTGAAACTCGGTGAAACAAATAAGCTAAACGAAAAAGCGACACTATCCATTAGCTAATATTTTTGGTAATTTTGTATTATTGTATTGTTTCTATTAAATAATTTTAACTTAAGTAACTTAGATGACTGAGGTCATTTTTGTTGTTTACAGATAGATAGACAGGGGCAGGAATAGACAGATCTATCCCCATAGATAAATAAAACTAGAACGGTTTGTAATAGGGGATGGAAGTTTAGGAGACCAAATATTCCTCAAGTTTATAGATATAAAAATGTATCATCAATAAAAAATGTACGTGTACGCAGTTCACACAGTGCGAGAGAATGAGATAAAAAAACATTATACAGCGTTTCATACTAATCGACCTCCCGTTTGTGTGGTGCTTCGTAGCCTCCTCCCTCACTCTTGTCTACTAAGCGTTGTAGATATAATTATTTTCGCTGGTACATTCTCGGAAGTTTCACTTCTACTGCGTGTGAATTCCACACACATACAGTTTTTTTTTACAAAAAAATATTGAGACATCATTTTAAAAGTGAATGTGAGTTTATTTGTTTGTTAGTTTGTAATGCTTTTACGCATTTACTTCGCCAGAGATCGTTATGATTTTTTTCATACTAGTTGTCAGGGGTATAGAAAAGTACAAGGGGCACCCTTCGTCCAATAAAAATTGAAAAAGTATATACTGTTACATGCCGTCAAGCGTTGTAAGCGCAGTCCATTGTCTTCCCGGATTAGGAATTCTTTTGTCTTTTAAATTTGTAATTAAGAAAAACAGGCTATTGTCTTTTTACTTGTTTTATAACCATCATTAGCATCGAAATAATCCTTATTGTTATTATTTTCGACTTTGTTAGCCGTTCGCAGATGTGCAAATTACTATTTCTCAGAAACTCAGTGTGCGCGGCCAATTTCTTTGTACTGTGTAGTTAGTATAAGACGATGCCGTTTGTAGTACTCTCGATTAGCGATATAGACGACGGACTTTACGCGTGTCGAATTACATCGAATCGTGCAGTGTGAACTGATTGCATCCAGTTTTATTTGTATTTGTTTTATACGTGTTTGTACAGTTCTAATAAATTCTATATTAGTTCCAACGGCATTTTTAATTCGAGTACTGTAGCTCGTAACAATACGAATTTAGTCGAAACAATTGCACTTGAATGTTGCAATTTACTAACGAATACACCAGCATCGAGAATGAAAATGGAATTTTAAAGGGTTGCTCTAATGGTTAGTTCACTTTTGTTTGAGTTAAAAATTGATTGGGTAAATGATTGATTAACTAATGCTATAATGGCCAAGCATCATCACAAAATGCTTGTATTGTACGTCCGAAAGGACAAACTGTTGTTCCAGCAAAGGACTTAACACCTTCTCTGTAATTTTATGTTTGTGTAAAAAAGTTTATACAATAAATGGCATTCTATTTTATTCTATAAAAATTAAGTTTGAAATTTTGAAGAATAGAACAAAGTAGACAGTTGCCTAGTAAATTTGACTAACAATCTCCTTTATAATTTGCTAAACGAGATTGTTATCCAAATTTCGTATGAACTGCTTTAAAATCATTTCAGATATTAAGTAATTTTAAAACAAAAGCTTAGCAAAGTCACGCCTTTCACCTCACATTAAACAATCTTCACAAATCTGCATTTAGCGAAATAAGTGTTAACTCAAATGCTAACTAAGCAACGTTTAAAATAACGAGGGTCTTTAAGACAGATTAAGTTCAAGAATTTAAGTAATTCCTAGAAGATTTGCCGCAATTTGTTGCAGTGAAATGGATGGTGGAAGCACTTTGTCGACTCTTTAATTAAGTCTGTTAATTTTAAATTCGAAAGCGTCAAGACTCTCTCGGTCGAAGTTAAGCATAGTTTGTGTCAAATTTCTGATAACATTTTCATTATAATAACAGCTGATTGGTTGCGAATTGAAACTAATAAAGACAATTGTTATATAGTCGTAGGTTCATTTAACTATCTACAGTAATAAATTGCAAACGTTGCTAATTTGAAAATAAATATGTAAAATTTAAACGACCCTCCAAATTCTTTAGCAAACCTCACGAAAACGCAGCAGAAGCGCGACTTACGCTAATGCGTAATGGGTTCTCTTATTCTCGTGAGATTCTGGCAGGAATGTTAAGTGCCTTTAAACGCTATGATGCTTAATGACTTTTAATTTAATTGCCTAATTATAAACAATCTTGAATTGTTTTCCGGCATTAGGTGCCAGGTTAACTCCTTCAAGTTTGGCAGCAATTTGATGTACCAAATATCCATAGACGACAGTAATCACTTTTCATCAGGTGAGACGTCAACCTGGCTACTGTACTCCAGCGGTAGTAAAAAACCTGTTTTAGAAATTTTCTCTGTGTTTTGAATATTTATCTGGTTGGTGAGTTGTATTACTGAGTACATAATATATAATGAGTAGTGTTGTATTGATTGCAAAATAAAAAACGTGCGGGTAGAGCGACGAGTTAGCCTGACTTTGTCTTTGGTCGGATGCACATATCGAAATAGCTCTCTAGTTTGACTAATTATTGTGCGAGAATCATACATAATCTGTAATTAAATGTACTTATATTGTTTCCAAGCGTTTATTTTACATGTTTGCACGTCTATCAAGTCTTGTATTTTTTGGCAGTAAAGCCCACATGAAACAAATAACATAATTCTCGTACTTTATTGTTGTGGGTGACGTAATAGTGATGTTCTGAGAGTCATCTAAATAAATCGAAAGTAATCGATTTGAAAATAAAAAATGTTTTACTTTAAAGAAAAATAATAACGCAATTATTACAAGTGCCGTTTTATTGGCTTATTTAACGTATTTAAAATATGTTCATTGAAATGTGGGTATATTTAATACACGATATAATATTTTTATCAAAAATATATAGATAAATTAAATTGATTAAAACTTATTTATAAATGAAGTCCATTTTTATAACAGATCGAGTCGGTAACGCTTTAGGACATCACTAATTGAACCGTCATCGAGCTGTCAAAAGTATAATAAATGCTTGGAAAGACATTTATGTAAAACAAGTTCGTCGTCAGCCAATCACAGTCCACTGCTTGATGTAGGCTTCTAGGCTTCCCCAAGTCAGCACCCCTCATCCCTGGCCTCCGACTTCCTCATCCTGCGCCTACCTGCGACCTTGCGCAGGTCGTTAGTCCATCGGGCTGGAAGGCGCCCGACACTAAGTTTACCAAGAGGCGACCTCCGCTCCAGGACTCGTCTCCTCCATCGGCCATCGGTCCTGCGACAGACGTGACCGGCCCTGCCACTTCAAGTTGCTAATGTTGTTACTTATCTTGGTTCTCTTACGGATATCCTCGGAAAAGGAGTACGCTCGGAATAAATAAGATTTATAAACGAGTGTCCTCTCTTTCTCTTTTAATCTCTGATAGTAGCTTTGCCGACATGCGGTTATTACCAGCATAAACAAAGGTTCCAAGACGACTCCTCTCGGCGGCAGGTGCCCAGTGCCCGAGGACACCGTGGAGACTTGGGTACAGGAGCCCTTGGGTGAGACCCATCATGACACGGCAAGCGCAAACTGCTATCCAATCACCCTGAAAGTACAATTTACATTATGAAAATGAATGAATCAGAATGTATACTAGCGGTCTTGTCAGACGTTGAAAAAGTAAAAATATAAAACCCGATTCCAGTGTCAAGTATTTTATTTAGATTGATGGGTTACAATCCCATATTTTTATATAGCCTATATTGATGGCCTATACGAATGGTGAAATAATTTTGAAATCAGTCCTATAGTTTTTGAGTTTACGTTACAAACATACAAATCTTTCCTCTTTATACTATTAGTATAGATTTAAACGAGTAGTTCTTGTATATCTAGTACCTTTACCTCTACAAACACATCATTGTGCCAATGTAAACAAAGTTTTGCTGGTAGTAATAATCTAAAAGTTAAAGTCTAGACCAATAAAATTATAAAACATAGATCTAATTGTTTGAAATACTAAAGAGTCTTGATCTAAAATTGACTTTCTTGTCTTGACTGTTTTCAAGAGTACACTGGGGTTATTAGTACCAAAGCGATTTGTTCTGTTGCAGATTAAAGCTAGGCTAGACAAATAGCATGGCGATAAAGCATTCTAATGGCAGATCTTCGTGATCTATCTTGGGGTATTAACAGCGATATTTTTAGCTGATGTCTGGGGAATTTTTTCATCTTGGAGTCAAAGATTAATTCTTGATAGGTTCTCAAATGCTTTTACTACATTTTACTTTGTAGTTTCGTTGTTATTGTATGTACCTAATATATATTTAAAAAAATATATATATGCGCTAAGTCTGCTATTGAAAGAATGTATGAAAGAAGAAAGAAATTATTTATTGTTGCCATTTATTTTATTCGTTCGCTGCTTCCTATTGCGTACTCAAAATCTCCCTCGTCTACCCCCTTCTGTTCCAAAAAGAGACGTTGCAAAACTCGCCCGCTACGCACGCAATCTAATAGACTAAGAGCCTATGAACGGCTACCTGTATGTATTTGACCAGACCTGAGTTTTTGTACATTGAGGCCCCTATACCTACCATGCATGATGTGGGGACTCTCTAAGCTCAAAGTGATGGACGCGACGAGCGCTAAGGTAAGACAGGTATCGATTTTTGACGAATTATAAATCCATTCAACCACGTCTGCCGTTTTAAAATTTGAAAGTGTATGTGTTTATTATTATCGGAAAATAAGAATGGCAGACCATTATCGCGCGTTTTACTTTGTGGCAGACAGTTTTGAAAATGCTAAAAAAAATATTTGAAAGTACCTAATTGACCAGATTTGCCATTGATATATTTTATTTACTATAGTCTTAATAACTATACTATAACTGTTGATCACGGCAAACATCTACATTGCGTACACACACCAATAAATAATAAAACAAATGTTTTTCAGAGCTGCAAACGTCTTGTAACACTACTAGCACAATCGAAAATTTCGTCCGGTAGGATAATATCTTTATATTACTTTAATATTAATTATACTGAAAACATCAGGCAATAGTCGTTACGTTGGGGTTGCTACGGGGCCCTTCCAGGTATAAACTTAAGTTTATTCGAACGTCAGAAACTGTAAGAAAAAATAAAATAGGCTAGAATGAGTACGAGTATGAGTCTAAACTCTTTTTTTTAGCCAAGGGAAATCCGCTAGAGGACCAGAAGCCGCGTCAAGGGCAGAACTCTGGGGGCATAATTCGCGACCTGTGTGGGGGTTCGCCAGATCGGGGGTGGCACCAGCATGCCCAGTCAGAACTGGTGCCATGCTGTTGTCACCCCCGGTAGGGATACCCACTAAAACCCCTGGGTGTTCCGTCCTTCGCCTTATGCCAGGGCTACGGGTATGTGTCCTAGCCTCTCCGCAGCCCTGGCAGGCGTGGGCTCCCCTCACGAAGCCTCTTCCATTGCCGGGAGACTCATCCCCCGGCATCGTCATGCTCTCTTTGGCGTGGGGCGGTCTGTAACGCGCCCCACGGGAGGAGAGATGAGCGCGCGTGGAACACTCGCGCTCATCTCGACGGCATATACGGGTGAGTGAGAACCCCTATACTTCAAGGGGTAGCCCACCTACCCGCGCCGTCCGCTTACCGTGGCCGTTGGTCGAAATTCGCGCTCCGGCGTCGGCGCGTCCTCCTTTGGCGGACCCCGCCAACAGGACCTCGCTCCAGGAAACTGCGTCCTCCGCCAGGCGTCTCAAACGCATGATGGCATCCAATGTGGAGCGTTGTCCGCCAAATCCGGCCCAGTCGTCGTCAGATACTGGACGAGGCGGTCCGCAATGATCCTCTCGAAGAGTTTACCAACCTCGTCCATTGGTCAAAAGTCTAACCTAACCTAACCGAACTCACCGTTCTAGTCACTTGTCGCGACTTTCAACTAATGCACACAAGCTGAGCAAGGACGCAAGCGTGCCTCGCAAGCGATCGGCGAGTATCACAACGAATTTGTAAAAATCATTTATATATTTATTAATGAATACTCGCTGACTGCTGCCGAGGCACGCTAGTACGAACCTAAATATGACGGCTTCTGTGGTTGAGCGGGCTAAGCCTTTGCCGTCTTACCTCACTGCAACGCAGAGGCTCCGGGTTCGATTCCTGGTATAGTAAATTTCGGAAACGTATTTTATCCGTTGTTTACTATGGTCTGGGTGTCTAGGATAGGCCCCAGAATGGTCCGTTGTATATTACCCATAACACAAGCTTAACTTGCTTAATTTGGGGATATACATTGTGTGTGTTTGTCTGCCGATTTATTTATTTATTTAAATAACCTAAAAAAAGGTTTTCAAAAACATAGTCATTACGAACATATTACACAAGCAATGCGCAATCTGATCTTGCTATTTTACGTGTTTAAACTTAATTTACTAGCAAATATTTATTTGTAATATATTCTCGATAAATTCAAAGAAAATATGAAAGTAAATTGCCCCGCTTGCGGTTGAAATATTGGGGTTATATATCAAAGAGTTGCCGCGAGCTGAATGCGAATATGTATACTAGTACAAGTATATATGTGTATAGCATTCTGTATGGGTTGTATTGTGTGTAAGAGCCGCTTTCGTAACTGGTAAAAGTTTATCAGAAAATATATTTTTATTGAATGTTTCGATACAAAATTCTAGGGAAAATAGTTTATAATTTAAATAGAAATCTTTAAAGAATATTTTTCCCGAGTTTCTTCGAGATATTTGCTTATATTACTTTAAACAGAATACTGCCAAGTCTGTGCATTCGTTTAATGACCTCGTGAAACAACACTATTTCAAATTTGTAACTAAATAATAATATTGTTTCGAGTTACGGGACTCAAATTAAAATGCACAACCAGTACAAACGTTAATACACGATTCAATAACACGCGCAAAGTCCGTCACTATATAGCTTATCGAATGTACATACGTCTTGTCTCGCTTGTGACCATCGCTAGACTGCCGATTTCCCCATTGGGACATTGCTATATACTGCACCGATACAATATGGCTGCCTGCACGGATCGTAGATCGAATTTCTTAGAAATCGTAATTTTCACACCTGCCTAATTATAACTGCGAATGGCCTTAAACGAGTAATACACAATAGGCTGTTTTATGGCAGACAGATGTGCATCCACCTTTGTCGGCGTGTAACAATATTGAATAGTTGTATGCTTGTGTTACAAAATGTCCACCACAGTAGTCATGAGAACCATAGTGTATATTAATATGACATAAACAATCGTCATAGATAATATTTTTATTTTAGTCTATTTATCAGATGATTCGATTTATAATTAAATTACCATTTTCTATCGGTTAGTTAATTTTATAAGCCCACTAAATTATCTAGACCATAATTTAATGCATCAGTAACTAATTATTATAATTGTTTTTATGATCCTGGCAACACTATGATGTAATTACTATTTTTAGCAATGATGCATTGTTATTGTTTTGTAGGGTAGCATTTTCGGCGTAGGGGCGTGTAGACGGTGTTAATTGCTTACTGTGATATGTGAATATTCACATCAAAGGCTGAACAATAAAGGGGAAACCCTGTCCAAATAGTTAATATTTGCTATATTTAGTACATTCTTACCCAAATCTCTCTTTGCATTTTACACTTGGGATGGCGTTATTTGACGACACACACATTTTATATATTTAGATAAATATGTATTTTGAAATTGTATTTTATGTAACATTTTTCTTTATATTTACGTACACCTATATATTAGTATATTAAATCTATTGCATACCTACCCTCATTCATACCGAGTTTCTGTCCATCCAAAGGTTGTCTGGAAGAAATCGCTCCCAGCGATAAGACCACCCATTGTACTTATCATTACGATTGTATGTATGAATTTATTTTGTAACATTGTGTGCAATAAAGTATATTCTATTCTATTCTGCATTGGAGTGATGTACCACCGGGTTCAGAGAGCTGTAGAGAATTTATCATTTAGTGCATCACTTGAAAACTACTGAACGGATTTGAATGAGCCTCTACACAGAGCTAGCTTCTATCCCGCGGCGATAAAGGATACGTTGCATACTAACAAATCACGTTAACGACATTTTTGTACAAAAACAGACCATGTTCACAATATTTTCTAGGCAATACAATAGGCCTTATCGCTCAAAGCGATCTCTTCCAGGCAACCTAAATCAAAGAAATTTGAATCGGGCGATGTAGGTGGTGCAGGAAACAGGCAATAGATACATAAATACTCAAACTAATTTAAGAATTAAATACACATATACAATAATATATTTCAAAATATATAAGTTATTTATAATATATATAGATTATACTGTCATCTCAAATTAATTCATAAAGAAAGCTTTTGAGAAAAATAAACCGCGATATACAAGATAAACGTACAGACGGACGAACAGACATAATGAAAACATAATTCCGGCTTAAGGCACCTATTGCCGCAAAATGCCAAACCAAAACAACTTTTCGTTGATATTGACCTATCAATAATTTACCAAAAAAAAATATCCTAAATCTTCTCGATATGAAACGTAATCTGGTCTTTTTATAATATTCTAATAGATATTTTTATTTTTGAAAAAAAAAATCACTAAATCACCTCCAAATTATTGTCATGGAATCATTTTACTGCTTCAGTTTATATCCAAATAGAAAAAAAAACTAATCTTTATTTTGGCACCACTTATTTCCCAATCAGCAATTGTGCCTTGGGTTTATAGCGTCTTGCAACCCCGCATGTTGCCGCCGCTCGCTCGGCACGTGATTCAGTACGTTGCCAAACGCCACGCTGCCGCGACGCACGTATCTAGTATCGCACCCGCATAACTACAAGCTTTTGTGTATCGAAGATTTCCGCGTCCAGTTACTTAGTAACTAGGACAACCGCCTTAAACAATATAAAAACTTTAGTGATCAGTGGATCTGCGTCCCTTGCGTTCCGGGGCTGGTGTTGAAGGACTTTGCCACCTGTACGCCACGTGATAAGCAGCGGCAGACCCCCTGAACCAGCGCTGTCGTGGGCTGGTGGCTGACTGCGAGGTAAGTGCGAAATTCTATATTCTCCGGGCACCAGTTCTTAATTGGGGGATAAGGGATGGCCATACATTGAACACATAATCCCCTACCCGCGGAGATTGCGTGATTGCGTCTCCACTTTATAAAGAGAGATAAATCTATACTATACATGTAAAACATACAAATAAATAAAGTTGAAGTGTCCGTTTGTAATGTCAAAATAAAAATGTGAAAAAATCAGGGGGCATTCGGACCAGGTGATTCAGAAAATGAATCCGAGAATGAATTCCAATTTCTAGAATTTTTATCTGTCTGTTTGTTTGTCCTCTCTGTCTGTTGGTCTGGATGTTCCGGCTAATCTCTGAAACGGCTGGGCAGATTTCAACGGGACTTTAATTGGTAGGTAGTTGATATTATAAGGAGTAACTTAGGCTACATTTTTGTTCATGCATCTGAAAAACGACCGCGTCTATGGAAACCCCATTATCCCCCGAAAAATCAGTACTAAAAAATACTAGCAACGCCAACGTCCTTGCGTTGGCGTTGCTACTAACCTTAATGAAATAGATAAAGATGCTAATGTAAAAAATCAGATTATTCCAAATTATTATATAGCATCATTAGAAATATTCTAGGTCCATAGTGCCCTCTCTTTTAAACCATGAAAGAGGTTTTTTTTTTGTAATTGCACGAGTTCAGCAGACAGGCAGACGGCCCACATGATGGAAAGCGGCTACCATCGCCTATGGACATTTGCAACACCAAAGGTGCTACAAATACACTGCTGCTCTCTTAGGGGAGACTGGAACCTGGTCACTAATGCCGGAACACAACTCAAGGTTGCTATGGCGACATACTTTAGCGAAAATACATAAATTGAGCGAAGATTTTAAAGCGAAGCCACATTGAAATAGCCATTCAAAGATATGACCCACAGATAACCAAATAACATTTACATATAACCAAACTTGAGCTATTAAAAATGCAATAGTGTTACAGAAAGTTTTCCGGAGTAAGGAAACTTTGCCAAAAAGTAAGACAATAATGAGAACATGTGCCACTGAAACTATTATTGCCAGATTCCGTTGCGAACAAACTCTTGCCCAATATTGTTAAAGCCGTAGAAACTTTCGCGTCACGTTGCCAACTTTGTACATTATACTACAATGCAATTTGCATGTTTTTATATACACTTTAAAGCAGGGCTTGAAATACCGGTTAAATGTTTCTAGCCATTTTACCGGTAAAAAATATAAAGTTTATACTATTTTTATCGGTAATTTTACCGTAATAACTATGTTTAGTTACGCCTGTCGTCATTTGTAGCTTGCCTGCTTTCGTCAAATGACGCCTCAGTGGACAGTAGGCCTAAGAGCGTGCATAATATTTAGAGTTGTGTTTGTCGATTGTTTCGGTAACATGCAGTCATAATAAAGCCATTTCCTAAAAATGCCAACGTCGCTTGAAATACATTTTTAACGTTCAAAATCGATTTTTAACGTTTCAAATCGTCATAAATGCTAGAACGTTCTTTTAACACTTCACTGTGTCATTTTAGATTGTAATATGTATGTAATATTTTAACAGCACAAGTTTGTTGTAGATGTGCGTTTTGTTAAGGACATCAACAAAATCATATTGTACTGTTTTATACGTCTCAATAAATAAATAAATTTTATTAGCTATGGTGACAAACCACAAAACCAACCTTGACAGCTGCAAATGGCACCAGCAAGTTGACGACTCCCGTTGAAGCCATAGATGCAAATATGAGGAACTTCCCACCGAACCTTCCAGCCAGCATCCCAGCTGGGATCTGCAGCATGATGTAGCCCCAGAAGAATGAAGAGAGAATCATGTCCTGGGTGCCTCGGTCCCACTCGAAAATCTGGAAACGAATACAGAAATAGTTGTTCAATGCTTAAGAGCGCATGTACACGACGCCGCCACCGCGCGGTCAAATTGTGTAGTCTATGTGCAACCGTGTTGCCACTACGCTTTCGCTGTTGTTGTATCACGTTTCATCCGCCAATTTATTGATTCATAATTTAGCACAGTTAAATAAATGTAATAATGTAAATACAGATGATATCGCTGTTAGAGTTGCCGATAAGATTGGGCATTTGTCTAAATCATCAAAAATGTCCAATCTCATAAACCTGTAAATATTATATTTAATGTTGATTAGAATACTGGTGTGCACATCACGTAAACGATAAAGTTTCTGTATATATAGTCTAAGTTAAATTAGGATCAAAAAGTAAATTAATATACTGCACTACAAGAGTACAACAACTCGTCGTCTTATTTTGCACTCCCTTCACGGCGATTGAACCATGGGCTCTTGCCAGTGGTGCGTCACCCCATCCAACGGGGTAACCATCATCGAAGCACCACAGATTTACTTAAACTTAAATGTTCAGAACAGCAGCGTGGTGGTGACACCTTAGTACACTTTAAGCCAAAGGTCCCGATTTCGATCCCCGACTGTAAAATTTCGTAAATCAAACTTTCCTTTATTTATTGTGGTCGGGGTTTCTGGGAGCGGCCCCAGAGTACTCGGTAGTATAAAACTTATAACATAATCGTTACTTACTTTGGTATAATATACCTGTCTAGTAGTAGGTTGATTTATGAAAAAAAAACTACAGTCCAGAAATGTCCCTAAATCTTCCTGCAAAATTGAAAATATTCACAAACCTATAAGTTTGACGATTTTACGAACCTGGTGAAATATCGTGAGATTTCTCGAAATGAGTGTGTGAGAGAGAGAGGTAACTCTTTATGGCACACAAAAAATTGTGGTGTTACACATCACTAGTAATATAGTCGATGTTTTTGTTTCTTCGTTATTTGTCATGTCGGTCAGTCGTATTAAATTAAGTATCTCTTTTAAAATTAAAATCAAAAGTCAGTATATTGTTACAACTTAGCTAAAATTCCACGTAGCACGCCGCCAACAAATGTGAATGCACACCCGCCAGCCATAAAGCACGGTTTATTACATGCCCGCATTTGGACTTCTTTTGTTTACTTTGTGTTTAATATTTGTTATTAGAAAAGCCGCCTATTGTGTATTGTAATCCTTTATGGTAGGCAGTGGCCAGGTGTGATTCTTGAAAACTATTATTTACCCGATCGTGACATATTGTAAGCTGAGTATAAAGGAATACCCGAACGGAGAGACCAGCAGTCAAGCGACGATTACGATACGAGCAAGACGTGTACATTCAATAAGCTATATAGTGGCGGACTTTGCGCGTGTTATTGAATTGTGCAGTTTGTACTTGTTGTGTCCAGTTATATTTGTACCTGTGTTATACGTGTCTGTATAGTTCTAATAAATTCTATAGTAATTCCAACGGCATTTTTAATTCGAGTCCCGCACTCGTAACAATATTAATTAATATTTATAATATATTATTTTTGTTATGGGTAGAGACCCATAACAAAAATAAATTAAATTAAAAAGATACCACAAACACACACCATATTTTTGAGGCAATACAATAGGCGATCTTATCGCACAAAGCGATCTCATCAGAGAAAGAGACCTATTTAGGCACGAGATGGTATGATGGTAATTGAAGTACCTAAATAGACCTTTCACCCGAGGTTTAACACTACTTTTCATTTCGAATATGAGGAAAGTAAGCAAAAATTGATTAGTTAAACAAACAACCACTTCTCTAATAAAATCTGGCGTTACATCTATATCTAAATCTGATGAAACATCATCATGTACCTCGCGTATTAAACGTCAAAGTATTTTTTCTCTAGTGAATGAATGAATGAGTCGTCGCATGTATTATCTGTGGTGTACATAGTTTTCTGAATTTTTTTATGATAAATAGCTTCGCGTTGGACCACGATCACGCCTAATATTAGATGATAATGCTGTCGAAGATGGAGCACGTTTACCTAGACTTTTTTTGCAGCAGGGAGAATCGTTTCCCAGGGACGAAAAGTGCTGTTTTCATCCCTGTGATTAGGCAACTCCAGGCGTACTTTCAGAATATGAGAAATGAATAAGAAATCTACATGACCTTTCATTAGTGAGGTATTAAATGAGTTAGATAGGGATTTAACGCCTGATTTCATTAGAGACGTAGTTGTTTGTTTAACTAATCGGTTTTTATTTGCTTTCCTCATATTCGAAATTGAAAGCAAAGTGTTAACCTTCGATGAAACGCCTATTTAGGCACTCGAACTATTAGAGCCCTCGATACACTCGTGAGCCAAACCATCTAATGCCTAACTAAATAATTCACTTTCATCTATTGTGTAACAAACTACTATTGTTTTTGGTGACGTTATATTTTGGTTTGCAATAAAGTGTCTTAATAACATTTTTTTTTTTATATATCATTGTCTCTAAAATATAGTAAGTGTAGTAAAGTAATAGGTTGGGGAAAAAGTCTTTTCGCATATAGTATGTATGAACTTGTAATAAGATCTCTTTGGCTATACCATTTGTATCTGGCTGGTATTTGGTATCATTAAAAAGTTTTAATTTTAAAGAAGACAACTCCAAATTCAAATTAGGAAAATGTGTGATTTTCATGTGTTTTTCTTATTGTTAAAATGAGTGAATCTAATGAAGAAATTGGATACATTTTGAAATTTTACTACAAAAAAGGTAAAAATGCAACACAAGCTGCGAAAAAAATTTGTGATGTTTATGGACCTAATGCACTATCTGTGAGAGTAGCGCAAATTTGGTTTAAGCGTTTCCAATCCGGAAATTTTGATATCAAAAAAGATGCACGTCGCTCTGGTCGCCCTGTTACGGACAAAATTGATGCCATTTTTGAAAAAGTGCAGCAAGATCGGCATATTAGTAGTTACGATGTCGCCGGAGAACTGGGAATTGACTACAAAACGGTTTTGGGGCATTTGTAAAAAGCTGGGTACACAAAAAAGCTCCATATTTGGATGCCTCATGAGCTCACTGAAAGAAACCTAATGAACCGTCTATTCATTTGTGATTCTTTATTACGACGTAATGAAACCGAACCATTATTGAAGAAGCTGATAACTGGTGATGAAAAGTGGATCACGTACGATAAGAACGTGCGAAAAAGATCATGGTCAAAAGCCGGTCAGGCTTCACAGACTGTGGCAAAACCCGGGTTAACTTACAACAAGGTGATGCTGTGTGTATGGTGGGATTAGAAGGGCATTATTCATTATGAGCTGTTACCGCCAGGCAGGACCATCGATTCTGAACTGTACTGCAAACAACTGATGATATTAAAGCAAAAAGTTGAGAGAAAGCGGCCGGAATTAATCAACAGAGGGGTGTGGTTTTTCACCATGATAACGGTTAGACCTCACACATCTTTAGCCACTCAGCAAAAATTACGAGAGTTTGGCTGGGAGGTGTTAATGCATCCGCCGTATAGTCCTGACCTTGCACCTTCAGATTTTCACCTATTTCGGTCTCTGCAGAATTCCTTAGGCAGTGTCAGGTTAACATCACGAGAGGACTGCCAAAACCACTTGTCGCAGTTTTTGATCAGAAGCCCGAAAATTTTTATAGCAATGGGATCACGTCTCTACCTACAAGATGGCAAAAAGTTATCCAAAAAAATGGCACCTACATACTTGAGTCAAATGTAAATTAACTTTATAAAAAAACCTTTTGAATTTTCATATAAAATGCGAAGAAACTTTTTCCCCAACCTAATATATATATATATGTATCAGCCCATAAATGTCCCACTGCTGAGCTCAGGCCTCCCATTATAGGGGGAACCGACAGTACACCCGCCACGCTTGTCCAAGGCGGCTTGGCAAGTTTGACACATCGGTTATCTCGATGTGCAAGTTTCATCACGATGTTTTCCTTCACCATTGTTAGCACGCTGTAGTTGCACAATATTTAGGTTAGAAAACAGCCTAAATAGTGTATGCGTTCCGGCCAATATCCGAACCATACCATAACCATATAATAAATACTGTGGATGCTATTACACCCGAAGGCATAAATATAAAACAATGTATCCAATTTAATACAAGGATGTAAAGTAAATTTCCATTTTAACCTATTTGTATTTCTCGAAAACATTTTAAAGAGCTATTAAGAAAATACAAAAATAAAAATTACATAATGGTTTAAAGGGAATTCATTCGCAGAACCTTTTATCCTGATGTACAGAACAGTAAAGGAGCGTTTAAAAAACGACACAATTCTAAGAAACGCCTTCAGCAGTAATATATTTTTTCTGTCGAACCATCTACTAAAGCCGCTGTGTCACCTCTCGTCAGTGACTGCTCAGACTAGCGTCAAAACGCTTGTGAAATATTTTAAAATCGCCAGAAACACCACATTAGTAAAAACTAACTAACTCCGTTGTCTCAGCGACCCAAAGTGAGTCTTGGCCTCCAAAACGAGAGCACGCCACTTTCCTCTGTCCTACGCAGTATCTTGCCAATTGTCGGCTTGTAGTGCGGTCAGGTCAGCTTTCACTATATCCTTCCGGCGATACATGGGACGACCGACTGGTCGCCTTAAGTATGCTTTCTTCACTCCCCGATCCTCCTCCATCTGCTCCACATGACAGAGTCAGCGGAGACGGTGAGATTTTATCTCCCCAATTATGTTGGGCTCGGCCATGAGATCTTCTATTTTGGAGTTGGTTCGGACCCTCCAGCTGTCATCTCCTTTAATTGTTGGGCCCAAGATTTTTATGAGAATCTTCCTCTCTGTGACTAACAGTTGGTTCTCCTCCTTCAGTGTCAGTGTCCAGGTCTCACAGTCGTACATCAAAATTGGTCTAATGACAGTTTTGTGGACGCGAATTTAAGTTTTCCTGCTTAGGACTCTGGACACTAACACCTTATGTAGGGCAGCACTGGACCTGAGGGCATTTTGGACACAAATGTGTATTTCTTCCTCTCGGGAGTTCGTGTCTGTGATCGTGCAACCTAGTTATTTAAACATTAGTACTTGACAATATAAAACTTGCGAAATTAAAGAGTAATCACAACAGGTTCGTAAATGATGATTTAAAGTAGGTAAAGCCAATATTATATGTTTCTTTTCTGTCTTCAATTTTTATGAATCAACTAAAACGATTCATGTAAACATAAACCTGAAACATATAATGTCACGGATTACCATCCTATTCTTTATTTCAAGGTAAACACGCAAGTCTGATGAATATAATATAGTATACTAGCGATCCTGGCAGATGTTGTCCTGCCCTGAAAAAATAAAAATATTGTTACATGCCGTCAAAGATAAGCGCACTTTATTGTCCTTCCCGGATTATTGAATTCCTTTGTGTTTTGAATTTGTAACATGCTATTGTTTTCCTACTTGTTTTATAACCATTGTTAGCGTCGAACTAATCCCTATTGTTATTGTTTTCGACTTTGTGGACGTTCGCAGGTGTGCAAATTAATATTTCTTAGAAACTCAGTGTACGCCTCCAATTTCTTTGTACTGTGTAGTTAGTATAAGACGATGCCCGAATGGAGGGGCGGGGGCAGTCAAGCTACGACTACGAAATGAGTAAGACGTTCTCTAGTACTCTCGATTAGCGATATAAACGACGGACTTTGCGCGGTCGAATTGTATTGAATCGTGCAGTGTGAACTGGTTGCATCCAGTTTTATTTGTATTTGTCTTACTCGTATTTGTACAGTTCTAATAAATTCTATAGTAGTTCCAACGGCATTTTTAATTCGAGTCCTGTAGCTCGTCACAATATAGAACCCGATTTCAGAGCCGCCTACCGATTCTACCGCTTCTAAGCGCGGTAATTTATTTGATTTTTATTATTCCGACGTTTCGGCTAATTTTCAATAGCCGTGATCACGGAAGACAAAGATGTCAAGTGTCAATGAGTATTGTGTAAGTTTTATTTAGCCTATCGCCAGCTTGTTCATTTTAATTTTTGTTTATGATTATTATTTACTCCATGAGAGTCTAATCTAATTTACCGCCGCTTCGTAAAATTTTGGGACTTGAAGAGAAGAATCAAATAAATTACAGCGCTTAGAACCGTTCAAACGTAGTTTTATTACACTTAGAACACACTCAAATAGACACAAAAATCATCACAACCGGTCCAGGAGCTGAGGAGGTTAGTGGTATACACACGAACAGAAGAATTTTACATGTATATAAACAAGATTGAGTTCAAATATATATCTATTTATTCCTATGATGAACACAATACTTTATGGTTAATCTATATATGCATATAATAAAACTGTAGAAGTTGAATTTCTGTACAATGAAAAAAAAATGCTAAAAACCGAGTCAGGGGGATGTAAAAAGTGAAATAAAACTAATTTAGATTTTTTTAATTTTATGTTTCTCTGTTTGTCTGTTTGTACCGGCTAATCTCCGAAACGACTGGGCCGATTTAAATGAAATTTTGTATGGTGGTAACTTATACCCCTGGTCAACATATAGGATACTTTTGATCCCGAAAAATTAAAGAGTTCCCGTGGAGTAGTTAAAAAACCGCACCACTCGGACGAAGTCGCGGGCATCAGCTAGTCTTTGATATACATTACTTTATGCAAAACTTGTATTTAATTATATTATATATTATTATAAGATAGTTGTTATGTAATATAAATAACATATATGTCTATATATATTTTTACTTAACAAATAATATTGCTGTCTCTATATTTATTACGTATACTGTCTAATTGTTAATGTACGAACTCATTCTTTGTGTGCTTACTAATTATTTCAAAGGTAGTTCGAAACAAATATCTGTCTTTTTAATATTTTTAACTTACGGGACGTGAACTTACTCTACCGTAACAGAGTTTAGACTAGTACAGGGAATAATGACTATCGCATAATGTTAAATTAAGCACTATTGTATATTGTACTTATTTAGCTTACAATTGGAGAGCAATAAATTCTTTAATTAATTCTTACAAAAATTTAGAGATGTTAGCGCACGTCGGAATGCGTTTGTGAACTGTTTTGATACATTGTTTGAAATAATTCACTTCTAATAAAAGTACTGACAACAGGCAGTTGTACCGTTGCATTTTTTTTCACCAGGGGAAATCGAGTCAGAACTGCTGCCATGCTATTGCCACTCCCCAGTTAAGGATACCCACTAAAACTCCTGGGTGTTCCGTCCTTCGCCTTATGCCAGGGCTACGGGTATATGACCTAGCCTCTTCCACTGCCGGGGAACTACTTTCATCTGGGCGTGGGGCGGTTTGTAACTCGCCCCAGGGGAGGAGAGGTGAGCGCGCGGAAACGCCGCGCTCCCATCTCAGCATGTGCAGATCAGTGAGACCCCTCGTCCTCCTTCGCAAGCATAACGCACTCGCAGAAGGAGGAGACGGCGTCCCATCGTGGTGCGAATTTGTGCCGTTGCAGAGCGAAAACCGCGCAAGTCCTAAAACGCCAGTCTGCTCCAACGATTCCCGTATGCCCACACTTCCGATGTGCGTCACGTATTCCAAAACGACTTCATTGCCTCCAAATGATCGTTTCATGGGCATTTTTTGCCCGCATCACCGCGTTGCGTGTTTTTCATAGTTTCTCCATTTTTTTATCTATTGCCAGCCGTTTTCTTAATGCCAACTTTGAAATAATGATAGTGGGTGAATTTTCTGGATAAAAAAATAATTTTCAAACTTTGCTAATTTTGCTCCAGGTTTAAATTAAGTGACATTAACCTATTAAGGTATGAGATGGTATGGCGCACGAGCGTAGCGAAGGCGTTAATAATTCGAGTGCCTAAATAGGCGTTTCACCCGAAGTTAACACTCTGTTTTTCATTTCGAATATGGGGAAAGTAAATAAAAACTGATTAGTTAAACGAACAACTACTTCTCTAATAAAATCAGGCGTTAAATCCATGTCTAAATCTGATGAAACGTTATCACGTACTACACATATGAAATGTCAATTAAATTTGTTTCTGGTAGAATGTTACCAGCTATTATTTTTTTTGTCACTGAAATTTATGTAAATTACATAATAATTTAGTGAAATGTAATTTATATTATATAATTATGTTACAAAATTGTTAATATTTTTTATTATAATTTATGCCGCGATTTAACAGTGGCTGTTAAAAATTTGGGACATGAGTTGCATGTATTATTATCTATGGTTCACAAAATTTGCAAAAAAAATTGACAGCAGGGAGAATCGTTTCCCAGGGACGAAAAGTGCTGTTTTCATCGCTGTGATTAGGCAAAATCCAAGCGTACTTTCAGAATATCTGAAATTAAAAAGAAATCTACATGACCTTTCATTAGTGAGGTATTAAATGAGTTAGATAGGGATTTAACGCCTGATTTCATTAGAGACGTAGTTGTTTAACTAATCGGTTTTTATTTGCTTTCCTCATATTCGAAATTGAAAGGAGAGTGTTAACCTCAGGTGAAAGGCCTATTTAGGCACTCGAACTATTAGAACCCTCGCTACGCTCGTGCGCCAAACCATTTCATGCCTAAATAAGTCTACTATTGCCTTGGGGTTGTATATTTTGCTGTGCAATAAAGTGTTATCTATATATCTATGTAAATCTTAATAAAAAAAATATATATTTCATGCGCTTCAAGTGAAGTTCGTTTCGTAAGTTTGTGCAGATCCACTCAAATGTTAACGTTTATTACATCTTACCGTGTGTTATGCGACAGAGATGGCATGCCAGTCCGGACAGTGGCAGAGCGAGAGCTCAACACTCCCCTCTGTCATGTGTTTCTGTGTACCTTATAATTGTGGTTGTCATAATGTCCTGTACGAACTTTAAGAACGCATTTAACTATTGCGCATACTGTAATGCTATATTTGCATTATGTACACTCACACCGTAATAAATATTGTTACATGCCGTCAAAGATAAGCCACACAGCCTATTGTAAGCGCAGCTTATTGTCCTCCTGGATTAGGGAATCCTTTGTGTTTTAAATTTGTAACATGCTATTGTTTTTCTACCTTTTTATAACCATCATTAGCGTTGAACTAATCCCTATTGTTATTGTTTTCGACTTTGTGGACATTCGCAGGTGTGCAAATTAATATTTCTTAGAAACTCAGTGTGCGCCTCCAATTTCTTTGTACTGTGTAGTTAGTATAAGACAATGCCCGAATGGAGGGGCGGGGGCAGTCAGGCGACGACTAAGAAACGAGTAAGACGTTTTTCTAGTACTCTCGATTAGCGATATAAACGACGGACTTTGCGCGTTCGAATTGTATTGAATCGTGCAGTGTGAACTGGTTGCATCCAGTTTTATTTGTATTTGTTTTATACGTGTTTGTACAGTTCTAATAAATTCTATAGTAGTTCCAATGGCATTTTTAATTCGAGTCCTGTAGCTCGTAACAATATGAAAGTGTTGAGGGAAGTAGAAACTGGGCATGCCCGAGCCCAGCAGTGGGACGTTTCTGACGGTGTATACTTACAGGATAGCCATAGCTGTTGTTTGAGGTCATGGCGACAATGCTGACGCTCATGCTGACCCTTGTCGCGTAAGACATTGTAGTGCCCAAGAACATTATGAACACCATTATATGCCGCATCCCGAATCTGCTGCTTTCTGTAACAACGGTTTTATATAAACAATATTATATAGATGACAGTATATGGATGATGGAATATGGACAACACATACAAGCTCATCAAACTATACAAAACGGTAGGGTCGACTTCTTTTATTTTGAAACGTTTTGAATCTTTTATACCGATTTTCGGTAGTCTGCGGTTGTTCGTTCTACAGCAGGCTATTGTGGCGGATTTAGCGTTCGCCCGCTCATGAAGTTTCATGTCAATTAATAACTTCCTTTGAAAGTGCAAATTGCTGTTTGTTATGGTCAATAGTGATGTGCAATAAGTCACAAAACTTATCGATTTAGCACAAAATTAATTTTAACATGTGTCTGAAGGAGACTAGGAAAAGTTTATAAATATAACTGTGAAATTAATAAGGGAAGATTTTAAAAAAGTTGTGAGAGTAGATAATATTTTAGAAAATGAATTTATCTAAATCAGGTTATTATATATTGTAGCTGGTTCGTGCTTTTTCGTAATGTTTTGAGTCTCCACTACGAAGCGAAAAGGTGATTTTGATGAGAAATGAAACGACGCCATTGAATGTTAAAACGGAACAGAGATTTTATTTTGCTTTTTTTTAAATGTTTGACATGACGTTTAACAATAGTAAAGGCACAGATATACTTAATTTAAGGTGGCGCCAGATATTCGCGTCGGTAACATATATATTGTTAAAACTTAGGCTTCAACAAAGACAAATTCATTTATATAATAATATAATCATTTATTTATTTACTTCCCAATAAAAAGCAAACAAAATGAACACTACAAAATTTTGAGAAACTTAATAAAATGGGAAAGACAGGAGCCAAAACTATGTAAACTCTGTATGATGGTACTCCTGGCCCTCGCCTCCCCATCACACACTATTTCTGTCATAACCATCACCAAGGACTACTACAATCAAAGAAAAATAAAGAGAGGTGTGTGTGTGTATGCGTGCGTGCGTGCGTGCATGCGTTCATTCATTCATTCAAATATGTTAAGTAAATATTTCTATTATCTTCGTTTTATCAAACCTTTTTAATTAGCAATCACTTGCAATACTTTCTTAAGTTTTCGCGACTAGTATACATAGTAAAACTACGTTTTAACGATTTTGAGAGCGGTAATTTGTTTGATTTTTATTATTCCGACCTTTTGGCCACGTTTTATCACGTTCTAACGCTTTGTGTTGTAATCACGGCTACTAAAAAGTGATGCAAACGTCGGAATATTAAAAATCAAATAAATCACCGCGCATAAAACCGTTAAGAGGTAGTTTTATTATACTTACAACACTGTTTATAATTCCAAAAACTTATTGATGCGACTCGCACTTCATTATATTTTTGTCTATAGAAAATTGGCATATGTTACATCACTATTTTAATGTGCCAAACCGGCCTTTATAGCTTGTCGTAGGAGTAAATGGACGGTATGCATCAATAAAGTTGCGATATTATTTATGGTACATTTAATCGGACTAAAATACAAGACTTAACAGGTGTGAGCTATCAACTAAATCTATCCAAAATTAAAATAAAATCTTAATTTCGAAAAGTGTTTGGATTTCCCAGACAGCTTTCGTTTCAAAATTAGGAAAAGATTATTGTGTTTGTAATAAATTAGGATTTTCCTTTCACAGTATAAATAATTGCCCGACAAGCTCAGTTAACTAATTTATTACTCTAAAACTTAATTAGATTTTTGTACTGTCACTCGTCAGTTTAGTTATTTGAGTTTTTGGAATTTCGTAGACATTTGGAAAAAATAAAACCCTTATGTTTTCGTCATGGGAGTTAATTTATGGAAAGAAAGAAAGAAAACCTTTATTTAATAATATAGCGTCATAATTACATTCTTTATACATTATTATACACAGAACATAATTTCAGAATTTGTACGCCCCGTTTTCAGCAAATAAGGTTTGCAGTCAGCATATAGCTGATATGTAGTCATGCTGGAAAGCCATGCTGGAATCATTATGTTAATTACAGGTCTTAGAACCAACTCAATCGGTATGATACCACGCAAACACAGAATATTAATATGCAGGTGTTGAGCTCCTAAAACATATTTATGATGCTTGGGAAGGGTAAGAGAATGTCATTGGTGTATTATGTGACCCATCCAAGGCATTTGATTGCGTTGAACACGCGACCCTCCTAAAAAGCTATGGGATCCATGGCGATTCCTCACCCTATTATGGTCTTACTTAAATAACAAAAGTGCTACATCGTGCAGATATTATGGAATTACTAGTGTTACAAGTTGGGCCACTTGCATACCTATTGTCACATACCGACAAAGAAATGCTGCGCACCTCGTTTATTGCCCCTCCCGAATTCGAAGTTCTTTTCATTACTTCATATTTAAATTTGCAATTAGATAATAGCCTATTGTTATTGTTTTCGGCTTTGTTGGCTGTTCGCAGGAATAGACAACCAGGTGTGCAAATTACTATTTCTCGGAAAGTCAGAGCGCATGGCCGATTTTTTTGTACTATATATTTAGTATAAGACAATATCCGAATGGAGGGGTGGGGCAGTCAAGCGACGACTACGAGACGTATAAGACGTTTGTAGTACTTTCGATTAGCAATATAGACGACGGACTTTGCGACTTTGTTTTATACGTGTTTGTACAGTTCTAATAAATTCTATAGTAGTTCCAACGGCATTTTGAATTCGAGTCCTGTAGCTCGTAACATAAGAATACGAATTTTTGATATTAACGCAATGGAATTGCGTTTTGTATATCTTCTCACCGCCAAGGTATTAATTAGATTAGCAGAATTGGGCCTCAGGTGTTGAAAATGCATATAGGCGACGGTAATCACTTTCCATGAGCTCGGTCGCCTGGTATTTCCATTTTCGATATTAATAAAATATATATCTGTGCGTGTGCAGTTCACACGCATTAGAAATGAAGCTTCAAAGAATATACCAGGCGAAAATAATTATATCTACAACGCTTAGCAGACAAGAGTGAGGAGGCTACAAAAAGTACTATACTAAAAAACTACCAAAATAACCAAAATGCCAAAAATAGTAAATCCCAAAAAAATACCTAGGAATTGAATCGCTTTTTCATTACGCTTTGTCCTTTCATCGACTTTCAAATCAAAACGATTCCAAATAAGTTTCACTTCAAAAACTGCATAATGTAGCAAAACTGTGAACGATTTTTATTTAATAACTAGCTTCTGCCCGCGACTTCGTCCGCGTGGAATAGTTAAAAAAAGTAAGTTAAAATACTCTCCCGATTTTAAAACATTCGTCATTGGTGCTCCGCTCCTATTGGTCTTAGCGTGATGATATATAGTCTAATTGTTCTTTAATGTACAAATTGTTTTATTGTATGACAATGATACCGGCGATATCAATACTTAATGAGTTGCATAAGTTGTATAACAAGCTGTTTAGTAATTAAAGTTTTTTAACTATCCCACGGGAACTGTTTAATTTTTCGGGATCAAAAGTATCCTATATGTTGACCAGGGATATAAGCTACCACCATACAAACGACTGGACCGATTTCATTTAAATCGGTCCAGTCGTTTCGGAGATTAGCCGGCACAAACAGATAGACAAACAGACAAACAAAGAAACATAAAATTTGAGGAAGAGGGAAAGTGAAAGTTAAAGGAGAGAGTGGAACCTGGCCACTAATGCCGGAACACAACTCAAGGTTGTTATGGCGGCATACTCTGGACCAGGGGTAATATCCAACCAGTCGGGCAAATGTCCTACCACCTGGCTACTACTACAATTACTATTAAAGCCTTATTTTCAACTTTTTACTTGTACCTATGACGTCATAAGTAGGTACGCTCAAACAAATTGACAAATAATTAAACTGGAACGATATTTTACCCTCAGTAAAATTTTGACATTAGTTGTATCAAATTATAACTGATAGTAAGGCAAATAAGGTGGGTAATATCTGGAACAGAGCCTTAGTCGGATGTTTTGTAAGTTTCAAATTCAAAATATTTTATTCAAAATTAGGTTCCACTGGAGAATATTTTTGAAGGTCATATAACTTTAAATTTACTTCCTATTTTATGTACACCGCTTCGCAACGTGTTATTGTTGTCCAGGAGAAGAAGCGACAAGAAACTCCCCAGCAACAGGTCTAGCTGAAAATTCTTTATCATCATATTTATCTACCTCAGGCTCCGCATATGGAATACTGCTCACACTCATGGGCTGGAGCACCCGCTTACCAGACTGACCCCCTCGACTCCATCCATCATCGCGCCGTTCGTATAGTCGACGATCCCATACTAACAGGCGGTTTAGAATCGCTTAGCCTTCGGAGAGATTGTGCCTCTCTCTGCGTATTCTACCGCCTGTACAATGGAGAGTGTTCCGAGGAACTGTTGGATCTGGTGCCAAGGCCTCATTATTACAACCGCACCGCTCGCCATCAACGGGATGTTCACCCCCATTTCCTGGAGCTCCCATGCTCAACTACGCAACGGTTCTCTATAACGTTTACGCATGGAGTCGTTTAAGAAGGGCGTAATAAAATTCCTTAGAGACGACGTTAACCACCTTCCATGAAGTGGGCTGTCTACCTATTTGCTTGTTTCAGACAGCAAAAAAGGCTCCTTTTTTTTAATAAATACAGAAGTAACTTATTGAATTACTTTTATAAAAAGTTATCTTAGTTGATTTAACTGGCCGCTTCCCTGTTTGGTGGACCTAATATCAATAAATTAATAGATCTGACAAAGCTGTATGTATTCAGTTCTTTTGCCTGCCACATCTACATAACCCTTCATAGTTTTGTACCGTTATACACTTGCCGTAAATTTACTTCGGTTTTTATTAATTTAAAAATCTCACTATCCCTGGTAGACGTGATATTTTTCCTGGCACAGATTAAAAAACTTTTTGCATTTGCAAATTGCATGATTACAAGCGAGGTACGCCGTTGCAGCGGGTTTCTATATAATACTATGTTTTAATTTATGCCTACATAAATACGTTCAGATCTGACTACAGAAATGTACGTTTATTAAAATGTAGACTTTCAAGTTGGGAGTATAAAGTTTAATTTGTAATGTTACGGTGTAGTTATCAAATTCTTTGAGAAATATGTAGCAAAAGGCTGTTTCGTGGAGAGTACTGTTTTGTATAACTGGAAAATATAGTATTTTACTTTTTAATATGTTAATTTTAGGCTAGGTAGGTCGCTTTTTATCACAGCAATTATACAGTAGGTTTTCATGAAATATATACAAAGATGAGAAATAATTAGTAACAGTAAGTTTATTGTCTTCCCGGATTTAGAAATTCTTTTGTGTTTTGAATTTGTTTTTAAGAAAAACATGCTATTGTTTTTCTGCTTGTTTTATGACCATCATTAGCGTCGAACTAATCCTTATTGTTATTGTTTTCGGCTTTGTTGGCCGTTCGCAGGTGTGCAAATTACTATTTCTCGGAAACTCAGTGCGCGCGGCCGATTTTTTTTGTAATGTGTAGTTAGTATAAAACAATGCCCGAATGGAGGGGTGGTGAAGTCAAGCGACGACTACGAGACGAGTAAGACGTTTGTAGTACTCTCGATTAGCGATATAGACGACGGACTTTGCGTGTGTCGATTTGCATCGAATCGTGCAGTGTGAGCTGGTAGCATCCAGTTTTATTTGTATTTGTTTTATACGTGTTTATACAGTTCTAATAAATTCTATAGTAGTTCCAACGGCATTTTTAATTCGAGTCCTGTAGCTCGTAACAATATGTTGTAATAACCTATACAAGTCAAGTAACGTTTAATTGTTTAAAAAGTTATTACAATGTCTCTAAGACCATTAAAAATGTCTCGGACTTTTGGAGAGCTTGCGTAGCGCCATGGGAAGGCCAACATGTAGAGGCCCCTTGACAAAAATGTAAGTGTGGCGTGACACTGACCGGCGATATCCCTGTCTACACCATATAATAAAAGCCCCGGTCAGTGTAGGAAGGACTATTGTAGGAAATGAAAACAAAAGATACCGGGCTATTGGGTTGAACTGCTAGTGGAACTAGGGGTCTAGGACTATGAGGACTATGGCGTCTGCTTGCAAGCAGACGGTTACTTGCCACTCCCCGCCTACCCCTATCCCAATGGGGAACAGGCGTTACAATATGTATGTATGACATTTATCATGGTAGAAATTGAATCCGAGACCTTTGCGTCCCAGTAAGCTAGCCGGTCAAAAGCTTAGAATAAACAGAGGCCTTAAATAAATACTTTAATATTATCCCAAGTCAAGTGAATACATTTCATATGAAAGTAAACATTATGTCGCGCATACAATTCGAGTCACAGCGTCACGCGTCGTAACGGTGTTATATAGTCGTACTCTTTTATAAATTCCATTCTTATGGGAAAAGTTTCCATAACACACCGTGCATAATAGGGTATTTTTACTCCTCCCATCGACTACGAACTCGTATATAATGCTCAAACACACGAACACATATGAAATGAAATGTTTACGAAATTAAATGTTTATTTATTTTCTCCCTTAAATACATACATATATGGATAACTTAGATTTAAAGTTATTACAAAATTATAAAGCTAAGTAACCGGAGACAGGAGCCCAAACTGAGAAAAACCCGTACTATGGAACTCCTGGCCTTCCATAAGAACGAACATGTATGTTCTTATTTTTATGTATAACTAATACTAATAAATAGACTAATATTTTACTAATACCGGTCTCAATGAAATGTGTATATACTAAGAAAGAGATGAGCACTAAAAATCAGTGCTGTGTCGAATTAACTTTCGGCACAGTAATCTACCGAGTGTCAACCTCATCTGTCGTATTGCGACATGCAATACTAAAAATGTTATGATACTTATATTAGCTTTGTATATTTTGTGTGTGACACCTTAGACAAATTAATATTTCTTTCTTTCTTCTTTTTGACAACTAAAATTTTATCGAAACTTTTTTATTATCGTATAGATATAGAGATACATATATGCCACCTTTGATAGATTATTTCCATCCAATTTTTTACATATTTGTGTAAAACAATTGAATTTGAAGAAGGAATCGTCTTTATGCGAGTCAAATTTTTATATACTCACTAAAAAAAACTGTCATCGTACGACTGCACGTCAGAAGGGAAAGCTTTGTATAGTTCCCGGCATGAAACTTGAGTGGTCACTTGGCCTACGCACAGAGATATTGGGGTTCTTTTCCACAGTATGATATATTATAAAGGCGTAAGGGAACAAAAACATAATATTTTTGACATGCCGATAAATATTGGCTACGATAAATTCATAAAGCAATTTCGTATTTGAGATTGACGGTCACGCGAGTTCGGTGCTTTTCTCCATCCGAAAAGAGCTATATATATAGGTGTACAGACACACATCTGTATATTTGTATCTTGGCGTGACGGTCAAGCGAGTACAGTGCTTTTACCCATCTCAAAAGTAACCTAAAGTGCCTAATTTTTAACCGACTTCAAAATGAGGAGGTTCTCAATTTGATTGGTATGGTTTTTTTTTCGTTTTTGTATGTACACCGATTACGCTGAGATATATGATCCGATTTACGTGATTCTTTTTTAGTTTGATGCGGAATAGTTGCCATTTGGTCCCCTAAAAATTTAACATAGTTTGGTCCAGTGGCTTTCATTTTATGAACATTTTTTTATGAAAAAAATTTCCGTTCCCGTTTTTTGGGACCTATATTTTTGGCACCTTTCGTAGGCCTACCTATAGCTAGACACTAAAAATAACAAATAAAAAAAACTTCATTTAAAAAACCGACTTCAAAAACAAAAAATATAAAATAACTTATTTCTAAAGCTATTTTTAATTATAATATCTTATTTTTAATAATGATCACATCGAAAATAATATTTATCGTTGAAACCAAAAGTTTTATGACAATCGGATCATGACAATGCGAACGCACCGCTCTATATAAACGTGAAAATGGAAGTGTATTCTCCTCACCCAAAGTAAAGAAGAAATGTACACAAATAAACAAGGCTTGTAAGCTAGAATTAATTTTGCTGAAATAGAAACATTTTCACATTGCTATTTCATGCTTCAGATGATGTAAGCGTTCAAGTTGACAAAGCTGAACTATCTTTTTTTTGACGGCCTACTGGTTAGTATGATGGAAGGTACTTACCGTCGCCTATGAAAGTTTGTAAGTTTGCAACGCGTTACCGGCCTCTAAGGAATTTTATAACGCCCTTCTTAAACGACCCCATGTCGTAGCGCAGAGGGCAAACCTCGGCGGGAAGTTCTCTCCGCATCATACATACCTACAGTAAGAATCATCGTTAAGTTGCAAAGAGTAGCATTTACACTAAGCCAAACGTTTGACTGCATAGCTGGTCATTCTTGATTTTTATTACTTTGTCCCGGTCCCGATGAGTTTTGGTTGAAATAGATGTGTCGCCGTATTGCGCGCTGCTATTTTTGTATGTAACATGGTAGCTTTCCCACAGTTTTACTTACGTCAAAATTCTAGTATGATCCCTAAACACTAACATTCAAGGCTTTAAACCTTTCTGAATGGACCACAAAAAATGGAAGGTGGTCTGTACTCTTGACTGGACCCATCTGGGGTCAGTTTGCTTCACTAGTGTCCATTAAAAGTCGTGGTAGCGTAATGGCTGGCCGGAACGCATGCACCTCTTAGTCAGTTTTCTGATCTAATGTGCATATTGTTACAATTACCACGTGCTAACAACGGTGAAGGAAAACATCGTGATGCTGCACATCGAGATAGCCTATGTGTCAAATATGCCAGGCCGCCTTGGACAAGTGTGGCGGGTATACTGTCCGTTTATGGGCTGGCATTATGTATATTTATATACTGTCCACTCGCTGCTGCAGTACGGTACGGCACGCTGCCTACTGGCAGCGTGCCTTCCGCATGCAAAAAAGGGCCGTACTGTTATGGGGCCCCGAGTTAACCACTTTTTAAAAAAAGGATAATTGAAACAATATTATATTTAAGAGACGACCGTCGCAGTTGAGGGCTGGATGAAGACTGATGTATGATGGATGGGCAAATGGGAAGCTAAAATATATGAATGTGATGACTAAACGGAATAGGTCTGAGATCGGCCGAATGGGGTGCATAGAATATCTATAACAGTACGCGCAATAATGCGGTTGCGTAGATGCGAGTCACCAAGATCGCATTTTAAAAATCTGGGTATACTCACACTACCCATTATACTTATATATCAAGTTGCGGTGTATGTGCGACTGAACACTCATACCTATGCCAACCATAGCGACGTGAATACGCATTTCACTCGGCATAGGAATGAAATGAAACATATAAAACACAATCTTGAGAAATCGGAGAGATTGGCGCATGTCATGAGACTGTTAATATACAATAAACTACCGAGTAGAATAACCGAGTCGCCATCCGACGGCTCAGGAGATGGGTAGTCCCGCACACCTTTTATATACCTATAGTCACGATGAGTTTATGTCCTTATGATACGACCTAATTTTAATTTTATTTGTGACCGTGTGTAATGTAGAAATTGACGTGTAGCTTTGTTATGAAGAAAAGATTTCTGATTTCTAAATAAATGACGCATAAATTTTATTATGTTACATACATACATACATAATTTTTAATCACGTGTATACACATCTATCATGAAACAATACTCAGCAGTTCAAAAATTAGAAGAGAATGCACTCTTTTAGACTTTGGAATCATATATAATAGGTACTAGAATATGCCCGCGACTTCGTCTACACTTGACTTGAAATTGCCGCGGGTTTGTCGGGACAAAAAATACCTTAGCACTTAAAAAAGTATGTAAGCTATCGTTTTAGTGAAAACTTTATCGGAATAAGCTAATTTTTATGCACCCAAACAACTTCAAACTGCTCCCGGGAAAATTCCCGCGGGATTCCTGGGATCAAAAATACCACTCATTTTATTAAATAAAATTTACTATCAGTGAAAAAACTGCATTGGATTTTTTTCAGTCTAGCCATTTCAAATCATTCCCAGAAAAATCCTGCGGGATTCTCAGGATAAAAAGTAGCGCAGATTTTAAGTCTGTAAATTAGCTGTCGATTAGCGAAAACCTCATTGAAATCGGTCCAGTAGTATTTACGTGAATCCCAAACAAACAGACTAATAAAAATTCCATCGTGTTCTTCGTCGTATATATAGTCTATTCCAGTTGTTTTGTTTTAAATAGCTTCAATGTACAGACACGACATGTTTAGAATTTTGTAATATCATAGATGCCATTACTATGAAAAATCATTATTACATCTGACAATATCAATACAATTATTAAGGTGTAGCCCACTCCCTCCTCGTCTGTACTATCGCCTATACGCTTCTTTAATAAGATTCCGAATGAAATGTTAGATCTGCCTTTCACTAAATTTAAAACCAAATTAAAAAGTACCTCGCTTGAAAAGGGATATTACACTATTGAAGAATATTTAACTGACAAAACTTCATTTACATAGCAGCTCGCTCCATTCCCTTATACTCTCTGCTGTAAACGTTTTTTCTTCCCAAACATGTAAGCAATTTATGGAGATGAATGTTGCTGTATAAACTTCAAGACAATAATATTTTTCTTTCCTCTTAATATGCCTTTCTTTCTTACTGAGTATGCACTGTTTGCTACAACTCCATTAATTCTTCGAAAAGTACAGACACATACTTGTGTATAAAATTTATTAAAAAAAAAGAGGTAGGCTACGCATCGGCTCTCTTAGTATTGCAGATGTCCATGGGCGATGGTAGCCACCTACCACCAGGTGGTCCGTTAGCCAGTTAGGCTACAAGCAAACATAAAAAAAAGAACTTGAGCTAGATAAATAGGAAGAAAATCAATTTTTAGCTAGACGTGTTGTACATAGAATAGGAAGTGAAATTAGATTTTAACTTATATGCATGATCCCGAAAAAGTTTTCTCCGTGGAACTTATATTTAATAAAAACTTTTGAATTTTAATATCATATCCCTCTATCCCATACCCTCCTATCTCATCCCACCGGCACCGCGTTGGCATCGCCCCTGATGTTGCAAATGTCCACAGGCTGTTTGCCTACTTATACAAAAAATTGGTTCCAAATTTATCAAAATATCTACGGAACCGTTAAATAAAGGAAATAAGTGAACACAGAATTGAAAATTTCCCAAAAGGCATTACTCGTGTTTCCAACGAACACTGTTATTACACTGTCAAGCGCAAAACAGTTCAACAAAAGAAATTTATGAAGGAGAATAGAAAATAATTGAAACAAAATGTGATAGACGGAATATGAAGAGAAACAAAGAGAAAATTGAAGTAATACTTTATCACTTTTAAATATATGTAGGTATAAGAGAATAAATACAATATATAGTCAAGGTGGGCAAGTCCGTCAGTGGGGTAAGTTTCTATACCTTTTTTTAAATGGAATTTAACGACAACTACAATTTGAAAATAGATTTAAATGGTGTATTCGCTTTGCTAACGGATTTTTCGTCGTCTTTGCTAATCAAACAGGGAAATAACGAGAGGTGAATGGAGTTCCCCCACTGACAGACTTCCCTTGATTATATTTTTTATAAATGAAATATTTAAATGATACCATATTGATAGATTTTAATATCAATCTAAAAAGATTAATATATAATTTATATAGGTATCAGATAGATAGACAGATAACACTTTATTGTACACCATTACAGAAAACCTTATAGCCTAAAAATATTCTATATGTGCACAATGGGCGGTCTTATCGCTAAGAAGCGATCTCGTCCAGACAACCCGTAAGATAAATCAACTAACAATACCCATACTAAGAAAATATCCATTAGCACGTTTCTTATTATCTCTAATAAGGTGATAGACATTTGGTTCGTGTGTTCTTTATATTGTTACGAGCAACAGGATTCGAATTAAAAATGCCGTTGGAACTACTATAGAATTTATTAGAACTGTACAAACACGTATAAAACAAATACAAATAAAACTGGATGCAACCAGTTCACACTGCACGATTAAATACATTTCGACCGCGCAAAGTCCGTCGTTTATATCGCTAATCGAGAGTACTAGAAAACGTCTTACTCGCTTCGTAGTCGTCGCTTGACCGCCCTCCCCTCCATTCGGGCATCGTCTTATACTAACTACACAGTACAAAGAAATTGGAAGCGCACACTGAGTTTCTAAGAAATATTAATTTGCACACCTGCGAATGTCCACAAAGTCGAAAACAATAACAATAGGGATTAGTTCGACGCTAATGATGGTTATAAAACAAGTAAAAAGACAATAGCATGTTTTTCTTAACTACAAATTCAAAAGACAAAAAGTTCCTTAATCCGGGAGGACAATAAGCTGCGCTTATAATAGGCTGTGCGGCTTATCGTTGACGGCATGTAACATATTAACAAAAAACACATAAACCAAGTGTCTACCAACTGAAGTGTAGTGTGTTAGCTATTAAGCTATCACATTACACTTAGTTGGTTTACTAGTTCAAAAGATTTTGTCCTCTTGAGCTTTCTCATTATGCCAATGTTGCCGAGGAGCTGGGTCGCTTTTAATTATTTACATCTTTATTTAATATTTTAGTTTCAGAAATATATACAATTTATGTACCTAAAATATTGTTACGATTTAGCCAAAATTCCACGAAGCAAGCCAACAAATGTGAATGCACACCTGCGGGCCATAAAACCCAAGTTTATTACCTGCCCGCATTTACACTTCTTTTGTTTTCTTTCAAATGTTTAATATTTGTAATTAGAAAAGCCGCCTATTGTGTATTGTAATCCTCTTCCCGAAGGCAGTGGCCAGGTGTTATTCTAAGAAACCATTGCTTACACAATCGTGACATATTGTAAGCTGAGTATAAAGGGATCCCCGAACGGAGAGATAGTCAGTCAAGCGACGATTACGATCAAAGCAAGACGTGTACTTTCGATGAGCGATATAGTGACGGACTTTGCGCGTGTTATTAAATTGTGCATTACATAAGGACTTATTGCGTCCGGTTATATTTGTACCTATGTTATACGTGTTTGTGTAGTTCTAATAAATTCTATAGTAATTCCAACGGCATTTTAATTCGAGTCCCGCACTCGTAATAATATTATAAACGAATACGGCAATACATAACTTAACTTACGTACGCGCCATTCATTCCAGTCATTCACTCCTATCCATTCCTTACTCAAAATCTCTCTCTACCCCCCTTCCGTACCAAAAAAAGAGACGCTGCAAAACTCGCCCGCTACGCACGCTTACGAACTTGAAAAGTTCTACTCGATAGGAGCTCACAATTAATCCACCTTGCCGCGACGTGTGTAAAACTTTATAATAATTAAATTATAATATGTGAGAGTGTGACACTGGTGCCTGGCTCATATAAACTATATTGTAAATTACATACATATACTGCAAATTGTGCAAGGTGCGTACATTTTTATCTCAGACCTGATTGTCCATGGTGCGTACCTTTTTATCTCACAACTTAGTTATATTGTACTTCACCTATAATCCTTTAAAACTATAAGTAGAATACTGAGCCTAGGACAACGTCTTCTATGGGTAAGGTGTCCAATCTGGCTACGTTTCCTCGCTGAATTCGCATACTGATCTGATTGCCCGAAGCGTTGATGACACGTTTTGTTATCTTCTATAATATGTATTGTTACGAGTTACAGGACTCGAATTAAAATGTCGTTGGAATTACTATAGAATTTATTAGAACTATACAAACACATATAACACAGGCGTAATGCGCGATTTAATAACACGCGCAAAGTCCGTCACTATATAGATTATCGAATCTACTCACGTCTTGTCTCGCTAGTGGTTATCGCTTGTCTGACCTTCCTCAATCGGGCCATTGCTTTGTATGGCACAAATGCAAATATGTCTGCCCGCCAAGCGTCGACGCAATTTCCCAGAAATCGAAATCCGGACACCTGCCTAATTATGCCCGCAAACGGCCATAAACGAGTACAATAGGCTGCTCTCCACAATAACCAATAAGTAAGTAAACAAAAGAAGACAATTATAAAAGAACTACAATGTTATTAGCTCAAACGGCGGCGGGCAATAAATATTTACAAATATGCAGGTGGCCCAAATTGTAACAGTATATTAAATATGTAGGGGGTTCGAGTTTGTACAATACGTTTAAAAATGTAAAAAAAATATAGGGGGCTAATTTGGCCCAGAATATTCCGAAAATACATTTTTTTATAATTTTTGTCTATTACAGCATAATATAAAAACTACTGAACATATTTAAATAAAATTCGACAGAGAGTTTGTTTATATTCCGGGTAACAGTTATAATATTTTTTGTCCCCATAAATAACGTCGTTTCCGCGAGAAAGATGAATATAGTCAAAATATGGCGCTGGTTGCGTTTTTATTTATACATAATGAAGACCTGTATAAATGAAGACTGAGAATAAATCGCCATGCCAACGCGTACGAACTTTTACTAGCACTGCTAGTATAATATAAATATTTTAATATTCTCCACGCTATCGAAACATGAATGATAGCACCATCAAATACGTGATAGGAGTCCAAGGTACATCAAATTATGTTTTGACGCACCACTGGCTGACATTATAAAACACAAACAATGGCTAATAATATCCGTATTTTGGTCTGGTACATTCATTCGGGCTTTAAGTTGGTCTAAAGCTGATTTAAAATTAATACAATTGGATAATCTATACTATACCTACTAATATTATTGTTACGAGCTACAGGACTCGAATTAAAAATGCCGTTGGAACTACTATAAAATTTATTAGAACTGTACAAACACGTATAAAACAAATACAAACAAAACTTGATGCAGCCAGTTCACACTGCACGATTCGATGCAATTCGACACGTGCAAAGTCCGTCGTCTATATCAATAAGGATTAGTTCGACGCTAATGATGGTCATAAAACAAGTAGAAAAACAATAGCATTTTTTCTTAATTACAATTCAAAACACAAAAGAATTCCTAAATCCGGGAAGACAATAAACTGCGCTTACGACAGGCAGCTGTGAAAAGTGAAAAGGAACTCTGGCTATCTATTACGCATTGACAGAAAATCTATTGAGCATCTATTTGTATGGCTACCATGTTTCTATGCAATTAATTGATTTGATATAAATATAGAGCGGTGTGCTATGAGCGCGCCATGGGAATTAAGGCTCCTATTGCCGCCAAAGCTCGAAAGCGGGGTGCAAATGAAACAGTATTTCGTTGGTATTTACTGATCAATAATTGGCCAAAAAATTGTCATAAGTCTTCTCCATATAAGACGTAATTTTTCTATAGTTATTTTAAGTTGAGAAATAAAAATTACCAAATCACCTCCAAATAATTGACATGAAACCATTTTACTGCTACAATTTTTATCAAAGCGGGATTCAAAAAATATCTATATCTTTGTAAAAATTAGATAAATCATTAGGTTTTATGGCTTTTTAAATACTACTTTATCTTATCTGTATATTAATACGTGAAGCGAAAACACTGTGTACCCCTTTTTACGAAAATTGCGCTGACGGAGGAGTATGAAATTTCGCACACTTATAGTTTATACAGAGAAGGAGTGGAGAATGCTAATATTTTTATAAAATTACGCATAAAAAATACATTAAATCAATAAAAAAAAAACATTGAACACACACTACCGTATATTTGACACACACACGCATATATACTCTTTTGTTTATTGTTAAAGTCAAATTAACATTATATATAGCCTTGGCGAAATCTGTGATTATAGAAGCATAGTCTTCGACATAATTTATTATGGTCAAATTTCGACCACGGGCGACCACTATAGAATAATAATTCATCTGAAAAACGGTCGTCTATGGAATCCCCACTATCGACGTTGAAGTTTTTACAAGCCTTAAGCAAACCTACGATTGAGACGATAGTAATAGCAGAATTGGGCCCCTGGAGTTGTAACTTAAACGTTGGTATTTTTTTCTCCTTAATATAAAATATTGAACTCAATATTATTAAGTAAGTAGCTAAAAGATAAATTATAAACCAATTAAAATTGTACTCAAGTATATCTTTGTGTAACCACTTACAAATGAAGTGGGCTTGTAATGTAATTACTTTTGACCTATATTTGCAAGATTGTTTAATCGAAAACAGAAAGATAAAATTGTTGCTACAATTGTTGAGTGGTGTTTATATTTAATTTTGAAATTGGGTCTTTAGTCTTGTTAGCGACTACTTTAGTTACTGTTACATATATTATAATAAATCTGTAAATGGTTCGAGTTTGTATAATGCGTTTAAAAATACAAAAAATATCAGAAGGGGCTAATTCTGACCCGGCGGACGGCTAAGGAAAGTTCTATACGGCGCAAATTTAATAGCTTTAAAAAAGAAAGATAGCGGTATCAGGCCGATCGCCGTAGGCAATTCGTTACGACGAATCGCCTCGAAGATCTGTTGCCGCCATATATCCACAAAATTGAAAAACAAATTCCAACCCTTAAAATTAGGATTCGGTTCTAAAGGAGGCTGTGAAGCAGCCGTACATTTATAAACAATAAATGCTGAGAAGTTATTTTAAAAGCAGATGTAAAGAATGCGTTTAACTCTGTCGACAGGTCCGTCATGTTAGACGAAATAATATCTAATATTCCAGAAATATCAAATTATCTTTGTGAAAGCTATTCAAAACCCAGAAATCTTATCTATAAAAACAACCTTATTCTATCATCTGTGGGCTGTGTACAGGGCGACGCGCTCGGACCCGCCATCTTCAGTTTGGCGATCCATCCGATCATCGAATCCCTCAAGTCGAAATGCAATATGTGGTATCTAGACGATGGGACTCTAGGCGGCGATGCAGAAACTGTACTCCAAGACCTACTTATTTTGATTTCAAAATTTAATTCAATTTACATATTTAATAATAATAATTTTGCGTAGACTCCTAAAGTTATGGACCTTACTCTTAAACGCCTTTTGTCGAGTCAATAAAATTTTAGATAGAAGTAAGAAAGAACAAACATATCTTTAAAACTACATTAATATAGTCTATATAAGACAAAAATAAATGGAAAATGTACTTAAATATTGTTAGGACCTACACAAGTAGCTAGCCGACAGAAGTAGATTCACACCTGCATACCATAAAAGCACACTTTATTACCTTTCCGTATTTAGAATTCTTTTGTTTACTTTGCTTTTAAAATGTGTAATTAGAAAACAGCCCATTGTGTATTGTATTTTTTGTGTGGCAGTCATTAGCCAGGTGTGTCGAACTGTTTCATAGAAATTCGATCTACGTGGTCAGGAAGCCATATTGTATCGGTGCAGTATAAAGCAATGGCCCAATGGAGAGATCGGAGTCTAGCGATAGCCGCAAGCGAAGCAAGATGTTGGTGACGGACTTTGCGCGTGTGATTGAATCGTGCATTACGTTTGGACTGGTTGTGTACAGTTATATTTGTACCTGTGTTATACGTGTTTGTATAGTTCTAATAAATTCTATAAATAATTCCAACGGCATTTTAATTCGAGTCCTGCAACTCGTAACAATATAATCAATCAACCAATAACTCTTTATTGTACACCAATATATAAAAAGAACTTACAGACTAAAACTATGTCTCATTATGCATAAAGGGCAGTCTTATCGCTAATAAGCGATCTCTTCCAGACAACCCCAGGAATGAATTGAGATTATAATGACGATGGTGGTATACATAATACATAGTAAAAAAAATTATATTCTAGTAATAAATATAAATGCAGTATATACGCATGTTCTATATATTAAATAGATATATACTGTTATAGTTATTGAGTAGCATAGTTGTTCTTGTCGTGTTTCTTTTTTAAAGTTAATAATTGATTTTTTTATGTACCCTCTTATTGCTGAACGATCTCTCGTATTTCTGAACGATACAATCGGCCATTTCCTTAATCGAATAATAATGTTATATTTTTATTTATTCGGTAATTAGCGCCTGTTTTGTATAGAGTAGTTGTCTATAATTTACAATAGTTTTGTTACAATATTTATCCTTTGTATAATGTGATAATTGTGTACAGATTATAATTCAAACCTCTCAATTGTATATAGACGGTATTCACTACATTTCATTTTCATGTTGGCAGACGCGATAGATTTATACTGTGTTCGGCTTATTTTATTGCATATAAAACTCTATGTATAATATTTTATACAATATCTCATACAAAATATTATCTGAAATATCCAAACAACAATAATGTATTAAATTCTTGTCATGCATAATCCTTTAATAAAAATAGTTTATGAGTGACTTAAATCCGCTATCGGTTGTGCCAATATGCTAAGTTTCATATACTGTAAAATTGGAGGGATGTCGAGGTGTTCTAAAAATGCTTGTCGAGTTTGAATAGTCTGGAAAGTGTTAAAACCGTAAGGTTCTCTAAATCTCTAATTATAAAATATTGTGACCAGTTGCTGTTCTTTTATTACCGTAAACCCTTCTGAGTTGTTGCAAGTATTACATAAATTTTTAGCTAGACTTGTTGCTGGGGAGTTTCTTGTCGCTTCTTCTCCTTAACAGCAATAACACGTTGCCAAGCGTTGTACGTAGACTAGGAAGTAAAATTAAATTTTAACTGATATGTATGACCTTCAAAAAGTTTTCTCCGGTGAAACTTATTTTGAATAAAACTTTTAAAATTGAATTTATTTTCAGTTTTATGACATTTGATATTATAATGCTTTATTGCTAGGACATTTGTGATCTTATATCTATGTTCCTGTCTATATTTTGGCTTCGTTTACAGTTCGCGAGAATGTTATGTTTGGTTACTTATGGCTATAAAACTCTCTTAGGCCCTAGTTTCAAAATTAGTAGACCATACAAAGCAAATCAAATCTTTCATCAATCTGACAATTCTTGAGGTCGCCGTGACCAAATGCCACGCATCAGTAGATTTATTTATTTATTTGGTTTACCAACAATTACTTGCCCTAATACAAAGGATGTACATAGCTTTATATAATCTATACATTTAAAATATAAACACGAAAAATTTCCAAATGTATAAACTTCAATATAATTTTCTTTTTATAATGTATAACAAATGAATTGTCTGGAAGTGGGCGCTAACAACTGCAACACAGTATTATACTACAGCAGTTGTTTG
Organism: Dendrolimus houi; assembly: GCA_039645545.1. Classification (NCBI taxonomy): domain Eukaryota; kingdom Metazoa; phylum Arthropoda; class Insecta; order Lepidoptera; family Lasiocampidae; genus Dendrolimus; species Dendrolimus houi. The sequence continues at coordinate 23,486,151 of CM077122.1, forward strand.
CGACACCAAATTGTTTCTGTATACTATGTTAATGGTTTCGAATTAATTCTTTAATTCTTTAATAATAAAAAACATGACAAATGCAGTAATACAATACATAATATATATAACATACAAATACTTATCTACAAAAATATAAATGTTTATAAATAAATATATATGTACATTGTACATGCATTTAAATATCATCACATCCCAAGTACTGGTAATATTTTCTGTTCATCGTTTTAAATATTGGTAGCGACTAAGAACGAGACTAACTGGCAGCGCGTTCCAAATCTTTATATAAATAAAAACCAAGCAAAAAAGTTCTAAGAAGTTTAAACCCTCTAGAAGTCGTCTGTAATAGTATAGATATAACAAAATATGTCATGGACAAATAAAGTAACCAGTTGATTAAATTTGATACAATTATTTAAAAGTTTTATTACACATTTGTTTATATAAAGGTGAATTATTAGAAGTGACCGCCACTCCGGAAGGTCGTAGAGAACTGGTTTGACCAAATCAGTTCAAACTCATTCATCTAGTTTGATGATTTAATTACAGGTCATTATTTGTAATCAAATTTTTGTTTATATTTACTGTTTCCGCATTGATTACAAGTATTTGAAAGTAGTGCTTTTTATTTTTTATACGCGACAATTATAATTATTATTAATATAAATTCTAAACTAAACTATCTTAAAATAAATTAATTTTATATATTTTCATCTGTGGAGCTTTTGAATTTATCAGGACCAGTTTTTATTTTTACAATTACGTCTCCGTCTGTGGTGCTTCTGCATTTTCCAGGAGCATTTCTTATTTTTATAATTATGTCTTCGTCTGTTCTGTTTTTGAATTTTCCAGGACCAGTTCTTATTTGTATAATTATGTCTTCTTCTTAGGTGGTGCTTTGGAGCTTTCCAGGAGCAGTTCTTATTTTTATAATTATATATTCGTCTGTCGTGTTTTCGAATTTTCCAGGACCATTTCTTATTTGTATAATTATGTCTTGTTGCTAGGTGGTATGTTACTGTCTGTGAACAAGCTTATGAATATGCGGTAGAGTGGTCTTTCAAAGACGCCTCACGCGGCATACATACGTCGTACGCCGCGTCAGACATATCGTATACAAACTACAAATAGAACAAATTATCTTACAAAACAATTTTATTGACATTAAAATTTTAATAGTAACAATTTGAGAATACATTATAAGTCAACAATCATCATCTGAATTTTAAATCCCAGTTGTTTTTGAAGTGTCCACTTCGAAGCCCAGGATCTGATATGTTATGTACGCTCGTAAGTAATTATTGTCATTGTTTGACAATGACTACATTCAAACTGTAACTAGCTACACATTTAAAAGTATTATTTTATTTTTTGTCATAGTTATCGTGATAACCGTTGATTGAGCAATTTGTTTGATCTGTTTAGGTACTTAGTTTCTGATTTCTAGTGGCGTAATTGTTGTTTCGTATATATGTATATGCATATTCATATACTATAAATGTGTCTGGATTTGTGTATATATTACATTTATAAATTAGTACAAGTATTTATGTTTAAATTTTACCTTCCTTTCTTCTGCTCCACGTACACATCGCCAGATTGGTTAAGAATTTCTCTGTAAGCTAGGTTGCCTGGAAGAGATCGCTTTTAGCGATAAGGCCGCCTGTTGTTTTGCCGAGAATTATTGTAACTATGCATTTTGTTCTTGTATATCTATCTATCTATAAGTATATTTGCCAATTTTCAGAAACTTGCCGATCTATACGAATGTTTGCCGGAATTGTGTATTCTATAGTCGCAGATTGCGATATAATTAATTCGAGTCCCGCACTTGATAGGTAATAAGGTAATATGAAGGTATTTAATAGATTGAAACTGTATTTGCCGTGCTAAGAAAATACTGTGACTTTAAATTGAGGGTACTTATGTTTTTCTTAAAATACTTGCACTTGATTTTATTAAGTAGTGTTTTAGTTTAATAAAAACTGGGTTGTATTTATATGGTGGGGTTTATATTGTTGAACACTGTATAAATGTTTTTTAGGATTTTTAATAACCTTTGTAATAAGTTTCAGTTTACAAGATGCCTAAAAGGTGAACACTGTTGTTGGTTCGACAATATAAAAGTAGGTGAAATCGCCTAATAGGGAACATTCTACGTTCGTCAATTGAACAGAGCGAAAGCTCTGTTGGACAAGGAGCTCATAATATGTTGTGGTCGATAATTACTGTCCGATAATCGCAGTATTCTTTAAGGGGAAATGCTGCTCGACACCTGACAAGCGTGGATGCAACTCTTGGAGTAGTGCTAATATTTCTGTGTATTATTTTGTTGTCTTTAATATTGTAATTGTAATAATTCTAGTGTAATAAACTTTGATTATAATATTTCATATTATGATTGTGTTCTTGTGGGTGGTGAGCCAACATAGATAGGGATGTATAGGCTGTCCGCCGTACATGTCTTAGTAAGTCTGGATGTAGGTATAATCTATATTAAGGATAAAATTTTGTTTTCCATATATTATATCATCTTTTATGTAGTTTTGTAAGTCAAGTCTTCCAAAATTCGTAACGTTTAAAAATTGTAATTTAATCAATCAGTTCGTAGATATAACATAATACACAAGGTCGTAATTCAATAAAACGTACACACGTCACGCCCGTATCGTAGTTTTAGCTCAGCTGAACTCCTCTCTCAATGAGGCCATCGTTTTATGCTGCACAAATTCAAATGTGCCGTATCGTATCGTCGACATAATTTCCTAGAATCAGCTTTTAATTAATCCGTAACATCTGGCTAATGATGCATGCAAGCGGCCGTAAACGAGTACAATAGAACAACAGGCTGTTTTCCAAAATACTAGAAATGTATGCCAATAAATAATTACACAAAAAGAAGACGATCATAAAACTATTACAATTAGTTCAAATGCTGACAGGTAATAAAATGTGCTTTTACAGATCTGTACGTGGAATTTGTTTTTGTCGCAGCCTAAGTTGTAACAATATTTAACTATAAAATGGAAACTTAGCTATAAGGCCGCCTGTTGTTTTGCTAAGAAATATTGAAATTATGCATTTTGTTTTTATAATTGCTTATTTTGGTGAGCAATGGTGTTATCTAATCCATATGTTAGGGATTACCGTAGTACAATATAGATTACACAAATATAATAGCGCATTCACACATTTTAAAATAAACAAACATTGTGGCATTCATTTGATAGCGTAGTTATTTTGTGAATGTGCTCGCGTACAAGGTCAATGCTCTATACAACAGGTAATTGACAATTTTAAATTAAGTAATTAGTATAATGTTTTCCGTATCACCTTTGTGTATAAGAGACAAAAGTTGGGAGTTAGGAAGTGCCATATCTGGTCGATTCATCACACTTTAAATGTGTTGGCATCCTAAAATATATGGTAGGTTATGTAGGTATTTATAGAGATGTTATGAAACTACAGTTGTAGTCATTACTCATATAATAATGTCATAATAGATTCGGGTTAAGGAACTTTATTTCTTACTAGCTTCTGCCCGCGACTTCGTTTACGTAGAAGGTGAAAATATTTTTAATGACTGCCCGCCGGCCTTGCACATCATAAATGCACGCGCAGGAATTGATCATTACTTTGCTGTGATGTTATTTTAAAACTGCGATATCTCCTAAGATATTCATTGAAATCGAATGATGTAAATGGCAATTTTGTTTCAAATTAAATGCTTATGATGAGTAACATATTTATTTGAATAAGGATTAATATCATGTTTATAAAAACACCTTCTCAAATAATGCATTATTTTAGAACAAATTTGGTTAGCATAAAAAAGGTTATGCAACCTTAAAAGATAGATATGCTGCCCCGGACTTTTTTTTAGAACTTTTAAAGGAGAACAATTCTGACATACATGATTTTTGCGAAACTTTAAGCGTTTACACAGCGCACGCAGCGGAAGCTCTCAAAAAGAAAAAAAACCTCGATTATGAAACATTCTTTATTTGTGCTCCGCTCATATTTGTTTTAGCGTGATGATATATAGCCTATAGCCTTCCTCGATAAATGGGCTATCTAATAATTAAATAATTTTTCAAATCAGACTAGTAGTTCCTGAGATTAGCGCATTCAAGCAAACATACAAAACTCTTCAGCTTTATATAATAATCGGCTGACAAACATACATATTGTATATCCTCAAATTAAGCAAATTACGCTTGTGTTATGGGTAATATACAACGTTCTACTTTGGGGCCGATCCCAGACACCCAGACCATAGTAAATAACGGAGATATTATTAGTATAGATAACAGAATTATTACAATTCACCTAAACTATTTTAACATTTATAAGTAATTGAAAATAAGTTGTAGTTTGTAACGAGATAGAAAGCACAAATACTAAAATTGCAGGTAGTTTAGATTTATTTTTTGTATATGCAAGTTAAAATTTCTTTAAACCAAAAGGAAAAACGGATTTAGATTTCGCTGAAGTGTCATCGTGTTAACTTGTTAGTTTTTATTGATTTATTTTTATATGAGTAATGTCTTATGTATTAATATATAGATTATGCAACGTATCACGAAATAATAACCATTTTAAGGCAAATTTAAATTCAAAAGTTTTTATTCAAAACAAGTTCTACTGGAGAACATTTTTTGAAGGTCATATATGTAAATAAAAATTTAAGTCTACTTCCTATTCTATGTACACCGCCTCGCAACGTATTATCGTTGTTTAAAGAAGAAGAAGCAAAACAAAACTCCCCAGCAACACACATCTAGCTAAAAAAAGATGTATTCATCATATTTTTTTATATGTTAACTCGGGCTTTTTTTTAAATAAATATAAAAGTTTTATTACAATTCAAAAAATGAATGGAGTTGTAACAAACAACAAATATTGTTACCGTCGCAATAATCATATACTAAGAATTCGTACTGCGACAAATCTCAATAGATTCCTTACATGTTATGCAAAGTATAAACGTTATACAGATGTTAGTATAAAAGGTAGACCGAGCAGCTATGTAGATACAGTTTTGTCATTTAAATATTCTTCAATAGTGTAGTATCCCTTTTTAAGCAAGTATTTTTTGATTTAGCTATAAAATTAGTGAAGGGCAGATCTAACACTTCATTCGGAATTTTATTGCAGAAGCGTATATCAATCTCCAAGAAAGAAGACAGTACCTTTTGTAATCTGAAAGATGGCAGTATCAATCTATTATTATGTCTAGTTTTGAAATTGTGAACATCCTTGTATTATCTGTGGGCACTCATATTATTACGAATGTAAATTATATTATAAAAAAATATATTAGCAGGCGACCACCATAATTCTGATTTCCTTAAAGCATTCTCAGAGAGACTCTAGGGCAGAGGTCGTAAAGGGAATTTATGGTTTTTTTTTTGTAAAACAAATATAGTTTCTAAGTCAACAGCGTTGCCCCAAAGTAAAATACCATAGGCAATGATACTATGAAAGTAACTAAAATAAACGAATCTAGCGGTCTCTTCATCGGTGAACTGCCGAACTCTTCCGACTGCCTACGGAGCAGAACTAAGCTTACCTGAGAGACTAAATATATGAGCGCCCCATCGAAGCTTCTGATCTAGGTTAATGTCTAAGAATACAGTTGAATCGACTAGGTTAAGTAGAGTGTAGTTAAGAGAGATATTAACATCGCATTCTTTTACTTTGGGCACAACAAACCTAACACATTTAGTTTTATTCGTATGGAGTTAGAAGTTGTTCACGGTAAAGCACTTAGATATTTGGGATAAGGCATAGTTTACGCCGTTAAAGTTATGTTTATTTCTGTCAACTTTAAGTAAAAGTAACGTGTCATCAGCAAACAACACTACCTCACACATATCATTAATAAAATATGGTAAATCATTAATACATATCAAAAACAAGAAGGGACCTAGAAAAGAGCCCTGGGGCACACCCATAGATATGCCAGTCTCGCGAGATTTGACATTCTTAATTTCAACGCTTTGTGATCTGTTATTTAAGTAATACGATAATAGGCTTAGAGAATCTATGAATACCGTAATAATTGAGCTTTTTTAGGAGGGTCATGTGTTCAACGCAATAGAATGCCTTAGATAGGTCACAGAACACACTAATGAAACTCTGTGACCTCTACCAAGTACCATAAATATGTTTTAGGAGAGCAACTCCTGCATCGGTAGTCGATTGACCTTTGGAAAACAGAACTGTTTACCATGAAATAATTTATTAATATTAAAATGTGAAAGCAATTGGCTCAAAATATTTTTTTTCAAAGACCTTACTACTTAAAGTTGGTAAAATAGAAATTGGCCTAAATTTAGAGGGATCGTTTTTGTGGCAGATATTTTTTGACCTGTTATCGCAGCAAATAACGGAGAAAATTTGTTTCCGAAATTTTCAAGAATCAAACCTGTACCCTATATGTTGAGGTAAGCCGGCAAAAGCTCAGCCCGCTCAACCACTGTTGTACAAGCAAAGCCACTAGAAAAGCTCTAGCTATAAATAAACATTCAATTATACAGGGATAACTGTTTCTTCCTTATTTTCCTCAACGGGAATGAATGAGATAAAAGAGGTACTGGATAATAAACCTCTTTCCGCGTCGCTTACTATTTTCTTTTCAAACCCTCCAACGGTTATTTTTATTACCCCGAAAATAATTGTATAATTAATAAAATTATTTTATTAATTTATCCCTCATTTATAGGTAAACTAGTGTTTGCCCGCGGCTTCACTCGCGTTGAAAGAAGATACGTACGCCATGAAGTGAGCATGTTATAATTCTTTGAACCATTGATTTTTTTCATTTAAAATACCTAATTATATATACCCGTAACGCCAGCTAGCGAAGGTGGAACTAATCATATTCAAATGCAAAAGTTTTGATTCAAAATAAGTTCCACTGGAGAACACTTTATGTAGGTCATACATGTAAGTCAAAATTTAAATATACTTCCTGTTCTATGTACACCGCTTCGCGATGCGTTATCGTTGTTCAAAGGAGAAGAAGCGGTAAGAAAGTCCCCAGCAACACGTCTAGCTAAAAAATATTTAATCATAATTATTTATCTCATGCTCTTTTTTTAATACATATTGTAAAATGCAAGGACAGATTTGGGTAAGAAAGTATCAAATATACCAAATATTAACTATTTGGGCAGGGTTTCCCCTTATTGTTCAGCCTTTGATGTGAATATTCACACATCACAGTAAGCAATGAACACGTTTACACGCCACTACGCCTTTTATACGAAAATGCTACCCTACAAAACAATAACATTGCATCATTGCTAAAAATAGCAATTGCATCATGGTGTTGCCAGGATCATAAAAACAATTATAATAATTAGTTACTGATGCACTAAATTATCTAGATGATAATTTAGTGGGCTTATAAAATTAACTAACCGGTAGAAAATAGTAATTTAATTATGAATCGAATCATCTGATAAATCGACTGAAAGTATTATCTATGACGATTGTCTATGTCATATTAATATACACTATGGTTCTCATGACTACTGTGATGGACATCTTGTAACAATATATAAGTTGTATTAGAATTACTTTTCAAAGAATGAATGGAGTTGTAACAAATTAAAATCAAAAAAATATTTTCACCGTCGCAATAATGATGAGAAAGAGTAAGAGATATACAAGAGTAACACATTAAAATTGCATTGTCACTGTCGTTGCCATGACGATGTATTTGTTGTTTGTCCAATCGACAGCGTCAATTAAAACTGACCGTGTGGGGGCGTGAATTAGCATGACAGTTATACTAGATAGAACAATCAAGATTCAATTATTTTGATTTTATTTACTTAATTTTTTGAATCGCGAAAAAATCGTCGTCCGTCACTGATGACGGCCTAGCCTCAACTTCCGATTAGACTGTTTAAATTGTTCGTGTGTGGGTGGATACATATATGAATCCGTGCAGGAACGGAGAAAGAATACAAATTTCTTTTCTTAGGATAAGTATTTTTTTATTATACTCATTATTTCATTTGTTATTATTACAACCTACATTGTACTGTTTCTTGTGGTTTATATTTTAATCTTTGATATTTATAAGTTTTTTATAATTGTTTGTTTTTAATGTATAGCATGGGTGCATACCATATGCAATTTAGGAGGTGGAAAATCAGCGCTGTGTCGGGCTACGTTTCAGCACAGCAACATGCTGTGCTGAAACGACAATGAAATGAGTGCCAACCTCATTTCCAAATTGCGGCATACAATTTCTGTGTAATATTATCTATACTTGTTATGTTAGTACTATTTTGTGTTGTGTGTCGTTATTAGAAATAAATATTTTTCTTTCTTTCTTTCTAACTGTATTTTTGTTTGGATTAAAAGTACTTTATGTCCATTTCTTTACCACTGACAACGCAAAATTTCATGACAATCAGAGGATCTAAAGCAGTCACCTTTGGAGAAACACTTCGTGTAATTGTGAAGTGTCTAGACTTACTGGTAGTTGGAAAATATAGCATAAAGTTCCACTTTATTTTGATACTGGGAAATGTCCGCGACTTCGTCCACACGACCTGAAATTCCTGCGGGATTCCCGGGACACAATTTAATGCAACATTTGAACAAGGATGTAAGCTATCGTTTTAATGGAAACTATGTCAGAATAAGCTAATTTTACGCACCCGAACAACTTCAACCCGCTCCCGGGAAAATTTCCGCCGGATCCCCGGGATAAAAAATATCAATTTATTCAATAAAATTCTATCGATCAGTGAAAAAATCGCATTGGAGTTCGTTTTCTTTCAAGCTGGCCATTTTAAATCATTCCCAAAAAAATTCGATATAGATAAAAAGTAGCGCAGATTTTAAGTCGAAGAATTAGCTATCGAACAGTGAAAACGACATCCAAATTGGCTCAATAGTTTTTACGTGAATTCCGAACAAACAGACAAACAAATAACGACCTCAGTTAATGCGTTAAAACGTCACAAACAAACACATATTCGCGTTTTTAACATTAGTTAGGATACGCTCACCCGCATTGGGGGCTAAACACCATGAGATAAAGGGTTCAAAAAGATATATTGTCAGTTATTCCTTAACCATGAAAGATATTCCGGTAAACCTGCTTTCTATTAGGACCTTCAAACGAAAGCTTAAATTTGCTTCCAAAGGGGTTTTTATCTTTTACAAAACAGTAGGACGTCTGTATATCTTTATGTTGTTATTGGGAAGCATACGTGTGTAGATCCTTTAAAATGTGGGTTTCTATATATCTTTGTACGATGTGTTAGCTATTTTAAGATTTAAAGCAATAAATATTAATCCTGTGGGGTCCATCGTCAAAGAGTTTCTTTAAAGACGTCTGCAAGAAACTTTTTGATACTACATGTGATCAGAAGGCTAGCTCATGTTTCGTCCAACAAATAACTATTGCCATATAGTGTGGCAATACAGCTAGTCGGCACGTTCCCCGCTGGCAGTGGTCGCTACATAATGTACATTCGCGGAATGAAAACATTCGTCACCTTAAAGTCCACTTTTGCTTGCACGGAAACAAGAAACACTGCGAACATTTTAATAAATGCTACGTTTATAAAAGATAGAAATGTGAAAAAGGAAAATTGCAATATTGACAATAATAGACGCTTGAGATTAACAATAAGAAACAAAGAGGATATAATCATTACACTTAAAATAAATATTAAAATCAATAAAACGGTTTTACAAGTCTAAACATTATTCTTAGACAAGCAACTTTGTTCTAAGTAAGTTTAAACTTTACTCTCAAAAATTTAATTATGATTTTCTATGGAACAGGGTGTCATGTGACTTACTTCAAAAAGATTGCACGTGCTCGTGGAGCGTTAAATGAGTCAATTTTAAAACTGGCGAACATTTTCATTCCACCACTGTATTTTAGCTTAAGTTTTAATGTTTAATATTCAAAGCAATGGACTTTCACATAAATTGTAACTATGTGTGTATTTAAATTGTAGCCCTGGTATTAACATTGCTAACTTCAGACTGCTTGGACCGGTTTAGCACTTCCGGCTTCTTGATTGCTGATTGCTAACCAGCTGGATACTTCATTAAACTCGGGCTTCCACCGTCCTCGAAACCGATCTTGGTGGAAGAGAACAGTTGTTCACTACCATCAAAGTCACGATCCTCAGCAGTAAGGGAGCAACTTAGAAGAAGAAGAAAGAAAAAGTCTCAGAAGACCACTGATGATGTCGTATACCAGATTTTAAATAATCACGACAAAACATATGTGGATCAATATAATAACCCAAATAATTATACTATAATGGTGTTTGTGCATCATTGTCATGAACGTATATCAAGCGTGAGAAAATGCTAGCGTGACAAATCCTGGACAAATGTACAAGCTGTATGAATCTAAACAATAATAGACAATGACATACAAGTGTATTCATGATATTTAAAACTAATCGTAGAACAAACAGATGTTAGACGGAATTAGTTGTTCTGTCTAATATCTGTTTGCTTTATGGTCAGTTTAAATGTCATGTAAATTAGGAGTAATAATAAATTAGATTAGGCTCCTATAGAGTAAATTAATAACCATAGATAAAAATTAAAACTAAATAATTAAAATGAACAAGTTGGCGGTAGGCTAAATAAAACTGCAATCACACTCATTGACACTTGACACCTTTGTCTTCCGTGATCACGGCTAATGAAAAGTGACCGAAACGTCGGAATAATAAAAATCAAATTAGTTTTATTATACAATAGAATAATTTCATATTTTCCATATTGGATAAAATTATATTATATGCAGTCAAATGACCGCCGCGAGTTAATGTTTAATCGATGTAACGAAACATTTTATTGAAAAATCATCTCTTTCTTTTAGTTATCCGTTTTAAATTCCTTCACAAAAATAGCTCCTTGTAAGCTACTGTATGTACTTATGTAATAATAGTATTACAAGTTGGGCCACCTGCATACCTATTGTCACATAACGACAAAGAAATGCTGCGCATCTTGTTTATTGCCCCTCCCGCATTCGGAGTTCTTTTTATTACTTCGTATTTGCAATTAGATAATAGCCTATTGTTATTGTTTTCGACTTTGTTGGCCGTTCGCAGGAATAGATAACCAGGTGTGCAAATTACTATTTCTCGGAAACTCAGTGCGCTCGGCCGATTTTTTTTATACTGTATAGTTAGTATAAAACAATGCTCGAATGGAGGGGTGGGGGAGTCAAGCGACGACTACGGTACGAGTAAGTCGTTTGTAGTACTCTCGATTAGCGATATAGACGACGGACTTTGCGCGTGTCGAATTGCATTAAATCGTGCAGTGTGAACTAGTTGCATCCAGTTTTATTTGTATTTGTTTTATACCTTTTTATACAGTTCTAATAAATTCTATAGTAGTTCCAACGGCATTTTAATTCGAGTCCTGTAGCTCGTAATAATAAGTACAAGTGTTTTTTTCTTTTTTTCAAAATCAGACGACTCGTTTTTTGACTAAGGTACTTGATTTTTCAAGTCTAATGATACCACTATACTTTGCATTAAGGTCAGCCTCGAGACTCCTTTGAGTATTATTTTGGCTATTTTGTATTTGGCCCTGAAGGCCCACTTGAAAAATTCACTATATATACGCTCTATTGTTAGCACGGAACAGACAGAAGTAGCTTACGACTACCAAGTCAATACCAAAAATATGTTGTCTTGCATTATTCTGTTTTTATATTTTAATATAATGATACCCCACACAAAAAATATATTCAAATAAAAACCAGTTAATTAATTTAGCATTTTCTTAAGTTTCCGCGACTAGTTCTATGTAACAATAATACGTTTTAACGGTTTTAAGCGGAGTATTTTATTAAGAAGTGTAATTGTTACTTATACTTATAAGGTTATTATTAAATAAAATATAATGTAAGTAAATGCATATTGTATAATATGTATGTATACCAGCATTGACAAATTGAATCTGTTTTATTCTTGCCACGCGTTGTCTGGAAGAGATCACTTCTTAGCGATAAGACCGCCCATTGTGCATATTTAGAATATTTTTAGGCTACACGTTTTTCTTGTTTTCTGTATTGGTATACAATAAAGTGTTATCTCTCTCTCTCCGACGTTTTGGCCACTTATCAGTGACCATGATCACGGAAACATATTCTGAACCTGCGGTTAATGAGGTTAGGGTCCCATAGAGTAAATGATAAACAAATAGAAAATGAGCAAGTTGACAGCAGGCCAAATAAAACTTTAACAGTACACATTGTCATTTTTGTGTTCGTTGTCACGACTACTGAACAGTGGCCGAAACATCTGAATCAAAATATAATAAAATACCGCCCTAGAAACCGTTAAAACGTAGTTCTAATAAAATGTAAATCAGACTGCAAGCACCTATAGATTAAAATTTCTTACGAGATATATCCACAGCAATAAAGGCCTCAATAGACGAGGAACCAATACATTAATAGGCGTTTTCAAAGGTAACCGCGTCAGATGTGGCGTTATTTGTCCAGACTCTGAATGGAATTAATCCATAAGCCTTAAAGTTACATTAAATCCATGTAGTTCCAATAGTCCGAACCACTGACTTCTTCCGATAAGGTGGGTAGCTGTGAGGGCTGCGACCAATGATTCCAGGGCCCCCGTGACCTTTACGCACTACTGATTTGTTATTTAGTTGACTGGGAACGTAGACTGGCCACTTTTTAAATGTCTGTTCTCTATTTTTATCCGCGTGGGAACGGAGAAAGAATAGGACTTCCTGCGGCCAGGAGGCTTGTCGTAAGAGACGACAAAATAACCCTCAGCGAAGTGGTAGGGTATTTGCTTGTCTGGATGGCTACCACCCATGGTCTAGAGTAACATAACACCCTGGAGTTATGTTTCGTCATTAGTGGCCAGGTCCCAGTCTCCCTTTAGAAAGCGGCAGCACGCTGGTAGCACCTTGGCTAATACACTAGATGAAAAACAACCAAACAATGACACTTTCACAAATAATATTAGTTACTCTACATTTTTTTTTATAATGAATAGGTTCGCGTTTGACTGACATTGCGCCTGGTGTCAGGTGGAAATGCAGTCTAAGGTGGAGCACGCTTACCTGGAAGATACCTGTTCACGTGAGACTTGAAGACACCTAGATTGTATTCTTCAGGAAAAACAGACGACGGTAAAGAGTTCCACTCTTCAGCGGTGCGTATGATCAAAGTGGAAGCATAGCGGTGGCGTCAGCGCGTATGTCTGCTTGTCCGGTGGTAAAATGGTGAGGGAGGAACCAATTCATGTAATGCCGTGGCACACTCCCGGAATTGTATCCTATAGAATACAGACAAACTAGCGACTTTAAGTCGATGATTTAGGCTCTGAAGCCTCTCGTCGAATAGTCGGTTATTGCGATATGCGACTAAAAGTCGCAAATCGTGTTCAATACAACGTAAATACTGTATTCAATACGTATTATGTGGAGTGTTCAATTTTGGTTAGGCGTGTAATAATAATTTAATTTATACAGAGTGCTGAGCGAGGGTTTTTTTTACTACTCGAACATGCTTAAAATAACGCAATAAAGTAGGGCATTATTTTGTATGTTTCCCCGTGGTCCCGGCATAAGGCGCAGACCGGAACACCCAGGAGTTTTACTGGGTATCCCTAACTGGGGAGTGGCAATGGCATCTTTAGTATTTGCCTTGAGATGCTAGAGCCACCCCCGACCTGGCGAACAGGCCGTAAACTATCCTCCCATGCACTTGTTGCAGTATATGGTCTAAGACTTGAAATACAGATAAAAAGGTGGTATCGTTATTTATGCTAATTTGAGATAACGGTAAAAATATAACGTCAATACTATGTTATCGGTAATTTTACCGTTATAACTATGTTTCGTTACCATCGTCGCTCTCTTTCACTCGCAAAGATTGTCAAACAGCAATGTGCTAGGAGTGCGCATAAAATTTAGAGTTGTGTTGTCGATTCTTTCGGTAACATGTACTCGTAATAAATCCAATTTTTTAAATGGCAAAGTCGCTTGAAACAACGTAAAATTTACCGATACGTATAATATTATACATACGATTTTTAACGTTAAAATCATAAAAGTTACCAAGTAACGGTAAAAAAACCGGTATGGCAGTAGTATCTTTTCCAAAAATACCGGTAATTATCTATATTTTTAAAGGTAATTGATAAGGTTTTCAAGCTCTGACCTGTTCATAATCGGATTTCTCGTGGCTAAAAAAAACCTAGCGCTGTGTCGTGTTTTTTACAATCTGTTTAGTAGTTTTTACGTGGTACTCTATTAGGCAGGCAAAATTGGTGAAAAAATATTATTAGAATTTACTAGTTCGTATTAGTTCCCTTGAGGTATTCTCATTTTCAAATTCATTGTACAAAATCGAACCCTATACAGAATTACATATATTAATAGATTAGATACGTTAAAATGAAATGGAGTGAAATAACAATATGGTAACGAACGTATTAGAGCAGATTTTAAGTCTAAGAAATTTGCTGCTGTTGAAGAAAAAAAATTTCATCGGTTCCACCATCGTTTATATATGAAGGGCGCAGGCAAAGAACAGGGAATGTCATAAAAAGACAATTCTATATTCTATTGAAAGCAAATCTTTGTCTATGGTAGTTTATTTCCCAATCACTAACTTTTATATAGTATTATTTGCCCATAAGTGAACTTAAATATAAAGACTTGATGTGTCTGATGCCATCTTGTACCAGAGAAGCACAGGTATTTTACGAATCATTAGAATATGATTCCAAAACTAAAGATGCTGATGACTGAATTGGACACTCCTTGTTTTCTGTTCTTCGAAGATAGCTTTATTTAATTTTTGTTAAATTTTAATAACCAAAAAGTCCATCATAACTACACAGTTATATTAATTAAATAAACATTTAATTAGTTTTAAGTAAAAGTTACTGCATACGCCGATCTCAATAAAAAATATATACTTCTAAACTTTTAATTGCGTATTTTCTCAAAATCTATTCATTGAGACATTCCCTGTTCATTGCCTGTGCCCTTCATATAGTCTATTCCAGTTGTTTTTAATAGCTACAATGTGCAGACACGGCATTTTTAGAATTTTATAATAGGATAGATAATGTGTTCATATTGATGGTAATAAATGATTGATTCTGGGAGTTAGTCTTTCCCATGATAAGTACAGACTCACGTGTCAACTATAAGGTAGAACAATGCATCAATTAGAAATTAATCAGTTTTTTTTCTAGTATATTTCCAAGCAATCTTGAATACTTTGTGATGACATAAAATTAGTACTAGTGTATTGTCACACATTTAATCGCTATTGTCAATTTTTGCATATTATAATTCTTAGAAATGTTGATCTTAATTTTTTCATCAAAGTATCTATCAACACAAGAACAACAAAATAAACCTGAGCGCCTTCAAAGTTTCTGTATAGCCACGTCTCCGAATTCCGTATTAAACTCATGTGGTAACCAGCAATCTTCGACGGAATACTCATATTCTCACTCTTCTTTATAGTATGTTGTTTCTACCCACTACTCCTCGTTGCCCCAAGGAACGCGTCAAATTTTTGTATGTAGACTAGTTCTCATAAGTTACGCCCCTACACTAAATATAGAATAAATATACCAACACACACATTCTGTTTTTATAATAACTCGTTCACCGTCCAAGCTGTGTGTCTCTGGAATAAGTTACCTATTGCTATAAGACAAGTGTAAAATCCAAGGCGAGATTTGGGTAAGAAAGTACCAAATATACCAAATATTAACTATTTGGGCAGGGCTTCCCCTTTATTGTTCAGCCTTTGATGTGAATATTCACACAGCACAGTAAGCGATGAACACCGTCTACACGCCACTACGCCTTTTATACGAAAATGCTACCCTACAAAACAATAATATTGCATCATTGCTAAAAATAGCAATTACATCATGGTGTTGCCAGGATCATAAAAACAATTATAATGCACTAAATTATCATCTAGATAATTTGGGCTTATAAAATTAACAAACCGGTAGAAAATGGTAATTTAGTTATAAATCCAATCATCTGATAAATAGAGTTAAAATATTATCTATGACGATTGTCTATGTCATATTAATATACACTATGGTTCTCATGACTACTGTGGTGGACATCTTGTAACACAAGCCAAATCCTTACCGTGGTTTAAAAGTCAGGTTCAGAAGCAATACTTTCCTATTATATATAATAATTCCTAATGGTATTATATAAGTATATGTATGTTTGTATTGTCATATGTATATAAACATATTTATATTATTTTTGTACTCATATGTACTATGTTTCTGTTTATTTATCATTCGCCACTATTTAACTGCAGCACCGTCTATATTAAAATTCTATCAATCCTTGCCAAGGGTTGCCTGGAAGTGATGGATTCCTAGCGATAAATAAATAAATAATTTGGCAGACAAACACACACACTATATATCCCCAAATTAAGCAAGTTACGCTTGTGTTATGGGTAATATACAACGGACCATTCTGGGGCCGATCCCAGACACCAGACCATAGTAAATAACGGAGAAAATACGTTCCCGAAATTTACTATACCAGGAACGAACCCGGAGCCTCTGCGTTGCAGTGAGGTAAGCCGGAAAAGGCTTAGCCCGCTCAACCACAGAGGCCGTCTAAGGCCACCCGTTGTATGTTTCATCTTTTTCTACTTCTGTTTGTTTATGCTTTGGTGTACAATAAAGAATTATCTATATATCTATCTGTTAACGCTATAACTTTGATCACTATTTCTATTATTCCCTATTCTTTTCACCGCATCTGTTATTACGTTAAGGCTCGTAGCAACGTCAACGTTCTTGAGGATTTTTCGGACGATAAAGATTCGTTTACATTTCATTGTGAATAATGAAATCAAATTATTATCTCTTTTTTATAATGGTGTAGATATTTTTATCCTGTTTGGATAAAAACTGAAAGTGATAATAACTGACAGTAAATATCAATGAAAAGGTATTTGTTTGCGACCCATATTCGATCTTTAGCGATAGTAGCCTTAATGCAGCAGCCGGGCGGCCTAAGAGGCAACAAAACAACCAACAGCCAAGTGGTTTAAAATTGGTGCATAAACAAAAGAAATATAGCTAAACATATTGTTACAATTGGGCCACCTGCATAATTGAAAACAAAGCATATTTATTATCCGCTCGGTGTTTGAGATAATTACATTAAACGCTTTTATGATCGTCCTCTTTTTGTTTAAATATTTATTGGTTGTGGTGACGAGCAGCCTATTGTACTCATTTATGGCCGTTCGCAGGCATAATTAGGCAGGTGTTTCGAACTAATTCTAAGAAGTTATTGTTTTGCGTCGAGGCATATTGTATTTGTATAGAATAAAAGGAATGCCTGAACGGAGGGAGAGACAGTCAAGCGAGGATTACGATACGAGCAAGACGTTTGATACGCGATATAGTGACGGACTTTGCGCGTGTTATTTAATCGTGCAGTTTGTACCGGTTGTATCTAGTTATATTTGTACCTGTTTTATACGTGCTTGTACAGTTCTAATAAATTCTATAGTAATTCCAACGGCATTTTAATTCGAGTCCTGTAGCTGAGAACCTCCTCGTTTTCTTGAAATCGGTTGTAAGTGGTTACAAAACTGTAAAAAAACTTAGGTCAATATTTCTTTAAGCAGTTGTAAAGTTGCACATGCACCATTTAAAAAAAACATATAGACACAGCCAATGACAGTACTGTCAAGGTTTTAAAAAAGTGACGGGAGTTAAGTTTGCTCTCGCACGAAATTCAAATATCAGCTGTTCATAATTTCTTTTATAAATGTTATTTATATATATTTTAAAACTTCCTCTAACTCTATTGAAATTAACTATGTGTTCCCGCTGAGGACCAAGGCTATCCTTACTTTGCTTAAGAAAACCTGCCAACATATCCCAGATGCGGACAACTACCGATCTAGCTAGTACTAGGACTATTCCTTGTGAACCCGGAATTCCAGAAACCCCCAACATGCCCCCTTTACACGAGAGCGCTACAACCTGGCCAGCACCCTGGACGTGGACGTCACGCGAGACAATATTGCGGAATTAAGGGGAAAAGGAAAAATCAAAGACTTTATATGGTATGCGACCAAAATTGTAGAAAGAGTATTAAAACGAAACAAAGGCTAGTAAAATGTTGCCAATATATAATAAGTATATATTAGTTAACATAGTATAGGTACAAAAAACTATAATTAATAATACAAAAGATAAAAAACGGTCCCTGTCCTGAACCAAGGCGGAAGAAGGCGAATAAAAAAAAATATACTAGAACTATTTTAAAGAGCTTCCAAGGCTTCGGCTGGCCAGTGTACCCTTTTGTGCATAGAAGTCCACCTGTGGTCACAGAACAGATTTAATACACGATTATCTTCTATAATTCATTGACCCACCTAAACCTGTTCTGTGGCCAAGGAGAAGGAGCTCCCAATGTCACAAGTATATGAGACACAAAACTATCTCCAATTTATTCTATCTGTACCTACCAAAGTAGGCCAAGCTCTCGCCGAACATTTTTCGTGTTGTTGATCCAAATTTTACCTTTTTATCCCTTACCTAGGGGTAAAATGAGCTTCGCAGAGTTATTGGAACGTATAGCGAATAAGGTCAACTTTGTAAACAACACTTTGCAGCGATTGTCCATTTCACTAGGGTTCGAAGAATGGGTTTGTTTCAGATAGCTTTCATTCAAGTATACGATTTCCTGCATTGGGGCGGCCTGTCGTAAAAGGCGACAAAACAACCCACAGCCAGGCGGTGCCTTTGCCCGTCTGGATGGTTAGAGTATGCCGCCATACAACCTTGTGTTCCAGCATTAGTGGCCAGGTTCCAGTCTCCCTTTAGAGAGCGGTAGCACATTGGTAGTACCGTTGGTGTTACAAATGTCAAATATTTTTTTGTAACATTTATTCGCTCCCCTATTGCATAAGCATAGTATATTTTACCATGTAGTTGTGGTATGAAAAAATAATGAACACTAAAGAATGATAATCGGTTAGTAAGATAGTTAACTCGTAACACACACTTGCGAAACATATAGTTGTTTTTACAGAAAAACTCAATTAAATATTACAATAATATTGTTACGAGCTACAGTACTCGAATTAAAAATGCCGTTGGAACTACTATAGAATTTATTAGAACTGTACAGACACGTATAAAACAAATACAAATAAAATTGGATGCAATCAATTCATACTACACGATTCAATGCAATTCGACAAGCGCAAAGTCCGTCGTCTATATCGCTAATCGAGAGTACTACAAACGTCTTACTCGTCTATTAGTCGTCGCTTGACTGCCCCACCCCTCCATTCGGGCATTGTCTTATACTAACTACACAGTACAAAAAAAAAATCGGCAGCGCGCACTGAGTTTTCGAGAAATAGTAATTTGCACACCTGCGAACGGCCAACAAAGTCGAAAACAATGACAATAATGATTGGTTCGACGCTAATGGTGGTCATAAAACAAGTAGAAAAACAGCAGCATGTTTTTCTTAATTACAATTCAAAACACAAAAGAATTCCTAAATCCGGGAAGACAATAAACTGCGCTTACGACAGGCAGCTGTGTGTTTATCGTTGACGGCATATAACAATATAAATAACAACATTCTTGGAATATGACCAGATCTTCTTGTAACACTGTCAACAGTGACAATAATAATATTTAATTCATACCATCAATATTTATTTATATTCTATTGTATTTTGTTGAAGATGGCTCCAACGCCTTTGGCATTGATTTTGCCACTGCCACAGTGAAAAACTGTATATATTGTTGTGTATGGATGTAAATTCGAAAATGTCGTTGAAATTAGCACAAAGTAAGTAATACACACATGTAATTCACAGTTCTTACAAGTATAGCCGAATATAATATAACCAAATCGCGCAAAGTTCGTAGTTATAAGATACTCGCTCCGAAAGTGCACTAGGTAACGCCTTATCGCAGTCAGAACACGACTGGCGCATTTTCCTACTGACTGACCGTCATCCATTTGTAAATTAGACATGGCCTCCTAGCAACATGCTCTCAAAATCGTTAAATAATCAGATTAATGGCTTCCAAGAATTCGCATAAAATACTAACAGAGGAAAGAAGGTTTTATGACGTGTTACGGCGACGTGAACAAGGAGATTAGCGCGTTTCCACCCCTGGAGATTGAGTCTTAGCTCTAGCCATCTCCACTCCGTGCCGTTTGGCTAAGGTAAGCACAGAGGTGTGGGGGGGGGGGGGTCGCTACTCGCCCAAGGCTTCACGATCATTATTATTATGTTTACTTTGTAGCAATTTATGATCAATATAATAGAAGTAAATAATAATTATCTTAACCAACATATTATTAATGAAATAGGTATCTTATTTAAGGATAATGGCTTCTCGATAAGGCTATCAGGTTAGAGCTTCCTAAATAATCATCTGAATTTATTACTTAGATTATCCGATAGTGAAATAATTTATTTATAGGCAATGAAATAAGAAATTCATGGCGTTTTCCGATAAAATATATAATAATTGTTAATAAAGTTAATACATATAAGCCGTGATAGCTTAGTGGGTAACACACTCGCTGCTCAAATTACAAGGATTTGAATCCTGGCCGGAATGCATGCACCTTAGGCGGTGGATTGTTACAAACGCTGTAGGCTGCGTGCATGACTCTGTACGCGACCAACGAGGGGTTATATAAAAATGCACTAGATCAGACTTGGCGGCGTCTATACGTTCGTACGCTTGGTCCTTTGCCCTCCTCCATTCTTGTTTTTTGACCTAAGTCAAATCAAATCAAATAATTTATTGCATAAAAATATGGTAGTTATACAAATGGGTGTTATTATGTGTGTTACAATTGCCACTGGCTTACAGTGAATGAAATCATCGTGATGATACCGGCAAACCGAGCTAACTTTTTTTTTTGTTAACGCAGAGGAATGTCTTTTCATGTGACACACACACGGGTCATTGATACGGGGGGAGATCAAATGCAGCGCCTAGTGCCGCCTGCACGTGTGCGTGTGGGCTCCTTATGCCTAACGTGGCAACCGGTTGCTCTTCCATTAAAGGCCGACAAACTACTCACTAAACCTACCTGGGTCCCGATGAGAGAATGCACTTACAACGCGTTTCGTTGGTAGCTCACAACGCCCAAAATGCTTCGTCAGCCGTTCCACATGGCGCCCACGGTCGTCACTAATAACGTCATCATTTTCGAGCACACAGCGCTCACAACGATCCATGCCAAGAGTTGTGTTGCGACGGCGCTGGATTCATGATAAGCGAACTGTGTCAATTTTACAGGAAAAGAAGTGTGCGACAATTTGAACGGGAATTTGAGAACGGGCACGCACTTACCCGATTAATGGGAATGAAGTGTAGAAATGCATGCAATTTATTTGTTAATTACGTTATAGTTTATTTAATGTAGTATGTTTTAATATATTTCATAATAGCGGTGCGGAGCGAGTTATTTATAAGTTATGTATTTGTAGTGTTGCGGGCGCGGTATATTTTAAGTTATATTATGTTGAATTACATATATATTTGCGGAGCGATTTTAATTTAGTTTATTGATATGACAATGAATGAATCAACGTGACGTGCGAAAGCCGAACGCGCCGTCAAATTTAAAGGAAGAATTTAGATTAATAAAGAAAAAGTCTGTATATGCCGAAAGAAGGTTACTTGGCGATACCAAGTTGGGTCGCAGTGGACGCTGATCACAGAGTATTAATTCTCTCTATCGATTGACATCGGAAAAGGCGCGATTTTCAAATCAAGTAATGACATTTGTGTATTTCGTCGGTTATAAAATCAACGCCCCATAATCCGTTCCACTAGAATGCATGATTGTAACGTCCGCAAGCAAGTGGAACGGGAGAAATCACGGCACAGGGTATACGACATTGTCAGTTCACTGTGACATTCTGGTGTACCGATTTGGTATTAAGCCCAGGGTAACAGATCCTTACTACTACGTGTATTAGAGGTGATTCCATTCATAATAGTGGCCCTCAATACCGAGATAATTTTGTGTCAAGCTCATCAAACTGCCTTCGAAAAGTCTGGAAGAAATATGGATAATATATATTCTCCTAAAAATAAGAAGATAGTAGCCTTCGTAGTTTTTATTTCTAAGTTTTAATACCCAAATAAAAGGGAAGCTAATAGCTATATAATCATAAACAAGGCACAAAGATAGGTAAAAATAATCTATTGATAAGACTCCACAGATGAAAACAGACGAAAGTTTTCGCGAATAATACACATAATTAAAACTACCTTGTAACGGTTTTGATCACGGAAGACAGAAGTGTCAATGAGTAGTGTTAAAGTTATTATCTACTCTATGGAAATATGTTGTGGCTTGAAGAGAAGAAGCGACGCAAAAACTCTTCCTTCATAGATTTGATCATCGATGAAAAATGCTACGAATTAAAATAGCCTAAAAAACTTAGCTCTGAAGACTCTAACACTCTAATACTGGTATAAATTAACATCTAAATCATAGGTCCCCAAAGCGGTCTATATGGACCCCCGGGAATTCATTTCGAACCCAAAGGGTCCACGTCAGTGAAAACAAAACCCGAGGGTCCATTAGCTGCAAATAGGGGTCGATAATTGTAAATTATATTTAATCATGTCGAAAATTTTCACTTGCTATGAAGATTCATTATTATATATAGATATATATATAATAATGTTATAAAATTTTAAACGTGCCGTGTATTTAAAAATTATTAAAAAAAAACAACTAGAATAGACTATATTACTATAAACGATGGAGATACATGTAAAATATGCATATTTTTTAATTCTTGTCTGTTTGTTCGGGATTCACATAAAAGCTACTGAGTCGACTTCGACGCGTTTTTCTTTGGTGGACAGCTAATTTTTAGAACTAAACTCTGCGCTACTTCTTATCCTATCCTTTTTTCTGGGAACGACTTAAAAGAGCCAGATAAAAAAAATCGAACTCCAATCTCATTTTTTTACTGAGCGATAGCAAATTTAATTTAATAAAATTTGTGATCTTTTTTATTCCAGGAATTCCGCAGGAATATAGCCGGGAGAGGCTTAAAGTTGTTCGGATGCAAAAAATTGGCTCAATAAGACACAGTTTCCACTGAATACTTTATGTCCCGGGAACCCCGCGGGAATTTCTAGATAAGCGTGGGCGAAGTCGTGGGCAAATCCTAGTAGAACAATAAAACATAATGATAATGCGTTTGTACTTACACATTATTAGACATCGGATTATATGCATTTGCATGTTTGCATATGCCAATGCATATAAATCTATTTTTATAGAGTTATTGCATATTTTGGTACTTTTTCATTGACAGTGCTTATTTCGGTAGTTATACGTGTTAGGCGTCTTGTATTATGCCGGCGACACATCCGCCTCGCATACACTCAGCAGTAATCGGATCGGCGCTCGCTACGCGTTAGCGGGGTGCGGCGTGCGTGTGAGGAAGGGACATATGGCACTCGCTGCTTCACTCACGCGCCTAACGCAATTTAATTGTTTTTGTCTCGCTGTATTTGTTTAACTATCCACGAAAATATTATTTTGTTGATATAATGCCGCCAGTGAAAAAAAATTAAAAAAAGTTAATAATAATGTGGTATTATTATTAACTTTTCTAGAATGAACATTTAACGAGGAGTTATATGGAGTTAGCTTTAGAGATTCTTTGAAATCAATTAAAACACATTTGAGTTTGACGAATCTAAAAAAAATAATATTCAAAAGATAGGTGGTCTACTTAGTACATTAAAGATTGGTAAGGGGTCAACGAGATAAAAAATTTGGGGACCATTGGTCTGAATGAAGCCATTTCTACTTTTTTCATAACTTTAATACAATAATAGGCGCCATGAACCAGATTGTACAATCGCCTAAACAATGGCCTACCAGGTGTTGGCTGCTCTATTGTTTTAACCTGAAAAGGACAGAATTTTGTTGACCTTTTTTCAGTAACTTGGTCTTGTTTGTACAAGAACACTTGAAACGCTGAACAATAAAATGAAAACAGATTAAAACATGAATAGATATGAGAATACATTATAAGATTATATAAGTTTAAATGAAATTATTGGATTATGCTATTTATTTATTTATTGCTATTAATTATGCTATTATTATTATAATTATTATTATTATATGAAGGATAAAATACTACGATCTTGTTGTTATGAGCGGTAGTTAAGCGCGATGCGACAAACGACTAAATCTCACTCATCGCGTCACCTGTCGCCTTACCAAAAGTCGTGACCCGATCTTTATGTACTAGCCCAGTAGATGAAATTAAAAATTAGTATACTATAGTATACGAGAGCATATGGAAAGCTCGTATGTAAATAAAAGTATGACGAAAATATTAATGGGCCTGGCAGACGTTATCTTGCCCTAAAAAAATAAAATTTAGAACCCCATTGCAGCGCCACCTGCTGGCTTCTGAGTCCAAATCATCCCGGGCCCCACTTGAGCACACACAAAGAGTCATCAAAATCGGTGCAAGCAAGGAGGAGTTTATAAATGGCACTAGTTAAGATATATAAATATAGGTATAGACATAAGGCACACACTGCATATGCACTTCCTCACAACACCAGCATGTAACAGATACACTCTAGATTAGTATAAGTTCAGTATTAAAAATAGAAAAAATAATATTATAAGTTATTCTTAAGGTACACTACAACATAAAAAATACTAAATTAATGTCACACACAATAATAAAATAAACAATAAGCGTGTATGAACCTAAAAACTTTCATAGAAATTAAGTTGTAAAAAAGGGTACGGAACTCGAGTCCGTAGAGAGTAGTCAATAAAAAAAGGGAGGAGTTTCGTGGCACACACTCGAGCAGAAGGATATTACATATAAAGATATATAACTATAACCATCAGCAAAAAATAAAAAATTAAATAAGTGATAACAATTTATTGCTCACCAAAACAAACAATTACAAAAACAAAATTTGGCAAAATAACAGGCGGCCTTATCGCTAAAAACAATCTCTTACAGGCAACCTAGCTTAAAATTCTTACCTAATCTGGCGATGTGAGTGGAACGGAAAAATGGAATGTACAATTTGAAATATGCATACTTGCACTAATTTATAAATTTAATCTTATACTGATATATAAAGCTGAAGAGTTTGTTTGTTTGATTGAACGCGCTAATCTCAGGAACTACTGGTCCGATTTGAAAAATTCTTTCAGTGTTAGATAGTCCATTTATCGAGGAAGGCTATAGGCTATATATCATCACGCTAAGATCAATAGGAGTGGAGCACCAATGAAGAATGTTTCAAAATCGGGGGGTTTTGAAAACAAATTCCACACGGACGTAAAGTATATCAATAAATATGTATATACGAAGAAATACATTTATTGACATTATATATGACAAGTAGTTTATATTAACACTAGTTTCTGCGACTGTTCGTCCGCGTTGGAATAGTTACTTTGGGCTAATGCTAACTTTGGCAGTGGGCCGGTCACGTCTGCCGCAGGACCGATGGCCGATGGAGCAGCCGAGTCCTGGAGTGGAGACCGCGTCTCGGTAAACGTAGTGTCGGACGCCCTCCAGCCCGATGGACCGACGACCTCTGCAAAGTCGCCGGTAGGCGCTGGATGAGGAAGCCGGAGGACAGGGATGAGTGGCGCCGTCTTGGGGAGGCCTATGTCCAGCAGTGGACTGCCAATGGCTGACGATGATGATGATGATGATGATGATGAATGCTAACTTTAACCCACGACTTTGTTTACGTAGAAGGTGCCCCACCCCTTCCTCTCGTGATTGCCCGCCGGCCTTGCACATCATAAATGCGCGCGCAGTACTTGATCATATATTTTGCTGCGATGTTATTTTAAAACTGCGATATTGATTGAAATCGAATGATGTAAATGGCAATTTTTTTTAAATTAAATATTTGTGATGAATAACGTATTTATTTGGATAAGGATTAATATCATGTTTATAAAAACACTTTCGCAAATAATGCATTATTTTAGAACAAATTTGGTTAGCATAAAAAAGGTTATAGTGAGCCAACCATAAAAGATAGACATATGCTGTCGCGGACTTGTTTTTTAACTTTTAAAAGGGAACAATTCTGTCACACGTGATTTTTCCGAAACTAACCATTTACGCAGCGGAAGCTCTCAAATGGAAAAAACCCCCCGATTTTTAACGTAATGATACATAACCTATAGCCTTCCTCGATAGCTGGGCTATCTAACACTTAAAGAATTTTTCAAATCAGACCAGTAGTAGTTCCTGAGATTAGCGCGTTCAAGCAAAAACAAACTCTTCAGCTTTATTAGTATATATATGTGTTAGTTGAAGAGGCGAAGGAATTCAAATCGTTCCTTAAGGTAACGAGGACTATTAGGATTAAATAGTACGTTAGAAAGAAAAGTTAGAATCTGAGTAGTCCGGTGAAAACGAATATGAAGCCACTTGAGATACATACGAAATTCAGAAACGTGATCATATTTTCACAAACCAAATATGAACCTAATACAAATGAAGTCGCTCAAGCTTATGTAGCTGCTCTGAGGTTTTTTCTTTCTTTAATTTTCCTTTTCATGGGATAAATAAAGAGGGAGACTATATTTCTTTCCTTCTTTTCAACAAATTTGAAACTATTACATTTTCCTTGCTTCTATTACAGTCTTTATATCTATTTATTACTTATAATCTATTTTTCTGTTTTATACTTTTATGTCTTGTTTCTTATTTCTATTACTTTAAATCTATTTTACCTAAACTACACATTTCCTCTTAATATTATTTATTTACACATTTTCTTTTTGTTACTCGTCTAAGGATACCTATATTTTATTTACTATATGTTACTAACGTTTCTTGTTGACCCGTTTTTATTGTTTAGCGTTTTTGCTGTTCTAAGGTTATATCTAAATAGCAGGCATCAGCATAATCAAATATGGGAATCAGGAGGGACTCTGGAAGCATAATTTTGGTGACATAAGGCAAAAAGTTTCTCCGCCTTCTAAGAGATCTAGAAGACAGAAAAACGTTACATCTATCTACAGAAATTAAACGTATGTAATGTAGTTAACATTATTTATTCACAATATCGACATTACATAATACATAAACTATGAGAATAACAAAAACATAGATAAGTAGTGAACGTATTCGCGCGGGCGCCGGAGCAGGGACGCGCGTGCATCTTACACTGCATCGTAAGCACGACTGACTGTCCTGTGACTTGCGAAAATACTTTTGGGGAGCGCGAGGGCCTGCGCCCAGGTGGGAGCGGCAAGAGACGCGGCGGGGACGAGGCAAGCGACGACTCCCGCCCATGGCGGAGCCCGTCTTTATGTTGTCACGTTACACGTAATACATATGAATTATTATATACATGAATTAAATGATAAAAATCTAAGTTGATAATTCTATCAGTTTGATGTTATCAAAGTTAGCACTGACAATATTGATTAGAGTGTATATAACAAGTTTAGTCACTTTGCCAATTTTTTTTGCAATACCAATTTATTGCTTAGATAGTTTATCTGTCTACCTCATATTATGATCTAAAATTTCTTGCAAAAAAAATAATTTAGACTAGAAGGCTACTACAAGGGCCCGAAGGGTTAAAATAGTCACTTCGTAAAATCGTTTTTGACAAGTCTGAAAATAACAATTAGACAAGTCTCAAAATAACAATTTGACAAGTCTCAAAATAACAATTTGACAAGTCTCAAAAATAACAATTTGACAATTCTCAAAATAACAATTTGACAAGTATGAAAATAACGTCGTGGACTATTCCACGTCTTGCTTCTATCAGTATATCTAGATAGTAAAGAGAAAGTTATGAAAATTTTACAAATACTTTACCGCTGTGTGGAAATTGTCAATACGCCTTTTCAACTGTAGTTAAGGAGACTGGGACTTTTGAGCCAAAGAAATGTAATGAGTTGAAATAGGGCTTAAAAAAGTGTTACGCTTTTCTATTATAAAATAGACAAACATCGGCCAAAAATTCAATCTGGAAGACAATAAACAAACAGAGACAGAGACAGAAAATAAGATTTTCGTTATCATAATCGATTTATGGGAATGAATTTCAACAATCACTAATATGAAAGCACTTACGCGACACGATTAGTTCATTCAAAATAACTAAAACCACTTTAATTATAAAAAAAAATCAACATAATAAAAAGAAATATTAAAATCACTCGTTTTTTTTCAATCTGGGCCCAAGAATGCATGAAAGCGTATCCGTCTCCTTTATAGACTAATATGCCAAATACATTCTGAATAATAAGACGTAGGTTACACTGAATAGAATGGATATTGTTCTCAGAAATCAACAAAAGGTTTCAATAACTACCAAAGTCAACGACATGCAATCTATTTATTGCTCTTTGTCAATTAGTTAAGCAAGAAATATAGGGGATTTTATCTCATTAAGATTATTACAATAGGTTTTTTGTTGTATTTATTTGCTGCGAGCGTAAGGATGTGTACACAACACCTCCACCGCGCTGCTGCCACGCCGTCACCGCACTTTGGCTGTCGAGCGGGCGCATATACATAGAAATTGATAAAATAGCAGTGCGGCGGCGGCGTTTCGGTGTTACCATCTAAGCACCGATTTACACACGCATAAGTTAAGTAGGCAGATAACTTGAGAAACTGGCAAGTTAAGCTTTTATCATCACTAGAACAGACATCCACTTAACTGCCAAGATAAACCAGTGTCGTAAGTTAATTTAGTACTTAACTAATTTAGATGTAAATCAGGCTTAAACGACATCTTTGTCAGAGTTGTCACACGTCCAGAATTTTCTATTTATATACCGGTTGTGAAGTTCATTCATAATGTAGGGGTAATTATAAGTTACCTGAAGATTTCAAACACTGGGTGAAAGGAAAAATGAACAATGAAGGATATCTACTATATCTCAAAAAGTGCTCAACGGATTAGACTCAAACTAAATTGCTTAAGGTGGTTTGGACATGTTGAGAGAATGGATAAAAGTAGAATCACAAAACAGGTGTATGATAGTATTTTGAATGGTAGAGTTGCTGCCAGTAGACAGAGACGAAACACCATGCTCAAATATCAGAAGTGTTGAAGAGAGGTCAGGTATAAAGCATCTCAAATAAACGTGCATGCATGAAGAGGTTAATGAAAGTAGATGAAGCGAAAGTTATTTGTCAGGATGTTCACAAGTGGAGATACATAGTCTCTGCCTACCCCCATGAGAAACAGGCGTGATGTTATGTTATGTATGTATGTAACTTGCTTTAAAAAATTAAGCTCCTGTATTTGTTTTAAAACTTTCCGGTGTAATTCGAAAAATTTACGAGGGTAACACAATTTTAATACCTAATATCTTCTGACATATTTAAATAAAAAGTTATTTCAGAATATTTTTATCATTTTTCGAGATCTAACTAAAGCTTCTTCATAAGGCTTCTTCTTCGTGTATTTCATTCATATCGGCTTATAGATTATATAATTTTCAACTTTTCTATATAAACCCGGCAGTTCCCGAGCAAAATTACCATGACATGCAAGAAACGTACAGACATACAGACGACGTAAATATAATAGTTTGTGTACTTCATTCATGGCGGCTTATAGGTTGTATACTTCTCAACTTGTCTATATAAACCCGGTAGTTCCCGAGCAAAGTCACTGTGACATGCAAAAGACGTACAAACATACAGACGACGTAAATATAATAGTTTGTGTACTTCATTCATGGCGGCTTATAGGTTGTATACTTTTGAACTTGTCTATATAAACCCGGTAGTTCCCGAGCAAAGTCACTGTGACATGCAAGAGACGTACAAACATACAGACGACGTAAATATAATACTTTATGTACTTCATTCATGGCGGCTTATAGGTTGTATACTTTTGAACTTGTCTATATAAACCCGGTAGTTCCCGAGCAAAGTCACTGTGACATGCAAAAGACGTACAAACATACAGACGACGTAAATATAATAGTTTGTGTACTTCATTCATGGCGGCTTATAGGTTGTATACTTTTGAACTTGTCTATATAAACCCGGTAGTTCCCGAGCAAAGTCACTGTGACATGCAAGAGACGTACAAACATACAGACGACGTAAATATAATACTTTATGTACTTCATTCATGGCGGCTTATAGGTTGTATACTTTTGAACTTGTCTATATAAACCCGGTAGTTCCCGAGCAAAGTCACTGTGACATGCAAAAGACGTACAAACATACAGACGACGTAAATATAATAGTTTATGTACTTCATTCATGGCGGCTTATAGATTGTATACTTTTCAACTTGTCTATATAAACCCGGTAGTTTCCGAGCAAAATCACTGTGACATGCAAGAAATATACAAGACGAACAACGTACAGACTACGTAAATATTAGTTAAGTTCTTATCAAAACAGCTACTTAAACTTAAAAATAACTAACATTAAAAAAATAGCTTACCCGACTTCGTAGCAGTCGGCTCCTCTATAGTTAACTCTGTCATTTTCCAAAGAGTATAATCACTACACTTCCACTTCACTTAGAAATTGGTTTCAAAAGTTACCTAAATTGATATTAGGTTTGAAACAAGCACTAAGAGGGGTTCAATAATGCAATTGCACTTTTATATGTCCCTTATTCGTTGCTCTCGTTTGAAAACTATTTTCATTCCCACACTGAAAATTGAAATGTTATGTGCTGGGTTAACGGACCGCAAAATGTTCTATTGTTATGTTTACATTTTATATGTTCAAGTTGAAACTTATTTAGCAGTGCGTAATCGTCGAATTCAGATTTAAGTTTTTTTTTTAAAATATAACTATCTATCTATCCACTGTCAAGTATCCATGAATGTTTGTATTTTTGAATAATAATAATTATCAAACAGAAGACTTTAACAAATGGTCTTCGAATGACGCCAAACTAGGGAGTTCTTGTTGCAGCTCAAAAGGGCACACTTAACAGAACAGATTATTATCAATACAAACGCACAATTCTTTATTTACAATTTCTCTTAATAATAATCAACGTCCTACTATTATTGGTCATTATTAAGTAATATTAAACAATTGAAAATAAAACTGCATATAAAAACATCACCTTCCAGTGTCCCGTTAATAACGTATCATGATTTCAAAATTTCAAAACGGCATTCAATTTATAGATACAGTTAAATTATTTTTAAAATGAGAAATGATTCTTTTATTAGATTGAATAACTGATTCCTTTTTTAAATTGATTTCCTGATTCTTATTTTAAACTGAACATGTAATTCTTTTTTAAATTGAATAAATATTTTTTGTTGTTAAAAATTTGGTTCTTATTTTAAATAGAATCTTTTATTCTCTTTTTAAATCAAGTATCTGACTGATTCTTTTTAAATTAAACATGTAATTCTTTTTTTAAATCTACTAACTGATTATTTTTGTCACTGAAAATCTGACACTTTTTTAAATTGAATATTATTTTTTTGAATAAAATTTTTGGTTCTTATTTTAAATCGATTTTTTTGTTCTCTTTTTAAATCGTGTAACCGATTCTTTTTTTAAAACAAGTACTTGACAATTTGATTGGAGTGTGATTTTTATCGATCTAATTATTTGTAAAGGTCCACTACCGGTTGTTCTGCGGCCAAATAGAACTTGTTGTGGTCCGAATGCGTTTTAAATATGCAGTCACAATCCGAAGCCGACCTCAAGGCGATGCCTTGGTTAGCAGGAAGTATGCAGCGCGCGATCGGCTCGGATATGCGAGCACAAAACGTGTTACACTTTATATATTGTGTTCCATTTATATACTGAACGCGGATTTGCTTGCGTTTTCAATTAAATTTAAAAATATTAAAGAAATAATATGGCGTGAATAAGGCAAGCAGGCATACGGTCTATATGATGAAAAGTAGTTACTTTCCTCTATGGAAGGAGATCTTCGCCAGAACTTAAGCTAAGCTGTATTTTGTTATAAAATATTACTTGATTAGTATTTTCCTTAATACGTTATAATAATAATAACAGATTTTTTATGGCCCGTGGTCTTCAAATACCGAAAAAAAATACGGGTATACTGTCCGTTCCTTTAAATTTAGAACAATGAAGACAGATATATAGAACATTCTTCATTGTTCACCACGTACACAAAGTAAATTATTTACAGTCATTTTATGTAAAGGTAGGAACAAAGTGTTATAAATCTATAATATTGCATATCTATAAAAACACATTTTATTACCTGTCGGCATTTGAATTAATTGTAATTCTTTTATCATTGGCTTCTTTTGTTTACTTATATATCGGTTATTGTGGAGAACAGCCTATTGTACTTTTTTATGTCCGTTTGCAGGTATAATTAGCTAGGTGTGCGGATTACGATTCTAGGAAATTCGGTCCACGCTGCCGGGCGGACATATTGCATTTGTGCGTTATAAAGCAATGGCCCGATTGTGGAAGGGTTAGTCGAGTGAGAACCACGAGCGAAGCGAGACGTGTGTACTACAATCGAGAATCTAATAAATGACAGACTTTGCGAGTTTTAAGGAGTACCTGTGTTATACGTGTTTGTATATTCTAATAATTATAAAATTCTAAACATGCCATGTCTGCACATTGAAGCTATTTAAAAAAAACACAACTGGAATAAACTATATAAACGAACGGAGTACACGATGCAATTTTTAGATAATAAAAATAAAATAGATTATTAGATACTAAACATTGTTACAACGATAACAGAAAGTGCTATTACAATAAAAGAGGTAAAATCTAATTAATAATTAGGAAAAACTCAACTAGGCAAATACTGCACTATAGGTGTTAGTTCCTTCCTATAATGCATAACTTGAATGTTTTAGATTATATTCGTATGTGGGTAGAAGTGTTACAAAATTTTTTAGGTCTTATACTGCCATATAAACTTGTGTAGACAGATTTCTTGTCTGTTTGTTCGGGATTCACGTAAAAACTACTGGGCCTATTTCGATGGGGTTTTCGCTGGTCGACAGACTTAAAATCTGCGCTACTTTTTATCCCGGGAATTTTTCTGGGAATGATTTAATATCAAAAAAAAAGATATATGCGTTTCACTGATCGATAGCAAATTTTATGTAATAAAATGTGTGATATTTTTATGCTGGGAATCCCGCGGGACTTTTTCCGGGAGCGTTTGAAATTGTTCGGGTGCACAAAATTATCATTTTTTAAAATGACTACGGTTCTTTGTGTCCCGGGAATTCCGCGGGAATTTGAAGTCAAGCGTGGAGATAGTCGCGGGCATATCATGCACTTAAAATAAATTCGTAAAGGAGACGTGGACTTTTGGGCCCAAGAAATATAAGAATTTGAGATATAGTTTAAAACATTTTTGTATTACAAAATGTAAAAATTCTATCTGGTAGAGGAGAAATCATAAGAATAGGCTACAGCCAAAATACGTTATCGATAAACATAAAATAATATAAAAACACTACATTTATAAAAAATGTTAATATAATAAAAACAAACTTTAAAATCACTCTTATTTTTATAATCTGGTCCGAAGAGTATATGAAAACTTACCCCTCTCCTTTATGCCATGTCATATTTTATCCGTGCAGGAACGGAGAAAGAATATAATTACCTGCGTTAGAGCGGCCTTTCGTAAGAGGCGACAAAACAACACACAGCCAGGTGATAGGGTATTTGCTTGACTGGATGGCTACCAACCCCTGGTCTAGAGTATGCCGCCATAACAATCTTGAGTTGTGTTCCGGCATTAGTGACCCTTAAGAGAGCAGCAGCGCATTTGTAGCACCTTTGGGGTTGCAAATGTCCATAAGCGACGGTAACCGTTTTCCATCGAGTGGGAAGTGGGCCGTCTGCCTGTCTGCTGAACTCATGCAATATATATATATGTCGGTTCAGCACGACACGAATAACACAATAATAATAATCTGAAATATTATAATCAAAGTTTATGACACTGAATTATTACAATTACAATATTAAATACAGCACAATAATACACAGAAATATTAGGATAACTCCAAGAGTTGCGTCCACGCTTGTCAGGCGTCGAGCAGCAATTTGCCCTCAAAGAATACTGCTATTATCGGACCGTAATTATTGACCACGCCATATTACGTGCTCCTTGTCCAACAGAGCTTTCGCTGTCTTCAACCGCCGAATGTCGAATGTGGAATGTCCCGTTTAGGCGATTCCACCTCCTTTTATACCGTCGAACCAACAACATAGCGTTCTAAAATAAAGTGCAGGTACTTTAAGAAAAACATAAGTACCCTCAATTTAAAGTCACAGTATGTTCTTAGCACGGCAAATACATAGCTTCAATTTATTAAATATCTTCATATTACCTATCACGGCCACACCGACCTCCCATATCAGATATTACTTTACGAATTCTTTTACAATTATATCGCGATCTGCGACATATATATATATATATATATATATATATATATATATATATATATAGATAGATAGATAGATAACACTTTATTGTACACCATTACAGAAAACCTTATAGCCTAAAAATATTCTAAATGTGCACAATGGGCGGTCTTATCGCTATTAAGCGATCTCTTCCAGACAACCCTATATATATATATATATATATATATATATATATATATATATATATATATATATATATATATATATATATATATATATATATATATATATAGTGTTTTTATTTGCAGTTAATATTGTTCACAAACAGATATTATGATAATTTACACTGATGTAAAGAAATGCTTTAAGTATTAATAATGTGACATCATGTAACATTAATACCCCTTTGGTTTTATCAGATAATATTTTATGATGATTATATAGTGATTACCTTTGCACGGTCCGATGTATGTGAAGTACATTAAATAAATATATTTATTATTTTGATATTGAATTTAAGGACAGGATGTTTAATTGATGATTCGTTTATTACTTGGTCTTGTAATTGATATTATGTGAATGTTTATTTATTTTCGATCGTCAATATTAATATACAAAAGGGACGATCGAAAATAATTAACAGAAAACACGCGATGATGTTATAGTAATGTAAATAAATATGTTATAAATAGTGAAGACTAGGGTTTACCCCGCGGCTCTGCCGCGGGTCAAACCCTTGTGCGTACCTCTTGTTTAAAGAGCAGGCGTTAATACAGGTTACATTGTATTATATTTTTATGTTGATGCTACTTGCCCTCGGAAGATTTACTTTATTTTATATCGCTAACTATCCCATTTACCGAGATGAAAGTATGTATGTCCATTTCCGATATTTAGACAGACAGAAATAAACTACCAAAATTACCAAAACAACCAAAATTACCAAAACTACCCAAAACTACCACAATTGCCAAAACTACCACAACTGCCAAAACGCCCACAACTGCCAAAACTACCACAACTACCAAAACTACCACAACTACCAAAACTACCACAACTACCAAAACTACCACAGCTATCAAAACTACCACAGTTGCCAGAACTACCACAATTATCAAAATTACCACGTCTACCAAAACTATCACAACCATCAAAACTACCACAACTGCTACAATTACTAAAACTACCACAACTCCCAAAACTGCCACAACTACCAAAACTACTACAACTACCAGAACAATTGAAACTACCAAAAGTACTGAAACTACCAAAATTACCTAAACGACTAAAACGACCAAATTGATAAAAATAAACAAAACGACGAAAATGACAAACCACAAACAAAAAAACCTATCCCAGTTTCCGGGATAACCTTTACATAAATCTATCCCATTATTCGGGATAAAAAGTATCCCTTGGCCACCTTCGGTATTAAAATTATATATTATGTACCGAGTTTAAGTCAAATCGGTCCAATAGTCTTTCCATAAAAAGATTACAAACAAAGAGACAAATATACTTTTATCCCGGAAACTATCCCATTTTTCGGGATAAAAAATATCTTATGTTTCAGCCAAATCGGTCCAGTAGTTTTTCCGTGAAAACGGAACAGACAGACGGACAGACAGACAGAGTTACTTTCACATTTATAATATTAATAGGGATGTAATTGTAAAAATTCCCTTAAAGTAATATCCAATGTGGGTTTATCTAACCTGTTAATTATCACGCCTAGAATACCATGTCACTTGACACATAAGCTGCCAGTCGATTTTGACATGAACTGGACTTACGAAATGTCAGTTGATTTTGACGGATGAAAAAACAAAAAAAATGTACCGTTTATATTTTGGATTTATTAGAAACAACTTTTAGATAATTAATTATTATTAGAAGTGATCTGTGAAGTTAATAAAGAGTGCGAGGTACAACCATTTGATTTATTGACATGGGGAACGAGCCTGGACGCTCGCCGTTATGTATGCCTTCCTTACATAGAGGCATAAATCAACAGAAATACTATATTTATTTATTTACTAGGATTGGCCCGTGACCTTGTCTTGTTGGACAGAATAAGCTAATTTGTACGTGTACTAACAAGTTCAAAGACTCCCAGGAAAAATCCCGCAAGATTCCTGGGATATAAAGTATCGTAGATTTTATGACAGATAATTTCCTATCGAACAGTGAAAATATTACATCTGAATCCAATTTTTTACTTTAAGCCGCTCCCAAGAAAACTCGCGCGGAATTCCCGGGATATAAAGTACTACAAATTATAGGTCCCGAAATTTGCTGTCGATCAGCGAAAACTGCGTCGAAATTGGCCCAGTAGTTTTTACGTCTATTGCATCATGTTCTCCATGTTTTATACAGTGTATTCCAGTTGTTTCTTTTAAAATAGCTTCAATGTACAGACACGGCACTTTTAGAATATTATAATATTATAGATTTACTCACAAACATTGCTATTATTACACGACCAATTATTAGTCCACATAATACATTATTATGTATATACATACATACACATTCAATAACCGTAACACATAATAAATATGGTATACAATTCTCGTGAATTCACGCACAGTGTAGTTAAAAATGTCATTTTGACATTATATTGTTCAGTGTTCGCAAGGACTGTGAAAACAAATTCATATTAAAAAGTTTTTATTCAAAATAAGTTCCACTGGAGAACACTTTTTGAAGGTCATACATACCGGGTGTTTGGCGTATGGACCGACAAATTTTTTTGGGGGATTGGGTGGATCAAGAGCTATCTTTAACCCATAGATCCCTATGTCCTAAGTGTCTTCATCGTCTTTAAAACGACATATTTTTCTAGTTTGTTGTTGTAATTGAACCAAATAACTTTTATTGCAGACTTTAATGTATGATTATTCTAAATTAAGCATTAATCCTTAGCATTAGATAACAAAAACTACTTAACGAGCTTTCCGAAGACCCCTAGTACCACTATCATTTCACCCCAATAGCTCGGTACTTTTTGTTCTCATTCCCCACAATAGTCCTACACTGGCCGAGGCTTGTCCTTGGGTGCATTATTATATGGTGTAGACAGCGATAATCGCCGGTCAGCCTCACGCCACATTTATATTACATTTGTTAAAGGGGAATCATTGGCCTTCCCATGGCCCCACGCAAGCCCTCCAAAAGTCCGGGCCATGTTTATGGCCCGTGGTCTGCACAGACATCCGAATACTCCTCATACTCTGTGTTTATCTCATTCTCTCGTAGGCCACTTTTCTAATGTTTCGCTTCTGCCGTGTGTGAATTGCACACACACACTTTTTTTTTAAATTCTTGTATCTTTCTTTATTAAATAAATTACAACTCACTTGATTGCGAAACAATTTTCTGTACAACCTATTCTCAAAGCTATACACTTATAAAGAAATGCACGTCCTAAAGTTTTTATTTTACTCGTAACAATAAGATATGTAAAGACATATCTTATACAAATATATTGTTACGAGTCGCGAGACTCGAATTAAAATGCCGTTAGAATTACTATGGAGTTTATTAGAAACGTATAAACACGTATAACACAGGTACAAATATAACCGAACGCAATAAGTCCAAACGTAACGCAGGAGATCGTAATTCAAATACAAGGGCAAAATCCGTCACTAAATAGATTACCGAATATACTCAAGTCTTGCTTCGCTTGTGGTTACCGCTCGACTGCCTCATATCTCTATTGGGGCCTTGCTTTATACTGCATAGATGCAATATGTCTCTCGGCCGCGTGGACCGAATTTCTGAGAATATGCTTGTACTTCTAAATTCGAGACATCTGGCAGTGATCACAATACAACAATAGGTCGTAAAAGATAACAATACTCAATTGTCTGTTTTTTTAAATCACATATTTGAAATACAAAGTAAACAAAAGAAGTCCAAATGCCGAAAAGGTAATAAAATGTGTTTCTACAGGTAGGCAGGTGTGAATTTGTCTTTGTCGGCAGCTAGGTCGTGACAATATAAAGCTGAAGAGTTTGTTTACTTGATTGATTGAACGGACTAATCTCAGGAACTACTGGTCTGATTGGAAAAATTCTTTCAGTGTAGATAGCCCATTATCGAGGAAGGCCATATATCATCACGCTAAGACCAATAGGAGCGGAACACCAATGAAGAATGTTTCAAAATCGGGGGATTTGAAAACAAATTCCACGCGAACGACGTCGCGGGCACAGCTAGTTTATTATATGTTTGGTTTATCATTCACAAATTCTTTGAGTCCAGGATGACATTACATCACGTGTGTTCTCACGTATACATACATAAGGAAGGTAAAACAAAAACACAAACATCCTTATAATTAGTATGATATATGAGCGCCTGATGGGACCTTCATACCATAGTCATCGTAATGGATCATTATACTTTGAAAAATCACTCACAAAACGTGAGGATACTGTTTTTTAATGGCCAGTTGTTATAGATAGATAGATAGATAGATAACACTTTATTGTACACCGTTACAGAAAACTTACGAACTAGTGTAATACTTGCAACAACTCAGAAGGGTTTATGGTAGTAAAAGAAGAGCAACTGGTCACAATACTTTATGTTCCCAGTACCTTACGGTTTTAACATATTTCAATACGTAGTATCCATAGTAGTTTGTGATATTTCATACACCGACTATTCAAACTCGACAAGCATTTTTAGAACACCTCGACATCCCTCCAATTTTACAGTATATCAAACTTAGCATATTGGCACAACCGATAGCGGATTTAAGTCATTCATAAACTATCTTAATTAAAGGATTATGCATGACAAGAATTTAATACATCAATCAATATATCAATTGAGAGGTTTGAATTATAATCTGTACACAATTATCACATTATACAAAGGATAAATATTGTAACAAAATTAGACAACTACTCTATACAAAACAGGCACTAATTACCTAATAAATAAAAATATAACATTATGATTCAATTAAGGAAATGGCCGATTGTTTCGTTCGGAAATAAGAGGGATCGTTCAGAAATAAGAGGGTACATAACAAAATCAATTATTAACTTTAAAAAGAAACACGACAAGAACAACTATGCTACTCAATGTAGATGTACAATGGGCGGACTTATCGCTAAAACGCGATCTCTTCCAGACAACCCGGTGAGAGAATTTTGCTGATTAGGAGTGGCGATGGTGGTATACATAATTATTGTACGATTAATTAGATTTTAATAATATATATATATATAACTATACTATATATACAAATATACACATAAGTTATATACATATACAAGATATGGTGATAAAATGCAATTATTTAAACATAATAAATATATATCTATCTATATCTCCTTATTAATTAATTTACCTTACTACCGATTAAAATTAAGACAATTAATTTAGACATAGATTCACGATGGAGTACACGATGCATTTAAAAAAAATATCTTTTCTGTTTGTTCGGGATTCACGTAAAAACTACTGGGCCGATTTCGATACGGTTTTGATGACTGATCGACAGCTAATTCTTGGACTTAAAATATAGTGCCATGTATGTTGTTTTTTCGTTTCTGTGACTGGGTTATGATTTGTTTGGCTTTTTGTGTGTCTTATTAGTTTGTTTGTGAGGTGTGGGTGTAATGCAATATGGTGGTAATGCGCGTTGGTGTGAGTATGTTGAGTAAGTTTTATTGTTGGTTATGTGGTTGTGACTTTGTGTGGTGTTATAATTTTTTGCGTTACTTTTTGTCTTGGGAATCCTGCGGGAATTATTCTGGGAATGATTTAAAATGGCCAGATTAAAAAAAATCGAATTACAATGTGTTTTTTTCACTGATCGATAGCTACTTTCTCTTTCTTTTCTTTTCTTGTCTTTTCTCTTTCTAATATTCTATTCTACTTTCTAGGTCTGTCTGTTTGGTTGCGACTTTCTCCATAAAAGAAACTCATATACAGAAGAGAGTACAAAGAATTTGTATTGATTGCATGAGGTCAGTAGATAGGCAGCCCCACCTGATGGAAGGCGGTTACCGTCGCTTATGGACAATTGCAACACTAAAGGTGCTACCAATTCATAAAATATAACAATGTATAGTTATAAAATAATAATATGCATAACGTATACTTATCATAATATACATAAAATACATATAAGTAAATATTGATGTAAAAGGTTTTCGTTATAAAGTCGGGGGAAAGTAGACAGACATACACAATAAAAAAAATCGAAATATGTATACATAGTAGAAGTGAAACTTCCAACGGACAAGTGGCAAAACGAATCGCAACAAAATTTCAACTTGAAGTTTTACGGGCAGGTTTTCAAGTTGGACAAGTACATTAATAAGCTAATTGGTTAGGTTAGGTACATTTTAATGAATGCATTTTTTATTTAAACATATTTTATTTTTACAAACAAAACAAAAAAACTGAATTCGATCCGAAACTAAAAACTCCTCCATAGTCTACTCTAAAATTATGCCGCCTCTCACCAGGTCTAGTCTAAATTTATGCCGCTCCTCCACGCGGCCGTAACGCTTTTTCGTGACAGAAACACCCTAAGATCCCCCCGTATATATAGAAGTTTCACTTCAAAAATGTGCTGCCGTTCTCTAAACGGAGACTGGCACGTGGCCACTAATGCCAGAACACAACTCAAGGTTTTTATGGCGGCATGCTCTAGACCAGGGGTGGTAGCCATCCAGGCGGTCAAATACCCTACCACCAGGCTGAGGGTTGTTTTATGGCCTCTTCCGACAGGCCATCCGGCCGCAGGAAAATGTATTCTCTCTCCGTTCTTGCACAGATAAAATTTAAAAAGTATTTCAACAGCAAGCATTTAAATGACCGATTATCTGACTCTGAGCGCGGCATTTTACATAATTTCAATCTAATACATACCGAGAAGCATACTATGTATACTAATGATATTTAACGCCGGATAATGCCCACAATAACGTCATCAAAATCCCACAGATCACCATTTTAAATGAGACAATAGACATCATACGCCTTTATCTGCATTCTAAGCATGCCATATTTTTTCCTTCATTTACGCATCTTACAAATAAACAAGGATAACATGGTAAACACTTGTGTACTTATCTAAGCACTTAGCGAATAAAAACAAGGTTTGTATGTCCTTTATCAGGGTTCCGTACTCATTTTGACAAAAATCTGTTATATATGTATCGTGAGAAATAAACTGTGTTACGAACTTGTAGGATATAAATTTGAAAATGCCGTTAGAATGATCACAATGATTATTAGAAGTACACATACGTAATTCGCAGTTCTCTATAGCCGAATACAACAAAACCAAACCGTAGGGCAGAAAATCGTTATCACACAAATCGCGCTATGTTCGTCGTTGTTAAGATACTCGCTCCAAAAGTGCAATAGGTAACGCCTCATTCGCAGTCAGAACACGACTGGCGCATTTCTCGACTGACCGACCCTCATCCATTTGTAAATTAGACATGGCCTCCTAGCGACATACCGCTCACTGGTTTTTGAAATCGTTAAATGATCAGCTTAATGGCTTCCAAGAATTCTCATGAAATACCAACAGCGGAAAAAAGGTTTTATGACGTCTTATGGCGGCGTAAACAAAGAGATTAGCGCGAACAATAGATCACTCAAATACAAAAGGGTAATAAAACACCTGCAAGGGCTGGTTTGCATCAATAGTAAAACAACTATAATGACATAAGCTGTATATATTTGTTTTTTTTAAAACCCCTTCCACCGGACGGTCAAGGCTATCCTGCTTTCTTTATCTTTAGGTTTTTTTATTATATTGTTACAATATAGGCTTCGACAAAGGCATATTCCACGTACAGCCTATAAAAGCACATTTTATTACCTGTGCAGACAGGATTTTGACAATTTGAACTAATTGTAATCCTTTTATGATCGTCTTCTTTTGTTCGTTATTATATTGTTACGACCTAGGTGCCGACAAAGAAAAATTCACACCTGCCTACCTGTACAAACACATTTTATTACCTCTTCGGCATTTGGACTTCTTTTGTTTACTTTGTGTTTAAAATTTGTTATTAAAAAACCAGCCCATTGTGTATTGTAATCTTTTACGGCCTATTGTTGTATTGTGATCACTGCCAGGTGTCTCGAAATTAAAGGTACAAACTGATTCTCAGAAATTCGGTCCACGCGGCTGGGCAAACATATTGCATCTGTGCAGTATAAAGCATAACCGCAATGGAGAGATGAGTAGTCGAGCGATAACCACATGCGAAGCAAGACTTGTGTGCATTCGGTAATCTATTTAGTGACGGCCTTTGTGCGTTTTATTGAATTACGACCTTCTGCATTACGTTTGGAGTTGTTGTGTTGGGTTATATTTGTACCTCTGTTATACGTGTTTGTATAGTTCTAATAAACTCTATAATAATTCCAACGGCATTTTAATTCGAGTCCCGTAACTCGTCACAATGTCTAAAGCTGCGATTACTTCACAAATGTGGTTCAATATCCGAAAAGCCCTGGTTAGAGGAGCTTGTAGAAGTACATTAGTCCTACTGACTGGTACTGCAAACAACTTGTGTTGTCTACCCCGGGTATAGTTGTCAGGTATATAGAAGTTTATACTCCTCGCAATGCTGGGGTTAGATAACAAACCCCGTAGCAATTTTAATATATAGATAACTATTTGTAAGTTCCTCCTCACTTCCAGCCTATAGTATCCCACCATTCCTAAAATAAAGAGAATAGGATACATTAGCGGAAAGAAAGGATAGACTCCAAACTGTTTATAATGTTACAACTTAAGTTCTGACAAAAACAAAATCCACTTGCATATCTATAAAAACACATTTTATTACCCGTCGGCATTTGAACTAATTGTAGTCCTTTTATTATTGTCTTCTTTTGTTCACTTATTTATTGGTTATTGTAGAGAACTGCCTATTGTACTTGTTTATGGCCGCTTCCAGGCATATTAGACATGTGTGCGGATTACGATTTTAGGAAATTCGGTCTACGCTGCCGGCGGACATATTGCATTTGTGCAGTATAAAGCAATGGCCCAATGGAGGGAGCAGTCAGTCGAGCGAGAACCACGAGCGAAGCGAGACGTGTATATTACAATTGGGAATCTAATAAATGACGGACTTTGCGGGTTTTATTGAGTTACGATCTTCTACATTATGTTTGGACTTGTTGTGTACGATTATATTTGTACCTGTGTTATACGTGTTTGTATAGTTCTAATAAACTCTATAGTAATTCTAACGGCATTTTAATTCGAGTCTCGCCAGTCGTAACAATAGTATAGGAAACGCAAGAATTGGTCTATATTTAGATTCATGGGGATTCCAGATGATTGCACAAGTTTCTAGCTTGCTTCTTACTAACACATTAAGAATAGAATAGAATATACTTTATTGTACAAAAATGCTACATAACATCAAGAAAATTAATATACAAGTACAATCGGCGGTCTTATCGCCCATGGCGATATCTTCCAGATAACCTTTGGATGGAGTATAGGAAGGACAACAAAAGTCGGTACTTGCTAAACCAGCACTGGTACAATAATTTAGTTTAATAATTAATAAATAGTAATATATAAGATAATATATATACAATTATACATACATAAATACACATATTATATTGTTACGAGTGCGGGACTCGAATTAAAATGCCGTTAGAATTACTATAGTTTTTTTAGAACTATACAAACACGTATAACACAGGTACAAAAATAACTAGACACAACCAGTATAAACTTAATACACGATTCAATAACACGCGCAAAGTCAGTCACTGTATAGCTTATCGAAAGTACACACGTCTTGTCTCGCTGGTGACCATCGCTAGACTGCCGATCTCCCCATTGGGCCATTGCTATATACTGCACCGATTCAATATGGCTGCCCGTCCGCGTAGATCGAATTTCTTAGAATTCGTAATCTGTACACCTGCCTAATTATGCCTGCAAACGGCCATAAACAAGTACAATACACAATAGACTGTGTTCTAATTACAAATTTTAAACATAAGGTAAACAAAAGAAGTCCAAATGCCGAAAAGTGTGCATTGGTCTTTATCGGTCATAACAAAATTATATA
Organism: Dendrolimus houi; assembly: GCA_039645545.1. NCBI lineage: Eukaryota > Metazoa > Arthropoda > Insecta > Lepidoptera > Lasiocampidae > Dendrolimus > Dendrolimus houi. The sequence goes on from CM077122.1 coordinate 23,530,716, forward strand.
CATACAAAAGTAAACAATAACACTATAGCTTGAGATAGTATCTTTAACTAATCTGTTAAAAGAAGGCAACGATCGTGTCTGCTTGATATTTAATGGCAGTGCATTCCAGAGTTGAATGGCCTGGACGACAAAAGACTTGTTGTAAAAACTTGTTCTGTTGACAGGCGTTTTCAGTTTCAAATACTCTGACAGTCTAAAGAATCTTTAACCACTGTAATTAAGGAATATTATATAACGCTTTAACTCTCTTCGTATTTATTAAAACAGTTTTATATGTAAAATAATATTAATTTTACTATTTTTGAATTTGTACGCCGAATAGGTAAATAATATGTGAAACTGTAGATCTCCTAACATCTATAATATGTACCATGTTGTTGAGCAAATAAATAAATTGATTGATTGATAGGATTCCGCAGCTATTTAGGAAAATACCGAACCCTTATACAACTGCCAGTCAGTCCATTTGTATTTTTAAGTATTGAAAGAAAGAGCGAAACATACAACGTGTGAAATGGATGAAATTAACAAACCGCAGAGGAAAAATTAACGTATCTCAAAGGAAGCAATTGTCTAACATACGGCCTCAATTTGCATAATAAGATTTAAGCTTTGCCATTAAATATGCAAATGATATGTAAAATTAGTGTCGGGTGTCACGTAGATGGTTGCTTTGATAAATACGAATGAGATTACAGGAAAAGTCGGGGGAAATACATAACTTGACCCCGAATTTTAAGTAGCATCTCTCATACATAATTGTTGGAAAATGAACATTACTAGCATGCATTTTTAACACATTTAGCATAACATAGGCAAAAAAGTTTCAAACAAATTAATTACTTTGACTTTCTCAAAAATAATCAAATAATTTACTTTGACCGTAGATGGAAAGTGGTTACCATCGGCAGACAAACATACATATTGTAAAACAACACACAGCCAGGTGGTAGGGTATTTTCCGGACTGGATGGCTACCACCCCTGGTCTATTGAGTTGTGTTCCGGAATTAGTGTCCAGGTTCCAGTCTCCCTTAAGAGAGCAGCAGCGCATTTGTAGCACCTTTGGTGTTGTAAATGTTCATAGGCGATGGTAACAGCTTTCCATCAAGTATGCCGTCTGCCTGTTTGTTGAACTCATGCAATAAAAAAAATTCCCCAAATTAGCAAGTTATGCTTGTATTATGGGTAATATACAACAGACTATTCTGGGGCCGATCCCAGTCACCCAGACCTTAGTAAATAACGGAGAAAATTCGTTTCCGCAATTTACCATAGCAGTAATCGAACCCGGAGCCTCCGAGTTGCAAGAAGGTAGGCCGGCAAAGGCTTAGCCCTGTCAACCATAGAGGCAGTCAGCCGTGGATATAGCCGATTACCCCCTCTATGGTATCCATCATAGTTTGTTGACTGTGTCATGCTTGCCCGATTTTTTTCATATATTTAATTACCTGAAAACTTTGAACCACTCGGTAAAATAGGGGTGCGGTCACATATTACAATAAATTCTAATATTTCTATAATAATACTAAATGTACCCGGCAGACGTTGTCCTGCCTTTAAAAAATAAAAATCTAATACTCTATTACAGCGTCATCTACCGGGACCAAATGTTAATCTAAACTCGAATCAACTTGAACAGGGTAGAAAATTATTAAAGTACTTATATCGCTATTAAAAAAGAGGGGTTGGTGGTAGAAGGATGAAAATTTAGGCTCGTATATATTTTTCAATGCTAAATCATAATAAAATATAAATAAGAAATTTTTTGAAAAAATATTACAAATTATATTTAGGGGTGGGTCACCCCTATCATTTAGGGGTATGAAAAATTGATGTTGTCCGATTGTCAGACCTACCCGATATGCACACAAAATTTCATAGAAATCGGTTGAGCCGTTTCGGAGGAGTTTGGTAACTAATACCGTGACAGGAGAATTTTATATATTAGATAAACCCATATATGTCCCACTGCTGGGCTCGGGCCTCCCATTATAGGGGAACAGACAGTATACTCGTCACGCTTGCCCAAGGCGGCTTGGCAGGTTTGACATTTGTCTCGATGCGTGCAGGTTGCATCACGATGTTTTCCTTCATCGTTGTTAGCACGTAGTAATTGTTACAATATGCAAATTAGATCAGAAAACTGACTAGTGGTGCATGCGTTCTGGCCAGGATCGAACCCGCGCCCTCTGAATTTAGGCCACGTGCGCTATATTATAAAATCTATCTATCTTCTATATATATATAATGAAAATGGCCTTCCTTTGAGGCTCAATCACGCCTAAACCACTGATCGTATCGACATGAAACTACCACCATTCGATGCGAAATTTTTCCTAGATGGTTTATGGCTATTTATTTTTCGAATTCTGACGTTCCTTAATTTTTTTTATTGCTGTTTTACTTTCATGAACATTTATCCCGCTAATAAGAACAAAAGACAAGCGTTTTCTCTTGATTCTTTTGATTTCATGGATTTCAACGGAGTTTACTAAACGGATTATGTTCTTTTACATTCAGCTAAGAATCTACTTACAAACTTCCACGCATCCACCCACCAACTCCCACGCACCCCTGCACACCCACTCTCATTTTTTGATAAAAATAAAATGCCGTATCTATGATCGAGTATCACTGAGAACGGCTGGACCGATTGGGTTAATTTTTTTGTTGTCTTCAGAATTGTCAGGAGAAGGTTTATATGTAAGAAAATTTTAAAAAAGTCTGCTAAAACGTTAAAAATTTCGATGATACTCGAAGTATTCCAATTTCTATAGTTACTCATCACGAAATCTCGGGAACTATAGGACTTAGAAATGTGAAACTTGGTAGGAATATTACTTTCGTTATGTAGAGGTCAACTAAAAACGGTTTTTAAGAAATTCTTCCCCAAAAGGGATTGCGGGGCGTTAACAATGAACAATTCCTGTTTTTAAACTATAGCTCCTATAAATTCCAAATTTGGTAGGAATCTTCTGTAAGAGATGTAGAAATAGTCTATGAAAGAATTTTACGGTAGCTCACCCCACAGGGGTTGCGGGGTGGTTTAACAATGAAATTTTTTATTTTTTTAAGCCGTAGCTCCTATAGACTCCAAATTTAGCTAGAGTCGTCTATATGTGATGCAGAAATGATTTAAGAGCGGATTTTACAACAACCCACCGCCGAAAAAGATTGCGGTAGTGGGTGTTAAAATGTGAAATTTCTATTTCCAAACTGTAACCTCTATAGACTCTAAATTTGGTAGTAACCTTTATTTGTCATGCAGAAATCATCTCAAATAGGATTTTACGAAATTCTATTTCCAATAGGGATTGCGCCCCTAATACAACCACACGTCCTGATTGAAAACCTAATCACGTGGGAGGCGGACACACGAATGAGAAATTAGTGGCGTGGCTAACGTGGCTCTGGAAACCCATCAAAAATGGAGTTACGATCTAAACGTAAACGTATAGGACCGCTGCCCGGGGCGATCGCCGGGGCACACCTGGAGCTGACGCTGGGTGTTTCAGCATGCGAATTGTCAGCGGTGAGGAGTTGAACAGGCGGGCTCCCACCGACAAAGATGCTACAGCCGAAATCCGTGACGATGGTGATAGTTTAACAGTCAGAACAAACACTCCAATAGAACCATATAGCCCAAGTACTGTATCGTACACACCTCCAGATCATCTTCACCTTCCGTATCATCGTCACCCCAAACACTCTCTTTTATCCCAGATCCACCCATACCAGTCTTGAATGTTGCACGGGAGGCAAGTTCCTTCTTATCCGTGTCCACCAAGGCTGGGAAATCACGAGTACGCATGAAATGGAGCAAAGATGTGAATACATTTATCATGCGTACTTATCTTCACATAACCAAATTAGAGACCGACATGACCACATATAGGCAACAATTACATCAACTTTTTTCCCAACAATATCCGGAAGTAACCGTTTCAGAACAAAGAATATCAGACCAGCGGAGAGTTATAGTACGAAATAAACTTCTCTCTCAAGAAATACTAGACCAACTGAGAGAAGAAGTCCGCTTACAGTTACAAGAAGAATCTGAAGATAATATAGGCTCTAATACTATGACATTATTACAAGACGCAGACGAAAATACTATACAAGAACAACCACAATCTTACACTCAATCTCCAATTTTACAATCCCACCCACTCCATCAATCGCAAGCATACACACGGACATCACATACATCCTCACAAACTGAAAATTTAACCTTTATGTTAGAAAATGATATTGAGACCTTAGTCATCGCAGATCAGAATTTAACAACCAGCACCTATACCCAAGAAATATATGACAAATTTACAACAATCCTGACACAATACTCTGAGTATGGACCCAGCCGGTCGACCAAAACTCCCTAAACTCAGATACAGCCCTAATCTTGAATACATGTAGAATAGTTAGAAAATTCTTGCAGATAGACGAAAACGAAATTGCCCTCATAATAAAATACCGTCAACATAAATTTTCCTCACTAGACGCTGCATGCACTTGGTTTAGGCCCGTGGATGTGGTTCAAACTAGCCAAAGTGCTAAGAAAAGATTACCTTTCCAAAATAATAATAATAATAATTAAAAAAAGGTTAAATAAATCTATGTCATTCGCCTGGCAAAGTAATCCGTTTAATTCGATGAGATAGAGTGAATATGTACATTACATGTTGATATAGAAGACATAACGTTTACTAATACTTAGTTATACGTTTATAATGTTCGTTGCAACGATAAACATGAAGTTAATAAATAAACAACAAAAAAATTGAATGGTTACTAGGTTCATTGTTTTTGCTATTAAAAAAATAAGCAAATAAACATTTAGAGCATTCATCTGTCATCAACGCTACTATCAACATCAACTTCATGAATTTTCAACGGCCACCATTTTTCCGGCAAGGGCGTCGTTATGAGTATGTCTTTTTTATAATTTTTAATTTAATTTAAAATCTTTTTTGTTTATTTTATAAATTATTGATTATTTTTTTTCTGATTCACTGGGTACGTTCAGGAGCTTTGCGGGTACCGTGAATTACTCTTTACCGACAATTTTTCATTTGGTATCCGTGATCGGTCTGGGGATCATGTTATAATGATTGTCGATAATCAACATGAGCTTGAGTCGATTATCGAAAAGGTTGTGGTTAAACGTACTCTCTGCTCACCGTATTGGTCCGCAGTGGTTATACGTTTAACCATTTCCATTAAAACATTTTATGATATTTCTTTTTCAAATATCATATCGCGTTACAGATGCCATCTGATCAAAATTACTCGCCGTTTGAATTTAGAGTTTTTAGTTTCAACTTCGTTATGTTAACGAGTATGTTTTACGTCCCGGCAAACTCAACTTGCGAGCGACGAGTCGTCGAATGTGAGATGGAGGAAGATTAATACTCATTTCTCCATGAATCGGACCATTTCTATTCACTAATTTCTCCATTTATTCTTTGTTTTGTTGTTCATCAACATTTATTTTTATTATAATAATAATTATAATAATAATTTATTATATCAATAAATTTTATTTTAAGTGAATTTGACTCTTCTTTGAAAAATATTTTAAATTTCAGAAAAAAAAATAAAAATTAACAAAAAAAGCAAAAAAAATATGAATAAAAAAAACAAAAATTATGAATAAAATTTAATTTATTTCCTTTGAAAATTCGCCCAGCGAAGCGGGCGGGGACGGCTAGTAATTCTATATATATATTTAAATAATATTTCTATAATATTATACAATTCTAAACATGCCGTGTCTATACATTGAAGCTATAAAAAAAAACAACTGGAATAGACAACACGACAACATTTTTTTATAGATTTCTTGCCTTGTCTGGTTGTTCGTGATTCACGTAAAAACTATTGGGCCGATTTCGATGCAGTTTTCGCTGATCAAGAGCTAGTGCTTAGACTTAAAATGTGTGCCAATAATAATACCAGGAATCCTGCAGTAATTTTTCTGGGAATTTTTTGAAATGGCCACATTGCATTTTTTTTTCCACTGATGGATAGAAAATTTTATATAATAAAACATATGATATTCTCGGGAGTGGTTTATAGTAGTTCGGGTGCATAAAAATATCTTATTGCGACACAATTTTCACTAAAACGATAGCTTACATTCTTTTTTAAATGCTTTGCCCCGGGAAACCGCGGAAATTTCAAGTCAAGCGTGGACGAAATTGCGGGCATTTCCTAGTTTATATATAAAAGAACAAGCGTTATAGTGACGTCTTGTCATCTAACTTTTAAAATATCAAGATATAAATAACTTTAATTACTTTATAAACAGTAATTTAGTAGGTACGCTCGTATAAATTCTGTGAGGCTACGAAGTTCTGTAACAATTTAAAAATTATCCCAGTTGGTATGATATATATATGATATGATAACCCGTTTTCCTATTCATTAAGGTACATTATTAAAAATTTGCAACTCAAATTTTAATTTTTGCAAACTCATAATAATTGTGTGAGAAATAATATTGTTACATGCCGTCAAAGATAAGCCGCACAGCCTATTGTGAGCGCAACTTATTGTCCTCCCGGATTAAGGAACTCTTTTGTCTTTTGAACTTGTAGTTAAGAAAACATGCTATTGTCTTTTTACGTGTTTTATAACCATCGTTAGCGTCGAACTAATCCCTATTGTTATTGTTTTCGACTTTGTGGACGTTCGCAGGTGTGCAAATTAATATTTCTTAGAAACTCGGTGTGCGCCTCCAATTTATTTGTACTGTGTAGTTAGTATAAGACGATGCCCGAATGAAGGGGCGGCGGTAGTCAAGCGACGACTACGAAACGAGTAAGACGTTCTCTAGTACTCTCGATTAGCGATAAAGACGACGAACTTTGCGCGTTCAAATTATATGGAATCGTGCAGTGTGAACTGGTTGCATCCAGTTTTATTTGTATTTGTTTCATACGTGTTTGTACAGTTCTAATAAATTCTATAGTAGTTCCAACGGCATTTTTAAATCGATTCCTGTAGCTCGTAACAATGTAATTACGATATGAAGTTAATGGACAATTAATATGTCAATGAATGTTTTTTTCAATACTGTGAACAAGTCCTTATACTATCGGACTATTACAGTCGCTCAAATGATTTTAATGAGTTTTGTCTGTCAGCAGCCGATGGCGCATGCTTGAATGATTGCCTCGTTTAATTGATTGTACAATTGTATTAATTGACACGATTGATTACTAATTTGCTTCTGAGCAAGTTTACTTTGTTACGAAATAATAATTCCATATTACATATATCTCTAGCGGCCCGCCCCGGCTTCGCACGGGCATCTAACAATAACTTTTTTGTTAAGTTTAATTACCTACTAAGCGAATTCAAAATATTTTCAAGCGAAAATTATTCGATTCCGCACACGACCGTTCTGTAGGGAGTCGACCGCGCGGCACGCGACACTTCATTTTTTGACATTACTCATTGACTCCCCTCCCGTACGGCCCGTACCCCAGTGACGCCTACATCGCATAAGGTGCTGCCTAGCTAGTTTTTTTACACCTTGGGTTACATTATTGGGGTTTTAGTAAGGATTCCCAATTTTTTTGAAAATATAATATCGCCTATGTCACCCGGGGATAGTGTAGCTTCTCAACAGTGAAAGAATTTTTCAAATCGGTTCAGTAGTTTCGGATCATATTCAATGCAAACAAACATACAGCAAAATCCTCTTTATAATATTAGTATAGATAATGTAAATTATTTAATTAGCGAACTACCTAGATGGAGTTCGAAATCTCATTCGCTCAATAGCACATTTTTCAAAATATAAATTAACATTTCTAACCGACTTGCAAAAGGAGGAAGTTCTTAATTCGTCTGTATGTTTTTTTTGTATGTTGTATCGCGATTACTCCGTCAATTGTGTACTGATTTTCAACTTTATTTCTTTATTCGTAAATTTATACTCTCGAGGCGGATCATAGTCACCAATCCGGTATCTGATGAACGGATCTCAGGGAAATCGTGAGAAACCCTCGAAAATTGTGTGTTACACGATTTCTCCGTCAATTGTAGACCGATTTTCAATATATATTTTTTTGGTTGAAGGAGTATACTTCCTATGTGGTCTCTTTGTCACTAAGTCAGGATCTGATGAGTCGATCGGAGGGAAATCAAGTGCAACCCTTTTTGAAGAGCGTCTACACCGAAGAGTGAGATAGCAACCTTGTATACGCGTACCAGTTGTACAACTTCTACAGGCGCTTAATATCTTATTTCTAAAGCTATTCAAGTATTTGCGCAACTAAAAAGCAAAAAGTTTTTTTTTTATATTTAAAAAAATATATATATATATATAAATTAGTAGTCGGTTTTGTTTCTCTTATGAGAACTAATTAAAAATCAAAAAATAAATATTTATTAACCCTTTTCGGCAATATCTTTAACTCGGTGCATAGTAAAACATAAAAATTACTATATTTTGCACATTTGTTGTTTTTTTTAAAGTTTTACTTCGTCTACCTTCTAGATTGGCCAAAAACTTTTCGACGAGACAATCATGTCACGGTGTACGGGAGGGAGAGCAGTATATATAAATAATGGGCAACGTCATTGACGGTTGTGTACATGTTGCGAATTTTCAGATCAAAGTCGCGGGAGGCTGCTACTATATAAATAAAGTTCAGTCTCAATCGGTTGTGGCAAAAATGCAATTTCCGTTTGTTTGATCTAAAAATTTGTTTATTTATTAACTTACAAACATCGCTATCATTACACTTGTCACCAATACTATAGCGTGGTACACATAATACATTATATATACATATTCAGTCGTCATAACATATAATATAATATGCAGTTATTGTAAATTCAGTCACAGTACAGGTAAAAATGTCAATTTGTTGACATATCTTGTTCAATGTACACAAAGCCTGTATAATCGGCACCTTATTAAGCAAGTTGGTTCTGCTGTATGGTACTACGAACATTAGTGGCTTCAATTTGACTTCAGCTAATACACCTGGGTTAAACAGTTTACCTCTTAACAATTTAAATATGTAGGAGATCAATGCAAACTTTCGTCTGGATGCCAAATTATTATACCCAACCATGCCTAAATTCAAATTCAAATTCAAAAGTTTTTATTCAAAATAAGTTCCACTGGAGAACACTTTTTGAAGTTCATACATATAGGTTGAAATTTAATTTTACTTCCCAGTCTATGTACACCGCTTCGCAACGTGTTATTGCTGTTAAGGAGAAGAAGTGGCAAGAAACTCCCCAGCAACACGTCTAGCCAAATATTGTTTTTCTTTATATTTCTTATTCTATTTTTATCTCAAGTTCTTTTTTTTTAATAACTTTTATACAGATGTTACAGAATGACTGTTTACTACAACTCTGCACTGTAGGCAAACAGCCACATAGGGATTATATTTAAAAAAAATCCAAGACAAACAAGGTGGGTACATCAAAAGATAAAATGGGTAATCACCATAGTGTAGTAATAACTGTGCAAAAGACGATAAAAGAGACATCCGTGACGCCATCTGGTCATAAAGAATCTTATCTGCTTCCATGACCTTAAGCTACCTCAAGACAATGATATACCTGTACAAGAAAGTGACCTTAAGTAATAGCCCATCCGAGTAAGTGCATTACCTTGTTGGAATTCGCGATAAGTCATACGAAGTGCTTTATAAAAAAAGCTTGAATATGTGCTTTCGTTCATAAAAGTAAAAAATGTATTTTCGGGTTTTCTTATGAGGGAATACCTTACTTTGTTTTTTACAGTGTAACACAAAATCAAAATCTTTGAATTCCATATCTTATTGGCGTCTATGATTTTGGTGTTGAATAATTTTGATTCGGGCAAAGTATTGCCAACGTTATAGAGACTAAGTTGAAAGATATATAAAAAGCAGACAGGCATAAGGAAGTATGGAAAGTAGAAGATTTAAGAGAAATAAGTAAAACAATAGTGAAAGTATAAATAACATAAACAGAATGGAATGCACTAGAAAACACTTTATTGTTTATCAAAATAAACAATTACAGAATGAATGATTACAGTCATTTAACGTCAAAACCAAAGGTGGCCTTATCGCTTAAAGCGATCTCTTTCAGGCAATCTAACTGAGAGGACACTTTTAACAACTTATGTCTAGATATAATCAAATTAAAAAGAAGTAAACTACAATGTGGACAGTAAAACAGCAAAGTTAAGAAGAATAGAAAAATATATACAGTCTACTCTCGATAATTTGACACTCGTAAATTTGAAACTCTCGATAATTTGAATTTTTCTTCCGCTTCCTTAAAAATACTTTATAAATTGAATAAAATCAATGTTAATTGGTCCCTTCGGTAATTTGAAGTTGAAGGAATATTGACTTGCTCGCAAACATGCGATAATTTGAAGTCCGTGCTTTCCTACTCTCTATAATTTGAAGCGATTATCATGCACATACCTGTCGTTTGTTTACATACATGTACAGACCTGTCAATTGTTTACATAAATGAGATATGAGTAAGTTCGCATTCCAGTCTTCTTTCAAACGTTAATGTTTATTTGTGCTATTAAAATGAATCCAAGAAAAAACAATGTCTTTCCATAAGTTCCATAAGTAAACGCTTGTTATTTTGAACTCTTGACAATTTGAAATTTGTCTCTGGTCCCTTGAGTTTCAAATTATCGAGAGTCGACTGTATTTTATTATAAACTAAGGCAATGGTTTTTGGCAGATTTTTTAAACATAGCAAGTGATTAAGCTTTTCTGACATCTACGGGTAGAGTTCTAAAGGCAAACAGCCATATAGGGATTAGAATAAAAATTCTTAGTTAAAAAACAATAAAGCTGGATAAATAAGATATTTGGTAATATTAAATACTTTAAGACAGGTAACAATCTGAAAGCAAAAATGTAACCGATAGAAGTAGTAAGTAAGATATGTAGGCCTAGCAGTTAAGGAAATGTAACAGAAATAAGAACCCATTGTATTTTTTTTTTAATAAATGAAATCCACAAAAAAGAAATAAAAGAAAAAAGCCTGGACATTCATGTTCGTCCGGAGAGAGGAAGAACATAAAAAAAACAAAAATAAAAAACATTATAGAGACAATAAGAAAAGTATGGACACTTTCTTAGTATGGATACTGTCAGTAGTAAGGAAATACTAGGTATGCGCGCTGGAAGTTGTTGAAAGCGCTATATCTAGCTCTGCAAGCGCAAAAGTGGCAGCCCTGATTAGCCGAGAGCCGGGGAAGTCCCGTAAACAAGTAAGCTAGCGAGAGAGCGAGCGAGGATATACCTCGTCCTCCGACGACCTCATCCCTCTAACACCTGGAACCGCGTTCTGCGCAACGGAAAGTGCGATGTTCCGAGCCGCCATAAAGTTTGCATCGAACTATACTGTTGGTTAATTTGGCTTAAATATAAATTACTTATTAGTCTTTTTAGATTAGATAGTAAAATAAATGTGGTCTTTTTAAAAGACTTAATTTTTTTCTCGCGTGATTTGATTTTCATATATAGTATATAATATTTTCTAAGTTTATGCTTCTGGTACACATGATAAAATACCACGCTTAAAACCGTCAAAACTTAGTTTGATTTTTTTATATAAAATATATATGAAATCAAAATCAAATTTATGTGAAACATTCGTAATTTTATTGTTAACTAGGATTTACCCCCGACTTCGTCCACGTTCGATGGGTAACGTAGATTACAATTATTTTGTCAGTTCTTAAAATTGAAGGGTATTTTTAGCTGGGCAACGAATTTTTATGTGTGAAAATACTGAACGAGTAATGAATTCTTTAAGTAAGACTAGGGATGGGTAATGTTATATATATCATAATCGTATCTAAATCTTCTGAAGGTGTGTAATAAACATAGAAACTGTCATATCCAGCAAGTCCTAATATCACTTGGTTTCGAAGTCAAACAAAATCCCGGGAAATATAAAAAGTCGCTGATTATATTGTTTTAGTATCAATCGGATCCGAATCAGCTCATTTTTATATATGACTAGCTGTGGCCGCGACGTCTTCCGCGTTGAATTTGTTTTCAACCCCCCGATTTTGAAACATTCTTCATTGGTGCTCCGCTCCTATTGGTCTTAGCGTGATGATATATAGCCTATAGCCTTACTTGATAAATGGGCTATCTCACACTGAAATAATTTTTCAAATCAGACCAGTAGTTCCTGAGATTAGCGCGTTCAATCAAACAAACTTTTCAGCTTTATGTATTAGTATAAAATGTGGCCTTCCGTCACATACAATTATCACACCGTCGTCTCAGCGTGTCTTAGCTACAATCGGCGACGAAGATGCGCAAGCGCAGCTTACTGCCGGGTGCGCCTGCGCGACGCGACACGCACCCGAGTCGTTCGATCGGCAGTGCAGCTCAATGACCTTGTGACGCGTACAAACCGTATTGGGATGCGGAGTATATTCTTGTCTCGTATTTGTTATAATGTAATAGTATAACAAAATATTAACTCTTTCTTATTTGTGTGTGTCATTCGGTGTTGGAAGAGTACCCACCCATGTACTATTGGTGACCCCGATGTGATATGAACACGCAACCTTCTCAAACGCACTTGATACCGCTCCCGGATTAATTCCTGCGGGATTCTCGGCATATAAAGTTGCAACGGCTATCAAAATGGGAGACAAGTAAAACCAACCAATGCTGGAATAATACTCGTTTATTTCAAGACAATATTTAACATTTATAACACCTAGGTATAACATATAATAGATAGTGGAGACATAATTAGGCACATATTAATATAATTTAGGTTGTTAGATATGTATTGCAGTTCTCCTATATAACTGTTACATCCTTCCAAAGTATCGTACACTTGAAAAAGACTTAAGCCAGCGTTCTAGTGAAATAGTATTGTATTGTATTACTGGAAACTGTATCAGAATAATCTAATTTTTATGCACCTGAACAACTTCAAACTGCTCCCGGGAAAATTCTCGCCAGATCCATGCAGGAACGGAGAAAGAATACAATTTCCTACGGCCGGGCGGCCTGTCGTAAGAGGCAACAAAACCACCCACAGCCAGGTGGTAGGCCATTTGCCCGACTGGATGGCTTCCACCCCTGGTCTAAAGTATGCCGCCATAACAACCTTGAGTTGTGTTCCGGCATTAGTGACCAGGTTCCAGTCTCCCTTAAGAGAGCAGCAGCGCATTTGTAGAACCTTTAGTGTTGCAAATGTCCATAGGTGATGGTAATCGTTTTCCATCAAGTGGGCCGTCTGCCTGTCTGATGAAATCATACAATAAAAAAATCACATATTTTATTACATCAAATTTGCTATTGATCCGTGAAAAAATGGCATTTGATTTTTTTTCAACCAGGCTATTTTAAATCATTCCCAGGAAAATTCCCACGTGATTCTCGGGCTACCAAAAAAGCGCAGATTTTAAGTCTAAGAATTTACTGTCGATCAGTGAAAACTACATCAAAATCCGCCCAGTAGTTTTTATGTGGATCCCGCACAAACAGACGACAAATCTAATAAAAATACCATTGTGTCTCCATTGTTTATATAGTCTATTCTAGTTTGGTTTTTTTAATATCCGCAATGTACAGATACAGCACGTTTAGAATTTTCTAATATTATAAATATTCGTGATTACAGATTTGCAGTAAGTAAATTTGTTGTTTTTTACGTGAGTTGCACGACCTGTGTGGTTTTATAAATAATAATATATAAATAAATCGGCAGACAAACACACACACTGTATATCCCCAAATTAAGCAAGTTACGCTTGTGTTATGGGTAATATACAACGGACCATTCTGGGGCCGATCCCAGACACCCAGACCACATAGTAAATAACGGAGAAAATACGTTTCCGAAATTTACTATATCAGGAATCGAACCTGGAGCCTCTGCGTTGCAGTGAGGTAACCACAGAGGCCGTAAATGCTGTCAATTCATACCTTCAAATATATGCGAGCAAAATAGCGAACGCTACTTCTTGTAGATACCGTCTTAGAATAGAATTCAATTGACAGAAAAGACTTAACGTCCTAAGTCCTTAATAATGAGCAAAAATTTTAATAAAGGACAGAAGAAATCCTCATTCTTGTGCCACCCAGACATGCCTAATAACGTGGTGTTGAATACATGCGTTGTTAACAGGCAAGCGCGTCACGGTCGGTGGATTTTAATATATTACGTGACGCGCATACCTTATGTGACACCTTTGTGGACATGGTAACGACAAACCAGTATGACAATACGAATTATTATATTTTGAAGTAAAACTTCTTTAGAATCGTTGTGATTTGATAATCGATAAAACGAAAAAGTGACACTAAAAGAGATAAACACATAAATCTATAAAACTAAGTCTGCGAGAGAATGAGATAGAATAAATAATATTTATTAATTTAAACACTATGCTCATACAGATAGAGTTGGAAATGTTTGATTTTTTTCGATAATACTTCAAATTTCCTGTTTTAAAGCTAAAATAAGTCATAAGTATTTTATTTAGCCTGCCCCGAGTGCAGTAAGAATTCTTAAATATTAACCATTCTTAATTATTAATAGGTCGGGGAAAAAGTCTTTTCGCATATAGTATGTATGAATTTGTAATAAGATCTCTTTGGCTATACCATTTGTATCTGGCTGGTTTTGGTATCATTAAAAAGTTTTAATTTTAAAGAAGACAATTCCAAATATACGTATATATATATATACATACTTTGTGCATGTGAACTGCACACAAACACAATTTTTTTTTCATAATAAGTTCCACTGGAGAACACTTTTTCAAGGTCATACATATAGTCAAAATTTAAATCTACTTCCTATATTCTATGTACACCGCTTCGCAACGTGTCATCGCTTTTTAACAGAGAAGAAGCGGTATGAAACACCCCAGCAACATGCCTGGCTGAAAAAAAATTCTCTACCTCGGGCTCTTTTTTTTTAAATACATATAGAAGTCGTATTACAATTAATCTATCAAAAAATTAATGGAATTTTAAAGAAACAAAAAATATTGTATCGCATTAATGGAAATCTATCTCTTGGGAACATTACTTTTTTTCTTCTGGATGAAATAAATAAAATAAATAAAAATAAAAATGTATTTAATGAAAGATATGGCAAATTATAGGATACATATAATTTGTGCAATCGCATTTGCTCACTATGTATTGATTTTCATCATGGATACTTTTTATCAAACGGCTAAGGGGAATTGAATGAAAATGTTAGGAATCAAAACTTATCTAAAATTGTCATGTATGTTTCATTTTGTTATGCAGGTTTTAGAAGATATCAACATAAAGTCTGAAGAGTGTGCTATGATAGTAGACGTAATGTAAGGCTCTTGAATAAATATAACTTCGATCTTAAAACTGGCTTTTATTTTTGCTCTAGTAAGTATCTTTCAGTGGTACAAAATGGTGTCTCCTTTAACTGAATTCAAAACCCGTGTCGTTTTTACATTTTTGAATTCCCACCAATGAGAACGAGTTTTATACACATCTCTCATTGGTTAGTCGTATCCTTACGTCCTGGCTAACATAGGCATATAGGCATTGATTAACAATAACAAAAGTAGATAATTAAGTAATTGATAAATTAAATTTAATTAAAGAAATAAGAAAATTGAAGTATATTATTAAATATAATTTATTTTATGATTAGAAATTGTGATTATACATGAATGGTAAACATTCTAAATGTTGTTGCTATGTTTTTCTTAAGGTAGCACTTGCCAAACGTCAAAAGCCAAATGCCAAAAGATTGACCTTGAACTTGACCTACTTTTGTTTATGAGAATTAGATTTAAATACAAGTTTTATTTATTACGAAAGTTTCTAATAGAAATGAAATGAAATATAAGAAATGTACAAGCAAATAATTGAGTCGGAAACCCGAGCGTGTGGTGACCAGGATTATATTAAGCAAAGGAAATAATATAAAACTATCTACGATTATAAAAGTGGTAAGTGAATCCACTACAAGTCCAAGTCCCATGCGAATAAGGTGGTTAGCACAGCTAATAACATGCACATAATACACATAAACATATAATAGATAGATATTTCATCCTCAACTAACTTACTACAGTTTACCCTCTTCGTAATGAGGTTTGACTTATTAATATCTTCCTGGACTTTACTTACTGTTTTCACCTTCACCTCGTACACATGAGTGACACGCGAATGTTCGCTCGAAGGTCCGCTAACGAGGATTCGCCTTAATACACCTGATGCCTGGAATACTTCCGTTTTGCCTTCTCTATTGTCTAGTTTAAATCAAGGTAACATGTTAAGGAAAGTAATGGCCTAAAATTTTAAAAACCCGATCCAAGAATGTCTCCTAAAGTATTCTAAAGACAATAGTCTTTGTTGAAATAAACCTTTTTTGAATGGCGTGTTCTATATTTAAATTACATTCTAATATAGTAACGTCTTAGCGTCGGTTGTTATTAGGTATCCAAGTATCCGCTAGGCGTATATGTATGTTAAAATAAAACTCTGGTAATATTTATAGTATGTGCCGTACTATTTCCCGGTCCATAACCAACAGTCTTCCTAAATGATATATGTTTAGTAACTAGTCAAGTATGGCACGTTACTTTCATATCAATTGACTAAAGTATATAGTAAAACTTACTATATTTAAACCTAAGCCCCTAGGTAGTAGCTCTATATTACGTATATAAAAAAATAATTAGGTGTTTTATGTATATAAAATGTGTGCACAATTTGCACAGCACTAGTTGCGCGTCACATCACTAACCAAAAAGAAAAAACAATACTGTCTACATGGGTTTATTTCGCTGGTATATGCGCGGGATGGAATGCAGTTTTGTACACTTTAACCTCAGTTCGTGTGGGAATGCGTGGTTCATAGAGCACACCTGTTTTTTTTTCTTTTATTAACTACTCTACGGACTCGAGTTCCGTGCCCTTTTTTACAACTTAATTTTTATGAAAGTTTTTAGAGTTCATCCTCACTTATTTTTTATTTTCTTATTGTGTGTGACATTAATTTAGTGATTTTTATGTTGTAGTGTACCTATCTTAAGAATAACTTATAATATTTTTTTTCTATTTTTAATACTGAACTTATACTAATGTAGAGTGTATCTTAACTAGTGCCATGTGTGTTGTTTTTCCTTTCTGTGCCTAGGTTATTTATTTATAGGCTCTTTGTATGTCTTGGTTTGTTTGTGAAGAGTGCGTGTAATGCAATGCGGTGGTAGTGCGCGTTGGTGTGAGTATGTGTGAGTTTTGTTGTTGGTTGTGTGTTTGTGACTTTGTGTGGTGTTATAATTTATTGTTTAACAGCACACCTGTGGTTAACATCGTCGTCCACATTAGCGTCAGGTGCAATTATGGAGACAAGGTATTTGAACTTTTGTACAGTAGGGATAGGTAGCCGCTGAAAGAACATTTCAAATATTCTGTTTTGCTCCTACTAACTCTTAGGTTGAACTTTTCTAAAACACGTGTCCACGTATTTAAGAGATCCTGCAAGTGTTCTGCAGTGTTTGCAGCTAGGACTATGTCATCCGCATACAACATTGTGCACGTCAGAGGTGACGGTATATCCCTGGTAAGATAGTCCGTGAAAAGATTAAATAAGAGCGGACTGAGCACGGATCCTTGAAAATCTTTTAGTAAAGATTAGAGATAAATATAGATAAAAAAAGCCTAGCAGGGGTTAGTACCCCTGCTAGGCTTTTTTTTATTAATAGCAATCGAATCGAACCGAATATAGCCTATATCATCGGGTATAAAGTAGCTTTCGATTGGTGAAAGTATTTTCAAAATCGGATCAGTAGTACCGAAGATTACCCCGATTATCCAAACTCACAAACTTTACCCCTTTATAATATTACTAACTGATACCCACCCGCTTCGCGTGCCGTAAAGGAATTTCGTAAAATCCGTTCTTAGCTGACCCCTACTTGGCGAAAGGAAGGTCCATGCCAAATTTCAAGTCTATAGGTATTATAGTTCCTGAGATATCGTGATGAGTCACTATATACGTGGATTTCAATTATATATATAGATTATTAGTATAGATTAGAAAAAAAATAAGTATATATAAATGAAAAATTGTCTTATATAGGCTTTAACTTCGGTTTGATTTGGATATTTTGTAATTTTTATCTCGGCGTTATTAAAATTTTTACGTTTACCACAATAGAAATGAAATGATAACAATTTCGGAAGTTTAAATAACTAATTTGGTTGTTTTCAATAATATATTCACCAAGTCCGTAAATCAATAGAAAATAATTGACTTAAGTAATTCTGAAATATAATTTGTTACTAACAAGCCAGTAGCGTCATAGCAAAGTGGCTAGCACACATATCCCAAACTCAAAGGGCGCGGATTCGATCCTGGCCGGTACGCATGTACCACTTAGGCAGTTTTTTGACCTAATGTGCATATTGTTACAATTACCAAATTGGCAAAGTTGAAGGAAAAGATCGTGATGCAACCTGCACATCGAGGTAACCGATGTCTCAAACCTGCTAAGCGGCCTTTGACAAGCGTGGCGGGTATACTGTCCGGTCCCTCTATAATGGGAGACACGAGCCTAGCAGTGGGACATATATGGTCTCTTATTATACTTCAAAACCTCATGTACATATAAAATAATAAAACTTGTTTCAATCAATCATTTATTTGCATCTATATGGGTATATCATAGACCTTAAAATATGTGCATAAGTATAATGTATAGTTATAAAATTTAATTTATGTATAGTATAAAATAAAATAATGTCATTTACATTAATTACAGTTTGTCTAGAGATAGATAGACAGCAGTTTATTGTACACCAAAACATAGATAAACAGAAATAGAAAAATACAAAATATAGTACATTGGGCGGCCTTATCGCTATAAAGCAATCACTTCCAGTCAGGAGGGATTAATGGATTTTTTAATTCTGACGGTGGTGCAGTTTATAAATAATGATAAATTATAAGTATACACAAAACATATAAGCACAAAAACAATATAAATATATATACACATACGTATACACACACGTATATAGACATATGACAATATACATACATATATATATATATATAACAGCGTTAGGAGTTATTATACACAATACAGAAGTATAGTAATGCTTCTGAATCATACATATATATGTCGCAGATTGCGATATAATTGTAAAAAATTCGTAAAGTAACGACTTTATATTGAGAATACTTATGTTTTTCTCAAAGTACCTGCACTTGATTTTAGTGTTGTTGGTTCGTCAGTATAAAAGGAGGTGAAATCGCCTAAACGGGACATTCAACATTCTACATTCGTCGGTTGAAGAGAGCGAAAGCTCTGTTGGACAAGGAGCACATAATATATGTTGTGGTCAATAATTACGGTCCGATAATAGCAGTATTCTTTGAGGGCAACTCTTGGAGTTGTCCTAATATTTATGTGTATTATTGTGCTGTATTTAATATTGTAATTGAAATAATTCAGTGTAATAAACTTTGATTATAATATTTCAGATTATTATTGTGTTGTTCATGTCGCGCTGAGCTGACGTATAATTAATTGACCTCACTAACTGACTGACTGACATATCAACACACAGCCCTACTGGGGTTAGGATCGTGAAAATTTGCATACGGATTCTTTCTGTACTGTAGGTGCGCACTAAGATAGGATATTTGAAAATTCAACCCCTAAGGAGGTAAAAAGGGGATAAATGTTTTTTCAAATTATGACTATTTTTAATTTACGCGGACGAAGCTGCGAGCAACAGTTAGCCTTTCATACACTCGTCCACAGAATAACAGAATTTTTAGATTTTGGATTTCAGTTTAATTTTAAAGTATAGTGCTATAAACTCATAGACGACTATAAAATATTAATACACTTTGAATCATCTCTCCTTTAAAATATAGACATTTCTCTTTTGTCGTCGAATAGAATATAGCTAAAAATATTTAGACAGCGCTAAAGAAAAGAATTTACTCAGAAATATCGTTCACTTCTAATAACAACTGAAAGATATTTCACAGAGAAACAACTTTGAAATATTCATCATTCTTTACACAAAGGCATTCATAGAAATCTTTAATCTTACAAGAAATCATTTCATACCTTTAGAAAATTTGCTGGCATCGATATTTACAGATACATTGAAAAAAGTGGAATCCAAGACTATTCAAATTTTATTAACTAAGAAAATAAGTGAATAGAATTCATCTCTGTGCATTGCCTGGCAAGCACTTGGCATGTTGTTGGGTTTTCATGACAATTGTCCAATTAAGTATCTTAAATCAATAAAACAAAAATATGTCGTAATTTCGTATATTTACAAATTGAATTTAAATTTGATCAGGTACAAACAATGATGAAATATTTATTTAATGAAAAAATGAAAAAAAAAATCGATTCAACTTCTCTATTTTTCTGAATCAACGGCTGCTTTTTCAGTGGTATTCGTTTCTGAAAATAATTAAATTATATTAGTTTATGATTTGCATTTAAAAATCAACTTTATAACTTTGAGAATATAGTTTAAATTTAAATAAACAAACATCTTTAATTTGCTTTATAATATTTTTTCTTCAGCGTCCATATTGGGCTCGGGCCTCGTCGTTTGTGTTGGGAGAAACAGACAATGCTAGTACATTTCGATGAGCAGGTTACATCACGGTGTTTTTCTTCACCGTTCGTACGTGGCAATTGTAAGGGTGCCTGTCCATCGAAGCGGAGCGAGGCTGCGGTGTAAAGAAAGGAGAAACCAATAGGATTGGCTACATGTCCATTGACGCAATTTATATCCAATCCTATTGGTTAAACAGCCTCGCTCCGCTTCAATGGACAGGCACCCTAACAATATACACATTAGGTCAGAAAACTGCCTAAGCGGTGAGTGCTTTTCGGCCAGGACTCGCATCTATACACCAGGAGTCTCTGAGAGGTATCACTAAAATTTATTTTAATATTAAACATTCAACGCTGCGTACAGCGTCACCTCAGACGCGGTCTACGGCATCTGTGACAAACCATCACCTTAATCTCGTTGTGAGCCAATCGCAGTCCACTGTTGGATGTAGACCTCCTCAAGTTTGATACATCCGGTCCTTTTTTGTAAAACGCAGGTGTGTCTTTGGACACCGTCCTCGGGCTCTTCCGGGTAAAGACTAAATGCAGCGCAGAAGTATGCATCGAGGGTGTGTAGGACTGTCAGTGACCGGTTCTCCACGCTAGCTTCAAACAGAAGCAGTCGCAAGAAACCGATCACCAAACTACTTTTACAGGGCGTCACGGGATCTAGAACTGAGTTACTGAACTGTGACGTCCGCCCCTATGCTCCGCAATACTAGGCCACCCGGTGGCAGGGTGACCTGCTTCACCAATATCCCGGTCCTCCGCTGACCTCCTCTAACACCCACTGGCGACCTTACGCAGATCGTCAGTCCACCGGGTTGGATGGCGTCGTACACTACGTTTACCCAGATGCGGTGTTCACTCCAGGACTCTTATGTTCAAATACCAATCGGCCCTACGTCAGATATAACCGACCTATTGCTACTTCAGCTTACTAATTTTACGAGCTATGTCTGTTACTTTGGTTCTTTTAGGCATGTCCTCAATTTGGATTTTATCCATAAATAGCTCGTTGAGCGACTTGGAATTTACGGACCAATCCTCTGGTCAGAATGGGGAGGATGCACTTCTCGAAGACTTGCGTCCTTACCAACGTCTTCCATCTTCTTAGGTTCGTTCCAGGGCTGCCTCTCAGATGTCGCGAACACGACAAAGAATAGATTTGTGAAGAAATAAACTCCCGACGCGACGAAAAACACCTTTCGCCATTCACTTGCTTCAGTCTGCAAGGAATTAAGTATAAAATATGTATAGTAAAGAAGCGGATATTCAAATCCACTTTGATCCTTTTTATCATTTTACAAAACGTGGCAGCCTCGTAGATTTTGTACGGGCGTACGTACAATGGACCAAATCGACGATGAACCGCTCATAAGACTAAAATTGCCTAGCAAAAACTTTTGCTAACAGCTTTATTAAAGGGCGGGGTTTTAGGTGTATCGCATTATAATGTAAAACATTAATATATTGAAATAAATCAGTTATGGCGCATACGGTTTTTTCATTGCTACGTTCTCTCTAAAAATAATAATTTTAATTTTAACGTGTTTCAGGTTTAACAAGGAGGCAATAAATTCGAAATCCATAAACAAACCGAGAGCAGAATACAAAAGAAACAGGGCGTCGTCAATCGGTAAAGTGCATATTGCAAGTAACAGGAATAATTATTTAAATATTTAAGAAACGTTCTGATTGATGTATATAAAATTTGAGAGTATGTGCATATCGAAAATTTATGAGCCGTTCAAAGCAAAATGTTGGAGAGCTGATCAAGGAGGAATTTGGCCGATTGTACATACGTATAACGTTATAAGTTTTTATAAAAGAGACCGCAGCGCCACTTTTTTGGCTATATTGCGTCATATAATGCATTTGCACTTACCCTCGGACTCCGGGGTCACCGAGGGTTATGTGGGGGGACTCCCGAACATAAAAGACATTATTCATAGGGATAATCAAATAAAAAGAATTCTAAGGGTTGATCCGGGATATACTCTAGCTCTGTGTAGAGTTTCATTTAAATCTATTCTGGCAGACAAACCGAAAAAAAAATCATTTTCGGAATTTGCTGGTCCAAATTAGGTCTCTTATTTTTTTCTCTTGTAAACAAGAGTATTGGAACACTTACAAGGCAACAGATGGCGCTGTGCAATAATTGAAGTATGCAACCCTTTCCGACACATACAAAGAATATTTACAAATTTCCAAAAACGGTGGTCAGGCCTAGGCCTGTAAGGCACGACAACAGCGTCGGAGGAAGATCCATATATATACACTATATATAAAATAGATGAGCTTCTCTGGCAACACAAAATATCATTTACCCGGTCTGATAGATGGCGCTACAATCGATAATTCTATAAATTCCACTCGATGCTCCTTATAAGTTATAACTTGTTCTAAATTGGAATAAAGGGAAAGACAATAAAATTACACTTTAAAAACTTGTATATATACACTATATAATTTACACCAGAAGCAAAAAATGGGTCAAATATATCTTCATGTAAAAGTGTGCAAGATTCACTGTTTTTTTTTTTTTTTAATTGACTTTTTATGTTGTTGGTCCGAAGACCTCACAACTTTACGGGGTTTCAGGGCGAGTGCCTTTGCGAAGCGAAGGCGCTCGAGCCAGGGAGGCAACTTGCTCGAGGGGGCTCCTAGGGAGTTTCACCTCGGCTGGACTGTTGCCATGAGAGGGGATGAATCTAATGATGCCCACCATAAGGCGACACAATGCACTAATTGAGAGCGAGCGACGGGTAATATAAAGCCCGAGAGGAAGGATCCCGGCGGACCGGGATCGGCGGTTCGCGGTGGCCTATACTATCTTACTGCCGTTTCGCAACGTGTTATGGCTGGGAGAGAAGAAACGGCGAAAGAAACTTCCCAGCAACACGTCTAGTCTATCCTATGGGGGGGCTGTGTCTCCTGGCGTCCCTCGCGGGGACGTGGAGTGATCATGATTGGCGGTGTCGACGCCGCCGTCTGTGTCTGTCTGTCGGTGCCTGCCAGCCTGCCGTCCTAACCGCGGGCGGGCTGATCCGAGCCAGCCGTTTTGTGATATTGTCGACCTTGTCCATGAGGATGTTACGCGGTCGTCGCACGAGAGCCTTTCGTCGAGGCTTATAATCGGACGCGGACACGACGAGGGGATTTCGATGGTGCGGCGCTAGATCGAAATACTTACGCGAGAGCGACGTAATGTAGTTTTTGATGGAGGGAAGCTCCAGATCGCGGTGGATGTCGATGTTACGCATATAGAGGGGAGCACCGACGGCTCTGCGCATGAATTTATTCTGAACGATTTGCAGTTTCTTTAAAAGGGCAGGCTTGGCATGGCCGAATACCACACTCGCGTATGTCATGATCGGGCGGATGCATGTTTTATATAGAGTAAGCTTGTGTCTGAGGGACATTTTGCTTCGTTTATCTATCATGGGTTCTAGACGACCCATCACAAATCGCGCTCTATTCCGGACTATAGTAATATGCTCGTTGAAGCGCAAGCTCTGATCTAGGGTGACACCCAGGTATTTGGTGTACTTTGCCCAGGGGATCTCTTGTTCGTAGAGCGAGATGGCTTTTAAGCGAAGGCAAGCGCGTTTGGGAGAGCGAAGCGTGCCCGGGGAAAAGAACATTGCTGCGCTTTTCTCCGGGTTTATCTCTATCCTCCATTTGCGAAACCATTCGCCTAGCTCTGTTACAGCTACCTGTAGCCGGACGCAAGCCATTTGTCGGTTGTGATCTGATGTATAGAGTGCGGTGTCATCCGCGAAGAGGGCCAACTCTACATCTGGAGTTTTTGGGATGTCGCTGGTGTACAGCGTGAAGAGTAGTGGAGATAGTGCCGAGCCCTGTGGTACACCGGCTGTGAGTGGGTGAGGGACGAGCGTGTTCCCTCCACTCGAAAACGGAAGCTACGGCCTAGGAGGAAGTCTCGCAAGATGAGCACGAGTCTGTCTGGTACACCGAACTGGTACAGCTTGTAAATCAAACCGTTATGCCAGACCTTGTCGAAGGCCTTAGCTACGTCAAGGAACAGTGCGGCTGTTCCTATAGGGCGACGAGGGCGATGGGCAAAGTGGGATAGTATGTGCTCCGTGATGCGGTGCACCTGTTGGACGCATGAGTGTCTGGCACGGAATCCAAACTGCTCATCGGGTAGTAGATGTTTGCTGATGGCAAAATCTCTTAGTCTAGAGGATGACCCTCTCGTAAAGCTTGCTGAGTGTGCTCAGTAGGCTGATTAGGCGGTAGCTGGACGGTTTATTAGCCGGTTTTCCAGGCTTGTGAATACCGATGACGTCTGCTTCCTTCCAGATCGCGGGGAAAGAGCAGTTTGTTATGGCGGCATTGAAGATGCTCACTAAGATTATAATCAAGTGGCCGGGGAGGAGTTTTAACACGCGATTGTTAATGCCATCGATCCCTGGGGCCTTTCGTGGTTTGAGGACTTGATCAGATCTTGCACTTCTTCCACCGTGACTGGGTCGAGTGTGGTTTCCGCTGGTAAGGAGGATCTACGTTCAACCTCGGAGTCCACCTCCGTCAGGTGTGACTGGTCGACGTTTTGTGTAGTGGGGAGCATTGAAGCTCTAGACTCTGAGCAAGGCATTCGGCTTTCTCCTCATCATCGAACGCCTCGGTGTTGTCGGCTCTTTCTAGCGCGGGTATGACAGTGAGGGTATCTGATTTGAGAGCTCTAGCCAGCTTCCAGTACGCCTGGTGAGTTGGTTCGATATCTCTCAACGTTCTGTCCCAACGTTGTTCCCTGACTTCCCGGATACGTAGTTTGACCTCGCGCTCTAGTTGGCGGAGTCGGACTCTGTTGTCTTCGGTGGGATATCTGTCGTGAGCTCTGGAGGCGGCTCTCTTTTCCCTCAGCAGTACCCTCACTTCGTCCGGCAGGCATAAGTGGCGGTCATTCTCCACTGGCACCTGTCTGGACGAGTTCCGCACTGCGGATTGAAGGTGGCTGGTGAGGGCCTCGATCGCCGTCTCCGTGTCTTGGTGGGATTCGATGTGGTCCGGGATGCGGTCCAGGTCTTGTGATTCGGTTGCCTTGAGGTGGTCCCCAAGTCTCAACCAGTCCACAGAGGTCCTAGTTTCAGATGTCTGGTCCGTCTGTTGTCCTAATTTGAGGATAACCGGGCGATGGTCCGAGTCTATATCGTCCATCGTTTCGATCGAATGGAACTGAAGAGTTACGCCCCTCAGTAGTGCTAGGTCGAGAGTGTTTGGGGTCCCCAGTCGCGGTTGGGGGGTATCGTGTGGGGTCATGGGAGTTATTATATCAAACAAAAGATTGTCTGATATATTTATTAGGGCTCTGCCATTGGGGTTAGTGGTATTGCAATTCCACTGTTCGTGTTTACAATTCAGATCTCCGGCTATTATAACAGCTGGGCCTAAGTTGAATAGGGCTTCTAGGTCTTTCTTAATAAGGGTTTTCTGGCACGCGAGGTATGCTGAGACTATGACTAGAGGTTGGTGGCCAGTCATTGCTAGTCTGCAGGCGGATACCTCCATACCTACTAGTGGTGGGGTGACTAGAGGCATGCAGTGTAGAGATCTTCTGAAATAGATCAGGGTGCCGCCACCACGGCCTATCCTGTCATGTCTAGTGACCCGATAGTTAGAGATCTTTGGATCTCTTTCACTCGGTTTCAGGAAGGTCTCCTGCACTAGTAGTATATCTACTTGATTGGTAACCAGGAAGTCATGGACCAAGTCGCGCTGGTTTCGAAGGCCGTTGGCGTTATAAGTCGCCAGAGTCAATGAGCGTGGTTTATTTCTACCTACATGCGCCATTTGTTACCGGTAACAATAATTTAACTAGGTTGTTTAGTTATAACGACCTAAGTACCTGGAGGAGGTACGCGTGATCCATTTCGATCACGAGTTGATCCCGGAGGGAGGGTTGATCAGACTCTGCAACTTGTCTTAGTTTTCGAGCCAAGAGTTGGACCTCTGCTAGGTCGAAAGGCAAGTTCTTGGCGAATTTAGTCGCCAAGGCTAAGTCCTCCGCTAAAGAGTGGTGGGGTGACGGCCCAGAAGGTGCTTTTAAAATGGGGGCGGGGGCAGGGGTTGCTTGGGGTAGGCCGGCCAAAATTGGGGCACGCGTCCTTAGTGCGAGTGACGGTTAAAACCGTCATCGTCCTCGCGGTTTAAATGTGGGTTATATTTCATCGGCCGGTGGAAGAGGGGCATCCCTGAGGTTCATCAGGAGATAAATTTCTCGACGTGTTACGCAATCGATTCGTCGAACCGAATATGACCATAACTGCGGGCGGCGGGCGCACCGGTAACACGGCTTTGTTTATGTTCTTAAGATCTCGTAAGCGCGATGTATTTATTCGACGATATTGCACAGCGCCATCTTAAATGAAGTTAAGTGCACTAAATGGAAACTAATTATAATTTTTGATATTCCTCGGTCACTTGATGGCGCTAGTTTCCGTACATTTTTATTTTTAGATTATGTAAGAGAGACCATAACTTGTGGCTTTGTTTATGTTCTTAAGATCTCGTAAGCGCGATGTATTTATTCGACGATATTGCACAGCGCCATCTTAAATCCACTGGGATGGGAATATCTTCACATTGCAAGAGAGGAGCATTCCATCTCGCTCTTCTACTATTAGGGTCATTCCTGAAGACTCATTGTATAAACTTGGAATCCCCAAAAGATTTATTTTAATATAAATTGTAGAATTCTTATAGAATACATTAGTATAATGGGAGTATTATTAACAAAGAGTAGAGCATACCTCATCCTGAATAATGAAGCCACATACAAGTGGTGCGACGATGGAAGTTATGTTCGCCAGGAAATTGGTGATGCCCATTAAGGACGCACTGAAGTTGGGTGCTAAGTCTATGTGTACCAACTGAAACGATACATTTATATAGTATAGTTAGCTTTGTTTGAAATAAGGAAAGAAAGAAAAAAAACATTTATTTAGAACTAAACATAAACGAGAATATATTACATTAGCATAAATAAATAAATAAATGTACAATGTAACATACAGTAAATAAGTAAAACGAAGCAAGTGTAGCTCTTAATTAGTCCAAGCTCAGCATGTTGCTGGTTAGGTTAACCAGCGTTGATCTTCCACTGGGACCATTAAAGTGACATACAAGACACAGCATAAAAACAAAGTTGCTTGAAAAAAAGATTAAATACATATTATCTACATAGTTTGAGATAGTTGTACCAATAAGAGTTCAAAAAGAGCACTGTAAACAAACACACGACACAACACAGACAGAATAGGTCAGACACATCCTCCAAATGGGCTTCATTATGTAGCACTAGTATCATGAACAAGATCAGCTTGACGCACTTGGTGGGCATACAAGAACTTTTTAGTTTAACTTTAAGGGCAATAGTAAATTAAATAATAACACATAATCTTTTGTTGGTGTTGAATATTTTAATTTTATCTATGCAGGAACGAAGACACGAGTTCCAGCGGCCAAGCGGCCTATTGTAAGAGGTGACAAAACAACTGACAGCGTAGTTACTGCCTTGGTAGACATTCGCCGGTCAATATGGCCACCACTCCGGATCTAGAGTATGCCATCATAACAAACTAAGTTGTATTTCGGCATCATCTAAATCTTACCAATGACACCACCAAGGTATTCCACCAGGACAAAATGTACTACACTACCTTTTAAACAAACTTTTGTTTACGTTTTCCAAG
Organism: Dendrolimus houi; assembly: GCA_039645545.1. Lineage (NCBI taxonomy): Eukaryota > Metazoa > Arthropoda > Insecta > Lepidoptera > Lasiocampidae > Dendrolimus > Dendrolimus houi. The sequence continues at coordinate 23,559,068 of CM077122.1, forward strand.
ATCTCCAACTAGGAGTGCGTTGGGTTGCTCCATGGGTCATCGGCGTCATGGTCACCTTTAGCTGCAGCTTGTAAATTTTACAAGCTACATAGGTTACTTTGGTTTACTTACTCATCATCTATCTATAATCCCTATCCCTATTAATATTATAAATGCGAAAGTAACTCTGTCTGTCTGTCTGTTCTGTTTTCACGGAAAACTACTGGAACGATTTGGCTGAAACTCAGTATATATATTTTTGAAGCCGAGAATGAATATAGGATACTTTTTGTCGCGAAAAATGGGATAGTTTCCGAGATAAAAATATATTTGTCTCTCTCTTTGTTATCCTTTTATGGAAAGACTATTGGACCGATTTAGCTGAAACTCGGTACATATGTATTATGTCCACTCGGGGTCCACTTGGTCCATGTTGTCTATGTTGCGTATTTTGTCAAGTATTGTCATTTATGTAGTTTACAGATAGATGGGGGATGGTATAGTTTGCGATATACAAGGAAGTGTATCTTCCGAGGGCAAATACATAAAAATTTTATAGAATGTAACCTGTACCGCCTGCTCTTTAAACAACAGATGCGCACTAGACTCTAGTAGTATTATAAAATTCTAAACATGCCGTGGCGTAAAAAAATCTGGAATAGACTATATAAAGGATGGAGGACAGGATACATTTTTTTTAGATTTCTTATCTGTTTGTTCGGGATTCACGTAAAAACTACTGGTTCGATTTCGATGCTGTTTTCGCTGATCGATAGCAACTTCTTAGACTTATAATCTGCACTACTTTTTATCTTGGAAATCTCGCGAGAATTTTTCTGGGAATGACATAAAATGGCCAGACTAAAATAAAATTGAATTCCATTGTGATTTTTTTTTTGCTGGTCGATAGCAAATTGTATGTAATAAAATGTGTGATATTTTTTATTCCGAGAATCCAGCGGGAATTTTCCTGAGGCAGTTTGAAGTGGTTCGGGTGCATAAAAATTAGCTTAGCTTAGGTATTCCGACACAGTTTTCACTAAGACGATAAGTTACATTCTTTTTCAATGCTTTTTCAATTATATCTCCCGGGAATCCTGCGGGTATTTCAAGTCAAGCGTGAACAAATTCGCGGGCATATCCTAGTCATATAAATATAGTTCTTGCATTTGACGAAGGCTAGCGGCCTTGGCCTGTGGTAAGCATGTGTGAAAGTGTGGGTGAGACTAAAAGTGGACATAATTTGAGGGCACGTTCGCGACTAATCGTTCCGACAGACTCGAACAATGACGGACAAGTTACTTATCACAATGTACATGTTTACGTTCAACCACGAGTAAAGCCCCCTCGCATTGCAAGAACTATAATAGTAATAGTAGCACTCCTTGGAGTGCAAGTATCAATGGAGACTACTTTCAAGGTGGTTGCACACGCTGGAAACTATTGAATTCTTAAGAGTTAAAAACAAGGACAAGTATTTTACCATATATCCTACATACGTGCCAGCATTGATTCCAACAGAGACAGTAATCATTACTACTGCCAAGACCAAGTTACCAGCTGGCGAATACGAGAGGCCGATCAGGGCTATTGCAGGACCCCATAATCCTGAAGAATATGAAGAAAATTAATTACAATTAAAATACTTACTTCCAAATGTGACATCCACAAAGCAAATAGAAATAGCTACAGGTGTTACTTGCGAATAGTCAAATATAAAGTGCATTTAACGTACATATATACTACTCAGAACAAAATAGAGCCAGCCTCATTTTTCATCGTAATTAAAGAGCATATAGATGTTCATAGAATAAATTAATACCTGTATCATAAAACAGAGGTTTATGGTTGTAAAATTTATTGTGTGTTGCCCTGATTAACAATGAGTAGTATCCCCTGTACTCCTCATGCATTTTCTGAGTCTGTTCGTTACACTGTCAATATCTAGGCACTGTTTTGTGCAGGTATACCATCTAGCGCACTATTAATATGTTTATGGTCTCCTGTTGATGACTTATGGTTAAACTCTATAGTTCACTTAAAGGTGTTTTTGCAATTGATCCCATAAATGTTCAATAGAATTAAGAGCGTCAGCGCTGGTCAGTTCAAAAGCACTATAGTGACATCTGACAGTGTACTTTAAGTGGCACGGGTCGTGTGCGCACGTGCATTGTCTTGCGTGAAAGTTAAAGGCGATGTTAATCAGCTTCCATCAGGTGGGCCGTCTGTCTGTCTGCTGAACTCATGCAATAAAAAACTTAAATGCAATAACTGAATACAATTACCAATTGTATTAAATAGTTTTCTTGTAGTTGATACGCTCAACCATTTCCGCCTTATGATTACATCAGTCATGGCACCCATTGGGAAACTTAGGATGTACATCGATAGGTATGGAAGTGATGAAAGAACGCCATTCTGCAAAATAAAAAGTTTTAATTAGGTATAAAGCAATTATGATAGATGCTTGTTTCTCTGTTGGCACAGTTTCGTCTGTATTGAACAATGCAAATTAAAATCCATATCGTACGCTTAGAATCAAACTGTCGCTAAACGAGCAATTTTTCAGGAGGAGAAATAAAGGTATTCTAACGAAAATCGATTGCAAAATATAATAAAATCGTTTTATTATTAACTCTTCAATTACTTATTGGCTCAACTTTAATTTGAAGTTAATAAGTTGTTTAAATATTGTAATACTTTCTATATTAATTTTAATTTGTATGTATAGCTTATTTTTAGTATTTAATTTAAGGCTTAATTGTAATTGAGATAATTTTTTTTGTATTTTTTAAGTTATTTTAGTTTCTTTTTATGTTTAAATTAGTTCATTATGGTTTTTGATTTGATTTAAAATATAATGTTATTTATATTTGTTGTTTCGATGACTAGACACAACTTACTTGTAATGCTTTTGATTTTAAATTTCTCAAAATTGTCTCATTTTTCTAACTAATTATAGTAAGATTGCAATATACTTACACTCTTTAAGTTTACTCCAAGTACTTTGGACATGTATGTAGGCATCTCGGTCATCAATGTGAAGAAACCCCAGTTTTGGCCGCAGTGCGATGCAATTACAGCCCAAAACGGTAATGAAGTTAAAATTTTACCCCATGGTGCTGGATATCTCTGAAACATTAGCAAATACAGTAACGACCGAACCTAAAGTTTAAGACCTAGTAGTTTAAGGAGAAATCAATATTTATTATTTGTTACGACGAAGGCATCCTTTTCTCGGCAACATTTCCTCCTCCAAACCTTTTATTCGGCTGGTGTAAAAGTAGGGGGCGCTGCGCACACGCATAGGTCTTATTGGCCGGGCCAATTCGTTCAATGGCTGCCTAAGTATCATTGCGACACCATGCTCGCCGATAAACAGTCCAAAAAGTAGTAAAACTACTGTATTGTGCCCTAAAACTGTTCGTTGAAGTGCCAGCTGTGTCTCGGACATCTCTGGTGTAGTGTTTCTGCAAAACCAGGACGCGCGAATCCGGTCGAAATCCTACTTCATTCCTTAGCGTTCACTAGGATTTGCGAGGCGGTATCAGGTCTAACAGAGAATCAGGGTTTGCTCTGGCTAAGTAGCCATTCATGTCTTTCCAGTAATATTTTTCTAAAGTTGTTCGACTTGCGCGAATTGGCTAACCGCGGCCTTCTTCTGCGATGACACTATGTCCCAGAAGGAGGCCGCTAAAAGAATAAGGGAGAAGAATGAGCAGGCGGACTCCTGTCGCAGACGGCGCTTTGCAGCAGGCAAGCAGGCCGATGCGCCCACTTGTAGACGGTGGTTACCGTCGCCTATGGATGTTTGCAACACCGGAAGCGAAGCGTACACGTTGCCTGCCTTTAGGATGTAACAAGGCGAATGAGATAGACAGAAAAATATAGCACTGGATCGATTTTTGTAAATGATCCTATAACGCGTGCGCAGAAGGTTTGCCAATGATTACCCTCCCGGAACCGTGGCTCGTCTAAATTGTACTAAGAACTAGACGACCGCCGGTCGCGGTTGTAGGTAGCGGGAGGGGTTATCATCGGCAAACCTTCTGCGCACGACTTACAAATATTTTACCTTCTGCTCGCCAACCCTTCCCAAAGATTTTTGTATGTACAACACTTCTTCCTTTGATATATATTTGGATGACTCTGGGGAATCGGCACCTAATATCAAATAGAGCAGGGTCCAAATGGCACCAAGCACTCCGTTAGTGTAGAATATTCCTTCCCAGCCCCAAGCTGAAGCTATGAAGCCGGCTGACAGCAGCTGAATCGCAATTCCAAGTTGTCCACCTGCAAATTCCATGGATAGATACATAACACTTTATTGCACACCAAATATACAATTTCAAAAGTGCACAATTACAACATTGTCATGGTAGAAACATTAGGCGGCCTTATCGCTTAAAGCACTCTCTTTCAGGCAACCTGACTTAAGGAATAGTTTAATCTAATCTGGCGATGTAGGCGGTGCAGATTGTTAGATAGATCTTAAACAAACATACTTCACGTATAAACTGCTGGGCCGTTTATCCTGGTATACATATCCCTTAACAGAAATTGATGCTTACAAGCAGCACTATGAGCTGGTGTAATAATACAATATGTAATATTTTCTTAAGTTTTTGTGACTAACATAATAAAACTACGTTTTAACGGTTTTAAGCGCGGTAATTTATTTGATTTTTATTATTCCGACATTTCGACTACTTTTCAGTAACCGTGATCAAGAAAGCAAAGATGTCAAGTGTCCGTAAGCATTGTTAAACTTTTTTAAATTATTTAATTTTAATTTTGTTTACGATTATTATGGTTATTGTCTTCTGTTATCACAGCTACTGAAAAGTGGCCGAAACGTAGGAATAATAAAAATCAAATAATTTAACGCGCGACCGTTAAAAAGTAGTTTTATTATGAATACAATATGTGTTTCAGCAGATTATATTCCTGACTAGGATAATTGATTTTTCAAAAATCTAATGACGTCACTCTTGTTTCACCAAAATCGACACTATGAGTTTTTTTCACGATAACCTTGTTCACTTAATACAAATAATTTAACACCTACACAAAATGTATGGCAATTCTAATAAGCAGTGTGTCTTCATCCAAAAATATCAGGCTCCTACATTCATCGTCATGGTAACGACAGTGAAAACGAGGATTTAAACATCTCATGATTAGTTCCACCCCCGCTAGATGGCGTTGACTGTATTTATGATTAGGTACATCGAATTAAAATTAAGTTAATTTTTAAGCATGTCCACTTCATGGCATGCATGTCCCTTTAATTTCATCCGTGCAGGAACGGAGAAATTATGTAATTTCCTGCGGTCGGGCGGCCTGTCGTAAGAGGTGACCCGTCTGGATGGCTACCACCTCTAGTTTCTGCATTAGTGACCAGGTTCCAGTCTCCCTTAAGAGAGCAGCAGCGCATTCGTAGCACCTTTAGTGTTGCAAATGTCTATAGGCGATGGTAACCGCTCTACGTCAGGTGGGTCGTCTGCCTGTCTGCTGAACTCGTGCAATAAAAAAAACTACTATATATCGTAAACGGGGCCGCGAACAAAAGCTAGTTTCGAAATAATAAAATAGAAAATCTTTTCAACTAAATTTTAACAAAACTCTTATGTCTGAACAGAAATAAAACTAATAGAAGAATATTGCTTTGTTTCAGCAAAATGAAAGTTACGTCTATTCTTGTCTACTCTATTATTTATTAAATCAATATAATACGTAACAACATCTTGTGAACGATATTTTTATTTTAACTCGAGTCTTTTATTTATCGAAGTAATAGGGAGTTAGAGAATAGCGGTTTTAGGGTTGGGAAAAATTTTTCACTAAACGAAATTTCTGTTATTTACTATCGTTTCGGCTTATAGAATCGTTTCTAGAGTCGTCCGTTGTATATTAGCCATGACAGAAGCGTAACTTGCTTAGATTGGAAATAAACGATGTGTGTGTTTATCGGCTGATTATTATTAACCAGGTGTGCCCGCGACGTCGTCCGCGTGGAATTTGTTTGCAAAACTCCGTCGATTTTGAAACATTCTTCATTGGTGCTTCGCTCCTATTGGTATTAGCGTGATGATATGTAGCCTATAGCCTTCCTCAATAAATGGGCTATCTAACACTGAAATAATTTTTCAAATCAGACCAGTAGTTCCTGAGATTAGCGCGTTCAATCAAACAAACAAACAAACTCCAGCTTTATATCTAATACATAACAAAATTACAAAAATGCATAAAACATTGACTTGGTAAAACAAAAAGCGGCCTTGTCGCTAAAAGCGATCTCTTCCAGGCCACCTGACTCAAAGGAAATTCTTAAATTATCTGTAAGAAAGTATAATATACAAACACAAGAAGCCGGAGTTAGCTTCAAGTGTCTTTATTCTATTGGATTTTTTAAATAAATAAAAAAAAGTAAATTAACCAATTGAAAATTCATAGCAAGATCTCGTTATTTTAGAATGTAAATAAATCCACCTTAAAACACAAGAATCGGATATCGAATATTCTACAGAACGTGATCACATCACTAGTCAATCTCAGAAGCGATCCAATTATGGGCCAAAGAGTAAAGTTTAATGCAGTGTAGAGTACAAGCAAAGTCTGACGATCCGCGCGAATATTCAGCCAATGACATGCTTCGTAGCTCAGCACTGAAAGATCAAAGAGTTAAGAGCATAATAATCGTATATAACATGATAATATATTTTGTAACAAACTTTATAATGAACTAGTATGTTAACGCCGACCTGTTTGGTCACCGCCTCTTTGTTTCCTTTGTTCTTTTCGCCGCATCTGTCACTATGTGATGTGACATAGTCTACGTGCGCCCGACGAACGCACCGCTGCTTACGCACATACCTCGCCGCGTTTTGTGCGTTGTGCAGCTAGCAGCTATTCACACCCGCTAAACATCAACCCGTATGTTGGAAGATACCCGCTATATCGTTCCAGCTGGTCCACTAGTCGAAGGACCCGCAAGACGAGAAGAAAGGATCACGAGGAAGATGTGCCTGCCGCTGCGAAGCCCGCATCGTTTGTAGCGTGTTTCCTTCTCTTTTCTCCCCGCTCCCGCCCGCGTCATCATAGGATATGACTGCGACGTGAAAACTGTGTCGGAGTAAGCTAAATTCTTAGCACCCGAAAAACTAAAAACCGCTAGTGGAGAAATTGTTTGTTACATAACATTTGCTATCGATCAGTGAAAAAATCACATTGGAATTCGATTTTATAATCAAGGTATTCTCAGAAAATGTCCCGCAGGATTGCCAGGATAAAAGGTAGCGCTAATTTTAAGTCTAAGTATTTGCTATCGATCTGCGAGAACCGCATCGTCATCGAAGAAACAGACATGAATCGCGAACAAACAAACAAGAAATCTAAAAAAAATTGCATCGTGTTCTCCATCGCTTATATAGTGTATTCCAGTTGTTTTTTCTAAACGGATTCAATGTACAGACACGGCATTTTTAGAATTTTGTAATATTAAAGATTAAATTAAAAAATATTGCGTATATTTTTTTTCTTCTTTTGTTTGTCATGTTGTGACGTAACAATAAAGAGATTTAGTTATTTTATTTGATTTATTACTGCCACTGTTAAGAATTCAACCACAGGCTTTGTAACGTTACATTGTATGTATTATTGTTTGAAAATGATTGTTTTGTCGAGCCCTAGATGGCGTTAGCGTCGACTTACATCGCGCTATGGTTTAAATATGACAGTAGTATTGGGGACAGCTTAGCTCTCAAATAAATATCTTGCATTGAGGTAACCACCGTTTTATTTGGGTTACCCCGGGTTCAAGGAGATTGTACGAAAGTTGTACAGTCACCAAGCGTTCCATTGCAATACAATCATAATATTTTCTTAAATTTTCGCGACTAGTATACAAAATAAAACTAAGTTTTAACGGTTTCAAGCGCGGTAATTTATTTGATTTTTATTATTCCGACGTTTCGCTAGGCATGTTTGCTGAAGAGCTTCTTGCGCCGCTTCTTCTCTTCAAGCCACAACATGTTGCGAAGCGGTGGTAAATTCGATCAGGCCCCCATAGAGTAAATAATAACCATAAACAAAATTAAAACTAAATAATTAAAATGAACAAGTTGGCGGTAGGCTAAATAAAACTTTAACACTACTCATTGACACTTGACATCTTTGTCTTCCGTGATCACGGCTGCTGAAAAGTGGCCGAAACGTCGGAATAATAAAAGTCAAATAAATTACCGCGCTTAAAACCATTAAAACGTAGTTTTATTACGCCATACAATCTGTCAAAATTTGACATAAGTTCCATATAAGTAATGTCAAAATTCAACCGATGGCAAGGCAAGTAAATGGTAAGACATAACAACAGGCCATGCTCTAGTAATTTTATTGAATTGTTTTAAATCTTCTTAATTAATTTAAGAACTTCCTTTAAAAATGCAAGCAGGACGTGCAAGAATGGAAAAAGTAGAACATGCCACCAAAACAACCTTGATTTGTGTTCCGGCATTAGTGACCAGGTTCCAGTATCCCTTAAGAGAGCAGCAGCGCATTTGTAGCACTTTTGGTGTTGCAAATGTCCGTAGGCGATGGTAACCGCTTTCCATCAGTGGGCCGTCTGCCTGTCTGCAGAACTCATAAAAAACAAGCTTAAATAAATAAAAGTGCCGTGTTACAGCCACAAAGGAATAATTATATTGATTTACAGCTTAGCTTAGGGCCATTTCAATTGATGTGATACCAGGCTCTTACAGAATATGCTTCGGGCGATGGGGGAAAGTTCCGAAGACTCACTTCCTCCTCCCTCTATTCCAGATTCCCTATCATGGAATAAGGATGGCCTCCTATTCCATTCCACCGTGTCTCACTATACTATTCCACGGCTCTGATCCTCCATTCCATCGTAAAGGCTAGCAAAGTGTTGGCCTCACTTCTGGTGTTACAGATGTCTATAGGCGACGGTAACCACTTTCCACGAGCTGTGCCGTCTGTCTATTTGCCAGATTTGAATTTAAAAAATGCGTAACAGTAACATAAGAACATTGCTGGTGAACAAATGGCTTTTTTTATGCAGGTGTTCAGCAGACAGGCAGACGCCCTACTTGATGGAAAGCGGTTACCATCGCCTACGGACATTTGCAACCCCAAAGATGCTACAAAAGCGCTGCTGCTCTCTTAAGGAGGAAATCCTGAGAATATTACCTGCTTAGGTAGGTAATATTCTCAGGATTTGAACCCAGGTTATTAGAATGAAACATGGGCTATCTTTACATTTACGCTGCCATAGCTCATTCAGATTGCATACGAATAATATCTTCACTAAGAATATGTGCTCTATTTATAAGACTCTATGAGGCAGAACTTCTCACCTGCATAAATGATTGTAGATAAAAGCCCCTTCTCCTGAAGTGGTATCCACTGACTAATCAGATGATGCATGCATGGGTACATGAAGGCTTGTGTAAAGCCTTGGAGTACTCTGCATACGCATACCAATTTCCAACCAGCCTGAATGAAATCAAATCTTTAAAACACTCAATACAATATTACACATTTTTTCCGTGCAGTAACAGAGAAAGGGTACCACTTCTTGCGGCCGGGTGGCTTACTATAGGAGTTGACAAAACACCCCACAGCCAAGTGGTATATGCCCGTTTGGATGACGATCACCTCTGGTTCAGAGTAAGTTGCTATAGCAACCTTGAGATGTGTTCCGGCACAGGCGGCGGTGACCACTTTCTATCAGGTGGGCCGTCGGATAAGCCTATTTGCTTGCTTTCGGTAATAAAAAAACAAGAAAAAGAAAAGATTCTCATTCTTTCGTGGCAATATCATTAAAGAGGTATGCAACGGCCACTTTTCTGCTATACTTACGATATCAGCAGCAAATGGCAATGCTAAAGATATTAAGGCGTTGACCGATATGGATATTGTGATGAGGGGTTTCCCTCCGAACCGCCTCGCCAACTCTCCAGCGGGTACTTGTAAGATGACGTAGCCCCAGAAGAACGAAGACAAGATCACTGATTGGACGCTGTGACTCCAGTCGAAATACTGAAACAAGGGGTAATACTCTTAGGTTATTTTTAGAATAGGGATGCGGACACGCAAGATTTGTACGTAAAAAAGAGATTTTCCTATGTAAAATAGATTTTCCTGAGCAAAAGAGATTTTCACGTATAAAAGAGATTTACATGAGTAAGAAGAATGATTCTGTGTAATAAAGGTTTTCCTGTGCAAAAGTTATTTTACTGTATAAAGTAGATTTTCCTGTACAATAGAGTTTTTCCTTTGCTTAAGTGATTTTCCTGTGCAAATGAAATTTTACTGTCTAAAATAGATTTTCCTGTGCAAAAGAGTTTTTACTATCTAAAATGGATTTTCCTGTGCAAAAGAGATTTTACTATCTAAAATAGATTTTCCTGTGCAAAAGACATTTAACTGTCTAAAATAGATTTTCCCGTGCAAAAGAGAGTTTGCTATCTAAAATACATTTTTCTGTGCAAAAGAGATTTTCCTTTGCTTAAGTGATTTTCTTGTGCAAAAGAAATTTTACTGTCTAAAATAGATTTTCCTGTGCAAAAGAGATTTTACTGTCTAAAATCGATTTTCCTGTGCCAAAGAGAGTTTGCTGTCTAAAATAGATTTTCCTGAGCAAAAGAGATTTTCACGTATAAAAGAGATTTGCATGTGCAAGAAAAATGTTTCTGTGCAATAAAGACTTTCCTGTGCAAAAAAGATTATGCTATGTAAAAAAGATCACGCGACAAGCTTGTGTAGAATATAATATTGTATATTATAAGAAATCTATAAAATAATATAAGAAAATGCAAGGTTTGATATACTTCAAATTTATTTTTTCGTTTTAGAGCATTTAAATAAAAACTTGGTGTTAAAAATGTTTTCTTAATATAAATTATTAATGTCTCTATATAAAATATATTCTTCGCGTCTAAAATTGGTATATAGTTTACAAGCGGTCCCGGCAGACGTTGACCTGCCCTGAAAATCATCAAAATCGGTAAAGTCTTTCTCGAGTTTGCGCGTACATTATATTAATATTGATTAAGGCTCACATACTATTAATTAAGGAAAGGGTGGGATTTAAAGTATGGCGCCATCTATTTGATGCTTATGTTATAAATATCACGCCTCTATAGTTTTTTTTTAAATTTATGTATGTATAATATGTATATTTGCATAATATATATGAATATTGTAAATATATATATATATATATATATATATATATATATATATATATATATATAATAATTATATACTATATAGGGGACACTTCAGCAGGCATTATTTCATTTTTTTTTATAAATACATTTACATTTATATCAGAGCTTGTCATAAACTCTTTATAGCGGTCTTGCTTTTATACAAAAACATTGTAAAGTGTAAAGTATCCAGTAATTGGCAAAACTCATATTACACAGAGTTTATTGTCTAAGTTATAAATATTGTAAGCTGTTGGTATGTAATAAATAAATAAATAAATGTTACTTAGTTGACAACAGAACTCATACTTACCGAACTCTCGGTTTAAAAATATACAATAAAAATATTTTTTGATTATAAATTAAAATAAAACCTATCGTAGGTCCTAAGTTGGAACAAATCCAGCAAAAAGAAAAAACATTAATCAAAATTGGTTGAGTAGTCTCGGAATTCATCGGGGTCAAACACTGTGACAGAGAATATTTATATATATAGAGCAATGATGCATTTTTAAAATATTTAAATATATACTTATTTATTTACTAGCTGATGCCCGCGAATTCATCCGCGTGGTGCGGTTTTTTAACTATCCCAAGGGAACTCTTTAATTTTTCGGGATCAAAAGTATCCTATATGTTGACCAGGGGTATAAGTTACTACCATACAAAATTTCATTTAAATCGGTCCAGTCGTTTCGTAGATTAGCCGGTACAAACAGACAAACAGAGAAACAAAAATTTGAAAAAAAAACGAAATTAGTTCTGTTTCACTTCTTACACCCTGACTCGGTTTTCAGAATTTTTTTTCATTGTACAGAAATTCGACCTCTACAGTTTTATTATATGTATAGTTTATGGACCATCAACAGGAGATACATCATATACATCCGTCTTAAATCTAAACAATGCTCATGCTAAATATACTTCCTATTGTTACGAGTGCAGGACTCGAATTAAAATGCTGTTGGAATTACTATAGAATTTACTAGAACTCTACAAACACGTATAACACAGGTACAAATACTTATATAACTGAATACAACCAGTACAAACTGCACGATTTAATAACACGCGCAAAGTCCGTCACTATATAACTCCTCGAATGTACACACGTCTTGCTCGTATCGTAGTCGTCGCTTGACTGCCTCACCCCTCCGTTCGGGCATTGTTTTATACTAACTATACGATACAACAATCGATCGCGTGGACTGGATCTTCCAAGAACTACACCTGGCTAACGACCATCATAAAAGATTACAATACACAATAGGCGGCTTTTCTAATTACAAATTTTAAACACAAAGTAAACAAAAGAACTCCAAATGCGGGTAAGTAATAAACTGTGCTTTATGGCTGGCAGGTGTGCATTCACATTTATTGGCGTGCTTCGTGGAATTTTGGCAAGTTGTAACACTATTATAGGTGGTCACATCATGCATTACATAATATTTTATATTATAAGATGTCAAATTAAAAGTTAAATTTGGACAATTTACATACATATTATGGGTGTGCCCCAGGGCTCTATTCTAGGTCCCTTCTTATTTTTGATATATATTAATGATTTGCCATATTTTATTAACGATATGTATGAGGTAGTGTTGTTTGCTGATGACACATCACTTATATTTAAAGTTGATAGAAATAAACTGAACTTTAACGACGTAAACAACGCCTTATCCCAAATATCTAAGTGGTTTACTGTAAATAACTTATTATTCAATCCGAGCAAAACTAAATGTGTTAAGTTTGTTATGCCCAATGTAAAAGAATACGATATTAATATCTCTCTTAACGACACTAGACTTAATCTAGTAGATTCAACTGTATTCTTAGGCATTAACCTAGATCAGAAACTCCACTGGGGCGCTCATGTATCTAGTCTCTCAGGAAAACTTAGTTCTGCTGCATATGCGGTCAGAAGAGTTAGGCAGTTCACTGACGAAGAGACTGCTAAACTAGTTTATTTTAGTTATTTTCATAGTGTCATGTCCTATGGTATTTTACTTTGGGGCAACGCTGTTGACTTAGAGACCATATTTGTTTTACAAAAAAGAGCCGTAAGATCAATTTACAACCTCGGCCCTCGGGAGTCTCTTAGAGAATGCTTCAAGGAAATCAATATTATGACGGTCGCCTGCCAATATATCTTTAATAATATAATTTATATTCGTAATAATTTGAGTGCCTACAAGCAGTATAAGGATGTTCACAATTTAACACCAGGCATTGTAATAGACTGATATTGCCATCTTTTAGATTACAAAAAGTACTGTCCTCTTTCTTGGGGGTTGGTATACGCTTCTTCAATAAGATTCCGAGTGAAATGTTAGATCTGCCTTTCACTAAATTCAAAACCAAATTAAAAAATATCTTGCTAAAAAAGGGATACTACACTATTGAAGAATACTTAAATGACAAAAATTCATTTACATAGCAGCTCGCTCTGACATCTTATACTATATTTTGTATAACGTTACCTCGCCAAGCTTGTAAGGGATTTATGGAGATATATTGCAGCATAACATTTTAGTACGTCATATCATTATTATAACTTTCATAATATTTTTCTTTCCTCTTATTGTGTCTTGGTCTTATTGAGTATGCACTGTTTGCTACAACTCCATTAATTCTTCAAAAAGTAATTCTGTAACATATTTCTGTATAAAACTTATTAAAAAAAAACAACTTGAGATATAAATAGAATAAGAAACTTAAAGAAAAACATTATTTAGCTAGACGTGTTGCTGGGGAGTTTCTTGCCGCTTCTTCTCCTTAACAGCAATAACACGTTGTGAAGCGGTATACATAGAATAGGAAGAAAAATTAAATTTTAACTTATATATTTATATGACCTTCAAAAAGTGTTCTCCAGTGGAACTTATTTTGAATAAAAAACTTTGAATTTGAATTTGAATTATGAAATATTAATTAAACAATAAAAAAAAACATAAGGAAAATATAGCAATAATTAAACACACTTAATTTATCTGGGATATTATTTTGTAAAATGTATGACTTATGAGGACTGTCATTAAGTATATCGATGTTTTTAGATTTCTCAACATATGAATTGCACAGACGTGATCCCTATTGTTATTCGTTATGTCCCTACTGTGTTCGACGCTAATGATGGTTATAAAACAAGTAGAAAAACAATAGCATATTTTTCTTAATTGCAAATTCAAAACACAAAGAATTTCCTAATCCGAAAGGACAATAAGCTGCGCTTACAATAGGCAGCTGTGCGGCTTATCTTTGACGGCATGTAACAATATGATACATTTCCTTGATAAATATTGACATTGTCTATATATGTAAATACATCTTTAGTTGGAAGAGTAAGGTCTATAACACTTGTCATATCACTAGATGATAACATGCATGCCAATCCATTTTATCTATTATCAAACAATTTTGTGGTATTAAGTAGGAAATTTAAATTTATACCACAGTTTTACAGAGTGAATTTTTCAAGTGGGCCTTCAGGGCCAAATCCTAAAGTACGCTAGATAGCGAAAAACACTCAAAGGGGCCGATCAATCTCGAACCGAAAAATCAATTACCCTTGTCAGGAATCGTATTGGCTGAATTTGAAAAAATAAACATCCTGTATTATAATGCCAAATTTTAGTACAGCTTGTACAGATCATTTTCTGTGAAGTAATATCAAACAGAAACAAACCGAGGGAAAGGGTTGTTTTATAACCAAATGTTCTATTTTCCATATGTTAAACATCAAATTGCGCCGGTCATTGGAGCACACCTCATTTGAACGCAATCAATCTTTACCCATTGACTAATTTTTTCGGTTGGGGTAAAATAACGTACGTTTGAAATATTAATTTATAGATGCCTATTAAAATAGAATAATTTTAATTATTTCTAAAATGAATAAAATGAGGTGAGGTTTAATTAACGTATGAAAATAGAACACCATGTATAAAGCAACCCTTTTTCTTGTTTTGTCGTTTGATATTCCTTCACAGAAATTGGTCCTTACAAGCTGTATACTACAATTCTCTATAATAATACAGGTGTAATAAAACTACGTTTTAACTGTTTTAAGCGCGGTAATTTATTTGATTTTTATTGTTCTGACGTTTCGGCCACTTTTCAGTGGCCATGGTCATAAAGACAAAGATTTATGTATACTAGTCGCGAAGACTTAAGAAAATAATACAGGCTGTGTTTATTTTTTCAAAATCAGCCGATTCGATTCTTGACAAGGGTAATTGATTTTTCAAAAATCTATTTCTACCATTTAAGCAATCGTCAACATCGGTTTCCGAAACCGAATTTACAGATGGAATAGAGGCATACATTGTACAGCGGTCAGCATTTTCCATTGCGGTTACACTTTTATCCGTCTAGCTCCGATCTGCCGAGCGTCTGCGTGCGATAAAGAGCTTCATATCTAAAATCTTACTGCAGCGCAGATGTTCCGGGTTTGATTCCTGGAATGGTAAATTTCTGGGAGTCTGAAATCGGTCCCAAAAGGTCCGTTTTATGTTATCCACAACACAAGCATAACTGTGTTAGCTTTAACATATACAATGTGTGTCTGTCTGCCCATTATTATTATTGAATTGCAAAAGTCAATATAATGGAAAGTTTATTGTGTTGTGATGATGCGAATATCGACTACACTTTATAATCACGATAACATTAGACCCTATACTGCCCATTGGCATACTTACGGCAGTCGATACGCTTTATCATTGCCCTGTCCTTCGGTTTAAAAGGCTGTAAGGACCAATGATTTGGTACGTTCGTATATTTCATACGCTAATCATCAGAACTAATGGTTTCATTTGAAAAGTGAAACATTATACATAGACCGTAGATCATTTATAAAGAGATGGGGTCTCGAATTATTAAAGCAAAAACCGGCTGAAGAAAGCTGACTATGCAATCGGTAGACGGTTTTGTTGCTTAACATGTAACATAACTAGAGTTTTCCACGCGACAACACTGTGGGCCAATCTCTGAGTTCCTCTGTTTTACTTATTTAAGTTTTATTTATCACGAGCAAAGTCGCGGGAAAAACTGGTATATATGTACATAAAACTTCCTTGAAAAACTATGTAACTGATGAGGAAAACCGCTTAGGTACGTTGCCTGCTTTAGAACGAGTTAGCGGTTATACAGACGCGGAAATAATATACATAATATTGTTACGAGCTACAGGACTCGAATCAAAAATGCCGTTGGAACTACTATAGAACTTATTAGAACTGTACAAACACATACAAATAAAACTGGATGCAACCAGTTCATACTGCACGACTCATTGCAATTCGACACGCGTTAAGTCCGTCGTCTACATCGCTAATCGCGAGTACTACAAACGTCTTACACGTCTCGTAGTCGTCGCTTGACTGCCCGCCCCTTCATTCGGGCATCGTCTTATATTAACTACACAATACAAAGAAATTGGCCGCGCGCACTGAGTTTCTAAGAAATATTAATTTGCGCACCTGCGAACGTCCACAAAGTCGAAAACAATAACAATAAGGATTAGTTCGAAGCTAATGTTGGTTATAAAGCAAGTAAAAAGACAATAGCGTGTTTTTCTTAATTACAAATTCAAAACACAAAAGAATAACTAAATCCGGGAAGACAATAAGCTGCACTTACAATAGGCAGCTGTGCGCTTATCTTTGACGGCATGTAACAATATATACTAGAACACGTATTTTTTTATTCTTCCTAAAGGCTTCGCGACAACTTGGCTATTTCGCCTTAATAGTTAACAATCAAAATACATTTAAATAAAATTAAAATAACAGTCGTGGTAGCGTAATGGCGCATTTACGCCTTTTCGCACATACCGGGTCCTTTGTTAGGATTAGACCGTTGTTGATCATGGAGTTTCCACTGAGGCAATCAAAAATAATTGTGGAGACTCGATAATCAATACCCCAAAAACCACCCTCCTCCCATGTGCCCCGCGCTTAAATAGACCCCGGGAGAGGCAAACTCACTTCGTCAACAGGGGTGAAGACTCCTCTGCTCCCTAGATGCTAGAGGGCCCTGCAGCGGGTATTTCAGGGAGGGGAGGTCATGCGCATACCTGCGCCTCCGGCCTCCCAACTGACGTCGGCGCCCGCGAGACGCATGCGCACTACCATCTCTCCCCTATCTCGTTCCGCGGCCTCCTTATGAGACACTACCGTCGTGGTAGCGCACCCATGGCGTCATTTCCATACTCACATGGCGCATTTCCATACTTGCCAAGGCTCGGCAAGCGTCCACAAGCACAAGCATGTAAAGAGGGCGTTTGGCTTGACTTGCGTGAACTTGTGGACGCTTGTATTCGATCCGGTCTAGTGTCGGTTTTTGGACACAGATCAAAGGGCGCTTTTTTTGTCAGGCGGTGGAAATGTGTTTCGAACATACCGGGTCCTTTGCTAGGGATTAGACCGTTGTCGATCATGGAGGCTTTCCACTGAGGGCAATCCAAACAATAATCGACCGGCTTGTGTGGAGACTCGTACCAATGGACCAATGCCCAAGGGCTAATACCCCACTAAAACCACTCTCCTCCCATGTGCCCCGCGCTTATGGCAGAAAAGGAATGAGACTTAGAACGTAGTTACGCCCACGCCGATCCTAGCGCAAAAGTGCTTAAGAGTGCCGGGAATCAGAGCAAACTCACTTCGTCAACAGGGGTGAAGACTCCTCTGCTCCCTAGATGCTGCAGCGGTATTTCAGAGAGGGAGATCATGTGCATACCTGCGCCTCCGGGCCCCGACTAACATCGGCGCCCGCGAGGCGCATGCGCACTTGTACTTCTCTCCCTATCTCGTTCCGCGGCCTCCTTTTGAGTCATTACAGTCTCGCAGAAATTGACCGCACCCATCCAATAATCATCGCTATGCAGCATGGCTTGCACCAAACTGCCCAGCGAATCGATCGGACCTACTATTGTCTCGAGTTCAAACCTCTGGGGTGCCCATGCTGCGCACTCGACTAACGTATGAAACGCCGTGTCTTGTGCGCCACACTGGCGGCATTGGGATGAAGGCAAGCAACCCGCTATCTAACACAGATGCTTAACGACTGTGCCCGGTGAGTATCTGCGTCATTCTGAAGGTCAGAGTCCCGCGTTTCCGCGAGAGCCATCGCAACAGCTGCGGTCGAACCGTTTCCACCGTATCAATGCCAGCGGCAGGGTTCTTAGATCAAAGGGCGCTTGCGACGCGTTCACACGTTGACATCACAAGCGTCTGCACTAAGCGCTTTTTTGTCCGCTTTAAAATATGGGTTAGGCAGCGTGTATTAATTTCAAAATCTTCCTTCGTTATATCGCGTATTGTTCATACGATACAAAGACATTCGTCCGTCAGTTGCAGAAACGAATACTTTCTCATACATTAAAAACGAGTTCGGTGTCCGCCATGCTTGGATGTACGTAACACACTGACGCATCCACAAGCGTGTAAACTTCCACAGGCCAAGCGAGATTTCTGGACGCTTGGGGCTTGTGGGTGCTTATCGAGCCTTGGCAAGCATGGAAACGCACCATAATAGCTAGCGCACGCGTCCCAAACTCAAAGGGCGCTGGTTCGATCCTGGCCGGTACGCAATCACCACTTAGTTTTCTGATCTAATGTGCGTATTGTTACAATTACCACGTGCTAACAACGGTGAAGGAAAACATCGTGATGCAACCTGCACCGATGTGTCAAATCTGCCAAGCCGCCTTGGACAAGCGTGGCGGGTATACTGTCCGTTCCCGCTATAATGGGAGGCCCGAGCCCAGCAGTGGGACATTTATGTGCTGATATTATTATTATTAGTGGCAGTTGCTTCTTCTTTGGAAATGAAACTTGATATAAAATTGGACTCTATGATTATTATTATACTATAACTTAGAAAATACATAAGAAAAAGAAGTCTAGAGAGGGAGTGGTAAGTCGTCAATGAGAATTATGTCCGGATTAAAAATGTTTTTTTTTTGGAGCTGGATCCAGCTGAATAACCGCAGATGGCTGTTTCAGCAATACCGGACTTTGGGGGCTTCCGGACTCCGTGGGAGTGAAGTCGTTCAGCCCGGGAGTAGCGCGCTCGAGGAGGCACCTCCTGTGAGGTTCGACCTCAACTCGACCGTAGTTGACCGTCTCCGTCACCAGAGGATTCGGGTGATGGGGGGCACGGTCAAAGAATCTGCGCGAGAGGGAGATTATATAGTCTTTGATGGAGGGAAGCTCCAGGTCACGATGCAGGTCGGCGAGCCGCATATATTGCGGAGCGTCGGCTGCAGTACGTAAAAAGTGGTTCTGGATCTTTTGCAGTTTCCAGATGTTGGAATCGCTGGCGTGGCCGAAGACCACACTCGCATAGGTCATGATGGGGTGGATGCAAGTTTGTTGCCTCCAAGGTCGCTCCTATATCCCGCGTACCGTCCGACGCCTATTTGCTAATTGTGCGAGCTATGGGCGTCGGCGGTATACGGGGCGCGGAGAGTAGGTGTCCTCCGGCGGGCGGGTCAGGGGGTTGCTCTCTGTCCGCAACAATTACTATATTTTATATATTTAAATTAGGTGGCGTGTGCAAGATATTTTTTTTATTTTTTTTGGCAGAGTCCTCATTAGACTCTGCCAAAATACTGTTGCACCAGCGTATTTGAAATAAATTTATACCACTTCGAAGGCTGTTAGTTAGTAGACGTAATTAAAACTACGTTCAAAATATTTTGAAAATACTAAAATAAACATCAAATAAAATAAAATGGCGCGCTAGAAACCGTTAAAACGTAAAATATATGCTTTTTCTCTGCATTGTCATAATAAAAATTAAACTATTAAGTTAAAAGTTAAGTAACTGCGGCCAGGCGGCCTGTCGTGAGAGGCGACAAAACAACCCACAGACAGGTGGTAGGGCATTTTCCCGTCTGGATAGCTACCTTCCCTGGTCTAGAGTATGCCGGTATAACAACTTTGAGTTGTGTTACGGCATTAGTGGCCAGGTTTCAGTCTCCATTTTTTTATTAACTACTCTACGGACTCGAGTTCCGTACCCTTTTTTACAACTTAATTTCTATGAAAGTTTTTAGAGTTCATCCTCGCTTATTTTTTATTTTGTTATTGTGTGTGACATTAATTTAGTCATTTTTATGTTGTAGTGTACCTTAAGAATAACTTATAATATATTTTTTTCTATTTTTAGTACTGAACTTATACTAATGTAGAGTGTATCTGTTACATGCTGGTGTTTAGAGGAAGTGCATGTGCAGCGTGTGCCTTATGTCTATACCTATATATATCTTAACTAGTGCAATTTGTGTTGCTTTTCCTTTCTGTGCCTAGTTATTAATTTTTAGGCTCTTTGTATGGCTTGGTTTGTTTGTAAAGTGTGCGTGTAATGCAATGTGGTGATAGTGCGCGTTGGTGTGAGTATGTGTGAGTTTTGTTGTTGGTTTTGTGTTTGTGACTTTTTGTGGTGTTATAATTTATTGTTTAATTGTTTTGACATGAAAATTTTTCAGTTGTTGTAATTGATGATGGATGGTTTAGGAGGGGGATTTTATAATATGTCAGTCTCCATTTAGGAGAGCATTTAGAGATATCAGGATAATCAGTCTCCATTTAGAGAGCGGGAACGCATTGTAGCTCCTTTCCATTAGGTGGGCCGTCTGCCTGTCTGCTGAACTCACACAATAAAAAAGTTATGTTTAATTATCATGACATATGGATGCCACACGTAGAAATTTAGGGCCAAGACGAAACACTCCGACGGCCTCTGTGGTTGAGCGGGCTAAGCCTTTGCCGGCTTACCTCACTGCAACTTTCAGGCTCCGGATTCGATTCCTGGTATAGTATATTTCGGAAACGTATTTTCTCCGTTATATACTATGGTCTGGGCGTCTGGGATCGGCCCCAAAATGGTCCGTTGTATATTACCCATAACACAAGCGTAACTTGCTTAATTTGGGGATATACAGTGTGTGTGTTTGTCTGCCGATTTATTGCCAACGAGGTCTCGAACGAAGTATGTTCAAGGTAAAGAAAATGGACAAAATTAGACACACAACACTAAGAGCGATAACAAAAGCAACTATTGCTTTGAGCTATGCATAGAAATTAAAATGGAAATGGGCAGGTCATATAATAAGGCTTACAGACCAGAGATGGACCGTAAAAACAACTCTGTGGACAGGAGCACAAGACAAGAGAGGCAGAGGGAGACCATTGTTGCTTTGGGAAGAGGACATAAAAAAATAGCCGGCCCCAACTGATATTAAATAGCCCAGGACAGAGACAGATGGGCGTCTTTGGAGGAGGTCTTTACCCAATCTGAGATTCTTACATAAAATAAGCCAACTAACAACATCAATATTGTAAAAAGTAAGAATTAAAAGATTTTTTTTATATTTATTTATTTTATAATTATCATGTTAGTTGTAATTATTGCGTTCAAGTTAATTATAACATTCAACTTTAAGATAAAACACGAATAGATTAACAATAACAGTTATAACAAACTATTGACCTTCTGACCTTTCATATTTACATTTGTAACTTATCATACCAGATTTTACACGCAATTTAATTAACAAGATAATTTTCAGCGAAACGTTGTTTTTATCGCATTTAAGTTTATTTTACATACTTGAAATTATTATGATTACATTTTAATGGAAAATTTGGACTTATACATCCATGTACTCATATGTATAACATGTATAATAATCGATTAGAAGAATCGATACACGTTGTTATGCGCAATATACATACAAGCATGTTATAATATAGACAAGCAAGGGTTATATTTTTATTATTTAAATCATAAAGTTACCTAAATATTTATACTGTTTATTCTATGCAGGTATATATTATAATTTACAAATTAAATAGTTAAATTAAATAGTTAAATTAAACTCATTAAAACATTCGAGCCGTATTAGTATTACGCCAAAAGAAAGGTTTGCACTGAAAACCAGCGTTGTGTCGGATATTATGCCGGCACAGCATAAGCCGAGTGCAAACCTTGTTTGCTGAAAATGCGGCTACAAATTCTCAAAATATGTTTTTATTCTTAATATGCATGTTAGCAATGTAAGTAAGTCACTTTTTCTTTCTTTCTTCTTTTCTTTTTTTGCAGTAAAAACTAAAGTATCAGGCTATACTTTCATAGTAAATGTTAAAAAAGTTAAAACAGTTGTATGTCTAATCTAAATATATCTAAGGTATATATTATATACCTTATCGATCGTTAATTGACTTTACTAAATCCTATACGAATAATGTGAAATTTCAATTTCGATGGTAAGGTAAGTAAATGAATATTAAGATATAGGAAGCAGCCTTAAGTCTCATCAACATGCGACCGTAAAATCCCGGTTGCGTTCGGAACACTCATTCCGACGCTCAGGGCCGCTTATTTGTTCTACTCCTCTTCGCGCGGTCTTAAGCATCCCTCTTTTGAGACCATTAGTACGCATGCCATCCTTCACAACGTCAAGCCAGCATTTCTTGGACCTTCCCTCCGACCCGTATCTGGCTGAGGCGGCATGGCTAGACGTTTGCTCCCCAAATAATTAGCTGGTCTCCGCAAAACGTGGCAGATACCAGCGTAAGCGACTCTCTTGCAATTTGTCTACTATGTTACGGACATGAAGACGGCCACGATCTTTCCGCGTTACTTCACACATCCATCGCAATATATTCATCTCTGTAGCTCTCGCTTGTGTCTCTCAAGTACAGGCCATGCTTCACTAACGTACAAAAGGACAAGCAAATCAGCCATAATTTATCTTAAATAATCTATATACATATAATAAAATTGTAGTGGTCAAATTTCTGTACAATGAAAAAAAAACTAAAATCCAAGACAGGGGGATGTGAGAAGTGAAATAGATCTAATTTAGATTTTATTAAAAAAATATTTCTCTGTTTGTCTGTCTGTTTGTACCGGCTAATCTCCGAAACGACAGGACCGATTTAAATGAAATTTTGTATGTTGGTAGCTTCTATCCTTGGTCAACATATAGGATACTTTTGATCCCGAAAAACTAAAGAGTTCCCGTGGGATAGTTAAAAAATCACGCGGACGAAGTCGCGGGCACCAGCTAGTATAATCTATAGTATAACAGATCTGTAATTTGTATATTGAATTTAAAAATGAGAAACAAAGCGGTGGGCTCAATCTGACTAGCAGACTTATGGTAGAGAGTCACGTGAAAACTACTAAACGGATATGAATGAAATTTGACACAAAAATTAAATATCTCGGATCAGCACTTAGAATACATGTTATCCCGATAAATAAGGTCGTTCCCGTGAGATAAAGGAATATAGCCAAAGGGCGGCAACTCGTTGGCTTCGCCCCTGGTATTAAAACCATTTTTTTGATGCCTGTGCCTTCTCTGGATCTCTTCAGAAGGAACTGTATTTACATGGCTCCTCTTATTTATAACTCTTTGCCAACTAATATTATAAACGTACCCTCAAGAAAATTCACTGTAGCCTTAAAAAAGTGGCTGATTAAGGAGTGTTTCTATACTGTAGATGAATTTCTTAAAAGAAGTGCTTGTCGTTATTATCTATATGGAAAATCTTAGTGATCTATTTGTTATTTTTTTTTGTTGATATCAATTGCTTATATAATACCAAAAATTGACATTCCAATTAGAATAGATAATAAGTATATTTATGTAAATTATAATTCTTATTTTATTATATCTTAATTTTTAATTCACTTTGTACACCACTGTGTGGTAGAATGTACTGTTCACCTACAATTGTATAACACCTGTATAAACTACATTCTTTATTTTTCTAAATCATAATAAAATATAAATAAGAAATTTTGTAAGAAAAATAAAAAATATATTTAGCGCTGGGTCACCCTTATCATTTAGGGGTATGAAAAATAGATGTTGTCCGATTCTCGGACCTACCCGATATGCACACAAAATTTCATGGAAATCGGTTCAGCCGTTTCGGAGGAGTTTGGTAACTAACACCGTGACAGGAGAATTTTATATATTACATATGTCTATATATATATTGTATTAAAACCATTTACAGTGGACAGTTTCAACTTTCCATCATGTGGGGGCCGCCTGCCTCTTTAAAACATAAATGATCTACCACTATATTTTTTATTACAAAGATGCCTCTGCCATCTTTGTAATAAAAAATATAGTGGTAGATCATTTATGTTTTACAACAGCATCACTGATTAATTGTCATTATAGTTATCAAAAAAGCGCTTAATATCCGTGAAGGAACGGAGAAAGAATACTAATGGTAACCGCTTTCCATGAGGTCTGCCTGAAAGAATTCTTAAGGAGATATAGGACTTCACAATGAACATGGTTGTGGGCAGTAATGGGCTCAGAAGTATATCTAAATAAAGATGAAAGAGATTGTTCTTACCGAATCATTCCTATCATCAGTCATGTCCACGATGGCCATGCTCATGTTGACTCGCATCGTGAAAGCCAGCAGCATCGCTAGAAAGAGCAACCCCGTCTGCACATGCCGGATACCAAGACCTTCTGTAAAATGGAGTAAATGACACTGTTACAATTAATGCGAAAGTTTGATTTGGTGTTTGTTACTCAATAACGTCCGAACGGCTGAACGGATCTGGATGAAATTTGACACAGAGATAGATTATAGTCTGGAATAGAACATATGTTACTTTTTATTCCAGAAAACTGTACAATTTCTTTGGGATAATATTAAAGGAAGCGAAGGCTAAAGTCGCGCTTAAAACTGTTAAAACGTACTTTTATTTCCTACTAGGATATGTCCCCGACTTTATCCACGCTTGACTTGATATTCTCGCGGGAATTTCGGGATACAAAGTATCAGAACATTTAAAAAAGAACGTGAGCTATGGTTCTTGCGAAAACTTTGTGGGAATAAGGTAATATTTATGCACCCGAAAAACTTCAAACCGCTCCCGGGAAATTTCCCGCGGGATTCCCAGGATAGAAAGTAGCGCAGATTTTAAGTCTAAGAATTTGCTGTCGATCGGTCCGGTAGTTGTTATGTCAATCCCGAACAAACAGACTAACAGAAAAGGAAATCTAAAAAAAATGCATCTTGTTTTCCATCGTTTATATAGTCTATTCCAGTTGCTTTTTTAAATAGTTTTTGTTGCGGACAGAGAGCACCCCGCTGACCCGCCCACCGGAGCACACCTACTCTCCGCGCCCCGCATACTGCCGATGCCCGTAGCTGGCGCAATTAGCAGCTAGGCGTCGGACGGGATGTGGGATATAAGCCTTGGAGGCAAAATCACAACTCGACTAACAACTCAACAAACTCTCTTGCTTTAACGACGACTCTCTTGCATAATTTTTACTTATTTTATTCGTGTAAAAGTTCAATAATAATAATCATGCAGTCCATTACATGGAGTTTTTAATTTCCCAACGAGAAGCAACTGCCACTAATAGTTTTAATGTACAGACCCGGCATAATCAAAATTAATATATATAATATTATAGATACTAGTGGTCACCCGTGGTCGACATTCGACCATAATAATTAAATTAAATTATAATTTTGAACATTATTAAGGTTCTGTTGTCAAAGACTATACTTCTATAATCACAGATTTCGCCAAGGCTACACTGTTAATTTGATTTTAACAATAAAAACAAGAGTATATTTGCGTGTGTGTCAAATACATGGTAGTGTGAGTGATGTTTTTTTTATTGATTTAATGTCTTTTTTAATGCATAATTTAAAAAAAAAATAGCATTCTGCACTCCTTCTCTATATAAACTATACGCGTGCGAAATTTCATACTCCTCCGTCAGCGCAATTTTCGTAAAAAGAGGTACAAAGTTTTTGCTTCACATATTAATATTGTTACGAGCTACAGGACTCGAATTAAAAATGCCGTTGGAACTACTATAGAATTTATTAGAACTTTAAACACGTATAAAACAAATACAAATAAAACTGGATGCAATCAGTTCACACAGCACGATTCAATACAATTCGACACGCGCAAAGACCGTCGTCTATATCGCTAATCGAGAGTATTACAAATGTCTTACTCGTCTCGTAGTCGTCGCTTGACTGTCCACCCCTCCATTCGGGCATTGTCTTATTCTCACTACACAGTACAAAAAAATTGGCCGCGCGCACTGAGTTTCCGAGAAATAGTAATTTGCACACCTGCGAACGGCCACAAAGTCAAAAACAATAACAATAAGGATTAGTTCGACGCTAATTATGATTATAAAACAAGTAGAAAAACAATAACATGTTTTTCTTAGTTACAAATTCAAAACACAAAAGAATTCCTAAATCCGGGAAGACAATAAACTGCTCTTACGGCAGGCAGCTGTACGCTTATCTTTGACGGCATGTAACAATATAATGATTTCTTTTCCGTTCTACCTTTCTATTGGTAGAATATTGACATTACACAGGTACGGAATTTATCTCAAATTTTAACCAGTAATGTAAATATGAATGTATTTATTTCAAAATGGAACCTTACAGATTACTTATTGAAGGTCATGAGTCTGCCACCGCTTCCAAAGCAATTTTAGCACTGTTAAAGGTGAAGAAGCGGCGCAACAAACTCCCTAGTAACATATCTTTACTTCATAATTATTATGTACATTCGTGGTTTTTTTTAGGGAAACCTTTTATAGGCACCTTGGGTATTGGGATTTTTTTCCTGCATAAGTTCAGCAGCGACGATGCTACCAATGTGCTGCCCTTCTTTAAAGAGTGACTGGAACCTGGCCACTAATGCCGGAACACAACTTAAGGTTGTTATGGCGGCATGCCCTAGACCAGGGTGGGTAGCCATCCAGACGAGCCACCCTACCTGTGGGTTGTTTCGTCGCCTCTGTCGACAGGAAGCCCAGCCGCAGAGAATTGTATTCTTTGTTTAAATTAACACGTTTTTTGTATGGTACTCAAAGTTGTACAATCATCTACCAGATGAGCATCTGATTATAATATCAGTCCATAAATGTCCCACTGCTGGGCACGAGCCTCCCATTATAGGGGGAAACGGACGGCTTGGCAGATTTGACACATCGATTATCTCGATGTGCATGTTGCATCACGATGTTTTCCTTCACCGTTGTTAGCACATGGTAATTGTAACAATATGCACATTAGATCAGAAAACTGCCTAAGTGGTGCCTGCGTTCCGGCCAGGATCAAACCCGCGCCATTACGCTACCACAACTTTCGGCTTCTGATTAATACATTTAAACTAAGAGGTTAAAAAAATTACAAAAAGCATATAACTGTTAATGAATATCTTGCAGATAAGTAATTATACCATAATAATATTAGGACTTAATCAGAAGTAGCTTCGGTTAACTTGCAGCCCACCTCTCTACACCCCTTAACCGCTCACACCCATGTTGCCCCTGTCTTCTATGGCATTTTTGGGACCCATGCAGGGAGTAGCTAGTCACCGTTTGTCCATTTATCCATGTTTCCCGAATATTGCGACGGGCAGACGCCATAGACTTTTTGTCCTCATTTCCCACAATAGTCCTTTTTTTTACATGGGGAAATGCATTTCCGCACCATCAGCCGCGCCGGGGAAATCGCGGCTGGTGTGTGGGCTTCCCCGACGCCGATTAATCAGTACGACCGGGTATACCCACTAAAACCCCATGGGAGCCTTCTTCCGCCAGGGTGCCGGGTCTCGGTATATCGCGTGAGCATGATCCGCGACCCGGCGGGCGGTGGGCCGCCTCATAAGCAGAGGCGGCCTCTCCTACGTGGGCCAGGGTCACAATACAGTCCTACAGTGACCAGGGCTTATCCTTGGGTGCATTATTATATGGTGTAGACAGGGATTATAGCCGGTCAGTGTCACGCCACATTTAAATTAAATTTTGTAGAATAAATAAATATAATTTTGGAGCCCTTTTAATTAATTTTGTTTCCTGTTATTCTTACCTTGTATAATTTAAAAATACAAATAGGTAGTAAGGTATAGGAACTCAAAATACAAATTTTACTTATCTTTTTTAATTCAATACTTGTCTAGACCAAATATAGAAAATTAATACAATACTTACTAGGCCTAGGATTTGGTTCTTCTGTTACGACGCCCATAGTTTTGCTGAAGTAGTAATAAATATGTCAATACCTATATTATCATGTCAATACAAGATGTCACGCGAGAATGTCTCTTTCAAATACCAAGATATAACTAACGTATGTAAGTATGCGAAGATCGAGGCGCACATGAACACAAAATGATTGGAGTTGAATATTTAACTATAGATTACAGACTAGAGCTTTCAACGCGGGTTTCCTCGTAAAAAATTCAACTCGCATCCTCTGGGAACTCGAAATTTATAAGTAACTGAAAAAGTACACAACATTATTGAAGGTAATAGGTAGGTTATTGGTGGCAGTTGCTTCTTGTTTGGAGAATTAAAACTCGGGAGTAATGGGCTGTATGATTATTATTTAACTTTTTACACGAATAAAATAGGTACACATTTTGCAAGAGAGTCTTTGAGTTGTGATGAGAGAAGTACACATGTACCGTTGTGAAGATGTGTGAAGATGTGCCTCTTTTTGCCTCCAAGGTTGTCCCTATATCCCGCATCCCGTCTGACGCCTAGTTGCTAATTGTGCTAGCTATGGGCGTCAGCGGTATGCGGGGCGCGGAGAGTAGGTGTGCTCCGGCGGGTGGGTCAGGGGGGTGCTCTCTGTCCGCAACATAGGTGTTCATCGAAAGACACATAAGAAAAGTTAAGTTTTCATGGTTTTAAGTGACCGACGTGACAAGTGTCAAAGGGTATTGTTAAAGTTTTATTTAGCCTACCGCCAACTAGTTCATTTTAATTATTTAGTTTTCATTTTGTTTGGCATGGGTTCAGCAGACAGGCAGACGGCCGACCTGATGGAAAGCGGTTACCATCGCCTATACACATTTGTAACCCCAAAGGTGCTACCAATGTGCTGCCGCTATTTAAAGGGAGTCTGGAAGCTGCCCATTAATGCCTGAACGCAACTCAAGGCTTGAACAGGGGTGGTAGCCATTCAGACGGACAGACACCCTATCACCTGGCTGTGAATTGTTTGTCACCTCTTACGACAAGCCGCCCGGCCGCAGGAAATTGTATTCTTTCTCCGTTCCTGCACGGAGCCTAATCTAATTTAACACCGCTTCGCAACATCTTGTGGCTTGAAGACAAGAAGCGGCGCAAGCAACTCTTCAGCAACAAGCCTAGCCCTAATAATTTTGTATAATATTAAAATGTGTGGATGGTGAAATAAAAGATATTATCAATCAAGTTGGTTTGTGTTCTGGTGTACGCAGTAAGAAAAAGAAGAATGAAACTGTTGAGGACAGAATCACCCCGTTGATCTCTCCCCCGGAAATCCCGTACGCCCACGCCCCGCTTACCGCGAATATGTAGCTCGCTCCGTTAGCTGCTAAGTGTCTGCAGTTTTAGTAAGTCCTTAGTAAGCACGGAGCGAGTCGCCGGCTAGTTCAGTTCAGTTCAGTTATGATTTGATCGGTCATGTATACATACAAGGAAGACTAAGAAGACCAGGAAGAACAGGAAGCATTCGGAAGACTCTACAGCCATTGTACTCTCAGCATGACTAAGTGGATCTTGTGGACCACCAGTGTATTGTGATTAGTGCCACTCGTGTTGAGCGGTGTAATCGATACAATTAGTGTTATCTATGTTCATACAGTCCACTTACACATCATATAAATACAGTCCTATCGAACAGAAACGTAGTTTCATTATACATACTAGTCAAGAAAATACTATAAGAGAAGATTTTATAGACTCGTACACACAAGCTTTACGTCACAGCTACTTCAATTAGCATTCGTGTAGATAGCACTGTCAATATGTCGCTGCCGTGGCTATAAAGATTGGCAGTATTCGTGATAGAAATATTTTTATTACAATTTAAACCGGGGATATCCAAACTATATTTGCAAGAGACCCCTTTTCTAAAATGAACTGATACCTCAGACCCCCATAGTCGAATCTTATCTTGCACGAACTTGTGCACGCTTATCAACTTGTTAAGTTTTTTAAGAGTACAACAACGATACTTCCTAATAAAATGTTAATCATTCTTATAACAAGTTGTTACACGTAACACAACGTATAGAGTATCTCGAAAGTTTAAAATAAGAACATGTGTTAATTAATAGAGATTCATTTTTAGACCTTGTCGACCCTCAAAATCAGTTTTCAGACCCCAGGGGTCGATATCGGCCACTTCGGGAATTTCTGGTCTAAACAATTAAGGCGGCGCTATTTTCGTATGTACCAACTTATGGAATTCACGAGTGATCACTAATATTTGGAAGAACAACACGAAAAATGATTTTTGTAGTTATAACAGGTTCCTAAATGACGACTTGTTATTTATGCACTATGTAGCATAATTATTTAAAGAGAAAATTCGTAAGAGACATTACTGAACTGACAAATAATGGTATTTCTGGCTTAGTATATAGCTATGTAGGTATGTAATTTTATATAATTAGTATTATATTGCATAAAGCTATATGTTTATTATGTTTAAATAGTTAAATTTTATCACTATATCTTGTATATGTATATAACGTATGTGTATATTTGTATTGTAGTATAGTTATATATATTATGTGTTATTAAAATGTAAGTTATCGTACAATAATTATGTACACCACCATCGTCACTCCTAATCAGCAATATTCCTGCCACGGGTTGTCTGGAAGAGATCGCTTCTTTGCGATAAAACCGCCCTTTGTACACAATTAGAATAACACACGTTCCTAAGCTTTCTGTAATGGTGTACATTAAAGTGTAATCTATCTATCTATAGGTATATGATTTAATCTGCTTATTTAAAGGAAATATGAGTGCCTTATTAGATCATACATACAAAATCATTATTAAAACTGTTTGCTCTGTAAATAAAATAGGCGCTTTACTACTTGCCACTGCTTAGCCTGTTTTGACGTTGAATATTCTTAGACGACCTTCGCATTCATCAATTTCAACACTCATTTAATTGCTTAAAACATGGTACATAAGAGGTGACATAAAAATAGAAGACTCAAATGTTTTGGCTAAAAGGCGTGCATATTTTCTTTGATTATTAAAAAAATATACAATTAAAATAAATTAATTTATATCAATTATATGAAATTTTGTCAATTACCCTAACAATTCGTTTATGGAGTTAAAACATTGATCTAACAGCCATTTGTGCAGTCTTTGTTTGAATATATTTGTTGACAGATGTTGAGTCTTCAAATTCAAAATTCAAAAGTTTTATTCAAAATAAGTTGTAATGGAGAACACTTTTTGAGGGTCAATACATATAAACTAAAATTTCATTTTACTTTTTAGTCAAAGTACACCGCTTCGCAGCGTGTTATTGCTGTTAAGGAGAAGAAGCGGCAAGAACCCCCCCCCACAAAATATGGTATAAGAGGTCGGAGCGAGCTGCTATGTAAATGAAGTTTTGTCATTTAAGCATTTTTCAATAGTAGAGTAGATTTCGGGAAGTTTGTTAAAAATCTTTATCGACATGTAATTCGGAAAAGCCCAAGACATTATTTACATTAATAAAACTACAATAACTATAAACTTAAAAATAACCAAACCAGTGTCACTTGCCGGGAACGTTCCCAGAAGGCTGACGGCGTTGCCACGCCGCATGTAATTTGAATTTCTTTGTAGTGACAATTTGCAACTGGGGAACATTCATTTATAGTCTGTTTTCATCTCCATTGGTACAACGAATGTATTGGTATTTGAAATCGGCCAAATCTACCAAGTGGTGGATTATTCTAAAATGTAGACCATTACCTCTACAGTTAACGAATAACATAAGGATATTTTTGAAATAAAAATGCTTGAGTTGCTTTGACTTGTGTAATGGCAGAAAGCGAAGAGTGAACGTACTATGTAATATTTTAAGACCATTTCAATAGCCCCTGCCATAAAATGTGGAGCAATATATGTTGTTTTCACGAATTTTTAAATGTTATTTTTAGTAGGCGACAATAGATACTTCAGTCTACGAATTAAATTAGGTACCTATACACAACTTGCATTTTGATTTTAAAGCTTTATTGTAACACAAAATTTGCATTATATCAGACGCTATCAGCTAGCCTTTAAGGCATCAAAATATGTGTAAGATATGCAAGTTATGATTAATACAAAGCTTACTATTCGTGACATTTTTTCTAAGCATGCGAGCAAACTATAGACAATTATTTTGTATTGTGCTATAGTGGCTGGTATCCATAGTGTTTGCAATTCTTTACTTTTAAGCAAAAACGTAATACTTATGTATTCCTGATATCTTTCCTTTATCTCTATATACATTATTATAACTATATAACTATATTGATGTAAAGAAACAAACATGTTTATCTATACATATAAATCAAATAGAAGTGTCTGTTTGTAATGTCAAAATAACAGCTTTTTAGTAAATGCATTTGAAATTATATACGGTACCTATTTATATCAAAAAAATCATTTTTTTTTGTCGGTCTGTCTGTCTGGAATTTTCCGGCTAATTTCTAATATGGCTGGACCGATTTTGACAGAATTTTCACTGGCAGAAAGCTGATGTTATAAGCAGTACGTAACTAAGGCTACTATTTTTCGGGTAGCGTGACAAAAAAATTCACACGGACGAAATTGCGGGCACACCTAGTTTAATTATACACTGTACAATTTTTCATATTATGTTATAATAAAAAATACATTTCAAATTTTTTTATGACGGCTCCACACCACTCCCACTTACCGTTGACAAATTGGTATTTTTTATACGTTGTGATAAGCGTAATATCAATACATGGGGTTATCTTGAAATGGGCAAAATTTATCAATGGACAACTTTACAAAACTAGTTTATTCTTCCATAGTACACCTTATGCTTTAGATAATAAAGCCTACACTGATGGCAAAACACATATGTTTTAAGAATTGCTTAAACATTTTCAGTGTCTTTGGTGTTATTAGTTTTATCTCGTGATTACACTTTACAACCATCACAAATATATTTACATACATTTATTATGGTTTGAACTGGTTAACCTAATAAGATGAGATGTTATTTTTAACTACTATTACTTTTTCTTACTATTTCAAGCTATAACTTTATCGTTTCCTTTTGAATGTGTATATTCTATTATAGAGAGAGAGATAACACTTTGTTGCGCACCAAAATATACAATTACAAAAACTGACTATATTAGCAATATTTTCTAGGCAATGTAATAGGCGGCCTTATCGCTCAAAGCGACCTCTTCCAGGCAACCTAAATCAAAGTTTGAATCAGGCGATGTAGGTGGTGCAGAAAAAGGTAATAGGTACATAAATACTCAAAACATAGTCGTATACTTATATATACAATAATACATTTCAAAATACACAAGTTATTATAAAAAATGTATTAGCATGATATTTTATATTATATTAAGATACATACATAATTATGTATGTATCTTACATACATATATATATATATATATATATATATATATATATATATATATATGTGTGTGTGTGTGTGTGTGTGTGTGTGTGTGTGTGTGTGTGTGTGTGTGTGTGTGTGTGTAGGATGGTGTGTTACAGTTATTGAGTAGCATAGTTCTTGTCGTGTTTCTTTTTAAAGTTAATAATTGATTTTTGTTATGTACCCTCTTATTTCTAAACGATACCATCGGCCATTCCGCAATCGAATAGTAATGTTGTATTTTTATTAATTCGGTAATTAGCGCCTGTTTTGTATAGAGTAGTTGTCTATAATTTACAATAATTTTGTTACAATATTTATACTTTGTATAATGTGATAATTGTGTACAGATTATAATTCAAACCTCTCAATTGTATATAGACGGTATTCACTACGTTTTATTTTCATGTTGGCAGACGCGATGGATTTATACTGTGTTCGGCTTATTTTATTGCATATAAAACTTTATGTATAATATTTTATACAATATCTCATATAAAATATTATCTGAAATATCCAGACAACAATAATATATTAAATTCTTGTCATGCATAATCCTTTAATTAAAATAGTTTATGAATGACTTAAATCCGCTATCGGTTGTGCCAATATGTTAAGTTTGATATACTGTAAGACTGGAGGGGATGGCGAGGTGTTCTAAAAATGCTTGTCGAGTTTGAATAGTCGGTGTATGAAATATCACAAACTACTATGGATACTACGTATTGAAATATGTTAAAACCGTAAGGTACTGGGAACATAAAGTATTGTGACCAGTTGCTCTTCTTTTACTACCATAAACCCTTCTGAGTTGTTGCAAGTATTACAGGTGGTTGTGTAGCAACGGGTTGTTTATGAATAGTTTCCCAAGCGAGTGTTGTAATTATTCTTTATTATACCTATATGTTATTTAAACTGTATGTTATTTAATTATACGAGTTTAAAGGGAGATATTTTATTTATTTGCTATTCTACATATATATAATAACAAGGGTGCTACAAATGCGCTGCTAACCTCTTAAGGGAGACTGGAACTTGGCCACTAAGGCCGGAACACAACTCCAAGTTATTATGGCGGCATACTCTAGACTGGGGGTGGTAGCCATCCAGGCGACCAAAATACTCTACCACCTGGCAGTGGTATTTTGGCGCCTCTTACGACAGGCCGCATGAAGTTGTATTCTTTCTCCTTTCCTGCACGTATAACTGGGACAAGACTATTGTATATGGGTTCAATTTTGGCCACAATGTCTACGGATTCCTAAAATCACACCATTTTCCGAATCGTTCGTTTTATATTTTCTTCCTATTTCCTCAATATTGAGTTACCGTCTTTGTGAGTATGGAAAAACTTGTTCAGCGAACAACTTTCAGTAAACTTTGCA
Organism: Dendrolimus houi; assembly: GCA_039645545.1. Taxonomy (NCBI): domain Eukaryota; kingdom Metazoa; phylum Arthropoda; class Insecta; order Lepidoptera; family Lasiocampidae; genus Dendrolimus; species Dendrolimus houi. The sequence goes on from CM077122.1 coordinate 23,594,132, forward strand.
CTAAGGCAAAAAATGTTGTTTCAGTACTTCCCCCACGTGTAAATATTTCTATGTGCACGTTTTCTAACGAATAATTTGATAAGCTAACAACTTATGTAATAATATTTAGGCCGTTTGAATTGAGAGTTCTTTGTATCTCAAGTGATCTTAATATATAACTGGGGATTAATAAAAATTGTTAACCCAACCTTACACATGTAAGTGTTGTGTAATACTTGCAACAACTCAGAAGGGGTTCTAATCAGAGAACCTTACTGTTTTAATACAACTCATACACAGACTCGTACACAAACATTTTTAGAACACCTCGCCATCCCCCCTCCCAACAGTTTTACAGTATAAGAAATTTAGCAAATTGGCCAACCAATAGCGGATTGAAGTCATTGATATACTGTTTTATTTAAATACGTTACGAATGTCAAGAATTTAATACATTATTGGTTGGGAATTTTAGATAATATTTTATATAAGATATTATATAAAATATTATATTTATAGTTTTACATGTGATAAAATAAATTGAACGCAGTAAAAATCTGTTGCGTCTGCCAACATGAAAATATTTTTTTTTAGTGAATACCCTCTATACACAATTGATTTTGAATTACAATCTACACAATTACCACATCATATTAAGAGATAAATATTGTCACTGAAAAGATTAAATATCTAAAACCAATATTGTGATCTCGTATAATTTGCCATAAGAAAAAATACAAATGAAAAATTGAGAGGAAGAAGATTAAGTTGGTATGGGCATATAATGAGGAGGGGTGAAAGTCACGTGACAAAAAGAATGATACACTTCAAGATAGATGGGTACAAATGTAAAGGTAGACCAAAAAAAGATGGATGGATTTTGTGAAGGATGATATGATGAATGAATGAATGAATGAAAACACTTTATTGTTCACCAAAAATTAAAACTAAGTTCTTAAAACTAGGTACAGTAAATGTTGAACAAAGGGCGGCCTTATCGCTTAAAGCGATCTCTTCCAGGCAACCCCCTAAACTAAGGAAAATATTAAGTCAACAGTGGCGGTGAAGACAATAAATAATACGAAACATTCTAAGAATAAATGAAAAATAATGAATAATATACTTTATATACTATAGAAAAACACAATATATCATACTGTATATAAAATCAGCAGCATGTTTTAAACTTGTGAGGACCAAAGATATTTAGTAACCATCAGTTTAAAAGACAATATGGATTTAGCTTGTCTGATGTTGAGTGGCAGTGAGTTCCATAAACGGACAGCCTGTACCGTGAAAGAGTTATCAACGAAGGAAGAAGTGTGTACAGGTGTCATTAAGGAGAGATTATTACTAGAGCGCAAATAACGGGAATGAGAAAGATATAGGAAATCAAAACGTTCCTTTAAATACGGAGGGGTACGAGGATCAGAAAGGATATTGTACAAAAGAGAGAGTAAGTGAACATTCCGGCGAAGGCGAATAGGTAACCATTTAAGCTTCTTGCGATATTCGGAAACATGGTCATGTTTGTGCATGCAACCCAAATATGAACCGTATACAGATATTTTGAAGTCGATCGAGCTTGTTCAGTTGTTCTTGTGTTAAGTCGATATAACTGGCATCAGCATAATCAAGTATGGGTAGTAACAGAGATTGAGCAAGCATTACTTTAGTAGCAGTAGGGAGGAAATTTTTAAGTCTTCTAAGCGAAGCTGCCGACGCAAAGATTCTTCGGCTGAGATTGGTCAAGTGAGGCCTCCAAGACAGCTCTCTGTCAATAACAATCCCAAGATTTTTTACAGTTTCACTGATATCAACTACCACGCCATCAAATTCAATCTGAGGAAGATTACACCAGTCTATCTTGGAGATTAGCCTGGAACTGCCAACTATTATAACTTTTGTCTTTTGAGGATTTATAGATAGACCGTGAGCTTTACTCCATTCAACTATTTTAGAAAAGTCTCGGTTAGTAGTTGCAATTGCTTTATGCAGACCATCTTAATTAGCCTGGGTGTAGATTTGTAGATCATCTGCATAGAGGTGGTATGACGAAGAAAGGTTATTGGATATGTGGTGTGACAGAAGATGTATGTCAGAGTAGAGGAGTGTGGAAGGTATTAGTTTTTTTTAATGGTTGGAGCACAGCAGACAGGCAGCCGGCCCACCTGATGGAAAGTGGATTACCTTCGCTTATGCACGTTGTTACACCAAGATCTCACCGACAAGCTGCCGTCCTCGAAGGAATTTTATGACGACCTTTACTTTAAGTTTCTACCGCAGTCTGTTTCTTTTTGCTAGTCAATTCAAATTCAATTCGAATTCAAGTTTTTATTCAAAATAAGTTCCACTGGCGAACCTTCATTGAAAAGTTGAAGGTCATATATACTTATATATTTTAAAATTTAATTTTACTTCTTATTCTTGTACATCGCTTCGCAATTATTATTGTTGCTGTTAAGGAGAAGAAGCAGCAAGAAACTTCCCAACAACATGTCTAGCTGAAAATGGTTCTTTTTAGTATTTTTTCTTATGGCAAATTATACGAGATCACAATATTGGTTTTAGCTATTTAATCTTTTGAGTGACAATTTCATTGTTAGCTTTTCATAAAAGAACAATCTATATTAAATCCTAACACTACCCTTTAATCTAAATTGGTTTCAGTCTAAACTAAGATATCCAAATGAGATTTTCATCTTTACACAAAGGCTTTGTCAAAATATCCGCAGGCCCCAAATTAAATGACAAATAGTTTATATTATACTATTTCCATTTCTTTATTTTCTCGATGACAGCTCCTGTTGAACCTTGAATGAGCGTCTTTTTTACATTATGTATACATTATTTAATAAAAATAGGACGCTTACGCACGTACAAGGTCATAGCAGAGTCGGAGAAACTGATAGGGATGGAGCTATCGATAAACGTAACACGATAACAGACCCGATATTTTTTTACAAATTTATTAACTAGTATTACATTTTATTACAAGATGTAATTATATTATGTTGATTCTTTATTTATTTATTTTAATCAAAATCTGATGAATCGTCACTGTCACTCAATGAGCTCTCCCCAACATTTATTATAAGTTCCTGTACTTCTATATTATCGAATGCCACACGAATTTTCCAATCCGATGCTATAATGTTTTGGGTTCTTCTCACAATTTTTTCCCAGTGTTCCATGGCCATTGAGTGTTCCCAGCTTGAAAAATATGTATTTGTCTTTGTTCAAAACATAATAAATATATGCGATCGATATCATTACTTATTTGGTCACAACACTACAACTATCAAATTAGAACTGTCATCGAGAAAATAGAGAAATGGAAATAGTATATCTGTACCCTCATAAACCACTTGTCATGTAAATGAATTCTTGACATCAATATATACTGCTTTCTTTCCAACAGGAAGTTCAGATTGTTTTCGTTAATTGGATGGCTTTTTGTTTGAGCGGGCTAAGTTTTATCTGATTGAACTCGCTGGAATTTACTATGGTCTGGGTGTCTGGGATCGTCCCCAGAATGTTCCGTTGTATAACACCCATAACACAAGCGTAATTAGCTTAGCTTGGGGATATGCAATGTGTGAGGTTGTCTGCCGATTAATTATAAAATATATATATATACATTAAAGCATTGTATGGAAAATTATGACAGTACATTATACAATGACTTGATTTTACTGACTGACATATCAAACTCGGTTCGTTGGTTTCATTGTTTAGGAAGTTTGGTTCAGCGATTAATCTGATTTACGTGGATTATTTGGTTGTTGGAAAAATATCAACACCGATGTGTTTTGAAGAACACTTTTATTTTGGTGTTACCACTCTAAGACAATATGAATTGCACAACCTTTTAGTGTTGCCATTTGAATAATGGTTTAGTGCCATCTCGCGACACCTTGTTGTGGACACGGTTCTTTTTATAACTGTAAGAGCGCACTAAGAAGGGAATTTTGGAAATTCAACCTTTAAGGGGGTGAAAAAGGATATGAAGGAAGCAATCCAAATTTTGATATACCTGCTTCTGGTTAGAATTGAATGTAGGTACACGTGTATCGGCGTTTTTGGAAATTCAACCCCTAAATTGGTTGGTTAAAAAGTGTAGAAACTTTGTTGAAACTATGGCTGTTTGTAATCTACGCCAGCGAGATCGCGAGCAACAATTAGTCTATATTTCTATATATGAATATAAAGAGGGAAGATTTGTATTTTCATATTTTTGTGTGTTTGGGGTTCCTGGTTATTTATTAAACTTACTTTTTTTAAATCTAATTGTGATCTATTGTAGTAGCGCCGATTTCAATGTAGGTAAATACATACTTTTTAATAACAAAAATTATGTATATGGTATTTTTTCTCTAGTCAATTGTTCATTGAGGGCCTCATATGGGCTTTCCCCTTTCAGTCCTTATTGTTATACCAGTTCCAAGCATTGATTTGACTTTTGACAGCTCGATGACAGATCAATTAGTAATGTCTTAATGCGTAAATAAGTTTTAATCAATTTAACTTATCGATATATTTTTGTTAAAACCTATTATGTCGTGTAATAAATATAACCAAACCTCAATAAACATATTTTACATATATTAAATAAGCCATTTAAAACGGCCCTTGTAATAATTGCTTTATTATTTTTCTTTAAAGTAGAACATTTTTTTATTTTCAAATCGATTACTTTCGATCTATTCACGTATAGTGTCTATAGTTTAATAGTCTGTGCGTTACATGGCTCACAGAAAATCACTATTACTTACAATAAAGTACGATAATTATGTAATTTGTTTCATGTGGGCTTTGCTATTAAGAAATATGGAACTCGATAGATGTGAAAACATCAAAAGTAAAATACACGCCTGGAAACAGTATAACATGTATATAATATTAGGATGTGATAATCAAATGAACTAACACTTCTGTATTTATGAAATCCAATCTATGCATGCCGACAGGCCGATTATGGTGAACTGTATATGTATTTTATAACATCTTTATAAATGTATATACCCATTTTCGTTGCATTAAATTGAATTTCAATTACAAATAATACAATTTTCAACTTTATTTGCTCTAAAAATGCATTAACGAAGCCTGTATACATTGTTCGAAAATTAAAAATTACGCACCACAGAATGGAGCGTGCGGTAAAATAGGTGTTTAGGTAAAAATATTGTTACATGCCGTCAAAGATAAATGCACAGCTGCTTGCCGTAAGCGCAGTTTATTGTCTTCCTGGATTTAGGAATTCGTTTATGTTTTGAATTGTAATTAAGAAAACATGCTATTGTTATTCTACTTGTTTTATGACCATCATTAGCGTCGAACTAATCCTTATTGTTATTGTTTTCGACTTTGTTAGGCGTTTGGAGGTGTGCAAATTACTATTTTTCGGAAACTCAGTGCGGCCAATTTTTTTGTACCGTGTAGTTAGTATAAGACAATGCCCGAATGGAGGGGCTGGCAGTCAAGCGATGACTACGAGACGAGTAAGACGTTTGTAGTACTCTCGATTAGCGATATAGACGACAGACTTTGCGGGTGTCGAATTGCATTGAATCGTGCAGTGTGAACTGATTGCATCCACTTTTATTTGTATTTGTTTTATACGTGTTTGTACAGTTCTAATAAATTCTATAGTAGTTCCAACGGCATTTTTAATTCGAGTCCTGTAGCTCGTAACAATATATATAAGAATTCCACCAAGGAGTTTCACTTTATGAGAATGAATAAGCTGAATAATCGAACCTCCTTTGAAGCGCTTTCGATCAATACATGTGTCTCACTTTAACACCGTAGAGAAAATAAGACGAAAGGTGTAGTTCTAATATTAACCACGCGCATGTAGCGCCATTTTTATATAGAAACAGCTAAGATCGTTGCGATTTTCCAACTGATATTCATGTCTGTTTCATCACCGTATATGCCATTTGGATAACAGGAAAACACTCGCTCTACTAGCATGCCGCACTGTGTACTGCCAACATTTACCTATCTACCATCTTTGTATTGCCTACAGTAATATGTGCCATGTGCTCGATATTTTCAATACATCGGTTAACTATATTATGAAGTTACAAACTCTTTGTTAATTATTGTAACTCCATTATTTATTTATTTATTTTCTTTCTTCTTAAACTATTATGTACATGACTATTTCTATGCATTTTGTGTTCGCATCAAGAAGGCCACCCTGCAACCATATTCTCTGTCTTTCTACATTTATTAAAGATGAACTGGCCAGTTCACGAACCAAACTAAAAAAAATGCTGTTGTACTGTTTTCTCGCAAATGTGTTGAAAAACGTTGTATGACACACGTGCGGTTATTGGTTTATCAAACTCTTGACTATGGTAAGCCCTCGACTTGGTCTCGGGCTTACATACGTCTAGTCGTTTTTTAAAACCTACTTATCGCACTAGTATCATAAATAACTATTATTTATACTATAATATTGTTACGAGTCACGAGACTCCAGTTAAAATGCCGTTGGAATTATTGTGGAGATTATTAGAACTATACAAACACGTATTACACACGTCGTAATTCAATAACACACGCGCAAAGTCCGTCATTTATTAGATTCCCGATTGCAGGACACACGTCACACTTCGCTCGTGGTTCTCGCTCGACTAACTGCTCCCTCAATCGGGCCATTGCTTTGTACTGCATGGATGCAATGTGTCCGCCCGGCCGCGTGGACTGAATTTCCTAGAATCAGCTTGTACTTTCAATCTGTAACACCTGGCTAATGATCACAATACAACAAATGCCGACGGGTAATAAATGTGCTTTGTTTCAGATTAACAATATTATTATATATAATAAATAATATAAGTATACCAGTAGGTATGGTAGAAAAAATTGTTAATTAGAATACATAATTGCAACCTTTCTAAAAATCATAAGGCCTACTGTCCACTGAGGCATCATTTGACGAATGCAGGCAAGCTACAAATGACGACAGGCGTAATTTGCTTCTTAGATGTGTCCACGCAATCGTCATACAATCATCATGCAAGCTACAAGGCGACGATTATTATATCCGTGACGTCTTTTCTCGAATATGCTGCTGATATATTATTATAAAGACAAGGATATCCCTCGATAATCCGAACAAAAATGGCTGCTGAGACCGCCATTTCGAAACAAAGACGAGTATGCGTCTCGCAGTACGCTTGGAGGAGTGGCAGGCCGCGTCACGAGCTGCATGACGAATGCTCGACTTGATGCAAAGGAGCTACACAAAAGCGTAAAATGACGATGTCGTGCGTATTACGTGTACAGTAGGCCTAAGAATGTTCTTTAATGACTTCCAAGGGAATTGTCAGCGACTGCGTCAGAGTCTTAAAGTCGTGAAAATTATGCCCATTCCACTCATCTTTGGGTCCACCTGCTAAATGGTATAAAGTCTCGGGCCAATTATAATGTTACGACAATTATTCACTTACTAGGATATGCCCGCGACTTCGTCCACACTTGACTTGAAACTCCCAAGGGATTCCCGGGACACAAAGTATTATGGCATTTAAAAAAGAACGTAAGCTAACTTTTATGCACCCGAACAACTTCTAATCGCGCCCGGGAAAATTCCCGCGGGAGTTTCATTATTTAAAACTTGCTATCGATCAGTGAAAAAACCGTATAGAAATTCCATTTAAAAAAAATTCCCGATGTAGCGTGAGGCCCTTCATAATAGCGTGCGGGCTGGGGGGGACAAGGGGCGAGGTACGTGGGGCATCGGGCCCCGCGATTCGACGCGTGAGTGGATAGCGCATCACGAATCAGTCGACCGGTTTCTGCAAGGCCTGTGACATGTTTTCGCGCCATAGTTATACCTCATACAATAAATAGTCGTAAACTCATATTGTTGTTTGCTTCGAACCCGCCACAACTGGCGCCCAACGTGGTTTGGTTTGGAAGAGTTCTTTAACAGTCTGTAACAGTGAATGTGGAGTGAAATGCCGAGAACAAGGCGTATGTCGTTGGAAGAAGAGGAAAGTGCCGTCTGCAACGAAGGCATCAGTGTAACCACGCCACGAAAATTACCGCGGGATTTCCTAGATAAAAAGTAGCGCAAATTTCAAGGCTAAAAATTTGCTATCCACCAGCGAAAACCGCATCGAAATCGGCCTGGTAGTTTTTATATGAACCCCGAACAAACAGACAAACCGGCAAACAGATAAACAGACAAGAAATCTAAAAAAATTGCATCGGGTTCTTCATCGTTTATATAGTCTGTTCCAGTTGTTTTATTTTTAACAGCTTCAATGTACAGATTCTTCATTCTTAGAATTTTATAATATATAACAAATACAATGCGCAGCAGTAATTAATTCAAGGAAAATTATGTGTCAATAATTCGAGGCATTTAAAATAAATACAACCAGTTATTTTATAATGTTATATTATTCGCCTGCGACTTCGTCCATTTTACTTGAATTATAAACACCAAAACCTTCGCAACACAGTCATGAGCTTCCCGTTAAGCAGACTCGGCCTAACTACACGAGACCAAGATCTAACGCATGCGAATATATTATAACTAAAAACAATAACACATGGGGAGGCTCGAGGAATATATGATAACAATCATTGTAAATGATCTCCAGGAGGACCTGCAATCAGTGTACAAAAGTAACCAATCTTGCCAAGCTTGTAAGGAGTTTATCGAGATATATTGCAGCATAAAATTTTAATACGTCATGTCATTATTATAACTATAATAATATTTGTCTTTCCTCTTAATATGTCTTTCCTTCTTACTGAGTATGCACTGTTTGCTACAACTCCATTAATTCTTCGAAAAGTACAGACACATACTTGTGTAAAAAATTTATTTAAAAAAAGAGGTAGGCTACGCATCGGCTCTCTTAGTATTGCAGATGTTCATGGGCGACGGAAGCCACCTACCACCAGGTGGTTCGTTTGCCAGTTTGGCTACAAGCAATCATAAAAAAAGAACTTGAGCTAGATAAATAGGAAAAAAAACAATTTTTAGCTAGACGTGTTGCTGGAAAGTTTCTTTTCGCTTCTCCTTACCAGCAATAACATGTTGTAAAGTACATGTTGTAAGTAAAATTAAATTTTAACTTATATCTTCAAAAAGTGTCCTCCAGTGGAACTTATTTTGAATGAATGAATGAAAGAATCATTTATTGCTAAAATGTAAGTACACAAGATGTCACAATATGCGTTGTTTCAATACATTTTGCCTTCTTAGTCGTGCAATGTCGGAATACATATCATAATTATAAAACTAAATTTACATTTAAAAAAGGAAATATATATATGATATAAAATATTACAATAAAATTGTATGTCTATAAATATTATTATAGTTCGTTCACGTTAAGAATGCAGCGAGTCATTATTGTTCGCCAGCCTAGCCCCGTCCCCTAACCAATCAAATCTTTTCAAATTACAAGGTCAAGTTCACAGTGACCAGTTGAAGGCATAGCTTCAAACGCGACGGTTGTGCCCTGTAATTGTGTTAACTGATTTATATTTTAAAAAATGAATACCTCACGAATTCGTAAAAATAAAAGTGGTTCGGTAATTCATACTGGAGAGAGAAAATTAATTTACAATGTTTTTAAGTATTTTAAACAGTCTGATTTAAATGTGACTGTGGACAGCATAGTAAAAAAACGGCAAATGCTTGCGGTGTATCCGAGAGAACAGTTTATAGTATTCTTAGTGAAAAAAAGGGCCAAGAAGTCAATGATTGATAAATTCGATGAATTAGACAAATGTGCTATAAGGAGAAAGTACACTCAATATATTTAAATAATGACTACCCGACATTAAATAAAGTTATGACAATTTGTGAAGCTAATGAAGATATCTCGATAAATTTAATCAATGAAATGGCTAGGAGTAACGGCGTTGAAATTCTCCGTACCGTTCTCCTTTACCTCCGTACCACTGCATACTGAACCCCATTGAGTTGGCATGGGCTGAAATAAAAAATTATATTGCTGCCAACAATACAACTTTTAAGATGACTGACCTAAAAAAATATTTTATGACGCAATTCGGTTAGTAGACGCTGATCGATGGAAGAAATGCTGCGACTACTTCTTAAAAGAAGAAAATACCACGTGGGATTTACATGACGTCATGGAACTCGCTGCAAAAAATTCTTTTATTATAAACATTAACGAGGATACTAGTGATAGTGATTAAAATATTAATGACTTAATTATGATTTTTAACTTTTAAGTGTATTTTTTAAATTCATTAAACTTAATCTTTAAAAATATAATTTGTTTGAATTTTAACACCACTGTGAATACACCTTTACCCTGCAGTTGCACTGATGACTCACTGCATTCTTAACGCGAACGAACTATAGTCATGTCTTTGTCATTCTCATATTCATTTACAGTATAATAAACTTCTTCCAATAAAATTTTCTTGAGAGACTTTTCAAAGAAATTCAAAGACTGCACTCGTAACATTTCTGGCAGTTTATTAAATATGATAAGCGCCATAGAATAGATACTTTTGCGCATCATGGCCGTTTTTGAAGAGCAAATACAGCCTCTATGCTGATCTCGTCTGTTCCGAACAACTACATCGGAGAGCTGGGGAAATAAGTTCGGGTTACTCTTGACGAATACCGCACTTTCAAAAATATATAAAGACGGTAAAGTTAGGATGTTATATTTTTTAACGAAAGGTTTGCATGAGTCTGTTGGTTTAAGATTAAACATAGTCCTTACGCATCGTTTCTGCTGTTTGAACACTTTGCCTGCGTCTGTAGAGTTGCCCCAATATATAACTCCGTATCTTATATTTGATACAATAAATAAAATATTTGAACAAAAACTTTTTAAATTTAATTTGAACCACAAATCGACCATATGCAGAGCTGAGACCAAATCTACTAATCAAATCAGAAGTAAACACTTGAAAGATGATAACAACCCCCTGCCTCTGCTCCTGTTATTTGATATAACAATAATATTGTGTAATTACGTTTTCAAAATGTCACTATGTATCATAACTTCATGTGTAGTGTATACTTACCACGTTCATAGTTCTAGATTCTTTGTATTCTTTACTTTGCTTAATACACCATAATCCCAGTTACCACGCGTGCGGGTTTCCAAGTCAATTATTCGCTTGTTTACTAAAAGCTTTCGCAATCAAAGCAATTTATTTATATAATACTCTCATAAACAAAAGCAGACCAGGATCAAGGTCATTCTTATGGCATTTTGACTTTTGACGTTTGACAAGTGCTACTTTAAGAAAAACATGTCCACAACATCTTTTGATCTATGCTACGTTTATTATTCATATATAATCATAATTTCTAATCATAAAATAAATTATATGTAACTATCCACTTTAATTTTTTTATTTATTTATTTAAATTTAATTTCTCAAATACTGTATGATCTACATTCGTTGTCATTAATCAATACCTATATAGCTGTGTTAGCCAGGACGTAAGAATACGACTAACCAATGAGAGTTGTCTATAAAACTCGCTCCCATTGGCTGGAATTCAAAAATGGAAAACAGAAACGGGTTTCTGAATCCAGTTACGAGAGTCCTTTTGTACTACTGAAAACTACTTACTAGAGTTACAATAAAAGCCAGTTTTAAGATCGAAGATATATTCCGTTTTATCCGTGCAGGAACGGAGAAATAATACAATTTCTTGTGGCCGGGTGGCCTGTCGTAAGAGGCAACAAAACAACCCACAGCCAGGTGGTAGGGTAATTGTTCGACTGGATGGCTACCACCCCTGGTCTAGAGTATACCACCATAACAACCTTGAGTTGTGTTCCGGCATTAGTAACCAGGTTCCAATCTCCCTTAAGAGAACAGCAGCGCATTCGTAGCCTTTGGTGTTGCAAATGTCCACAGGCGATGCTACCCGCTTTTCATTGAGTGGGCCGTCTGCCTGTCTGCTGAACTCATGCAATAAAAAAATTAATAAAAAATCCAACATAAAAGAACTCTCTTCATCGGTTCATTCTTCATTCAACATGACTCTGCGGCACGAATACCCATGAGGTTTTTGTGCCACATAATTAAAAAAAATATTATAACAAGTTTACTTAGTCAGAACTGCTTAGATATGAGGTGGAAAGTAATAGAACCAGACATAAAGATATACTATGTTTCCCATCAATTGAATTATGAATATTTAATAAAAACGCATATTGTATGGCAATAACAATATTTAATAAATTACTTACTAATATTAGCGAGCTACCACTTAAACGGTTCAAACTCTATATGACAACTTTTTTACTACATAGATTATACTATAGCGTACATGAATATATATATAAATGATAATGTTACATGCCGTCAAAGATAAGCTCATTTTATTGTCTTCCCCGGATTATTGAATTCCTTTGTGTTTTGAATTTGTAACATGCTATTGTTTTTCTACTTGTTTTATAACCATCATTAGCGTCGAACTAATCCCTATTGTTATTGTTTTCGACTTTGTGGACGTTCATAGACAATGTCAATATTTATCAAGGAAATGTATCATATTGTTACATGCCGTCAAACATAAGCCGCACAGCTGCCTATTGTAAGCGCAGCTTATTGTCCTCTCGGATTAGGAAATTCTTTGTGTTTTGAATTTGCAATTAAGAAAAATATGCTATTGTTTTTCTACTTGTTTTATAACCATCATTAGCGTCGAACACAGTAGGGACATAACGAATAACAATAGGGATTACCCTATTTATTTTCTTTTCTTTTCTTCTTTTCGACTTTGTGGACGTTCGCAGGTGTGCAAATTAATATTTCTCAGAAACTCAGTGTGCGCCTCCAATTTCTTTGTACTGTGTAGTTAGTATAAGACGATGCCCGAATGGAGGGGCGGGGGCAGTCAAGCGACGACTACGAAGCGAGTAAGACGTTTTCGAGTACTCTCGATTAGCGATATAAACGACGGACTTGCGCGTTCGAATTGTATCGAATCGTGCAGTGTGAACTGGTTGCATCCAGTTTTATTTGTATTTGTTTTATACGTGTTTGTACAGTTCTAATAAATTCTATAGTAGTTCCGACGGCATTTTTAATTCGAGTCCTGTAGCTCGTAACAATAATACAATAAAATAAGATGACATTAAAATTTTCAAATTTAATACTTTAGCATGTTTTTGATAATTTTAACAATTCTTTTTTTATTTATTTGACATGTACACTTACTGAAATTTATTTGGAAACATTAGTGTAGATTGTAGCTTCAAGACATTTAGTTAGTGTAAGTAACTTGCACGTCGTGTAAATGTCAAAACTTACTGTTAACTTTATATTATGTAATACCTATTCATGTACAACCTATGTTATTGCAAATAAAGATTAATTTATTGATAGTAACTATTATTATATTCATTAATTATTCTCTTTTTTCTTTTCCTTATTTATGCCTCTGTAGTGCATGCAAAACTTTCTGACGATGTGTTGCATAGTTAAAGTGTTAAGGCGTAGTAAACAAACTCACATTCGCATTAATAATATTAGTAAGGATTAAATAATATGCATAATAAGTAATCCAATTACCTTAAACAGAAATGAATAAAAACAGGAACCAATTTTAATAGGCCCACACTCGCAGTATTGCTTAACAAGCCTCAACACGTAGTTCAACATGTGCGCTGTAAAAGTCTGCTTTGCATTATTGTCGCTTGCACTAATTGCAATCGAATGCAGGATTATTCAGTCTCCAGAGGAACTACAGCCATCAGACAAAGCATTTGTGCTGTTACAGAAAGAATTGAGGGAGAGATTGTTTAACAGCATAGAGGAAGCACGTGATGTATCAAATGATGGACGTCGAGGAGGTGTCCGGAACAAAAGGCAATTTAGATCTCGCTCTCGAGAGTGCCCAGCTGGACTGAGACGGATGGAAATAGGAAACACTGCATTTTGTGTACCTGACGATTAAGATTATTAGTTACATTTTTGTTTTATGTAATATTGACTGTTGTACACAATAGGTAATAATCAATTTATATATATTTTCAGTGTTTCCAATATCATACATATTAATAAATATTTTTCGATGATTGTTTATATTTAATACATTAAAACTAATTTGGAAAAATTAAATTTAATGCATTCGGTTTTCCGTTCAATTGAACATTGACGGTCTTATTCATATTGAGTTATAATATCCCTCAAACTTACTCTAACTGAATATGAATAAGGCCGTAAGAACATTTGATCACAAAATGTCCTTTGCAGAGCATATAGATACAGTTCTTTCAAGAGCATATCTAAACATAGGTTTTATTTTGAGATCGTGTAAAGTATTTAAAAATGCTGTTACAATGAAATATGTTTAGTACGCATATGTACTTAGTATTCTTGAATATGCTTACCAGATTTGGTCAGCACAATATATTACGCACAAAAACCGTGTGGAACTTATGCAAAAGAAGTTTGTAAAACATCTTAATTACAGATTACATAAAAATAATACATCATACGAGATCAGCTGTTGTAACCACGGATTATTAAAGCTTGAAGACAGACGAAGTATGGTTGACATGTGTCTGTTGTATGATATTGTAAACGGGAAGTTAGATTGTCCAGATAAATTATCTAGAATTAGATTTAATACGCCGACTAGGCGTACACGTCATACTCCTCTACTGCATATACCTTCTCATGGAACGAATTACGCCAGCAATAGCATATTTACTCGAATTGCTAAGACTTACAACACTAACTTTAGTGATATTGACTTGTTTCGTTTCTCTAAGCCCGTATTCAAGAGGTTAATCTTCAAAACAATTGTTGGAACAGACACCACAACATCATATGAAAAGAACAATATATCAAGTAATATGTTTATTTAATATCAATATGTTTTTAATACATTTCAATGTTAATGTATAATATATATAATGTATATATATATTAACATTTATCTATCTATCTATGTATTTTGTTTAGATTTATTTTATTTATTATTATGTATGTATGTATGTATATGTGTAAGTATATACTTATTTTCACTTATGCATATATTTATTGTATTTTTAAACTTTGGTTCGCTCGTTAGCTTAAAAATGAACTCGGAAAAACCTGTTATTAGCCCTACATTATAAGTAATTTTTGTTGTTGTTTGTATGTTGATATGCGCTGTTGGATTTTTTTTTCAATAAATAAATAAATAAAATATAAACTAAATTTTGTTCGGCATTTACATACTATCATTAATATAAATCTAAAGGAAGCTGATGAAATATGAGATCCATCACTGTGAATTACTTTATGCTAAATATACCTATAGAACACATAGCTAAAAATGTAAACAAAACAGACTCCAATTTTGTAATACAAGGCTATTAAAGATTTTCTATTATTTACTGGTGCGTAGTCTTCTAGCTAGAGTATGCCTCACGGATATTGTGATACTTGCACCAACTCAGAAGGGTTTTTGGTAATAAAAGAACAACAACTGGTCACTATACTTGTAACCAGAGAACGTTACGGCTTACATATATTCCATACACTGACTCTTTACATTCGACAAGCATTTTTAGAACCCCTCGCCATCCCTCCAACAATTTTCTATAAGAAACTTAGCAAATTGGTACAACCGATAAAGGATTGAAGTCATTGATAAACTATCTATATATATAAAAATGAATCGCAAAATGTGTTGGTAAGCGCATAACTCAACAACGCCTGGACGAATTTGGCCAATTCTTTTTTTTTAATGTTCGTTGAAGTCCAAGGATGGCTTTTACGGCGAGAAAAAATCGAATAATTGCCGGGAAAACCCTAAAAACAGCCCTTTTCTTTTTCCCATGCAAACGTTTTCCAACTAAAATGTAGAGTCAATTTGAACTTTATTGCTATTAAATAAAGTTCATATTAAATTACAAGCTTTCACTGTTGTCTAAGCAATGTAGGTGTGTTCCTGACACTAAAGAGTCAATTTAATGTTTCAAACGCGGCGTGGTTTCAACTTCTATATACGGTGGGTACGTCTTCAACCGGCGTTTCACAGATATTTAATTTTACGGGCGGAAAACGAAGAAACGAAGCGGTTATCTTCTTCTTCTTGATATATAAAAATGAATGTTTGCCTGTATGTCCTTTATAGAATCGTAAACTATACATTTGGTCATGTGATCATCTTTAGGAAAGTTGTTGTGCATGAGCCAAAGAAGGTTTCCGAGTTGGTTCACAATTGGACCCGGTAGGTGGCGCTGCTGTCGGCATATCGGTTGAAGCTTTTCCGGGCAGGACGACGTCTGCCGGGACAGCTAGTTTAAAATAAAAGTGTTATGCATGACAAGAATTTAATATATTATTATTTGGAAATTTTAGATAATATTTTATATATGGTATTGTTACATGCCGTCAAAAGTGAATGCACACCCGCCTGCCATAAAGCACACTTTATTATCTTTCCGCATTTGGACTTCTTTTGTTTAATTTGTAATTAGAAAAACAGCCTATTGTGTATTGTAATCCTTTATGGTAGGCATTGGCCAGGTGTGATTCTTGGAAATTATTGTTATGCGGTCGAGTATTGTGTCGAGACATATTGTATAGCTTAGTATAAAGGAATGCCCGGACGGAGGGGTGAGGCAGTCTAGCGACGGTCACAAGCGAGACAAGACGTGTACATTCGATAAGCTATATAGTGACGGACTTTGCGCGTGTTATTGAATCGTGTATTACATTTGTACTGGTTGTGTCCAGTTATATTTGTACTTGTGTTATACGTGTTTGTATAGTTCTAACATATTCTATAGTAAATTCAACGGCATTTTAATTCGAGGCCCGTAACTCGTAATAATATTATAGAAAATATTACATTTAAAGTTTTACATGTAATAAAATAAATTAAACATAGTAAAAATCTATCGCGTATGCCAACATGAAAATAAAATGTAGTGAATACTGTCTAGATACAACGGAGAGATTTTGAATTATAATTTACACAATTACCACATCATATTAGAGATAAATATTGTTACATAAAATTACGGTAAATTATAGAAAACTGCTCTATATAAAACAGGTGCTAATCACAGAATAAATAAAAATTAAATGGACGATTGTATACAATACTATACAATCGTCCATGTCCTTAATTGAATAATAATGTTATATTTTATCGTTTAGTAATAACTAAACGATTAGTTATTACTAAACGATACAATCGGCCATTAGTTTTGGTGTGTACCCTCTAACAAGAGGGTACACACCAAAATTCATTATTAACCTTAAAAACACATGACAAGAACAAATATGCAACTAAATAAATGTAACAGTATGGAATCCAATGTATGATGTGTGTGTCAATAGAATCGAATCCATATAAGGTAGATTCTTTAGATATTTCTTGAAAAGCAAAGTAAGTGACAACAGGTATGAAGATAGACGTCACAGGCATTATATTTTGCTACTACATAAAAGGTGACAAATAGAAATTATACTGATGCTAAATCGAATAACACAGTCCAAAATAAACTCATCTTATTTTTTGTTTAAAATATTGTTACGAGCTACAGGACTCGAATTAAAAATGCCGTTGGAACTACTATAGAATTTATTAGAACTGTACAAACACGTATAAAACAAATACAAATAAAACTGGATGCAACCAGTTCACACGGCACTATTCAATACAATTCGAACGCGCAAAGTCCGTCGTTTATATCGCTAATCGAGAGTACTCGAAAACGTCTTACTCGCTTCGTAGTCGTCGCTTGACTGCCCACCCTCCATTCGGGCATTGTCTTATACTCACTACACAGTACAAAGAAATTGGCCGCTCACACTGAGTTTCTGAGAAATAGTAATTTGCACACCTGCGAACGGCCACAAAGTTGAAAACAATAACAATAAGGATTAGTTTGACGCTAATGATGGTTATAAAATAAGTAGAAAAACAATAGCATGTTTTTCTTAATTACAAATTCAAAACATAAAAGAATTCCTTAATCTGGGAGGAAGGACAATAAACTGCGCTTACAACAGGTAGCTGTGCGCTTATCTTTGACGGCATGTAACAATATGTTTAAAAGTGCTAACAAGATTATCCCGCAATCCGATACAATTGACCCTTGCTCGGACATTTTTTAATAATTATAGAGCAGTCTTATTTTAATCGTGTGGCGATGAACTATATTATCCTATTTAGCTGCTGCACACTTGCACAGGATATATATAGATTTAATGTTAATACACAAACTGGTCAGGCACTGTCTACACTATAATCGGGTTAATAAGACATGTTTTTTAATTATTTTAATTTGTTTTCTTTTTTTTTCACTACCTTTTTTATATAATTTTACTTATCGGTTAGTAACACAAAGATAAGCCAGCTATGTATCCAGTTATATGTGAAAAAATCTTAATGGTTCTAGTATATACATAGTACGTACAAGTAATTTAATAAATGAATTAATAAATATTTGACGGCCTCTGTGGTTGAGCGGGCTAAGCCTTTGCCGGCTTACCTCACTGCAACGCAGAGGCTCCGGGTTCGATTCCTGGTATAGTATATTTCGGAAACGTATTTTCTCCGTTGTTTACTATGGTCTAGGTGTTTGGGATCGGCCCCAGAATGGTCCGTTGTATATTGCCCATAACACAAGCGTAAATTGCTTAATTCGGGGATATACAGTGTGTGTGTTTGTCTGCCGATTTATTATTATATTCATTCATTCATCTTTTTCTTTCTTTTTCTTTTGATCTTTGAATTATTGTGTTTTAAAAGATACAGTTAACAGAAATAATTTTTACCATACAATAGGCGGTTATTGCGCTATTGGCGATTTCTTCCAGACAACCTTTGGATGGACAAGAAATTTTATAAGAACAGAGGTATGTTGCATTATTCTCACTATCGAATCAGTATCTTATAAATAAATTCATACATGATATAATAAAGATACATTAATAATTAATTAATAGTAATTTAGTAGTAAATTATTTGTTTTCCGAATGAAGTAATAGACACATGTGATTTAATTTGTTACCCCCTTCACGACAGCTCAACACTATGACTGATATTGTAACATTTAGCATAGGAGGTGTCCTTTGAGAAACAAGGAGGAGAATGGGGATAATATCTTCCTATTCTAAAATTCCTAGTATATATTTTTTAACAAAAACAAATACCAAGTAGAATACGAAAACAACAACAAATGTGCAAAATGTAGTAATTTTTATGTTTTACTTGGAACTTGAAACTTGAAAGGCGATTGAATATTTATTTTTTGCTTTTTAAATTGAAGACGGTTTTGCTTCTCACAACGTTATAGCGTTATTCGTAACAATATTCTTCAAAAGTCTAGCATTGTTATTACTCGACCGAGCGAACTCTTTCGATGACCTTCGAAATAACATATCCAATTTTCCTCAAATGCAACTACATAAAAGCAGCCGTCAATTTCAAACAAGCACAATTACAGTTTATTTTACAAACATCTACTCGTACATCCATAGTTCGACATGTCTGCTGCAAAATTATGTGTTGCGTTATTTTCACTTGTGTTAATTGCAAGCGAATGCAGCACCAAGTCTGAAGAAGAGAGACGGCCTTCAGATAAAACATCTGCGATGTACAAGAAAGAGTCGGATCTACAGTTGCAAATGTCAGTTGTTAGCACACCGGAGGCACGCGATATTTTGACAAACGACGGACATCCAGGGCGTATCCGGAACAAAAGGGCATACGATATAATTACTGCTCGAATGTGCCCAAGTGGATATATTCGTTTCGGAGATTATTGTGTGAAAAAAGACGAATATTAATAATTATTACTTGTTTACGAAGTATTAATTGTCCTACTCAATTTTTAACTAATCGATTTAATGACATTTTCAGTGCTTTCAGTGTCATAAATTTCAATAAATATTTTTTGATAATATCTTTGTTTATATTTAATCCAGTCTGGACATATTACGTATACGCGTTTATTGGTTTCAGTTTATTTTTTTTAATTTAGTTAGTGATGTTTATTGATACACTTGGTTTTGTCAACACCGATATATATCATATTCACCGTGATATATATCATCACTAATGTAGTCACTGAACTTCGGAATTTGTCTTCTTGCGAAACCATGTGACTAGTTTGTTCTTTTTATTTAGTAAGTGATGTTCATTGATACACTTGGTTTTTTCAACACTAATATATATCATCATATTCACCATGATATATATCATCACTAGTATAGTCACTGAACTTCGGGATATGTCTTCTTGCGAAACCATGTGATCTAGTTTGTTTTTTTTAATTTAGTAAGTGATGTTCATTGATATACTTGGTTTTTTCAACACTGATATACATCATCATATTCACCATGATATATATCATCACTAGTATAGTCACTGAACTTCGGGATATGTCTTCTTGCGAAACCATGTGATCTAGTTTGCCTGTTCTATCACGACGGCTCAGCTCTCAACTGACATCAGCTCGTTTAGCACAGGAGGTGACCTCTAGAGGATCTGGAGAAGAATTTAGATCAAATCTCCCTGTCAACAGCATGTTTTGAATTTTATGATAGATACAAAACTATAAACTAAAATCGATCCAGCCCGAGCAAAACGCTGTTTCAGGGGAACGCAAACTGTTCTCCAGGGAAATTTATTATTGAATTTTGAAAAGTCTTACTTATGAAGGTTGTCAATTTAATAAGTGGATTTTCAAAACCGTTTCATGTCCGTAACATGCCAAAGGATATGCTAAGAGAGTCGCTTACGCTAGTATGGCTACGTTTTACGGAGTCCGGAAAAAAATCCGGTCGCGGTCGAAGGGGACGGCCCAAAAAACATTATGAACAGTGACTGCGTACCGGTAATATAAAAACGTAAGATGCCCAAAACCGCGCGAAGTGAAGAAGAAAAACTAGGAAAGCGGACCCTGGGTGCCGTAACGAACGTTTTGAACGTAACCGGGATTGATTATCTGTAATTAGGGAACTTAATTTATTTATATTGTTACAACTTAAGTTCCGACAAAAACAAAATTCACCCGCATATCTGTAAAAAAACACATTTTATTACCTGTCAGCATTTGAACTAATTGTAATTCTTTTATGATTTTTTTGTTTACATATTTATTGGTTATTGTGGAGGATAACCTATTGTACTCGTTAATGGCCGCTTGCAGGCATCATTAGCCAGGTGTGCGGATTACGATTTCTAGGAAATTACGTCGACGCTTGCCGGGTATTTATTTATTATTTATATATTTGTATTTGTGCAGTATAAAACGATGGCCTGGTGGAGAGAGGAGGTAGTCGAGCGAGAACCACGATCGAAGTGAGACGTGTGTACTACAATCGAGAACCTAACAGTGACGGACTTTGCGCGATTTATTGAATCACGACCTTCTGCATTACGTTTGGACTTGTTGTGTTCGGTTATATTTGTACCTGTGTTATTCGTGTTTGTATAGTTCTAATAAAGTCTATAATAATTCTAACAGCATTTTAATTCGAGTCCCGCTAACTCTTATAACAAACTACTTTTTCTCGCTATAATTAATAAGTTGTATGAAATTAAAAATAAAATTTTGAAGCCCTATAATTTCTCATAATAACTTATCGTAGCACAATGTGTGAGAAATTGTCATAGAGACGTCCCACGCGTTGTTTTACGTACGTTAGTTTATAGTACCTTTCCAGTCACCTGGAAGGAAGCCCAGATTATTCCTCTTACTAAAAAACCTAATCCTGTTTCTTTCTCTCAGTTCCGTCCCATATCTATTCTGCCATTCCTTTTTAAAGTCCTTGAACGCCTAGTCCACCAATAGTTAAGTGTTTTCCTTAATCGAAATTCTGTCCTTAATCCCTATCAAGTTGGTTTCCGTCCTGGCCACAGCACAACTACTGCCCTCGTGAAAATCACCGATGACATCCGTTATGGTATGGACAATGGTTTATTGACTGTGCTATCGCTACTCGACTTCAGTAGTGCTTTCGACAACGTTAACTTCGAAATATTACTTGGTATCCTAAGCTCTCTTAACATATCTCCTACTGTAATCGAGTGGTTTCACAGTTACCTGTATGGCCGCCGGCAGCGGGTTTGCGTCGAGGATGATTATTCGTCATGGTGTGTACTCACTGCTGGTGTTCCTCAGGGCGGCGTGCTTTCTCCCTTATTGTTCGGTGTTTTTATTAACTCCATCTCTAATCAACTCACTTCAACCTATCACCTCTATGCAGACGACTTACAAATTTATACACAATCACCGGTCACCACTTTGGACAAAGCAGTTTCAACTATAAATATAGATTTTGAACGCATCCTGCAGTGGGGCAACTCTTTTGGGCTTCATGTGAACCCTGAAAAAACTCAAGTCATCGTCATCGGTAGCTCACGGATGCTTAATAAGGTCGACTGGAGTACTATACCTAGCGTAATGTTTGACGCGACAATAATTCCTTTTAGTGATAAGGTAAAAAACCTTGGTGTTATACTTGACAGTGAGCTGTGTTGGCGACCTCATATCACCGAATTAAGCCGGCGGCTATATCTCTCATCCAGATCACTTAGAAGGTTGAGGAACTTCTTGCCCACTACCACCAAAATTAAGCTAGCAGAGTCCTTATTACTTCCTATCCTTGATTATGCTGACGCCAGCTATCTAAATTTAACCCAAGAACAACTTAATAAACTTGAGCGCCTCCAAAATTTTTGCATAAGGTTCATATTTGGCCTACGCAAGTATGACCATGTCTCTGAAATCCGAAAAAAACTCAAGTGGTTGCCAATTCGATTTCGCCGGAATACTCACATCCTTTCTTTTCTCTATAGTATTTTATTTGTCTCAAGTACTCCTAATTACCTTAAACAGCGTTTTGAATTTCTTTCGTGCTCTCATAATTTACGCCCTTCTACTAAATTAAACTGAACACTCCTGCACATAACTCAACTTTTTACAACAATTCTTTTACTGTTAAGGCTATACAGATTTGGAATAAGCTTCCTGTTACTATCAGACAAGCAAAATCGCTAGCGATATTTAGATCAAAAGATACTACCTGTCATTGAAATATGATATTTAAATCTATACAGCTTTGGAATAAGCTTCCTGTTACTATCAGACAAGCCGAAATCGTAACACCCTCGCTCTTGAATGTTGCACGGGAGGCAAGTTCCTTCTTATCCGTGTCCACCAAGCGATATTTAGATCAAAAATACTACTTCTGTCATTGAAATATGATATTTAAATTCATTTATAAATATTTATATATTCTGTAGATATGTATTTGTATGGTATGTATATTAAGTATATATCTATGTAATATATACAATATCTACATATATATATATATATATATATATATATATATATATATATTTATAAATATTTATATATTCTGTATATATATATATATATATTAAGTATATATCTATGTAAATATATAATATCTAGTTCGTACTATATGTTACGTATACCAACCACCATCGCCATTATCATCTCAATTCGTTCCTGGGCTGGTCTGGAAGAGATCGCTTTTTAGCGATAAGACCGCCCTTTGTACACAACTAGATATAATTTAAGTTCATTTTTTTATTGGTGTATAATAAAGTGTTATCTATCTATCTATCTATCGAGTAGTACGGATTAAAATGTATTTTTAATCTCATGTAACTTTTTAATTATAGCAAAAAATAAAAACAGTTTGTTGTAAAACATATATGATCTTACCATTTATTAAAAAAAAATGATTCAAATACCCAGTTACATCAAATTACATATCATTATACTACAGGTAGTATTTTTTGGATCATCATTTTTTAGGTCTTGAAGTTAATAGAGATTTTGCTTATTTGATAGCGACAGGCAACGTATTCCATAGCTGGACGGCCTTGTCCTGAAATAATTGTTGACAAATGTTGTATTGTTAATGGGCTTCTATGTATTATCATGTATATGAAGAGGTATCAGGGATGAAGAAGTCTGTCTTGGAGTATAAAATTGTATATTTGTATAATGTCACAAAATGATGGATTTGATGTACTTTCTTACCTCCAAGAAGCTGGGAGTGCTAAACCGGTCCAAGCAGTATTCACTCCGCGGCAACGCCTTGTGCTTTACAAAGCCCAGGTGAGCCCGCATATGGAGTACTGCTCACACTTGTGGGCCGGGGCAACCACTTACCAGCTAACTCCCCTGGACAGTATTCAACGTCGAGCCGTCCGCATTGTCGACGATCCCATACTCACAGACTTCGCGTCTCTCTGCGTATTCTACCGACTGTACAATGGGGAGTGTTCCGAGGAACTAGTCAGATTGGTGCCTTCTTCTTCCTTTTACCACCGCACCGCACGCCATCGTCTGGGCGTTCATCCCCACTTCCTAGAGTCGCTTCGCTCTAGTACACAACGGTTCTCTTGCGCACCATTTGGAATGAGCTCCCAGCAGTGGTTTTTCCACAACGCTACAATATGGGGATTTTTTAAAAAGAGTGTCAAAATTTCTTCGAGGCCGGCAGCGCGTTGGTGACACCTCTGGTGTTGCAAACGCCCATAGGCGACGGTAACCGCTTTCCATCAGATGGGCTATCTGCCTGTCTGCTGTACTCCAGCTATAAAAAAGCCTATGTCAAGTTTGTTTTTTCGTTTTTAGAGCGTTTAATTAAAATACTGTTCTTTAATAGACTTAATTTAAAGATAAATAATTAAATTCAAACATTTTCCAGGATCTAAAGTAGGATAGGGCGGGGCTAGTAGAGCATTTTTTCACTTAATCTATGATAGCTCCTATACTAGACGTCAGAAGAGTTTACAACGTATCTTGATAAATGGTTATTTTAATCCTGCTTAAAAGTGTCCGTAGAAATTAATGTCCAATAATTAAGGTTTAAGAGCTACAGCCGTATATGTGAAGAATGTTAAACATGATCAACTTACCCCATTGGTTGGGTAAGTTGAGCATAGCTTTGCAATAAACCAGCCTAACATGCTCATCTTGACTACGTTCATTACTCGACAGAAGACAGAAGAACTCTTCTAGAAACACTTTTCTATTTTTTTCATATATTCAAATATGATTGATACAGAATTCCTTGGCGGTAGAATTTATACTTTTCTTCGTCCATGACAGCCTTTGTTGTATTATTAAACTTGGGAACAAAAACAAAAACTCCGATATTATTTTCTTTTTATGTTTATATCTTAAAGTTAAAGAAAAACATATCAAACTGTTTCGGGTTTAAGTCGTGAGATTAATTAAACAACCAATGCTCCACTAGCACATGCAAAAAACTAAAGTAAAAGTAAATTTATAAAACAACTGCTTTGATGAAATTTAAATATTTTTTTAATATTATAAATATAGTATATTTATAAAAGTTTAACACTTATTTCATCAAAAACGGTCGATGTTTGACGTGTATAGAATAAATTGAAACCGAGGCAATACTTTTAGTTTTTGTTGTAAAACGTAAATCCATCTGTGTCTGTAATTCCATTGATAAGTCAGCGTGGACAGTCGTCTGATGAATTCTTCTCCTAGGCCCGCATCTTTTTGCTATTTGACAAATTTGTATAGGGTGTAAAATTTACCTCTATTGCTCAACAAGCCCCTCTCTACCCTACATTTCATATTATTTTAATGTATTTACTTAAACGAAAATATATTTTGGGTATCGTTTCGAAGCATCCACACGTACTTTGCCATGGTTGCTGCGAGAGTCTCTTTTGCATTATTATTTCTTGTAATAGTTGTAATCGAATGCAGGAGTATCGGGCCAGACGGATTCTTATCGAATTTTGAGAAAGAATTTATGAAAAGGCTAAGTGAAGTATTGGATAGCGGTTTATTATCAAACGACGGAGCAAGACTTATAAGTTATGACTCGTTAATCGTGTCTATTGTTTACTAAATTTTTAAGGTTCTATACAATCTTTAATAACTGTTTTAAAGATGTTTTCAGTCGATTAAATATCAAAGATTTTAATAAATGTTTTTTGATTATATTGTGTTATTTATATTTAATCCAATTTTATTGAACTTTAATGACGGTCGAGGCTCTTCGCTATAAGACCGTTGACGGTGACATCTATCGGCACAATGATTGCGGTTACCTCGTGAGCAAGATCTGAGTATTTACTTAGTCCCTCTTTTTCTTTCTTCACGAGGTTATCGTCATGCGTGATACTTATGTCAACGAGCATTGCTCGTCGCGCACATTGATCTACTAAATAAAAGGATTATTACATTTTTTTTTTATTGTTTCGAATCAATTATTAGAGCGCCCATTAACTGTGTGGGGTACCCACAATGATATAGTTTCGCCTAGTTTGTTAAACGAAACTCTCCTATATTTTATACTAGCGGTCCGCCCCGGTTTCGCACGGTTATCTAAAAATATCTTTTTTGTTGAGTTTAATTACCTACTAAGCGAATTCAATATAAATCCCGTACGGGACGCCTACATCGCATAAGCCTAGCTAGCCGAGCAGGGTGCGCGGCGACCACGCAACTTTTCTCTAATACTTACATTTTTAAACTCGTGATATCTTTCGAATGGAATATCCGAATTGAATAATTCAAAAAGTTATATAAAGGTATTGAAGCAGTCTTGAATATGAAGTAATTTATTTTGATAAGGATGAATTCCAAGATACAAATAAAGAGCCTTTTCTAACGGCGGCATTTGAATTAAATTTTTAAAATAAAAGAACACTTATTGTGGCATAACTATAATAGTTAGACATATACTGTCGCGACACTTTTTGTATATAATGATATCTTCTGCAAAGTCATAGTACATTATTTTATTTTATCATCAATAGTTTTCGCAGCGCACGCGATTGTAGGTATTTTTTTTACACCTTGGGTTACATTATTGGAGTTTTAGTAAGGAGCCCTAATTTAAAAAAATATATAATATAGCCTGTGTCACCCGGGGATACTGTAGCTTGCCAACAGTGAAAGAATTTTTCAAATCAGTTCAATAGTTTCGGAGCCTATTCAATGCAAATAAATAAACAAACAAACCATCAAATCTTTCCTCTTTATAATATTAGAATAGATGTAACAAAACTAGCTCAAGCTCTTGGTTACACTGCGCCACGTCTAAGCGATCCTGTCAAACATTTTCCATTTTGGTGGTCCAAATTGAACCTTTTTATCCCTTATCTAGAGATAAAATGACCTTCACAGGGTTACTGGGATATATTGCTAATAAAGTCAACTTTGTAAACAATAGCTTTTCAGAGATTATCTGCTTTACTGAGCTTCGGTGAATGGGTTTGCTTCAGATAGCTTTCCTAATTTAATATTTAAACTAAAAGGGCTTGACTTGATTTTGTTATCTCTAGACCAATTTTTCCGGCGGCTACGTCACGGGTTCCGTTCCCAGTGACTGCCTCTATTTTACTTACATAAACTTTTACTAGGTTTTTATATATCGAGAACGAAGCCGCGGGATAAAGCTAATACATAATATACTATATAAACATACCTATTTATACGATAACAATATCATACGTGAAGTAGACTCCGCCCTATTTTTAGGATTAGTAATAGATAATAG
The DNA here is from genome assembly GCA_039645545.1 of Dendrolimus houi. Classification (NCBI taxonomy): domain Eukaryota; kingdom Metazoa; phylum Arthropoda; class Insecta; order Lepidoptera; family Lasiocampidae; genus Dendrolimus; species Dendrolimus houi. The sequence goes on from CM077122.1 coordinate 23,621,648, forward strand.
ATTAAAATGGAAAAATCATATAGATAAGTTAAGCAAAAAAATAAGTAGTTCGACATTTGCATTGCACAAATTAGCACCAACAGTCAATACAGACGCTCTGCTTACAGCTTACTATGGGCTTGTAGAATCTGTTTTAAGATATGGTGTCATATTTTGGGGTAACTCAGCCAATACAAATACTATATTATTAATGCAGAAACGCTGTATACGAGCAATGTTCAAAGTACACATAACTGAAAGCTGTAAATCGCTATTCATCAAACATAGCTTACTGACTGTTCCATCGCTATATATATATATATATATATATATATATATATGAAGTCATAATGTTTGTACACAAAAATCTACATTTGTTTCCAAATACATCCGACATTACGGTTAGGAATATACGTAATAAAGAAAAACTTTGTATGCACCCTGCAAAAACAACTTTACTGTATAAGAGTATAGTATGCATGGCCCCAAAGATATATAATAAAATCCCAAAAGAGTTTAAAGCTCTGAAAACTAAATTGTTTAAATCACATTTAAAAAAAGTACTAATAACAAAAAGCTACTACAGTGTAACTGAGTTCCTTAATGATAAGTTTTAAATGTAAGTGATAAGTTAGAATGTTAAGTGTTTAAATGTATTTATAATATTTGTACCATATAAATATCATTAGAAACATATATAAATTTAAATTGTGTGTCATTTAGTATTTGTTAAATTTAAGGATATACATAATTATAAGATTAAAATACTAGTGATAATAATATTATTTTATTCAAAACATAAAGAAATGTTATTAACATTTTACTGTCATTAGACCAATTTTGATATACGACTGTGAGGCCTGGACACTGACACTGAAGGAGGAGAACCAATTGTTGATCACAGAGAGGAAGGTTCTCAGAAAAATCTTGGTCCCAACAATAAAAGGAGATGGCAGCTGGAGGTTCCGAACCAACTCCGAAATAGAAGACCTCATGGCCGAGCCCAACATAATTGGGGAGATAAAATCTCACCGTCTCCGCTGGCTCGGCCATGTGGGGCGGATGGAGGAGGATCGGGGAGTGAAGAAAGCATACTTGGGGAGACCAGTCGGTCGGCGACCGGTTGGTCGTCCCAAGTATCACTGGAAAGATAGACTGGAAGCTGACTCGACCGCACTAGAAGCCGAAAATTGTCAAGACACTGCGCAGGACAGAGGAAAGTGGCGTGCTCTCGTTTCGAAGGCCAAGACTCACTTCGGGTCGCTGAGCCAACGGAGTTAGATTTATTAATTTTTTAAATTTATAACCATAATTCTGACGTTTATTCATCATTTATCAAGTTGCAGTATACGTCAGAGTTAACATGGATACTTACGCTGAGCATGGTAGTGAACAGTCTTCCTGCACTCGAAGCAGGAAAAAGCTTTCGGCTGACGAAGATGAGCAAGACGATGTAACAGGTCCTTTACTCTACAATAGACTGCGCCAAATAAAATAACAAAATCCGTAAGCCTCGGTGCCTTCTAGTAGCCGTGAGGCATATTTATGCTAACAGATATTAATAACAGATATTCGCAGACAACAGATAACATCTGTTATTTCTAGAAGACAATACCTGTTCTCTCGATAACAGGCACATAACAAATCATAGTATAGATAAACAAATGTTAAGGCATTAGCTACCTATTTACGTCTTTTAACTATTCTATTAATTATTATTTTTCTCTCGTTCTATCTAAGCAAATCATAAATAAGCTAAAAAGAGATGCACCTAATATTTATAAGGTAACAGAATGTAAAGCATTTAAGATGCGTACTCATTACGGGACGCATCTGGAAACAATGTGTACACCCACAATTGGACGCGGCTTTTGTGTTGACAACTTTCCTTAGAGAAAACATGCTATGTGAACTCTTAATAAGCGCTAGATTGGCACGGATTTGGAAAAAACGCTGAAACGGAAATTTTATCCGTGCAGGAACGGAGAAAGAATACAATTTCCTGCGTTGGGGCGGCCTGTCGTAAGAAGCGACTAAACAACCCACAGCCAGGTGGTAGGGTATTTGCTCGACTGGATGGCGACCACCCCTGGTCTAGAGCATGCCGCCATAACAACCTTGTGTTGTGTTCCGGCATCAGTGACCAGGTTCCAGTCTACTTTGAGAGAGCAGCAGCGCATTTGTAGCACCTTCGGTGTTGCAAATGTCCATAGGCGACGGTAACCACTTTCCATCGAGTGGCCCGTCTGCCTGTCTGCTGAACTCCTGCAATAAAAAAAAAAACAAAATAAAGTAATAAGACTAAATAATTTTTTAGTTTACTTTATTATAAATACTTGGTCTTTTGACGATAATATTGTAATACATGTCGATATTTCAGTGAAGAGTTACAGAATTAAAAAGAGCGCTAAATAAGGTGCTAAGCGTTGAAAAATAACGTTGTATGTACATAGATGGTACATAGAGATAAAAATCTAGCACTGAAAGCGCTAAGTTAGCAACAGTAGAAATGCACCGCAAGCCGCGTAAAAGAAACTCGTTCCAAGAACAAGTAATTAACAATATGTTATTTAATAACAGATAATCAATGTTGTTATTTTTGGATAACAGTAACAGGGGTAACAGATATTTAAATTGATCTATTACAACTCATCTCTACTTTCTAGAACAGAGTGACCAAATTCATTAAAGCGGGTCACTTCATAGTAACAAAGACGATGCTAGGTAGATCGATAAAAAATTTATTAAAAATGGCTTACATAGTCAAACTAGTAAAATGCAAACCATACCGCGATCTATTATTTAACCAGCGCCATCTATCGAATTACAAAATAACTTCTTGTCAATACTCAATCACTTTCAATAATATTCTACTAACTCGCGAACTTTGTAACCAATGTATACCATTATAGCATGATAATTGTACGAAATAAATTACTTACGACCAAACAATGTTATATCTTAAATCGCAAGTTCATATTTAATACATACATATTTGGGACGGCCGGTAGGTCGGCGTCCGGGCGGCCGTCCCAAATATCGCTGGAAAAACAGAGTGGAGGCTGACCTGTCGGAGCTACGAGCCAATAATTGGCAAGAAACTGCGCAGGACGGATAAAAATAGCATGCTCACGTTTCGGAGGCCAAGACCCACTTTGGGTCGCTGAGCCAACGGAGTGAGTAAGTGAGTGTAAACAATGTTATATTATTGCATGACTACTAAATAGAAAATATTACGATATTTTAAAATCTTGAATAATTTGACTGGGTGCTCATAATCGGATGGGGTGCCAACAATGACATAGTTTACCCTGTATCAAATTGAACTTCAACCAAGCATTTTCGGGTTAAGCTAGTAAGTACATAAAACGACATTTAGTTATTGGCCCTCAATAAAAATATTGAGTCAATTTCCTCAACAATACTCATTTTTTGTACATCAAACCAACTATATTGAGAATTGGTCCTCAGGTCAGAGGTCGCAGGCGAGGGTCCAGAGAGCTCTTTTGTTGTAAAATTGATTGCTTAACTTGATGGCCCACCCTGTTAATGGTTATTATGATTTCTTTGCGTTCAATATATTTCTAGGGATCGATAGGCGAATATGTCCTTTATACCAGGCCACTCAGAACGTATTGCGAAACAAGTTTTTATATATGAGAGACTGGCCAGTTATAACCTATTTTGAAAATATGATTATTAATAACTAAAAATAGGTACGTTCCAATTTCAAAATTTCCCTCCACGTTGTTTGCGAGCTAATTTAAATTATCGTGTCTCATTGAAAAATGGATCTACGCCGGGAACATTTTCGCGCTATGGTTTTTTACGATTTCATGTGTCGCCTAAAACCGGACGAATCGTACGATAGACTTCAAATGGCATTCGTGGATGAAGGCCCTTCTAAGGCAACCGTGTATCGTTGGTACAACGAATTCAAGCGCGGTCGACTAACTTTGGGGGATGAAGAAAGAAGTGGTCGCCCTTTGACGGCTGTTACGGAAGAAAACGTGCTAGCAGTGAAACATTTAATCTAAGACAATAGGCGAGTTACGTATCCAAAGATTCAACACGTACTGCAGATTGGATCGGGAAGCCTTCACGAGATTCCACACGTGCATCTTCGCGTGAGGAGGATAGTTTCACAATGGGTGCCGCACAACCTCACCGATTTTCATAAGCAGGCCCGGGTGGAATGGGGCCGTGATATGATAAACAAATTTGAAGCAGGCTCGTCTCGGCGTATTTACGACATCATTACAGGTGATGAGTCCTGGTTTTATCAATACAATCCAGAAGCGAAGCGCCAGTCGACAGTTTGGGTGTTTCAAAAGGAATCAACGCCTACCAAAGTGAAGCGATCTAGAAGCGGAGGGAAGATTTTGATCGCGAGTTTTTTCAATTTGACTGGCTACTTGGTGTCAATTCCTTTACGAAACCAAAGAAGCATCAACGCCTATATTACCAAATGCTTGTCAGAAGTTTTCTCTGTTGTGAGCAACAGGCGACCAAACACAGGGCTCCGCGGGCTACTGCTCCACCACGACAACGCGCCCGCCCATACCGCGCTCAAAACGAGGGACTTCCTGGACAGCACGCCGATCAAACTCCTGGGTAACCCACCTTACAGCCCTGACCTAGCACCGTGTGACTTCTTTTTATACCCGAAAATAAAAAATCAGCTCAAAGGGATAGAACTTTCGTAACCGGAAGATGCGCTGTCAGCGTTCGAGCAAGCTGTAAACGAGGTGCCTGCGGCAGACTGGAAAAAGTGTTTCTAAAACTAGTTCAGACGCATAAAACTTTGTATAGAGGCTGGTGGAGAGTACTTTGAAAAGACTTAATAAAAAATATTTAGGTACCTATAGAAATTTTTTTTTATAAGCCCTGAGCATATCGTATTTCATATGGAGAATGTGACAGTTCCAATGGCCAACTTCTCCCTACTTTATCCCATCCCTTTTATCCTATTAATCCTTTTTTTAACTAGGTGTAATTTGTTGTAGACCCCCAGGGATAGCAGTGTTGGACTCCCGTTGGCGTGCTTGGACCCTACCAACTATACATCCATTGGTGTTCCATCGCAACGCGTAATGTCAGAGTCTTAGTAACCAAAGATACTTTCGATAATTCCATTCCTCCTATCTGAATCGTCTATTTCATAACCTTTATACCAATCCCAGTGATGTTGCTTTCTGTCAAGTGATCTGTCTGTCTGTTTATCCGTATTAGGCAATGAAATAAAATTATCCATATTAAATTATACGGAACCATTAAAACGTGTACTTCTTCGCGCTTATCTCTTTCCTTTTACGATCATCGTCGCTTCAAGTAATGATTTTTCTATTGTTATATTTTTTTGTGTTATACATTTTTTCCTCCTTTATCTAATTGATTGGGAGATCCTTGATTTTATTTTATCTCCAATCGAGGGAGAAGAGGTTCTTCTTTATTAAATTTTATTAGACTCTGATAGTACAATAAAAAGTTCTATCAATTTCTTTTTAAATAAAAAATCTGTGCGTATGATAAAATACAACTGTATAAATTAATCAATTCTCTTGAAGTTAATAAATTAACAATTCTAAATATTAATAAGTAAAGTTTTATTTTCTTGAATTAAAATCCTGTTGGAATTATTATAGAGTTTATTAGAACTATACAAACACGTATAACACAGGTACAAATATAACCGAACACAACAAGTCCAAACGTAATGCAGAAGGTCGTAATTCAATCAAACGTGCAAAGTCCGTCACTATTAGATTCCCGATTGTAGAACACACGTCTCGCTTCGATCGTAGTTCTCGCTCGACTGACCTCCTCCGTCCACCAGGTCATCGTTTTATCCTGCATAAGTGCAATGTGCCCGCGCGTCCACGTGAACCGAATTTCCTAGAATCAGCTTGTACTTTTAAAATCCGTAACACCTGGCTAATGATTATAATACAACAATAGGCTCTAGAACGCATGCCAATAAATAAGTCCGTGCAGGAACGGAGAAAGAATACAATTTCCTGCGGCCGGGCGGCCTGTCGTAAGAGGCGACTAAACAACCCACAGCCAGGTGGTAGGGTATTTGCTCAACTGGATGGCGACCACCCCTGGTCTAGAGTATGCCACCATAACAACCTTTTGTTGTGTTCCGGCATCAGGGACCAGGTTCCAGTCTACTTTAAGAGAGCAGCAGCGCATTTGTAGCGCCTTTGGTGTTGCAAATGTCCATAGGCGACGGTAACAACTTTCCATCAAGTGGGCCGTCTGCCTGTCTGCTGAACTCCTGCAATAAAAAAAAAAAAGTGAGCAAAAGAAGACAATGATAAAAGGATTAGAATTAGTTCAAATGCCGACGAGTAATAAATGTGCTTCTATAAATCTGTACGTGGAATTTGTCTATGTCGGCGCTTAGGTTGTAACAATATTTTTTACTCAATTTTCAAAGCATCATTTAATTTCTAAATAGAATAAAAACTTATTACTTAACTACAAAATTCCAATTCAAACGACAATAAGAAATTAACCCACCAGTTTCGCTTTTCGCAGACTGTAAGCATAATTGCCATCTACAAAAATTTTCTTCATGTCTTATGCGTGTGGTAGATTATATGAGAATATTTAATTAATGAAGTTATGTATTTGGCGTGCTAAGACACGTTGTGACGTGAAATTGAAGGTACTGTTGTTTTATTTAAAATACCTACACTCCATTTATTGAGTAAGTAGTGTGTTTTACCTTAATAAAAACTAGATCGTATTGTTACGAGTTGCAGGACTCGAATTAAAATGCCGTTGGAATTATTTATAGAATTTATTAGAACTATACAAACACGTATAAGACATGTACAGGTGTAACTGTACACAACTAGTCCAAACGTAATGCACGATTCAATCACACGCGCAAAGTCCGTCACTAAATAGATTACCGCATGGGGTATACACACGTCTTGCTTCGCTCGTGGTTATCGCTCGACTGATGATCTCTCCGTTGGGGCATTGCTTTTTACTACACAAATGCAATATGTCTACCTGACCACGTGGACCGAATTTCTTAGAATCACATTGGGATATTGACTACCATAAAAGATTACAATACATAATGGGCTGTTTTTCTAATCACAACTTTTAAACACAAAGTAAACAAAAGAAGTCTAAATGCTGAAAAGTAATAAACTGTGCAAAACAGGTATGTAGGCGTGAATTTGTCTTTGTCGGTCGTAACAGTATTTATATTCTGGCGACCGAGGGTAGATTTTTCTGGCAGCGTAAGCCGGTCTCACGACTTTTAAAAGAAGGTACAAGATACTGGAAGGAAAAGACAAGGACAGATACATTTTAGAAAGGGATAGATGATGAACTATAGTTCTAGAATAGAAGGTTCGAGAAGGAAAAGACAGAGATAGATAGATGTTGAGAAAGGGATAGATAGTAAATGTAAGAATAACGAAAAGAAGATCTAAATTATGGGTTCTAGAAGATTCTTTCCGGGTATATAAGCAGCGTAATGTGCTTCTATCGAGTAGTAGTTTAGTTGAGGACAGCAAAGCGACAGGTGCGATACGAGAGAGTTGAAATAAGAGTTAATCAGAAGACAGTGACGAGTTTAGTGGATGGAGAGTTTACTGGTGAGTTTAGTGGTAAGTTGAGTGAAAGGTTTGTGGGCAGTTCAGTGAAGGAGGAGTTTAGTGTAGTTTAAAAGGAGGTCCAGAAGCAAGCTACGCCCAGTAAATTTGGATATGAACACCGCAGCAGTAGGAGGTGGTCTACGCAATATCGGTGACAGTATTGTGAGTGAGACATTTTATCAACGGGGCAGTGTGTCATTAGTTGTGCGTGTAGGGGCAACCCTGCGGAGAGGAATCACGTACGCCTATGTAAGTCAATAAAAGCGCTTAGTTAAAAAAACTGGTGTTTCCTTCCAATTCTAAGTGCGTACCCCCGCCCGCACGTAGCAACACGGTAAGACTTATATTGTTACCTAACAATTACCTACTTGATAAACCTTTTTAAGATTTTTAATAATCTTAGTAAAAAATTTAATAAGAGGAAGTCAGAGGACAGCTATGAGTGGCACCGACTTGGGGAGGCCTACGTCCAGTAGTGGACTGCTAATAGTTGACGATGACGACTCAATAAATCAAGTGTAGATATTGTTACGAGTTACAGAACTCTAATTAAAATGCCATTTGGAATTACTTAAAATTTATTAGAATTATACAAACACGTATATACAGGTACAAATATAACTGGACACAACCAAGACAAACTGCATGATTAAATAACATGCGCAAAGTCTGTCACTATATAGCTTATCGAATGTAAATGTCTTGCTCGTATCGTAATCGTCGCTTGACTGCCAATCTCTCCGTTCGGACATTCCTTTATACTCAGCTTAAAATATGTATTGACTGTGTAAACAATGGTTTCCAAGAATCATACCTGCCCACTGCCCACCATAAAGGATTACAATACACAATCGGCGGCTTTTCTAATTACAAATATTAAACACAAAGTAAACAAAAGAAGTCCAAATGCGGGCAGGTAATAAACCGTGCTTTATGGCCGGCAGGTGTGTATTCACATTTGTCGGCGCGCTTCGTGAAATTTTGACTAAATTGTAACAATATTTTAAGAAAAACCAAAGTACCTTCACGTGCAAACAGTAGAATGAACTGCGGTCTCCCAGAAGACTACAATATGGAGTCCGTCACGTCATAACGCGGATGGTAAACAAATGTTTAAAGTCTTGGTGAGGCAGACAGTGCATCGGCTTCCTTAGTGCAGCAGATATCCAGTGGCAATGGCAGCCACTTACCACCAGGTGGACCGCTTACCAGTTTACCTAGATGCAAACATAAGAAAAACGACCTTGCATTTACAATCTGCTGAAAGCCAGTGCATTAGACTAGTCGTCTTCCAACTTTTTAGAAGCCAAGATAGGTAGTCTGAAATTACTTTCCTTTAGATCTCAACATCGGCTGAGTTTTGAGTGAACTTTACGTAAATTAATTTCATGTTATTACACTTTTGAAGGTAGCTCTCAAAGTTCCCACAAAGTGCTGTATAGCTGAAAAACATCGTCGAGGAAGTTTAATTTAATGAGAAAAAGCGCTTCTTTCAGCTGTTTTATGATACTTAAGTTGACCGAGTTTAATCAGGGCAAAAGTTTGGTCTATGATACTTTATATAGTGAACTAAGAAACTACTTAGTGTAGCGCTAAAAGATTGGATACTGGCATTAAGTAACTTTAAAAGTAATGGAAAAGATATCTAAGAGCTTGGATACACGATGCGTTGCGGCGCCGTAACGTTGTTACACTGCGGTGGGAGTACTACAGAAGTTACCAGTGACTATTGTCGGTGAACACCAACAGCCTCATGCCTAATGGGACCTCGCAGAAAGTTCAACAATATCAAGTCAAAGTTAAAGTAATTTATTTGTTTGAAACATGGACATTTTTGCAGATGATATGCTAAGTAGTAAAAGTTACATGTTTCGTCTTTGACAGGCATATAATTCTTTTGTAATGTTGGCTACAAGCTATTTGTAGTCCCTATGAGTACACATACCTGTTATGATTATATTATTGATTATGATGTTATTATAATGTTACAACTTAGCCAAAATTCCACGAAGCACGCCAAATATGAATGCACACCTGCCGGCCATAAAGCACGATTTATTGCTTGCCCGCATTTGAACTTCTTTTGTTTACTTTGTGTTTAAAATTTTTAATTAGAAAAGCCGCCTATTGTGTATTGTAATCCTTTATGATGGTCGTTAACCAGGTGTAGTTCTTGGAAGGTCCAGTCCACGCGGTCGATTGTTGTATCGTATAGTTAGTATAAAACAATGCCCGAACAAAGGGGTGAGGCAGTCTAGCGAGAACCACGATCAAAGCAAAACGTGTACATTCGATAAGCGATATAGTGACGGACTTTGCGCGTGTTATTTAATTGTGCATTACATTTGGACTTATTGCGTCCGGTTATATTTGTACCTATGTTATACGTGTTTGTATAGATTAAATAAATTCTATAGTAATTCCAAACGGCATTTTAATTCGAGTCCCGCACTCGTAATAATATTAAATAATAAGTATTTAGTATTCATTTTATTATGTCTCTATCAGCTATATATTATAAATAAAATTTAGTCCATTTAAAATTAAATTTAAATTGCCATGCGTATCAAACAGTACTACTTTTTTTATTGATTCAAGTGAAGTGATTTAAAATTCTCTGGCAAGTGGTTATAAATATTAATGCAGATGTATTAAAAGCTACTTTGACATATTACAGTTCTACTGTTGAGCTTAAGTCGACTAGTTAAAAAAAGGTTTAGATACTCGTATATATATCCGTACACGAGAGTAGTATTTATCCAGGGTAGAGATAATAGAGCAGACCCATATGAGAAGCACGGTGACCCAAAAGAGAAAATATCTGCGTAATCATTACGGTCAATTGAAGAAAACATAGTGAACCGTGTTAACATATTATATCATAATTAAACTACGTTTTAACGGTTTTAAGCGCGGTAATTTATTTGATTTTTGATATTCCGACGTTTAAACGCTTAAAACCATTAAAACGTAGTTTTATTAGGTATACAAGCCGCTAAAACTTAGGAAAATATTATATTATATCATGTTAACATAAGTCACTATTTTCCTTTCATGAATAAATTCAGTGAGGCTGGTTGAAAATTTTGTTTATTTTAATTTGTGATTGTTTATGTAATTTATGCCAACATTTGATTAGCAATAAAACTCATATAGTTACTCATGCATCAGTTTCATTTTATTTATTATTCTCTTTCTGAATGTGAAATGTAAGAGGCTTCGCAAAATCAGTGTCATCGACATCTATGTTTGATCTAGCATCGCTATTGGAGGGAATAGTAGTAGTACACCTCTCTCTGTTTCGTCTCGCGGGTCGCAAGGCCGCTGTGCGTGCGGTGCTGTGTTGTAATGCAACGCATCGTATGTCTAGGCCCTAAATGCTCGTACAGACGGCATCGTCATTGAGCCGCTGCTGCACTACTATTCTGCGTACATATATTCCAACAATGACGATAATCCCAAATTTGTAGTAAAATAGGATGAAACTATCTGTATATCATGGTACCAATTTCGTTTTTGAAAATTTTCATTGTACATAATTAGCTGGTTATTCACAAAATAACCACGACTTATTAGTCAACAACTTCACCAACTGGCTAATGATTGTTCAGTAAAACCTAAAGCAGACCAGTTCACGTCAGCTGCCAATTGGCGAGTTATTCACCTATTAGCCAAAAAGCTAACAACTGGTTTTAAGTCAGCTAATGTACAACCATTAGCTGCATGGTTAATTTTTTAAAATTTTGAATAGTTAACCGCAGCTAATGCAAACGGTAAAATATTTACATTGGAATTAATAACTAAATTCACTTACACAAATAACTTTCAAATATTGAAAGTATGCATTAAAACTATTCACATTAATTTGTATTAAAATAGTCTAAGAGCATTAGTACTTAATTATTTCTGAGTGTTAAATGTATATAGTTTTATTGTAGATTAAGAAACTTAAAATGTTATTGGATGTGTTGGGAATAGTTAATGAACAACGTAATAAAGTTTCAGAGTTTAAAGTGCTCGTCGAACTTGCAATCCATTTAATGTAATTAAAAGCAGTTTGTATGCTAAATTTTTAAGTAATTGATACTTAGTCAGTATAAAACCACCTTTAGGTAAGTGTAAAAGTTTATATAACCTGGCCATAACGTCTAGAACAAAACAACAACCTCATTCCTGTAATTTGTGCTCAAATGAAATCTATTGTTAACATTACCTGCACGCGACTCTCAACTTTGGCTACATCGAGTGTATAGCACAAACTGCAGCAAAAAAGTTGGGCATACTCTTTAAGGTCAGACATCTGAACAGCTGCTAGTGTTGTACAAAACACAAAGTCTCGGACATCGACGCAGGGTTGCCAGCTTATCGGTTTTTTATCGGATTCACTCTGTAGAGTGTGCAGCTGAGCTCTTCGACCTGATCCCGCCATCACTCTTCCATCACCGGACAACCAGATGCACCGATATATGGTGGATATTCCACCTATAAGAATGAAGCGCTTTCCATCTAGCTTTATCATACGCACCGCAAAGGAGTGGAACTCATTGCCGGAGTCTGTCTTTCCCGATACTTATGACCTGGGTGTCTTCAAGTCTGAATAGGTGCCTTCTAGGTACGCGTGCTCCATCCTAGACCACATCTTCGCTCCACAAAGGGCGAGATTGTGATCAAACGCGAAACGACACTACAATAAAAAAAACACATCTCTTCCTTCGTTGGGAATTCTTCCATACAGGCTGTTCGACTATGGAACTCCCCTTAAAAAACGTTAAATGTAATATTTTGTATAAATTATTATCTAAAATTTCCAAACAATAATCTAATAAATTCATGTCGTTCATAAACTTTATTTTACATTTTTCTTTCTTTTCTATTCTTTTACATTTACTTATTATTACTTTCTTACTTTGTTTACTTATTGTTACTTACAAGTTGTTGCTTACTTTCTATTACATATTTTTATTTATACTACCTTATCATCTGTTTAATTATATCTACTGTTCTATCTTATCTATATTACATGTTATATTTGCAGGAAGTTATTTATTTTCTTACTGCTTTGACACTGATTAACACTGTGTAAATATATACAATTATATATTACCAGTGTTACTTGTTGACCCATTTCGTTTATTCACGATTTGTACTATCTTTGTCGTGTATCTGATAAATTCCTCGCGCTGCTCTTTGCCGAGTAGATCTTTTATATTCTTCCATGACATAATATTAGAGTGGCTAGAGTTTAGACGAATTAGCGAAAGTGGCGCCTCTATTATTTTCTACTCTATTTGGCTATACTGTAACTGCGGGCGCGATGCGATGGCCGGGAGGAGCCAGAGGACATGGAAGAAGAACTTACCTCACTACAACCACTTTTGACTTATCTTCCGTGCGCTCTAGACACGTTATTTAATTATTATATAGATTTTATTTATTATATTCCAACCATATTTTGCGGTGACACTGACACACGACGTAAGTTCTCTTGTTTTTAGCACATTGTTCTTTTAAAAGGTTTATTATTTTTCTTCATGACGAGGTGGGGAGGAAGAATTTACAAAGAGGTGTTTTCGGTACAACCAGTAATTAAATTTAGTGACATGTCAACATGGCAATCAGGGTATGAGGTGAGTTGCGAAGGGGGGTAACCCGCACAGCGCCCAATTTAGTGCTGCACCACGAGTTCGCATCGACCGCGTTTATCGATATCAATCACGTTAACGTTGTTGCTTGTAGAATAGTTGTGTACAGAAAGTACCATCGGTTGGCGCTTACGTGTTTCATAAAAAAAAAACTATTTTGTTTTTATTGTAGTAGATATAGGTTCGCGTTTGACTGCTATCTCACCTTGATGTTTAGTAAATATGCGATCTAAGATGGAGCACGTTTACCTAGTTGACGCCTATTCACTCGTGACTTGAAGACCACTGGTTTGTATGAATCAGGGAACACGGACTCTGGCAAATTGTTCCGATCGACAGTGATGGGCAAAAAAAAAAGATCGAGCCAAAACATTTAGTTCTAACCAATGGTATGTCTACCATGTAACGATGGCGCAAACCAGTGCGTCTGATTGTCCGATGATAAAAAGGGAATGGAGGAACCAATTCGTCAAGTTCCACAACACACTCTCCAAAGTGTATCCGATAGAAATGTAATTTCAAGTACAAAAACTAGAAAGAATAGTATTAAAAAAATAATGACGTGTCTTTAGAACACTTGCTTGGAACAAAGCTCTCGAAGACCATCGAATAATCTATCCTATCTCCCTTTCTATTCCTCTACATCATTCGTCTTATTTGGTGGCTTTAACCCATGTCGTTTATGTCATCTCTCTGTTTCCATTCCCTCCTACACAATCCCCTTTATCTCATCCCTCTTATTTTATTCAGTCTAACCCGGATACGCTTTGAATTCATCCCTGGTATTACGAGTCTCTGCAAGCGACGGTAACCATTTTCCATTAAGTGCACCATCGGTTCTTTTGCCAGCTTCGCAACTAAGAAGATCAAATACTAGATAGGCCTGTGTTTGAAAATATTACTTTAAATAAAAAAGCGTTAATAATTTAACTCTCATTTTGTTGTGTACATTTTTTTTATCGATATCGACTACCTGGTATGTGATGTCACATCACTAGGAAATTGCCATGCCGACCTATCGGGAACTATAATAGTATTATTAGAATAACAAATAAATTATTTTCTTTAAATAAAATACAACTTTATATTGTTGTTATTCTGTCTGGTAACGAATATTGCAATTTATGAAATTTCAACAAGTAAATTATAAATTCATAAATTTAGGGCTAAGTGAAGCTTATGCGGGTTTAAGGTATAGTTGAGAGCTTACCTCGGCAGTAGCCGGCGAGTGCCGATTGGTAATTTTATGAAAATCAAAATATTGTTCGTAATAATGTTCATTTTGAAAATTGAACTGCAACCGATGAACACATAAGGCGAGCCAAACTCGCCTGGTAATTGCTAAATTTTGTATCGGTGCAGGAGATAGGCTCACAGTCCACATGATGGAAAGTGATTGTCATTGCGTATTGTGGGGGTTTTAATAAATTGTTTGATGGTTACCCCATTGCACAGGGCGAGGGCTGGGGAATGGCTGAGGGAGCTAGGCTCGACCGCAGTTAAGGAGAGTACAAAATAAAGGGTCATTTACATGGAGAGAGTTTATCGCACGTTTTAGGGCGAAAATCGTATACTATTTGCGCAGATGATACTCTTTAGACAATAATCGTATTGACATGTTTACATGAAACCAGAAACTCGCCTACGAGTATGTCATACGATAATCGTAAGGTAATTTTCACCTAGAGTTTTGTTTACTCTATGACACAAATCTCATTGAGATATTTGATTATGATTTCTCAACTTGGCTAAACTCGTATGACATTTTTTTCAATCTCATGCGAGTGTCGAACAAATCAGTTTGAACCGAATCGAATGCGAGACTTGCCTTTCGAGCTCGGTGACGAGCATGGTATTTTGTATTTTGTTTACATAGAGACAAGTATTAAATAACCAGTATGTGCCCGAATTTTCAAAGAATACTTTAAAAATGTTTCGGGACATCGAAATAGTAACCGCTGGTTGACTTTTAGCAAATAGTTCAACTTTGCTTCGTCCGCTGTGGTGTATTCAAACAGTTAATAAGTATGAATACTTATAACTTACATAACACGTCGACCATATTACATCCGCTAGCACTTCACATACACAATCAAATAAATAAAAGTAGAAGTTCATTGGGTCGGTCTTTTGATATTATTACGAGCTACAAGACTCGAATTAAAATAAATGCCGTTGGAATTACTATAGAGTTTATTAGAACTGTACAAACGCGTATAAAACAAATACAAATAAAACTGGATGCAACCAGTTCACACTGCACGATTCGATGTAATTTGACACGCGCAAAGTCCGTCGTCTATATCGCTAATCGAGAGTACTAGAAACGTCTTACTCGTATTGTAGTCGTGGCTTGACTGCCCCACCCTTCCATTCAGGCATTGTTTTATACTAACTATACAGTAAAAAAAAAGTCGGCCACGCGCACTGAGTTTCCGAGAAATAGTAATTTGCAGACCTGGCTATCTATTCCTGCAAGCTGCCAACAAAGTCGAAAACAATAACAATAGGCTATTGTCTAATTGAAAATTTTAAATACGAAATAATAAAAATGAACTCCGAATGCGGAAGGGACAATAAACAAGATGCGCAGCATTTCTTTGCTGGTATGTGACAATAGGTATGCAGGTGGCCCAAGTTGTAATAATATCAAACTAAATAGTTTCAGTCTAAAAACAATCAGTATTCTTATTTATCAAAAATAAAAATGAAAAAGAGCAATGCCGAAGAACCTGTAAAAGTAAATTCGTAACTTCATTTGCTTCTTATTAACATGCCATAACCAAAGTTTCAAAGAACGAAGTAACGCTTCTGTTTTCTTTAAACTTTGATATTGCTTCTATACTCTCATAATGTTGTTCTTTTAATTTATACAGAGCTTGTATTTTTATCACACTGAGCGTTATATTATTTTTAGAATATTTATTTTCGTGGCTACCCCAAGATAATGGACGAATGAAATGTATGTTGCGGAATTATTTTTAACAGGTGTAAAGATTAGTGATGGGACGAGTATTCGTAAAACTTAAAATCGGAACTTTGAATTTCGAATCGCAAATTTGAATTTAGAATCGGAAATTTGAATTTAGAATCGGAACTTTGAATTTAGAATCGGAAATTTATTGCTAGTTATTTCAAATTACGATTTTTATTTTAGGGTTTTATAGTTATAATTTTGATAATATATTTTATGATTTCACAGATTTTGATGTGTTTAGATTTATGAAGATAAATTTGTGTTCTTTATATTAGATGTATGTAAGACGAGTGACATGTGTGATTTTTAATAATATAATGTTATGGTATAATGAGGTTTTATAGAATGAAATTGCATTAATCGCAAAACAGTTATTTTGACAAAAGCGTAACCTTTTAGATATCGTTATTACCATTGCTTTCTCTGTCCATCTGTATATTTCTAAATGATTTAAATATTTCGGTTTTCTGTTTTGCTTTTAAATTCATATAAATTGTGAGTTTAGCTCTATCTTTTGAACTGTGAAGTGAATAATTGTGGTGATAAAACTCAAAAATATTGTTACGAGCTACAGGACTCGAATTAAAAATGCCGTTCTGACTCTTCTCTAATGGAAAGCATTGTTTTTACCTCGTAGTTTTTTCATGGCTTTTTCGGGAACCGTTTTAATTAATCCACAGGAGAAACATTCTTTGTTATATTACGTGACATAGGCATAATGCAGCCTGGCTGTCTTGAAGTTATTTTTTTTGTTTTTAATAATACATAAGTACAATTTTTTTTATCAGGATTACAACTTCTACCGAAATGTCTCGTCAACTATTAAATTAAAACCAATGACGAATATTTTTTTACGTCTTACAGATTTATTTTTATTTATTTATTAATTTATTTATTTTTGTAAATCGGCTGACACACACACTGTACATCCCCAAATTAAGCAAGTTAACGCTTGTGTTATGGGTAATATACAACAGATCATTCTGGGGCCGATCCCAAACACCCAGACCATAGTAAATAACGGAGAAAATACGTTTCCGAAATTTACTATACCAGGAATTGAACCCGGAGCCTCTGCGTTGCAGTGAGGTAAGCCGGCAAAGGCTTAGCCCGCTCAACCACAGAGGCCGTCAAGGTTTATTTATTTGTAGGTTTAGTTTAATTTATAGTACAACTAGCTTTCGCCCGCGGCTTCGCTCGCGTTAATGTTAATTTTGTAGACAGAGTGAAGGGCCGACAGTTTGGAGTCCCACACTGTTTCTTAGATATTTCAAATTTAATTTTTTTATTCAAATAGCGGCAACTCCATCTAGCGGAGGTAGAACTAACCGTGAGTGAAACGCATTAAAATTCTGTTGACATTATCGTTGCCGTGCAACAGTGGCGTCAGTAAAATGCCATTGGAACGCGATCTTTTGGGCTATATTCCTCTATCCCTCCGGAACAGTACTTTTTCTACATAAAAGGTATCATATGCCCTTTTCTATACTCCTGGCAACATATATGCAAAATTTCATGATGATAAATTGCGTAATTAAGGCGTGAACGCGTCATAAACAAACTCACATACGCATTTATAATATTAGTTGGCAGCGCGTATCGACGTTTACAACATCGTCCCTGATGTTGCAAACGACCGTTAGCGACGGTAACAACTTTACAATAGAAAGAAAACTTTATTTGACGAAATAGCGACATAATTACATTCATTATTAATTACTATACACAGAGTACAATTTGAGTATTTGTACGCCGCATTTTCAGCAAACAAAGTTTGCACTCAGCATATTGCTGTGCCGGAATTAAATCCGACACGACGCTGATTTTCAGTGCAAACCTTCTTATTTGGCGTAAGACCAAAATTACCCAATTTTGTTAAATAATAATAATTAATAAAGCTAATTCTACTAATGTAATATTTAATTAGTAAAAATAAATAAATACATTTGAATAAAACCAACAATAGACTACTTGGTTACTTCAACTTTAAAATAAATATATAGGTCCTTGTGTTATGATATGGGGTTCTTTAAGAAGGGCATTATAACATTTCTTAGAGGCAGGCAACCGTAGGAATTATACTTTGAATATCTCCACAACACCATTAATATTGAAATAGCAGAATTGGGCCCCTGGTTGTACGCGAACACTGGAAAGCTAATATATACTTGAGATTAAACTTCACTAACCCTGTGATAGCGACTTAACCTTTCCACATCGGTGGGTTAAATATTTAGAAGTTTAATCCTGGGTTTACTTCTAACTATTGATGGCGCAATAAACTGTTTATTTAACCCTGTGTTAGCAGTTAACTCCAAGTTAGCTGAGCTAACCCAGGAACGTGCAAGTGGGCCTAATTAAAATATTTATAAATAAGTAAGTAAAAAAAGTAAAATTGTCATCACCTATAAGACTGATGTCGTCACTAGTGACGAAGTTTCAATAAAATAAAAAAAAGCCTTAGCTTACCTTTTCAGAAAAGGCCCTTCAGAAATAGGGACCATATAGTCCGCTTAGGGAACCAAGATTGGTAATAAAACCACACAACGGAGAATCGTAAATGTACCTCGAGCCCTATTTCTTTGGGCAACACTAATTCGACTCGAGACTGGTAGATTTATGTCTCGTTAACCATAACAAAGGGCCTATACCTTAATATATCACGACCCAGTTATTGTAATAAGCTTTGAGTTAAACCGGCCACTCTGCAAGACGTCATTTCAATAATTCTATTTGTAAGGTTATAGAGTTCTGCTTTTATTATTGCAGGAAACTGGCAAACAGGCAGACAGCCCACATGATGGAAAGTGGTTACCGTCGTCTATAGACGTTTGCAATACCAGGGGTGTCGCCAACGTGTTGCTGACGTCTAAGAAATTTTATAATGCGGTCAGTCTGGTAGGCGGGTGCTCTGGCCCATAGATGTGAGCAGTACTCCATATGCGGTCTGACTTGCGCTTTGTAGAGTGTAAGTCGTTGCCGCGGGGTGAAGTACTCCTTGGGCCGGTTTAGCACGCCAAGCTTTTCAGAGGCAAGTTTGGCCTTGCTTTCCAGATGACCCTGAAATTGTACGTCAGTCGTTATGTCGACCCCAAGGATCCCAATACTATTAGGGAACGTGAGGACCGTTCCTTGGCATTGTGGCACATTGATAAATGGGGTATTTTGGCTGAGGTCTGTGGTACTTATATGACCTTTATATTTATGATATCTTCAGGAAATTCCATAGTGACATCGGATGTTGTTGTCTGTCGATACGTCACGTCTGGTGGCGTATTGTATGTTTCTACCTTTAGTGCGTGAACACAATATACTGTGTAGTAGTAGTGATGTGTAGAGGAAATATATAGAGCTAGGAATCCATTAACATTAATACAAGTCACACATGGATTCACGCTCATCCATTACGTCGTTGACATGCGGGCGATCGATCTCATTTCAAACTAAACGAGCAATGGAGATTGACACAATTGATTGATCTATGAGGCGACGTTGCCCATTGTTTTTGGGGTTACTCTATTCGGGCTCTGTATCTATTAACCGACTTTAAGATAGGAGGAGGTGTTCAATTTATGGTGTATTTTTATTATTTTTAATCGATTTTGATGATTCTTTTTGTGTAAGATTTAGTAACGTTTCAAAATGGTTTTATATAAATTGGTATTGGACTTTAAGTTCTGAAGATATGGCAGAAAATTGAGATTAAAATAGGACAGAAATTGTGAAATTTCTGTCCTATTGTTATAACTTTTAGTAATTTGACCGATTTTAGTCGTTTTTTTTGCGTTGGATTCAATATATTGTTACGAGCTACAGGACTCAAATTAAAAATGCCGCTGGAACTACTATAGAATTTATTAGAACTGTACAAACACGTATAAAACAAATACAAATAAAACTAGATGCAACCAGTACACACTGCATGATTCAATGCAATTCGAGACACGCAAAGTCCGTCGTCTATATCGCTAATCGAGAGTACTACAGACGTCTTACTCGTAGTCGTCGCTTGACTGCCACCCCTCCATTCGGCCATTGTCTTATACTAACTACACAGTACAAAAAATTGGCCAAGTAAAAAGACAATAGCATGTTTTTCTTAACTACAAATTCAAAAGCGCTGCGCTTACTGGCAGTTTCCGAAAAATAATAAAATCTGTAATTTTGACACCTAGTTATCTATTCCTGCAAACGGCCAACAAGTCGAAAACAATATCAATAGGGATTAGTTCGACACTAGTGATAGTCATAAAACAAGTTGGAAAACAATAGCATGTTTTTCTTAATTACAAATTCAAAACACAAAAGAATACCTAAATCCGAGAAGACAATAAACTGCGCTTACGACAGGCATCTGTGCGTTTATCCTTGACGGCATGTACCAATATCTTCAGCATAGGTAATTTTCCTTGTAATTGGATAACGAACTAAATCAAAAGAAAAAAATAGTAACAAAAAACCGACCTTAAGAGTAACTGAAAAGCAAAAAAAATATTCTCTACAATATTTTGAAGTCGATGTGAAGTAAAACAGAAAAATATATTTAATATTTTTCTTCAGTTTTCGCGACTAGTATACATAATAAAACTAAGTTTTAACGGTTTTATTATTTGCTGAAGAGTTTCTAACGACGCTCCTTCTCTTCAAGCCACAACATGTTACGAAACGGTAGTAGATTAGATTAGGCTCCGATAGAGTAAATAATAAACGTGAACAAAAATTAAAACTAAATAATTAAAATGAACAAGTTGGAGGTAGGCTAAATAACACTTTAACAATATTGTCTTCCGTGATCACGGCTACTGAAAAGTGACCGAAACGTTGGAATAATAAAAATCAAATAAATTACCGCGCCTAAAACCGTTAAAACGTAGTTTTATTACAAAAAATATTGTATTTTACAAATTACAAAACAATTGAATTTATTTAGCTCATTCAAAAAGGAGATTGCAAACTCTAATTTACTACTTTAAGAAACGTTTGTATTTCGTAAAGCGCTGTATGCATTTCTCGTGAATTCCAGCTTCCAACATTGGTGCAATATTTCAACTAATAAAGCGGGCAATGGCTGAAAGTAAACATCGCTATTTGCATTTCTAGTAGTGATCTTGGAGCTAAATGAAATATTCTGAATTTGTGTATTATGTTGTTACGAGTTGCGGGACTCGAATTAAAATGCCGTTAGAATTATTATAGAGTTTATTAGAACTATACAAACAGCCATAACACTGGCACAAATACAACCGAACACAACAAATCCAAACGTAATGCAGAAGGTCCTAATTCAATAAAACGCACAAAGTCCGTCACTATTAGATTCCCGAATGTACAGACGTCACGCCCGGATGGTAGTTGTGGCTCAACTGACCCCTTCTCTCCATCAAGCCATCGTTTTATACTGCACAAATGCAAAATGTGCCCGCCCGACAACGTCGAGCCAATTTCCTGGAATCTACTTGTACTTAATCCGTAACACCTGGCTAATGTTGCCTGCAAGCGGCTCCACAATACTATAAACGTATGCCAATAAATAAGTAAACAAAAAGAAGACGATCATAAAAGGATTACAATTAATTCAAATACTGACAGGTAATAAAATGTGCTTTTACAGACTGTACGTGGAATTTGTCTTTGTCAAAGCCTAAGATGTAACAATATAATAAGAGGTCATAAACGTACCACTGCTGGTCTCGGACCACCCACTATAGGGAATCTGACACTATACCCGCCACGCTTGTCCAAGATGGCTTGGCAGATTTCACACACCGATTATCTCGTTATGCAGGTTTCATGACGATGTTTTCGTAATTATAACAATATGCACATTGGGTCAGAAAAGTGCCTGAGTGCGTGCGTTCCGGCTAGGATTCGATTCTGCACCCTTTGAGTCAGGGACGCGTGCGCTAGTCATTACGCTACTGCACTTTGTGTATTATAATTAGTAATATTATCAGGGCAAGCGAATCGAGCGCTACAATACCCCACAATCTATACATTTTTGTGGCCTACACTTTCTGATTGACTCTCTAATCTGTGTTGCATAATCTAAAACTCGTATCTCATTCTCTCGCAGGCTTAGTTCTATAGATTTAAGTGTTTATCTCTTTTTCGTTTCATCTAGTTTCAAATCTAATCTCTTTTTTGCTAATCTAAGTATGTTATACAATTACTTTTCGAAACGGTTTAAATTAGCCAAGCCAATATATTAATATGTAACAGAACGTCAAAACTTATGCCTGCCCATATTTGTCTTTCAATTTCCGTGAATCTGTCCGAGTGATGTGCAAATGTAGGTTGGATTTGCATTCAGATTGGCAGCAGCCGGTGCACCCTGTTAATAACAGAGCAAGACTTGCCAAACTACCGCATGATTCCTGGCAGTACTCTCAGTTTGTTTTGCATTGCAACGTTCAGTTTATTTATTGGCACGTCTTTTTTTGAAGTTAAATGCCAAAAACATTTACCTTACTTTTAAAGCCCCGTAATTTTTTGGGCAAAAACGCCAATAATCCTTAATTAGTTTATTTATTTAAGTCAGTCATCGTAAATGTTCTTTGTTTACTTTTTAATTTAAGTCAGTCATCATGAATGCTCTTCATTTTATAGCCTGTTATATATAATCAATAATCTTTCGTCAATTACTTTTCAACTGAAACAAATACGTTCACGCACGTACTCACACACACACACACACACACAAATGCTTCTACACATACACCATTAATCTATACTCACACACCTACGCATCTAGGAACGTAGTTATTATGCAGGTTTTATTATTATATATTTTCTATTTTTTGTTTACTTTGTGTTTAAAATTTGTGATGAGAAAAACAGCCCATTGTGTATTGTAATCTTCATGGTAGTCATTAGCCAGGTGTGATTCTTAGAAATTCAATCCACGCGGTCGAAGGACATATTGTATCGGTGCAGTATAAGGCAATGGCCCAATGGAGAGATGGGTAGTTAAGCGATAACCACAAGCGAGGCAAGACGTTTGTACATTCGGTAATCTATATGGTGACGGACTTTTCGCGTCTTATTGAATCGTGCATTACGTTTGGACTGGTGGTGTTCAGTTATATTTGTACCTGTGTTATATGTGTTTTTATAGTTCTAATAAATTCTATAGTAATTCCAACGGCATTTTAATTCCAGTCCCTGCAACTCGTAACAGTATTGTGAATTGTTTTATGTTCCCTGTGCTCTTTATGTAAATAAATTTCATTTCATTTCATTTAAATTTAATTTTTGATTTAAGCCAGTCATCATGGCTACTCTTCATTTACTTTTTAATTTAACTCAGTCATCATGGGTGTTCTTCATGTACTTTTTAATTTAAATCAGACATCATAGATGTTCTTTATTTACTTTTTGATTTAAGTAAGTCATCATGGATGTTCTTCATTTACTTTTTAATTTAGTTAGTTAGTCAATAATAAGTTAATACCTGCGTATAAAAGGTCAGACACATTTCCTCGCTTTAATTTCCGTGTCTCAACTAAGAAAGAAAGAGAAAAAAAAAGTCAGTCATCGTCGATGTTCCTTCAATACATTTTTAATTACAGTCGGTCATTCCGTTTAACTGAAACCGATTAACACAAGTATAAACTCATAAAGTCATCTAAAGTTGATAAGTAATATGTAACACCATATCGTTAGTTCCTTCTTGATACATGAAAACTTAAAGTCATAAAAAATTAGTAGAGAACATTGTTGGAACAAATCCCTCTATGCGATGTTCCAGCTTAGTTTCTTATTGTTTTGTGGGTATATTGTACATTTCCCAAAGCATTGTCCGTATTGTCTGACCACTATTGCTTTAATACCTGCGTATAAAAGGTCAGACACATTTCCTCGCTTTAATTTCCGTGTCTCAACTAAGAAAGAAAGAAAGAAAAATATTTCATTTAGGACAAAAACTAAGTTAATATAAATAGAAATAAAATGAGTCCTAAATTGGACCCAGTCTCAGCATAATGCTAGCCAACAAGGACTAGTGCTGTTCTTCTGTATTTATATAAGAATAATTTATATGTTAAGTATAAAATTCTGTTTTGAATGACAAGTCTTTCAAATTTCGTAACGATTTTTTAAAAATTGTAATTTACTCGTTCAGTTCGGAGATATTAACTTCAGAACTCAATAAAAATTGTGACTCACTGTAATGTTTTTAATTATGAAATGGTATCACCTAATAAATTTTTGAGAATGCATGAATGAATGAATGAAAACACTTTATTGTTCAGCAAAAATTAAAACTATGCTCTTAATACTAAGTACAGTAAATGTTGAACAA
The DNA here is from genome assembly GCA_039645545.1 of Dendrolimus houi. NCBI lineage: Eukaryota > Metazoa > Arthropoda > Insecta > Lepidoptera > Lasiocampidae > Dendrolimus > Dendrolimus houi. The sequence continues at coordinate 23,646,167 of CM077122.1, forward strand.
AGTGCGGCCTTATCGCTTAAAGCGATCTATTCCAAGCAACCCCCTAAACTAAGGAAAATATTAAGACAACAGTGGCGGCGAAGACAATAAATAATAAAAAACATTACAAGAATACCTAAGTAAAAAATAAATAAAAATATACTTTATATACTATACAAAAATAAGATATATCATACTGTTATGAGCTACAGCACTCGAATTAAAGTAAATGACGTTGGAATTACTATAGAGTTTATTAGAACTGTACAAACACGTATGAAACAAATACAATAAATATAAAACTGGATGCCATCAGTTCACACTGCAGGATTCGATACAATTTGACACGCGCATATTCCGTCGTCTATATCGCTAATCGAGAGTACTACAAACGTCTTACTCGAATCGTAGTCGTCGCTTGACTACCCATCTCTCCGTTCGGACAGCCCTAGGAAAAGGTTACATATTTGTGCCGTTTGGAGTTGGAACATTAGGCCCGTGGGGTCCGTCGGCAAAGAGTTTGTTTAATAAATAAATTTTTAAGAAATTCTTTGATTCTACCCTGGCTGGCTCATATTGCTACACAGTGTGGCAATGCAGCCAGCCTTCTAGGCACGCTTCTCGCTGGTAGTGAGCTAGCAGATAATTTATAAGTTTAGATTTAATTTTGCGATTTGATATCATGATATCACGAGAATGAAGATCAGCTCCGACGCTCGCGGCCTCCTACGCGTCGGAAGCACATGGAAAGGTGATGAGGTGGTGAATGTGTCTCTAGTCAATGTGACGAAATGGCCGCGCGGCTATCGGCACACGAAGTAATGTGGCTGATGCCGCCCGTATCAAATACCCTGGAATGCGACAGGAATTCCTGTACTATTACTTATTGCTACATGGCATGGTGCTGAATGCGAAGCTGAAAGTGGAAGTGCGAAGCAGATAGAATGAAAAGAAGAGTTCCAGTAAGATAACCTACTTCTAATCTCTGTGCTAAATATCTCGAATGTCAAATGACGAAACTCACCTAAAAAGGGAGGTGACTAATCACAAGTTGTGTAGTGTACTAAGTGACGCTGAGTCAGCGCCAATCGGAAGCCGGCTGCCAGCATGGGGAATCGCCGGACTACTATTTCTGGAAGGTAAGGATAATCTTACCACCATGGTAATGAGAGGAAATGAGATTCGACCAAAGAATACTACATACCTGCTATCAGAAGTTCACTTGCACTGACAACTACTACCACTGGTTATAATTTTGGAGTGCGACTAGACACGTTGCTGCGCTTGATCAAATGCCGTTGTAAGCCACCCGCGCGCCTTAAATACTGTTACAAGTTGGGCCACCTGCATACCTATTGTCACATACCGACAAAGGAATGCTGCGCATATTGTTTATTGCCCCTCCCGCATTCGGAGTTCTTTTTATTACTTCGTATTTGCAATTAAACAATAGCCTATTGTTATTGTTTTCGACTTTGTTGGCCGTTCGCAGGAACAGATAACCAGGTGTGCAAATTACTATTTCTCGGAAACTCAGTGCGCGCGGCCGATTTTTTCGTACTGTATAGTTAGTATAAAACAATGCCCCAATGGAGGGGTCAAGGGCAGTCAAGTCACGACTACGATACGAGTAAGACGTTTGTAGTAATCTCGATTAACGATATAGACGACGGACTTTGCGCGTGTCGAATTGCATTAAATCGTGCAGTGTGAACTGGTTGCATCCAGTTTTATTTGTATTTGTTTTATACGTGTTTGTACAGTTCTAATAAATTCTACAGTAGTTCCAACGGCATTTTTAATTCGAGTCCTGTAGCTCGTTACAACACTAAAAGGTGGGGATTAGACGTGAGTGCGTATCTTTTGAACCCTCGACCAATAAGGTACAAGCAGCCCTTGTGGCAGAAAAGTCGCCTAATATGGACACGAAATATCGGTTGCAAAGAACAACGAAACAGAATACACAAATGACGTTCGTCAAAGATTAACGCGCAGAGCGTGTAAATTACAACGTTACAATCCCTCTGTTTTTCTTCATTTCTTTCACCTTAATCGACACAATACGTCTTTTCCTTCTATATTCCTCTATTCTAGCATATGTCCTCTGTCACCACAAATTATCATGTCATCCTTAACACAATCCATCCATCTTTTTTAATCTACCTTTACACTTGTATCCATCAATCTCTCAGTTTTAATTTATTTTTTCTCAGATTACTTTCATCCCTGTAACTGAGATCTTAATATGCTGACCGTATAACTGTGGTTAGCTCTTTAAATCATTGAATTCCAACCATTTCTAGTACCTTTGTCCTCTAAGCTAGAAGTTGCTAAGGTGCTTACGAGTTTTACTTTAATGAATAGGTATTAATTTCAACTCTAGTAACAGTTTCCATTGTTAACAATTTAACTTATAATATTACGTCGAATATAATTTCGTGACTTTGTTTCACTCATTACAAATTACAAACTATTTTCTTTCGTTCTTATGAATGACTAGCTTCTGCCCGCAACTTCGTGCGCGTGTTGCGGTTTTTTAACTATCCCACGGGAACTCTTTAATTTTTCGGGATCAAAAGTATCCTATATGTTGACCAGGGATGTAAGCTACCACCAAACAAATTTTCATTTAAATCGGTGCAGTCGTTTCGGAGATTAGCCGGTACAAACAGACAGAGAAACAAAAAATTTGAAAAAAATCTAAATTAGTTCTATTTCACTTCTTACATCCCCTGGCTCGGTTTTTAGCAATTTTTTTTCATTGTACAGAAATATGACCTCTACTATTTTATTATATGTATAGATATAGAACAGTTTTGTTTAAGCAAATGAATTATTTTAAAGAATTGTCGTTATAAGTTCTAAACTAAAGAGTCTATATTATAGCTAGATATAGGTGTAATATTATAGACATAATAATTTTTGGAGGACCTAACGATGGCCGGTATGGCCATGCTTGTCCAAGATGGATTTGCGGGTTTGATACATCGGTTATATTGATGTGTAAATTTCTTCACGATGTTTTCCTTCACCGTTAATACGTGGTAATTGCGATAATATGCATATTAGGTCTGTCTAAGTGGTCTCTGTTTTCCGGTTGGGATTCGAAATGGCGCCTTTTTTTTGTTTAACCTAACCCAACCACTCCCCGCACAATCCAACAACTCCCAATACTTCTTTTTTTTATACAGGGGAATCCGTTTGAGGACCGTGAGCCGCGCGAGGGGGAAAGGTTGGAGGTCGTCCTGGACGACCCTCCGTCGTGGCCGTCGGCTCTGGCGGGAGGGGAGCGTGGCGGTCTGCTCTCTCTCCCGCTCCGCCTCCTCCTTCGCGGACATGACGGTCTTGCAGAAGGAGGCGGCTGCGTCCCACGCGTCAGCGCTCCCGACCATGGCCTTTACCACGGCCGGAAGGGACAAATCCGCCCCGATGGCCGCGACGAGATCACGGCGCTTAACACTAAAATTTGATCCCAAATAAAGTATTGATTTTTCATCTTAATATAACAATGCTAATTCAAAATTGCTTGAAAAGACCAAATTAAATTCAGTAAGTTTCACAACCCACAATCAGAGCATAAGAACCTTTCAATAGCCCAATTAGAGTATCGTGTGACAAGAAATGGGAATTGTGCCGATACTTTGCGAAGGTAATTCAGGGATTATTCTAATGGCCTGATCACCATAATAAGGGATGGTGGTGGAAAGGCTGCTAGGAGGGAACGTTAGTTCTTAGCAGACGGTTCTGTATATCCCAAACAAATACAATTTTCTAAAGTTCCTTATCGCCGATGGATGGGAACTAGACCAAGAAGCGTAAAGAAAAATTCTGACCGCTGTATATTATTATCCTGTCACGAGTCGCGAGACTCGAATTAAAAAGCCGTCAGAATTACTGTAGAGTTTATTAGAAATATACAAACACGTATAACACAGGTACACAACAAGTCCAAACGTAATGCAGAAGGGCGTAATTCAATAAAACGTGCAAAGTCCGTCACTTATTAGATTCCCGATTGTAGTGCACGCGTCTTGCTTCGCTCGCGGTTATCGCTCGACTAACTGCTCCCTCAACCGGGACATAGTTTTATACTGCACAGATGCAATATGTCCGCCCGACCGCGTGGACCGAATTTCCTAGAATCAGCTTATACTTTAAATCCGTAACACCTGGCTAATGATCACAATACAACACTAGGTCGCATGCCAATAAGCAAACAAAAGGAGACGACCATAAAATAATTTAAATGTTATTAGTTCAAATGCCGACGGGTAATAAAAGAGCTTTGTTTCAGATACGCAGGTGGGTTTTGTGTTTGTCGAGATCTGAGTTGTAACAATACTTTATCGAACTTTAATATAATGAAAAGGATCCAAATTTGTTAATTAAATAATTAATAAATTTCTCACACTACTTTATAACATATTATTTATTCGTAGTAGTCCTCTTTACCTTAAGGAACCTTTTGAATTCCTTCGCCTTTCTACTTCCCACAATTTGCGCACTCATACGTATCGTAAACTCAGTACACATGCACACACTTCATCCTTTTATGATAACTCTTTTACAGTGCAGGATGTCAAACTTTGCAATGCGCTGCCTCTTACTGTCAGAGAGGCCAAAACATCGCCTACATTTAAGAACGCACTTAGTGGACGACTCCCAGGTTACTTTCAAGGTACCGTGAGGTGAATAAAAAAACCTTTACTAATGACCCGTATATAGGAGTCTTCATTTTGTACAAGCCTTTGGTACAATACATAGAACAATACAATTAAAACATTATCGCCTTTCAACAGCGACATCTAGTGAGCGATCAAGTGTAACAATTTACACTGAGCCGATGTGGAGCGTTTAACACTCAGAAAACACTAGTTTTCCTTAAATAATTATGCCTAATTATTATACTATGATTTGTTGTATGTATTTAATTTATAAAGTAATTTAAGTATGTGTATTTAAATTATAAAATATGTTGTTTAAGTATGTTTAATTATGATAGACCTCATAATCTGCACCACCTACATCGCCAGATTAGGTTATACATTCCTTAAGTAGGTTGCCTGGAAGAGATTGCTTTAAGCGATAAGGCCGCCTATTGTTCCTACCATGACAATATTGTAAATGTGTATTTTTGAAATTGTATATTTGGTGAGCAATAAAGTTTTATCTATCTATCTATCTAATAAAACTAATTCTACTTGTATAAACAAATAAATACATTTTAATAAAACCAACAATAAATAAGTTATTTCAAAATTAAAATTAAAATAAATACCCTTATCACAACTTGTATCGAATCATTTATTCGAATAAAATTCGCTAGAGTGCTTGCCGAGTATTACCAAATTGTGTGTGTCACGTCACTGACATGAGGCAACAAATGACATTATACTTCATAACCTATAAAATATTGAATGTGCTATTTTACTGGAAAGATATGAAATGTTTAATATATTTTATTTTCCCACTCTATATACTATATAGGCCGTGCACAAGACTGACTCGCGTTATAAGTAAGTTGTCAGACAGTGATATGTGTATACTGCGCAAGAGTTTCTTGTTTATTGAAAGTATAAGTATAAATTGCAATTTTCAGAACGATAATTGTAGTGATTTTGGGTGAGAACTACTAATCCACGCTACATTTACAGATAGATTATAAAGTAAATAGATAGATAGTATTAGTTAAACTCTACGGAACCCAAAGTCCTACTTTTCCTCCCAAGCGTCACCATTTAGAGTGGAAGAAACTTTTTCACGAATCCACCTTGAGACTCCGTTACACGAATTGTAATAAGGTTAATAACGTATTTTAAGAGAAAAACATTTTTCAAGTACGTGATATAATTTTTGATAGACTATTAGAAATCACATGCTTTCAAGCTTTTTGTTATTCTCCTTATAATGGACATAGCTATCGATCAAGTTAAATGCCTTTTTAAATGAACTAGTAGTGGCCCGTGGTCGAAATTCGACCATAATAATTTGTTGTCAAAGACTTACTTCTGTAATCACATATTTTGCCAAGACAACAATAAACAAAAGAGTATATATGCGTGTGTGTGTCAAATACATGGTAGTGTGTGTAATTTTTTTTTTTAATTGATTTCATTTATTTTTTATGCATAATTTAAAAAATATATTACCATTCTGCACTCCTTCTCTATATAAATTATAAGTGTGCGAAATTTCACACTAATCCGTCCGCGCCATATTCGTAAAAATGGGTAGAAAATTTTGCGTTACGTCTTAATATAATGATAAAAATCGTAATGGTTTTTATATTAATAAAACAGGTATTTAGGTAGTGCAGTAGCTTTTGCCTGCGGCTTTGCTCGCGTTAATGTTATCCTAAGGAGACCGTACATTTTTCGGGATAAAAAGTAGCCTAAATGCTACTCCGAACTACCTATATAATCAATCTCTATGTTAACTAGATCGAGTAATAAACATCCACCGAAACTTTCGTATTTACAACTAGGATATGCCCGCGACTTCGTCCACGCTTGACTTGAAATACCCGCGTGATTCCCGAGACACAAAGTACCTCAGCATTTAAAAAAGAATGTAAGCCATCGTTTTAATAGAAAGTGTGTCGGCATAAGGTAATTTTTTATGCACTCGAACAACTTCAGACCGCTCCCGGGAAAAATCCTACGGTATTCCCGGGACCAAAATATAACACATTTCATTACATAAAATTTGCTGTCGATCAGTGAAAACCGCATCAAAATCGGTCAAGTAGTTTTTACGTGAATCCCGAAGAAACAGACAAACAGACAAGAAATCTAAAAAATGTATCGTATTCTCCATCGTTTAATAGTGTATTCCAAATGTTTCTTTAATTTACAAACACGCATACTTAAAATTGTATAATATTATAGATTTAAGTATATACTCGTATTATCATTTGTTAATTAAACACTTTTAAAATTAGATTCACTAAAAACGGGTTTTTTTGGTATCACGCCAAAAGGGAGGTTGTCACTCAAAATCAGCGTTTTTATACCGAGAATCCCGCGGGAATATTCTCAGGAGCGGTTTCAAGTTGTTCGGATGCATAAAAATTAGCGTATTCCGGGTATGTCCTAGTAAACAATATTGTTACATGTCGTCAAAGATAAACGCACAGCTGCCTATCGTAAGTGCAGTTTATTGACTTCCGAACTTAAGAATTCTTTTGTGTTTTGAATTGTAGTTAATAAAAACATGCTATTGTTTTTCTACTTGTTTTATGACCATCATTAGCGTCGAACTAATCTTTATTGTTAATGTTTCCGTTTGCAGGTGTACAAATTACTATTTCTCGGAAACTCAGTGCACGCAGCCAATTTTTGTACTATGTAGTTAATATAAGACAATGCCTAAATGAAGGGGGGACAGTCAAGCAACGACTACGAGACGAGTAAGACGTTTGTAGTACTCTCGATTAGCGATATAGACGACGGACTTTGCGCGTGTCGAATTGCATTGAATCGTGCAGTGTGAACTGGTTGCATCCAGTTTTATTTGTATTTGTTTTATACGTGTTTGTACAGTTCTAATAAATTCTATAGTAGTTCCAACGGCATTTTTAATTCGAGTCCTGTAGCTCGTAACAATATGAAAAGCGGAACTGAAGTGGCTAAAGCATTACTGGATAATGTCACTACGGTGCGCTACGAGCACCTTAAATACGCGGTGTTCGGGCAGAGGGGGACAGTCTTCAACCGACCAGTCTACAACCAAGTCGTCTTCTGGTCGATAATTACTGCTCTACGCCTGACAAGCGTGAATACAAGTTGTCCTAATATTTCTGTGTATTATTGTGCTGTATTTAATATCGTAATTGTAATAATTCTAATGTAATAAACTTTGATTATAATATTTCAGATTATTATTGTGTTATACTCGGTGTCGTGTCGTTCGCACGCCGTGAACCCGACATATATATATATATATATATATATATATATATATATATATATATATATATATATATATATGTATACATATCAGTTAGTTACCGTGACCAAATCTTTGTTCCAGAGAGCACATAAAATCTGTGACGAGAACCACGTGGCTGGAAAACTTCAGCATGTCAGACGAGTTCTAAAACGCAACCGGCTGAAGACTCCACACCAACGTCACAAAAGCCCTAAACCACCTTCAGTTGAGCGGTGCCCTGCTACCCTACCCTACATCAAGAGGGTCACAGACAGTATTGGTGATATCCTCAGGCGAGCTTCAATCAAAACATACTTCAAGCCGCATAAAAAGATTACGCAATTTTTGAGACCTGTGAAATGCAATATCGCACTCCAATATGCAGGTGTCTACAAAAGCTTGATTGTGAGTGTGGATAATCATACATTGGGCAAACAAAGAGGAGCATAAAAACACGGGTAAAAGAACACATTGCTGACATGAAACACACAAGGTCTACGAAGTCTGCGATCAGTGAACACACGCCGGATAAACCCAACCGCTACATCAGATTCGATAACCCACAAATCCTCGTAAAAGAGAATCGTTTCATACCTAGAATGATGCGTGAAGCTATTGAAATCAAAAAACACCCAAATTTCAATAGAGAAGCTGGTTGGCAAGTACCACCTGTTTGGGGTCCGACCATCAAAACTATTAAGACCCAAATCCTGTAAAAACCAACTGCTAGACCTTAGGACACTGAGAACTTTCTGCGTGCACCGGAACACAAACCAACTTGACTGATAATTCCTTTTATTTTTCCTTCCACTCATTTTAATATTATATAAAATTATTGGAGCTAGGCATGTTTGCTGAAGAGTTTCTTGCGCCGCTTCTTCTCTTCAAGCCATAACATGTTGTGAAGCGGTGGTAAATTAGATTAGGCTCCCATAGAGTAAATAATAACCATAAACAAAATTAAAAGTAAATAATTAAAATGAACTAGTTGGAGGTAGGATAAATAAAACTTTAAACAATACTCGTTGACACTTGACATCTTTGTCTTCCGTGATCACGAAACGTCGCAATAACAAAAATCAAATAAATTACCGCGCTTAAAACCGTTAAAACGTAGTTTTATTATGTATACAAGTCGCGAAAACTTAAGAAAATATATAATAATAATATGTTATTATGTTCAAACCAGGAAGCATCGCATTTTCCAACAAAATGTTATAAGGAAAATCGTCTTGATAAGAAATGAAGACACAGTATAAAAATCAATTGAGAAGGAAAATAAAGGATCGAACAATGACAAAAAGTTATAATGAGAAACATCTTTTGTAAGAGAAATTATATTTTTTACGTATACCAATATACATCACTGTGTTTATGTTTTTATAACGTTACTAGGATATGCCCGCGACCTCGTCCACATTGTAGTCGAAACACAAAGTACCGCAGCTATCATTTTAGTGAAAACTGTGTCGAAGTAAGCAAATTTTTATGCACCCGTACAACTTCAAACAGTTACCGGGAAAATTACTGCAGGATTCCCGGGATAAAAGATATTACACATTTCGTTACATAAAATTTGCTATTGGTCAGTGAAAGAAAAAACAATTTGAAAATACAACATTTTTAAAATCAGGTCATTTTAAATCATTCCCGCGGGATATCCGGTATAAAAAAAAATCACACATTTTATTACATGGAATTTGCTGTCGATCAGCGAAAACCGCATTAAAATCGGTTTTGTAATTTTTACGTGAATCCCGAACAAACAGACAAGAAATCTAAAAAAATGCATCGTGTTCTCCATCGTTTATATAGTCTATTCAATTTGTTTTGTTAATAGCTTTAATGTACAGACACGGTATTTTTAAAATGTTATAATATTATAGATATCAATGAAGTGACGTCATTCTTCGAAATATATATATATATATCCATGATTATAACCTAGATCTGTATCGAGTTACATTTAAATCCGCTCAGTAGTTTCCCCGTGATTGTTTAATAGATACATAAACAGAGAAAGTTTCTAGCAATTGTATTTTCGGAATCAGCTGATCCGATTTAGACCCCTAATTATTTATCTTTTTTGGATCATTATACAAAATCAACCTTTTTAGCGATTTTTATACTATTTATTATTACCTCTATATATTTTGTTGTTGCGAAGCTGGGAAACAAATAGACGGAACATCTAATCAAAGGCGAATCCAACGCGTTACAAGCCTTTAAGACCCTTGTAGAGAAAAAAAAAACTTTTTTATTGATTCCTCAGCCAATGTTTACACACTCTATAGAGATGAAAAAAATACATGTCAATTTTGATCATGTCTTTGAAGTAACCCTTGTAGTCAAAACGTATTTTGGATAAATTTTCTCGGTAGAAAATAATTGCAAAGTAACCTCTAAACGTGTTCTTCAATCTTGTGCCTTGTTATTACTGTTAATCGTACATCGCTAAAATTAATAACAGTAACATATAATATTATAAGAAATATAATTACTAGTTCCTTTATTCGGTTACCTATCGAATTTGGAAGTAATTAATTATTTTATTATAAATGACTTAGGAAAGCTCGCTTGCCGGTCCCAGTGTTGTACGTAATTTGTCAATGCGCCCGAGGGCTTGGTGTCGAGTGCACGCGTCGATTTGAATTAGGAGTATACACCCCCTTAAGATGGGACATGAGGGATGAGATAGAGAGGGATCAGACAGGAGAAAAGGGATAGAGGAAGGATATAGTGAGTCATCGGTACTCTCAGCTGGGCCTAAAAGTTAAAATCAAGATAATTCCAGCATGGCTCTATCACCTAAAAGAAAGATAACTCATCACGGAACAGCAGCCAGTGAGCTATTTCTGGGTGTATCGAAACCTACCCCAACATGATTGATAATTGTATCTTTTTATTTTACCTCCCACTCTTTAGGTATTCAGATAAATAAAATTGAAGTGTCTGTTTGTAATGTGAAAATAATAGCTTTTTCACTAAATGCATATGATAGTATATAGATATATACGGTACTTATATAATTAAATCGATTTTTAGAAATTTTGCCTGGCAGTCTGTCTTGATGTGCCGGCTTATCTTTGAAACGGCTTGACCGATTTTGATTGAACTTTCCCTGGCAGATAGCTGATGTACAAGTATAAGTATAAAGTGTAACTTAGGCTACTTTTTTAGGTAGGTAGGAAGTCGCGGGCACAACTGGTATTATATAAAATTATTAGAGCTAGGCATACTGCTGAAGAGTTACTTGCGCCGCTTCTTCACTTTAAGACACAACATGTCGCGAAGCAGTGATAAAGTAATGTTTATTAAAGAAGCGTATTATTGTTATCACGTTGGTGGACAATATGTACATACATATGTATATACTCGTATATACTGTTACAACTTAGGCTCCAACAAAGACAAATTCCACGTACAGATCTTTTTTAACGTAAATATTCTTATTATCTATTCTAATTAGAATGTCAATTTTTGGTATTATATAAGCAATTAATGTCAAGAAAAAAAATAACAAATACATCACTAAGATTTTCCATATAGATAACAACAACAAGCACTTCTTTTAAGAAATTCATCTACAGTATAGAAACACTCCTTAATCAGCCACTTTTTAAGACTACAGTGAATTTTCTTGAGGGTACGTTTATAATATTAGTTGGCAAAGAGTTATAAATAAGAGGAGTCATATAAATACAGTTCCTTCTAAAGAGATCCAGAGAAGGCACAGGCATCTTTAATTTTACTTGCGTCACAAGTCTCGCGTTAACATTGTTAAATTCTTCAAACAAAGACCCATTGAATTGGATGAACTTAGCGATTTTAAGTATATATATACTAGCCACAGTAAGGAGATTGTGAGATGTAAAAACCGGTTTGCACGATGCTGACCATTTCATTCCAAATATGGCACGAAGGCATTTCTTTGGGCTATGAAAACTCTTGCAATATCAGGGGAATTTCCCTATATTATGATTCCGTAATGGATTAATGAGCAAACATGAGCGTGATAGACCATTAACACCGTTCGTAAGGATGTACACGTTCTAATTTTTTTCATAGCGAAAACAAGGCTGTTAATTTTACTACAAATCATATGTTAAAGTTTGTAAAAGCACATGTTATTACCTGTCGGCATTTGAACTAATTGTAATCCTTTTACGATCGTCTTCTTTTGTTCACTCGTTTATTGGCATACGTTTCTAGTTATTGTGGAGAACAGCCTATTGTCCTATTGTACTCGTTTACGGCCGCTCAGAAGCATCATTAGCCACGTGTTGCGGAGTATAAGTACAAGCTAATTCTAGGAAATTATGTCGACGTTGCCCGGCGGACACATTTGCATTTGTGAATTATAAAACGATGATCTGATTGAGAGAGGTGGTCAGTTGAGCTACAACTACGATCTAGGCGTGACGTGTGTACATTCGGGAATCTAATATTGACGGACTTTGCGCATTTTATTGAATTGCGACCTGCATGTTGCGTTCGGTTATATTTGTACCTGTGTTATACGTGTTTGTATAGTTCTAATAAACTCTATAATAATTCTAATGGAATTTTAATTCGAGACCCGCAAACTGGTAACAATACAATACACCATATACAATATACACATTGTATATGGTGTATTGTATTGTATCCACCAATATCCGCATGATAGTTTTCAAATCAATCCATTTATTTATATTTGTGTAGATTGTTAAGCACAAACATACTAAATAATCAATATTCCATGAGTGGGTGTCACTCCTCCGGTTCATTTGCGCTTCGTGTCGTAACCAGACCCCCCTTGCGATCTGTCTCCGTTAGTATTTTCCCATTATTTAGTAGTAACAGCGCGTTGTCGTCAACACTATTGTATTTTATGGTTTTCCTCGTACAACATCCATATCTTTCCAGTTGATTGGAATTCGTTCGTGTGGTACAATATTTATCTGGAGGTTTTTGTAAATAAGGAAATTGTTGAGGTGTTATTTTGGGAAGTTGTTTTACGCAAACAATATAACATATTATTTTTTAACCGGCTTCCAAACGGAGGAGGTTCTCAATTCAACCGTAAGTTTGTTATGCAATTTCTCCGTCAGTTGTGAACCGATTTTCAATTTCATTTCTATATTCAATTCAAATTATTCAAATTCAAAAGATTTTATTCAAAATAAGTTCGTTTAAAATCTCCTTAGACACTGGGTTGCCTGGAAGAGATCGCTATAAGCGATAAGGCCGCCCATTGTTCTAATGCAAATGTATCCATATCAATTGTCTAGAATTAAGTGTATGGTGAACAATAAAGAGTTTTTCTTCCTATTCTATGTACACCGCTTCGCAACATGTTATTGCTATTAAGGAGAAGAAGCGGCGAAGCGAAGAATATATTCGAAAGAGTATATTCTTAAGGTTGTACCAATTGAAACCAAATCAAAATTTGATGAGTGGATCTCAGGTAAATCGAGAGCAACCGTTGTTAAAAAGCACATAAAAGATGGCACCGCAATCGCATCTTATTTGGAAACTACTGAACCTATATGAATTAAACTCGATACAGAGCTGGCTTATAACCCGAAATGAAATGATGTTGTTTCCTTAGAATAAACGGGTTAGCTTAATAGATGGTGCTGCAGTTGCGTTTTTTCAATTCACTAACAAATAGCTACGTTGTTATAAATAGCATGTCATTCATTACTTCAAATCAGGTTGGCTTCGACTCATCTCTATGTTTTGCTGGGCAGTTGTAGACTATATGGTCTTGTTATTATTACATGTAAAAACCGAATTAAGTTTTTGTGCAAGTAAAATAAACCTACTCTCTAGGGCAAAGCACGCGGCGTAGCCGTGGAGCAAACTCTAGTATAAAATAAGATTAAACAATGCCTAAAATATTTTAAGTTGAGATTTCCTTATTTTTAATCTATTTTTCTTTCCTACTTGCTCAGAATACCAAAAGCAAATGTTTGTTTTAGTATTCATTTCCCTAGGGATGGAGATATCTGAAAAGGTTCTAGCCAGAACGGCCCTTATCAAAATATTCAACAATGCTGGTTTGACGCTAACAAAAATAGGTATTTTTATCGTCCTTGAAATTACACTAACTTAAAAAACACAATTAAATATTAAAAATAAAGTAACTTATAAGTAAAATAAAATAATGGAAATTACATAAACTAGGTATATGAGTCCAAAATTAGTCTTAACTAATGGCGATTTGGGACTCATATATTGTTTGTAATTTTCATTATTTTAATTTATTTACAAGTTGGTTTATTTTTAATATTAAATTGTATTTTTTTAAGTTATTGTAATTTCACGGATAAAAACAGGTTAAATAAAAATATTGTTACGAGTTGCGAGACTCGAATCCAAATGCCGTTGGAATCATTATATATAGAGTTTATTAGAACTACACAAACACGGACAACACAGGTACAAATATAAACGAACACAACAAGTCCAAACGTAATGCAGAAGGCCGCAATTCAATAAAACGCGCAAAGTCCGTCACTATTAGATTCCCGATTGTAGTTCACACATCTCGCTTCGATCGTGGTTCTCGTTAGACTGACTTCTTCCCTCCATCAAGCCATCGTTTTATCCTGCACAAGTGCAATGTGCCCGCCTGTCCATGTGGACCGAATTTCCTAGAATCAGCTTGTATTTTTAAAATCCAATAAATAAGTAAACAAAAGAAGACGACCATAAAAGAATAGTTTCAATGTTATTAGTTCAAATGCCGACGGGTAATAAATGTGCTTCTACAAATCTGTACGGGGAATTTGTCTTTGCCGGCGCTTAGGTTGTAACAATATTGTTACGTCCAAGCGGGAGTACGCACTTGGGATTGGAAAGAAACACCAGATTTTTAACTAAATGCGACGCTCTGCCTTGACGATGAGATATCGTACTCACAATACCATCACCGATATGGCGTAGACCAGCTTCTGCTACTGCAGTGCTCACCTCCGAATTTCTGCGCGTAGCTCGCTTCTGTATCTCCTCTTAAGCTACGCTAAACTCCTCCTTCACTGAACTGCCACTAAACTTCTCATTAAACTCGTCACTTTCTTCTACTTATCTCTTCTTCCAACTCTCTCATATCGCACTTGTCGCTTTGATGTCTTCAACTAGACCTGGGGAGTTCATTAGGCGCGCCTTACGCTGCTTATATATCCAGAAAAATCTTCTGGAATCCATAATTTCGGTCTTCTTTTCGTTATTCTTTTATTTACTGTCTGTCCTTTTATAAACATCTATCTATTTCTGTCTTTTCCTCCCAGAACCTTCTATTCTTGAATTTCGATCTTTACCTATCCATTTCTAAAATGTTGTTGTCTTTTCCTTCTAGAATCTTCTACCTTTTTCTAAAAGTCTTGAAACCGGCTTACGCTGCCACAAAATTTTACCCTCGGTCGCCACAGTATCATCAAAAATTCTACAGAAACAAAAGTTATGGCTGTACATAATTAACGAAACTCCTGCTTGAAGTATGTTATAAACCAATTTGACCAAATTCAAACCAACGCGTATGGGCCTCTCACTTCAATGAAACATTAACGATGCCAGATCGATATAAGTTTTTTTTTTTATTGGACTTGACTTTATGTTGTTGGTCCGAAGACCTCACAACTTTACCGGGGTTTTTGGGGCGAGTGCCTTTGCGAAGCGAAGGCGCTCGAGCCCGGGAGGCAACTTGCTCGAGGGGGCTCCCTAGGGAGTTTCACCTCGGCTGGACTGTTGCCATGAGAGGGGGATGAATCTAATGATGCCCACCATAAGGCGACACAATGCACTAATTGAGAGCGGGCGACGGGTAATATAAAGCCCGAGAGGAAGGATCCCGGCGGACCGGGATCGGCGGTTCGCGGTGGCCTATGCTATCTTACTGCCGTTTCGCAACGTGTTATGGTTGGGAGAGAAGAAACGGCGAAAGAAACTTCCCAGCAACACGCCTAGTCTATCCTATGGGGGGGCTGTGTCTCCTGGCATCCCTCGCGGGGACGTGGAGAGATCGTGATTGGCGGCGTCGACGCCGCCGTCTGTGTCTGTCTGTCGGTGCCTGCCAGTCTGCCGTCCTAACCGCGGGCGGGCTGATCCGAGCCAGCCGTTTTGTGATATCGTCGACCTTGTCCGTGAGGATGTTACGCGGTCGTCGCACGAGAGCCTTTCGTCGAGGCTTATAATCGGACGCGGACACGACGAGGGGATTTCGATGGTGCGGCGCTAGATCGAAATACTATCGATATAAGTTCTTCATTACGTGTTTAGATAATGAAACTAGTATAATGCAAACCATACCGCGATCTATTAATTGACTAGCGCCATCTATCGAATGCTAAATAACTTTTTCTCAATACTCAATCACTTTCAATAATATTCTACTAACTCGCGTTAATAACACTTTTAGACACAAAAATATCACTTTTTAATATACCTATACACATCATATAAATATCACTGTTTTCACAGGTATGCAAAAATATTTTTCACGAAGCATCCTTTTCGCGTTTATTCATTAAAACTCGTGAAAATGGTTTTTGGAATTTATTTTTTAGAAAACAATAGGTACAGTTTAATTTGAATCCACCTGCTCGGTTCATATGACGTGTGTTATGAAAACGCTCTATAAAAAGTTTTTTCATCAAAAATATTTAATAATGCCTATAAAATTATTGTGTATTATAATTTTTATAGCAGTTTAGATGTAATAAAATCTGTTACTGTTATATCTTTATGTTTAGCTCCTCTCAGCGTAGATTCGATGCGTTATTCATTCGAAGAGGAGAGGAAATTTCTGTTTTTTTTTTTTAATACAATAGAGAATAGAATTTAGAGGTGGGTGACGAGTTGATAACATGCAGTGAGCATGTTTGCATAGCGGACAGCGGCAGACATGGGTAACGCAATTCACAGGTTAATAATGCTCGCGTGACAGACATGAACGGATATGAATTTTTTTTATTAGGCAAAAATTCACAATTGTTATAGTTCCACATGGCATAAGTTCATATCTGTCCATGTCTGTCGCAAAGGCTAAATACTACAACTAATACATACTATATATAATCAGTACCTATAAACTTATCATTTGCTCTTGTAAGTCTTGAATACCCGCCTCTCACCGGGTCACCGTCTACCCGCTCCCCACCGGGTCACCGTCTACCCGCCCGACCTGAGCTGGACTTAGGCTGGACAGGTGGCGAGGGCATGTCGGGATTTGAAGGGACACATTTTAAATTAAATACTTGTAATTATGTATTGAGATTCTATGTTTTCTTCTATCTTTCTCGATATGATATGTAAATTTATTTTAAAACTAGCTTCTGCCCGCGACTTCGTCCCCGTGGTGCGGTTTTTTAACTATCCCATGGGAACTCTTTAATTTTTCGGGATCAAAAGTATCCTATATGTTGACTAGGGATATAAGCTGCCACCATACAAAATTTCATTTAAATCGGTCCAATAGTTTCGGAGATTAGCCGGTACAAACAAACAGAAAAACACCCCACCCGGTTTTTAGCATTTTTTTTAACTGTACAGAAATTCGACCGATTCTCTACAGTTTCATTATATGTATAGACTGTTCATGTGTATGTTTTCCCTCCCACAAGACCCCTCTCCCCCCAAGACAGAACTTTTACCTCCTCCAAACTTCTTCGCACGAAAATGACACCCCTCACCCTCCTGTGGTAGCAGTAGAACGACAGAAAAATATTAATTAATAGAACAGTTAAAAGACGTAAATACGCCTTAACATTTGTTTATCTATGATTTGTTATGTGCCTATTATCGAAAGAACAGTTATTGTGTTCTAGAAATAACAAATGTTATCTGTGAATATCTGTTATTAGTATCTGTTAGCATAAATATGCCTCACGCCTATTACAAACTCTGGCTTTAATACCTTTGATAATATTTCGTGGCATTATGAATGTATACATTTATTGTATTGAGGCAAATAAGTTAAAGTAGTATAGCTCTGTTACATGTTTACGCTTTTATAAATATTATATCAGTGTTGGGTTTAAATAAACTGTAAATATTTAGTGTGATTATATATTACTTTTTTTTCTCTCTCTTCTAGGGTACGTAATTTTTCATTATTACATTACATTTTTCTGTTTCTTGTGCTTTATATTTTTAATCTATGGTACTTGTACGTTTTTTTTTTTTTTTTTAGCACGGGTCGTATGCCATATGTGATTTAGGAGGCCCACCTCCTAAGTCACATATGGATACGACCCGTACTGTACTGTTCAGTACCCATACTGAAAATCAGCACTATGTCGAATTGCGTTCCGACACAGCAAAATGCTGAGTGCCAACCTCATTTCCAAATCGCGGCATACAATTTCTGTATAATTTTATCTATACTTTGTTATGTTAGTACTATTTTGTGTTGTGTATCGTTATTAGAAATAAATATTTTTCTTTCTTTACTTTCTTTCTATGAGTAAGAGTTCCTTTAGGCCTCTCCTTTATCTAATTTTCCCTATCTTATCCCTTATTTCAATGTCATATCCTAACCTCTCTATCTCATTACCCCTGTCTGATCCCTCTACTTTATCCTCTTTATCCCTTTGTAAAACCTGGCAACCGCTTTCAATGTGCTCTGCCTGTTTGTCGGCTTCACTACAAAAATTTTAAAAAGTAATTATCCTATGTGCTGCTTGTCTCCACACATGTCCTCTCCTCTCTCTGCATTAGTGGATTAAAGTACAATATATCATAATAACTGTAAACTTATACACACAAAGTAAGTATAATATGTTCCCTTAAATGTATACAAAGTTTGTTATCACAACGTGTATTTGTCATTTCCGCAATTCTATTCCGAGTCGTGAATTATTAACATTAAACTAACTCGAAGCGGAACTGTCGTTACTTTAAAAGTTCGTTTCGCTTTCACATGTGAATTATATAGAACTAGCGGTTCTGGCAGGCACATGTTCAGATATAATTTTTTTATTTATAAACCATTTTTTACAATCCTGTTTGCGTTAGATTTAATAAAGCTTCGAAATATTTCTGTGTAATTTTTATTACTATTGGATTTTGGTTTCCGAAGATATAGCATATAGTTTTTGCGGTTTTTCAGCCATAAGTTTCTTGTTTCTCAACCGATTTTGATCATTTTTTTCGCATTAGTTTCAGTACTGCTTAAGGATAGTTTCATATAAATTTCATTGATACTGGATACCATATACGTAACTCAAAGTGAATAATAACAAAATCTACCGAATAAGAAAACGACTTCAAGTGTAACTAAAAATTATATACTCAACAACAACTAGAAGTTGGTTTGAACTATAATATAAAAAAATATAAAAAAATATTTTTTTACAAGCATTTATTTATTCTATTTCATTTCACTACATTTTAGTTGCTCTTGAGGTTGGCTTTCTTTTTTGTTAGAATTTTTTATAGGTATTCTATATTTTTGGAATTAACAAAACACTTTCGCATATTTATCAATACGTTACGAGTTTACACATGCACCAAATTTTACTTATTAGGCATGAGCCTACCACGGTTTTTTGATTGTATATCATGTGTATTTAGTGATGTCATGTACTTATGTTTCAATATTTTGTAGTTATGAAATATATTTATCGGTATTCAAATCACTTCGAATTTCTGTAGTAGGTACTACAGCGAGGAATGAAATGCAGAGAGACTGCACAAATAACCACTACCTACACTCCGAATACTTTTACATCGAAGGAGATGAATGGAAAACATTAATTTAAGTTTCAAGCTCTGACAAACTGGTTAGTGGTTTTAAAGTAAATAAATTAGGTGAGTGCTTGGCAGTCGATTTATCTGTAATTTACGCTTTAGTCGTTGTTTCATTTGTAATAATTTGTTTTACTATTTTTTGTTGTATTGTTACAACTTAGTCAAAATTCCACGAAGCACGCCGGCAAAAGTGAATGCACAACCGCCGGCCATAAAGCACAATTTACTACAGTGTTATTATCTGCCCGCATTTGGATTGCTTTTGTTTATTTTGTGTTTAAAATTTATAATTAGAAAAGCCGCCTATTGTGTATTGTAATCCTTTATGATGGTTGTTAGCCAGGTATAGTTCTTGGAAGATCCAGTCCACGCGGTCGATTGTTGTATCGTATAGTTAGTATAAAACAATGCTCGAACGGAGGGGTGAGACAGTCTAGCGAGAACCACAATCAAAGCAAGACGTGTACATTCGATAAGCGAGATAGACTTTGCGCGTGTTATTTAATTGTGCATTACAACTGGATTTAGTGCGACCGGTTATATTTGTACCTGTGTTATACATGTTTGTATAGTTCTAATAAATTCTATAATAATTCCAACGGCATTTTAATTCGAGTCCCGCACTCGAAACAATATACTTAAACTAAATGAAGAAATTTAAGTAATGTGTAAACACATGAATTTGCTTCGTAAAGCTAAGCCTTGGCATCGCTTAGAGGTCCTTGCGGAAAATCAGCGTTGGTTGTGACACCAGCATTATGATAAGCATGGGATTTTTTAGGAAGCCAATCACAAAAACATATACAATCGACTATACCCCATATGTTAAAAAGCACTGAACAAATATTTTGTAAAACAATTTTTGCCGAAAGTATTTATTAAACAGTACAAAAGACAGTCAAAGTCCCTTGCATGACTAAGGCATTAGAATTTTCTATTTCATGGTTTAAAGGTTAGAGAGGGGGCACATTCATTTTTACGGCTATGGAAGACGGTTGACATAATCAAAAACACCAATATGTATTTCAAGATCTCACTAACGATTCTCCACACCACTATGTACACTGAAAAAAATCAAAAAATACTACACAACTGTCGGCCATTCTAGTTTTTATTTTATTCGCTAGTTCTTTGATTTAGGAGTGCACGATATATATCGATATTTCATAAAATATCGATATATGCACACTATATATCGCTTCCACCCGATATTATCGAATAATCTAGTATCGATATGTACAATCGATACATTTTATCCGATATACCAAATATCGTTAGAAATTAAAGAATATACTTTTACTTTTTTATACTGATTTATAGTTGGCAACTTGAGTAAAAATAAAACATAAAACCCTGAGTTGTATAACCTTCGCAGTAACGAAAGTTTCGTTGTTAACAAAATACTCTAAATTACTTCAAATCAAACTCCACTACATACCTAACCTACTATGTATATTCGTCTCTACAACTAAAGAGCGACTCTTGCTTGAGTCTCTTGAATAAACTCTCGTTTTAATTTTTTTGTAGTTTTTCAGCGGTGGCCG
Organism: Dendrolimus houi; assembly: GCA_039645545.1. Classification (NCBI taxonomy): domain Eukaryota; kingdom Metazoa; phylum Arthropoda; class Insecta; order Lepidoptera; family Lasiocampidae; genus Dendrolimus; species Dendrolimus houi. The sequence goes on from CM077122.1 coordinate 23,667,355, forward strand.
ATTATGAGATATACTAATGAAATCATTCGATTACGACATTAGTCATAATCACCCCCCGCTAAATAAAATGCTACTCCTACTTTTCGTAAGGGCAGCACTAGTATTAAAAATTGTATAATCTTTGCCTGTGGTTACTCGTTTCTGTCTCAGTACAAAATAGGTAACTTATAAATAAAAGTTGTCTGTTTTTAGTGTTTTGTTTAATACATATATACATATAATGTAAATACAGTTATATAAAAACTAACTAATAAAAATAAATAATACGATGTATAAAAACGACTACAATTGAATTGTATAGAAGGACCAATCATCACCAATCTGTGGCAATAAAATTATTTTTTGTTTTGTTTATTACAGTTTAAATAAAATTTTGTTTATGCAAGCTCTAGACGCTAAAGGAATAATATTGGGAATTATCAATAAATAAATTTGATTTGTTTATTTACCCTAGCTGTTTTTACTTATATCAACCTGATCCCTATCAAATATTTAATATTATAGACTAGCTAAATACAAAAAATACATTTTTTTACGATATATTTCTACGATATATCGCCGAAGTATCGATACAACATTATGATATTTTATATCGAAAAAATCGATATTTTTGTATGAACATCCCTTGTTTGATTCCTTCTCCTTTGAGTCCTAGCAAACTCTAGTGGCACTACTAAATAATACACTTACTCACTTGTTTGCACTGGTTTATTGAACTGAAAAGGACTAAGAGTAAAATACAAAAGAGGTTAACAAGATATATATTACAAACAATAGTGTGTTTAATTAGGAGACAGCGCCTTCTAGTTTGCACTGATTGAACTGTTGGACTAAGTATGGCACTATCTCCGACAAGTATAGCTACGATAAACGCATAATTGATTAATTATGCGTTTTTGTAAGTGAAGCTCTCACTTTCACTTGACACATTTTTAAGATATTGCTTGAAACAGCTTTTGAACCCTTTGTTTTTATTTAATTTCGTAAAATTATAAAACGTAAACTTACAATTAAATGTGACACAAATGGTTAGGGAACATAACCAGGGGAAGAAAGTTTTCAAAATACCACGCTTGGTCACACGGGATAGGTTATCGTCACGTCAATATCCTTTAGGTTTTGGTAGTTTAGGGAAATCTTGTGCTTTTTTGAGCTATATTGAAAAACTAATGCTCTATTTTTTTTTTTATTAAATTTCTTTATCAATTACTAAGTGAAAACTAGAGGGGTCCTGGCTGGTCAAAATGTATAAAAAATGGGTCATATAGTATGGGTATGTTCCTTTTTGTAAGCTGTTCTCTTAGTTGTTATTGTTTTGACAGGATCTGAAATAAAATAAATTAGGTAAGTACTTGACAGTTTGTAATTAACGAAGAGTTGATTTATTGCATGAGTTCAGCAGACAGGCAGACGGCTCACCTGATGGAAAGTGGTTACCGTGGCTTATGAACGATTGTAACAGCTAGGGCGAAGCCAATAGGCTGCCAGTCTTATGGGACAGAGGGAATAGGAAAGGAGGGATGGTATAGAGGAGTCAGACTGAAGGAATGGGATAGAGAATTCAGACTGGAGGAATGGGATAGAGAGGTCAGGCTGAAAGGATGGAATAGAGAGGTCGCACTGGAGGAATGGATTAGACAGGTCAGACTCGAGGAATGGGGTAGAGAGGTCGCACTGGAGGAATGGAGTAGAGAGGTCAGACTCGATATTATCTCAGATATAGTTTATCCGTCCAGGAATGGAGAAAGGATACAATTTCCTGCGTTAGAGCAGCCTGTCTAGGAGGCGACAAAACTACCCACAGCCAGGTGGTAGGGCATTTGTCCTACTGGATGGCTACCAGCCCTGGTCTAGAGTATGCTGCCATAATAACCTTGAGTTGTGTTCCGGCATAAGGTTCCAGTCTCTCCCTTAAGAGAGCAGCAGCCCATTTGTAAATAAAGCCTTTGGTGTTACAAATGTCCAAAGGCGATGGTAACCGCTTTCCATCAGGACGTCTGCCCGTCTGCTGAATTTATGCAATAAAAAAATCTCTGACAGCGAGGTGTCACTCCGATCAAGTTGGCTCTAATAGTTTTAATCATCAAGATTGTTGCGGACAAAGAGCACTCCCCTGACCCGCCCGCCGGAGCACACCTACTCTCCGCGCCCCGCATACCGCCGACGCCCATAGCTAGCACAATTAGCAACTAGGCGTCGGATGGGATGCGGGATATAGGGCCAGCCTTGGAGGCAAAATCACAACTCGACTAACATATCAACAATCTCTCTTGCTTTAACGACGACTCTCTTGCATAATTTGTACTTATTTCATTTCTTGTAAAAGTTCAATAATAATAATCATACAGTCCATTACATCGAGTTTTTAATTTCCCAACGAGAAGCAACTGCCACCAATAAAGATAATGATCTCAGCATGACTCTATCACGTCTAAGATAACTAAACTAAGCACCTATGATAAAAAATACCTTTTTCAATAAGAGGTTCGTTCCATTGCTGCTTTTTACTTGTTCCAAATATTACATATATGAGATTGCAGCCAATGTATATTATAGCAGCAACGAAAAACACTTTCCGCCAGTCATCGACGTTGGTCTAAAATAATGATGTAATTCAGTTTCAATTACAGATAGATAGACGAGGGATAGATAAATAAAACTAGGACAGGTTGAAATAGGAGGAGAAATTTTGTATGGGAGACTAATCATTTCTTATGTTCCCCCTAATGTCGTTTTAGAAGTCGCTCTGTCTTTATGAATATTTAGAAACGAAAATTCACGAAGAAATTTTTCGTGGCTTTTAAATATTAATTTCTGCTAATGGTAATACAGTTCTACTATTATTCTGCCGCGACGATATCGGGAAGATACTGTAGTTAGTAGAATACGAATTTCCGACACTATCGCAGTGGAATCCTACTTTGAATATCCTTGCAACGCCAAGATATTATTACATTGAAACAGGAAAATTGGGTCCCTGGTCTTAAATTAGACTTTATTACGGACACAATAAGGAGCAGCATTACAGAAAGAATTCAAGAGCGAGAAGGCAGTGTTGCTTGTACTCAAAATTCAAAAAGATATATTTCGTGGCAATGTAGGACCTTGTAACTACATTCTTTACATAAGATTTTTCGTCGAAATTGTTACACATCAGAATATATAATGACATATTGTAATACTTGCAACAACTCAGAAGGGTTTATGGTAGTGAAAGAAGAACAACAATACTTTATATTCCCAGTACCTTACGGTTTTAACATATTTCAATACGTAGTATCCATAGTAGTTTGTGATATTTCATACACTGACTATTCAAACTCGACAAGCATTTTTAGAACACCTCGCCATCCCTCCAATCTTACAGTATATCAAACTTAGCATATTGGCACAACCGATAGCGGATTTAAGTCATTCATAAACTATTTTAATTAAAGGATTATGCATGACAAGAATTTAATACATTACTGTTGTTTGGATATTTCAGATAATATTTTATATAAGATGTTGTATAAAATATTATACTTAAAGTTTTATATACAATAAAATAAGTCAAACAGTATAAAATCCATCGCGTATGCCAACATGAAAATAAAACGTAGTGAATACCGTCTATATATACAATTGAGAGGTTTGAATTATAATCTGTACACAATTATCACATTATACAAAGTATAAATATTGTAACAAAATTATTGTAAATTATAGACAACTACTCTATACAAAACAGGCGCTAATTACCGAATAAATAAAAATATAACATTATTATTCAATTAAGGAAATGGCCGACTCTATCGTTCGGAAATAAGAGGGTACATAACAAAATCAATTATTAACTTTAAAAAGAAACACGACAAGAACAACTATGCTACTCAACGACTGTAACAATATATTTTATGAGAATTTTAACGAATAAATAATATAAAAATGATGTAGTTACAAGGTGCTGCACTGACGGCGACCAAAATTTATCTTTTTGAATTCTCAGTGCAAGCAACACCGTCTTCTTCTCGTTCTTAAAATCGTTCTATAATGGTGCTTCTTATTTTGATCGTAATAAAATCTAATTAAAACCTGTAATGTCGGCGACAGAACCGTTTGCGCCGTGAACTTTTTAACTATCCTCATGTTGCGTGCCCACTGCTGGGCAATGGTAAAGTCCCGAATTTCGCCACTAGTTACTTGTCCTGCGACATATAATGAACATTTAAAAAAATATCTCTTTATAGTTTTACCTTATTTTACGAAAACAGTCCGGCCGGGGTTCAAGCTGTACCTACTTATTTTTGTCCTAACACTTCACTGGCAATAATACTATTAATTACATGCAAATTTATGTGTGTTTGTTAGTGTATATATGTGTGAAATGTGTATGCATACCTCGTCTTGCAGCAAAGCCCCTGCAGCCAGTGGAGCGATAATGGACACAATACTACCAACGCTATTTGTAATTCCCATCATAGTTCCCGCGAAATTTGGAGCCATGTCCAAATGCACCACCTTAATAAGTATAGTGACATTTATAGTATTGTTACATGCCGTTAAAGATAAGCCGCACAGCCTATTGTAAGCGCAGCTTATTGTCCTCCCGGATTAGGGAATCCTTTCTGTTTAGAATTTGTAACATGCTATTGTTTTTCTACTTGTATTATAACCATTATTAGCGTCGAACTAATCCCTACTGTTATTATTTTCGACTTCATGGTCGTTCGCAGGTGTGCAAATTAATATTTCTTAGAAACTCAGTGTGCGCCTTCAATTCCTTTGTACTGTGTAGTTAGTACAAGACGATGCCCGAATGGAGGGGCGGGCAGTCAAGCGACGACTACGAAGCGAGTAAGACTCTAGTACTCTCGATTAGCGATATAGACGACGGACTTTGCGCGTTCGAATCGTATTGAATCGTGCAGTGTGAACTGGTTGCATCCAGTTTTATTTGTATTTGTTTTATACGTGTTTGTACAGTTCTAATAAATTCTATAGTAGTTCCAACAGCATATCCCCTATAGTGGGGGGACGTCCCACAGCAGTGGGATGTCTACGGGTTGTCATTATTATTATATTATACAAGACAAAATATACATACATATAAATATATGAATAATAAAATACAACTAGTAAATAAAGTTGTAATTCGATTCGGTTAAACATAAGCAACTTTAAACATACATAAAATGATTTGTAAATATATCATATGTAATGGTACTAGGATATGCTCGCGACTTCGAGCACGCTAGACTTGCAACTCCAGTACCGCAAGACAAAAAGTAACGCAGCATTTGCAAAAGAATTCAAGCCCTTGTTTTATTGAAAACTGTGCCAGAATAAGCTCACTTTTATGCACCCGAACAATTACAAACCGTTCCCGGGAGAAAAAAATCACACATTTTATTACATAAAATTTAATATCGATCAGTGAATAAAGAGCATTGGAATTCGTTTTTTTTTAATATGACCATTTTAAATCATTCCCTGAAAAATACCCGCTAGATTCCCGGGATAAAAAGTAATGCAAATTTTAACAGCGTTACAACAGACAAAAAGCGTTTTTTGATCGATTTCTCAGCCCTTGTTACAGTAATTATACATACTTTGCTGTGGTGAAAAAAATATATGTCAATCTTGATCATATTTCTGAGGTAAACTATGTACTCAAAACGAATTTTCGATAAATTTTCTCGATAGAAAATAATTGCAAAGTAACCTCTAAACGTGTTCTTCAATCTTGTGTCATGTTATTACTGTTAATCGTACATCGCTAAAATAAATAACAGTAACATATCATATAAGAAATATACTTATTATAGTTTGTTTATTCGGTTACTTAGAGAATTTGCAAGTAATTAATTATTTTATTATAAATGACTTCAAAAATCACCCTTGCCGGTCCCAATGTATGGAACTTATCAATACGCCGGACGGCTCGGTGCTGTGTACACGCGTCGCTCTGCTCGAGCGTGCTATTCGAAATTAAATTTTATATAAATGAAGGAGCAATAATAACCACAATTTCGAGCCGATCGAGCTATACTTATTTGGCGTATACGGTAGAGGAGTGGTCTAAATCATAGACTGTGTGGGTTCGAATCCTACTAGCTTTACTTCATGTAGTAGAATTTTTTATTTTTATATCAAAGTTGATAAAATGGTCTTTTTCTCTTCTTAAATAATTTTATAAAATGCAATAAAAATACTTTTCTATTAGATTGAGGAAAAAGTTTTTTCGCATTTTATATAAAAATTCAAAAGATTTTTTTTCATAAAGTTTATTTATATTTGACTAAAGTATGTAGGTGCCATTTTGTTGGATAACTTTTTGCCATCTTATAGGTAGGGACGTGATCTCATTGCAATAAAAATTTTGGGCTTCTGATCAAAAACTGCGACAAGTGGTTTTGGCAGACCTCTCGTGATGTTAAAGTGACACTGCCTGAGGAATTCTGCAGAGACCGAAACAGGTGAAAATCTGAAGGTGCAAGTTCAGGACTATACGGCGGATGCATTAACACTTCTCTCAACTTTTTGCTTTAATCTCATCAGTTGTTCGCAGTACAGTTCAAAATCGATGGTTCTGCCTGGCGGTAACAGGTCATAATGAATAATGCCCTTCCAATCCCACCATACACAGAGCATCATCTTGTCGCGAGTTAACCCGGGTTTCGCCACATTCTGTGAAGCCTGACCGGCCATTGACTATGATCTTTTTCGCACGTTCTTGTCGGACGTGATCCACTTTTCATCACCAGTTATCAGCTTCTTCAAAAATAGTTCGTTTTCATTACGTCGTAATAAAGAATCACAAATGAGTACACGGTTCATTAGGTTTCTTTCAGTGAGCTCATAAGGCACCCAAATATCGAGCTTTTTTGTGTACCCATCTTTTTCAAATGCGCCAAAACCGTTTTGTGGTCAATTCCCAGTTCTCCAGCTACATCGTAACTACTAATATGCCGATCATGCTCCACTTTTTTATCCTTTTATGGAAAGACTATTGAACCGATTTGGATGAAACTGGGTACATATGTAATTTTAATACCGAGGGTGGTCAAGAGATATTTTTCATCCCGAAAAAATGAGATAGTTTCCGGATGAAAATATATGTGGCCGAACGGGCCTAAATGATAAAATGAAATGACCGAAATGACTGAAAAAAAAACCTGTTCTACTTTCTGAGATAACCTTTACATACATCTATCCCATTACCCGGGATGAAAAGTATCTCTTATTCGCCGTCATTATTAAATTACATATATACCGAATTCAGCCAAATCGTAATAGTTTTTTCCGTAAAAGCAAAAGAAACAGAAAGACAAATATATTTTTATCCCGGAAACTATCACATTTTCCGGGATAAAATGCATACTATGTTTATTTTCGGCATCGAAAATATACACACACACACACACACACACACACATACATACATACATACATACATACATACTGAGTTTCAGCCAAATCGGTCCAGTTGTTTTTTCGTGAAAAGGGAACAGACAGACAGACAGTTACTTTCGCATTTATATTAATATATATATACCTATATATGGATTCATTGTTGTTCCATAATACAATTGCATCATTTTAATAAAGTTTACTCGTCTAAAAAATATTAAAAAATAAAAAGAAACACATAACCCGATGATTCGAACCCTGTACCTCTTAGTAACTATTGCGCTCGGTGAACCGTTGAGCTAAAGACGCTTAGGAATTCAAGTCAAAATTTCAATAGCTATTAAGCTTATAAACGATCTGTCTCACTTTAGGATATTTTGTCTCGCTCTCGTGCTCGGCAGCCTTAGAATGAAATAAATTGAATCAAGTTGGTATGGACACGGTGCGCGTAGGTATGTTCAGTTGCAATATTTCGCCACGCTCGAACTTTTATTACGCGCTGTTTCAACGAAGTAAATATCGGCCGTGCGGGGTTGATTTTCTGAAACAACGATTTGAATCAGGTCTACAAAGCCTCTTAAGTCTAAGAATTTTCTGTTGCATAGTGAAAACCGCATTATAATTGGCCTAGTAGTTTTTACGTGAATCCCGAACAAACAGACAAACCGATAAACAAAAACATCTAAAAATGCATCGTGTTCTTCATCGCTTATATAGTCTATGCCATAATAAAACTATGTTTTAACGGTTTTAAGCGCGGTAATTTATTTGATTTTTATTATTCCGACGTTTCATGGAAAACAAAGATGTCAAGTGTCAATGAGTATTGTTAAAGTTTTAGTAAGCCTACTTCCAACTTGTTCATTTTAATTATTTAGTTTTGTTTATGGTTATTATTTACTCTATGGGAGCCTAATCTAATTTACCACTGCTTCACAATATGTTATGGCTTGAAGAGAAGAAGCGGTGCAAGAAGAAGAAGGAAAAATAAAAGAAATTGTCAGTCAAGTTGGTTTGTGTTCCGGAGCACGCAGAAAGAGCTCACAGTGTCCTGAGGTCTGGCAGTTGGTTTTTGCAAGGTCATCATAGTTTTGATGATCGGATCCCAAACAGGTGGTACTTGCCAACGTACTCTATGCTAGTTGTTTTTTTTTAATAGCTTCAACGTACAGACACGGATTTTTTTGAATTTTATAATATCATAGATTATTGAACTCACTTTTACCCTCGGCTTCGCTAGCCTTAATGGTATATCCCACGGGAACCGTACCATTTTTTCGGTTTAAAATGTAGCATATGTGCTATATCAGACTTATAATGTATCTCTGTGCCAAATCTTATCTAGATCCGGTCTGCCATTCTGGCCATTTATTATTATAAATACAAGCAATAAAGCAATAAAATAAACAATAAAGTAGAGCAAGTTTTTATTACTTACCAAAAAACCAGTATATGCCCCTGCATTCATACCCATGGCAACAGTCAGTAATATTATTGCAAATAAAACCCTTCCAGCAGGAACATAGGCTAAGCCTAGAAGTATCAAGCCCGGACCAAAATGCCCTATAATTACAAACGAGGTAAAATAGGAACTAACTAACATATTACAAATGCAAAATTTCTTTTGATTTTTCTGTTTTGTTATTAATAACTAGCTGATGCCCGCGACTTCGTCCGCGTGGAGCGGTTTTATAACTATCCCACGGGAACTCTTTAATTTTTCGGGATCAAAAGTATCCTATATGTTGACCAGGGATATAAGCTTCCACCATACAAAATTTCATTTAAATCGGTCCAGTCGTTTCGGAGATTATCCGGTACAAACAGAGAAACGTAAAATTAAAAAAAAATCTAAATTAGTTCTATTTCACTTCTTACATCCCCTGATTCGATTTTTAGCATTTTTTTTCGTTGTACAGAAATTCGACCTCTACAGTTTTGTTATATGTATAGATAATATAATTAATAAACCCTCAGCGAGGCTTCGTGGCAAAGCGACACCTCGTACCTGACTCCGGGGGGACCAATCCAAGGCCAACCCCACCTCCGTACTTGCCTTAGCCAGCCGGCACGGAGTAGGGATCGCTAGAGCTAAGACTCAAGTTCCAGGAGTGGAAGTGATAAATGGCGTAACGTCGTCAGTAGCTTCGGTGAACTTTTTTTTATTGCAGTAGTTTAGCAGACAGGCAGACGGCCCACTTGATGGAAAGCGGTTACCATCGTTTATGGACATTTGCAACACCAACGGTGCTACAAATGCGCTGCTGCTTGTTTAAGGGAGAGTGGAACCTGATCACTAATGCCGGAACACAACTCAAGATTGTTATGGCGACATACTGTAGACCAGGGGTGGTAGCCATCCAGTCGGACAAATGCCCTACCACCTGGCTGTGGGTTGTTTAGTCGCCTCTTACGACAGGCCGCCCGGCCGCAGGAAATTGTATTCTTTCTCCGTTCCTGCACGGACTTATTTATTGGCATTCATTATAGAGCCTATTGTTGTATTATAATCATTAGCCAGGTGTTACGGATTTTAAAAGTACAAGCTGATTCTGGGAAATTCGGTTCACGTGGACGGGCGGGCACATTGCACTTGTGCAGGATAAAACGATGACCTGGTGGACGGAGGAGGTCAGTCGAGCGAGAACTACGATCGAAGCGAGACGTGTGTATAGTCGTATAGTCGACTATGGGGACTATACGTCCCCATAGTCCTAGTTACCCAGTTCCACTAGCAACTCACTCCAATAGCCCGGTTTGTTTGTTCTCATTTCCTAAAATAGTCCTAAGTCTTCTCGTCGACCATTCCGCAATGCTTGAAGACAAAAATCTTCGAGCAGTGCGTCCTCTCCGTCCTCACCTACGGAGCCGAGACATGGACACTGACGGCAGGATTGGTCCACAAGTTCCAAGTCGCTCAACGGGCTATGGAGAGAGCTATGTTGGGTTTTCTCTTATGGATAAAATTAGAAATGAAGATATCCGTAAGAGAACCAAGGTCACCGACATAGCTCGCAAAATTAGCTAGTTGAAGTGGCAGTGGGCCGGTCACGTCTGCCGCAGGATCGATGGCCGATGGAGCAGACGAGTCCTGGAGTGGAGACCTTGTCTCGGTAAACGTAGTGTCGGACGTCCTCCAGCCCGATGGACCGACGACCTCTGCAAGGTCGCCGGTAGGCGCTGGATGAGGAAGCCAGAGGACAGGGATGAGTGGCACCGTCTTGGGGAGGCCTACGTCCAGCAGTGGACTGCAAATGGCTGCCGACGGACGACGGAAAAATAGTCCTATGCTGACCGGGGCTTGTCCTTGGGTTCATTACTATATGGAGTAAACAGGGATAATCGCCGGTCAGTGTCACGTCATATTTACATTAAAATTGTAGAAAACCCTCTACGTGTTGGCCTTACCATGGCCCCGCGCAAGCGCTCGAAAAGTCCAAGCCATTTTTACAGCTCGTGGTCTTCTAGGACATGTATTACAATTAACAGACTATTAATATAACTGGGAGTTGATTTATGTTGTGTGATGCGTCGGTGATAGTTATCCCTTTGGATGGGGTGACGCACCACTGGCTAAATCACTGTAAGAAGAGTACAAAATAATACGATGAGTAGAACAGAATAGAGTGCAACGGAATAGAATATACTTTATTGCACAACATTAACATACAGTTCAAGAAATATAAGAACAGAAAACAATATATATCTTTATATACAAAATTCTTCTGTGCGTGTGTATGTGACTGAACTCCTCCTAAACGGCTGGACCGATTTCGCTGAAATTTTTTGTGTGTGTTCGGCTGAATTCGAGAATGGTTGGGATTGGGTTGTAAATTTTATTTCTTCACGGCAGGACAACGTCTGCCGGCGCAACTAGTATATATATGGTATTTTATTCAAATACAACCATTTCCTTTTGGTTTGCCATTTCAAATTATTTCACAGAAATTGATTCTTTACTTGGCTACATTATGATCTGGTATAATATAAGTATAATAATACAGAATGTGTTTATTTATTTTTTTAATCTAATGATACCACTTTAATTTTAATCAGAATCGGCCTATAGACTCCTTTGACTGTTTTTCGCTATTTAGCATACTTTAGCATTTGGCCTTGAAAGCTCACTTGGATAAATCACTCTGTATATATACATGCCAAATGTCAGCAATATCGGCACTGTGGTTTTTCTGTGAAAGCGTAACGGATAAACAGATTTGCGTTCACGTGTTAGTAGCAATTAGTGATGAGTAGTACATGTGTGAGGCAGTACATTTGTCCCGCACAAAATAAATTTGTACTGATACGGCTCAAAATTTAAATTTGTACTACTTCAAAAAATTTGTCCCGTTACTACTCACGCGTCAAATTTAACAGGAAGGACGGAACGAAGACCATAGTACAATAACGCCTCTACGGATATTCACATGACAAAGAGGGACAACATGACATGTACGACTGCTAGTAAAATGAGGTGACGGAGACCGATCACATTCGATTCTTAACGAACATTTACGATCTAGAAGTTTTGTACGGGACAAATGAGGGAATGACGCTCCCCGCCTCACCGGCCTCATCGCTTCAAATTTACTGCCGCGGTACAAACCGTACAAATGTCCTCGCCTCATTTGAAGTGGTACATTGTACTGGTTCAGTACAAAATGTCATGTTACTCTTATAAACTCATTTTAAAATCATGTCCTACCTAACTCTAGTATGGATTGACTCACCAATGGAGTTAGATAATTTCCTGGCCGCAGTAATAGTTAACCATTCTTTCTTGAGTATATAGTCGGATGCAAAACCAAACGGAAAACTCATTAGGTACATGGCCAAATAAGGTAATGCTGATATGACGCCGTTCTGAAAAGCGATATTGACAATTGTATAACAATATAGAGGAAATATCTAATACTAGCTTATACCCCCGCGTTAAAAAAGATATGTATGTTGTCTGATGGTGGCAGTTGCTTCTTTTTTGAAAATGAAACTCGATATAATGGACTGTATGATTATTATTATTAAACTATTTACATAAATTGAATTATACATAGAATGCACAAGAGAGTCTGGTGAGAATGGTGTAAGAGTGGTAAGTCACAAATAGCAAGTAAGTAGTAATTAATATCTTCGGCTGCTGAATAGGTCGTCGGGTCAGCCTGTGAGTGGCAGTGCCGGTACGGGGCCTCCAGCTGATACTCTTTGAACTACCCCCCGGTGACGAGGTATGGGAGCCGCCAGACACATAAGGGGTATGTCGGCGGCTCGCATCGGCCAATCAGCGGCGTACGGTGGCCATCACGGGCTTCGCGTTTGCTCCGTCTGCGGCATGGTTGGCCAGTCTGCGGCTTTCGATGGCCATCTCGGGCTTTAGGTGGCCATCTGCGGCGTCTGGTGGCCTTTCTGCGGCATAGAGGAGATTTTCGCGACCTCTCATACATCGCCCTGATCCGGGCGGATGACGTCACGGGGGTCAGTAGCCAACTTGGGGTCTCGTGATCTGGTGGTCGCGCGTGTAGAGAAGCAATCCCGTGGAGGTGAGTGTGGCGTCCGTTGTCGGCCCGGTTGCACATTCGACGCGCCGACATCGCCACGAATCCCTCAACGCTGGAATGCTCAAGTCGCGGGCGATCACGTCGGTCCTTACGAACCGACCCGCGCCTGTACACATCCGCAGGGCGATGTTCTGCTGATTTTGCAGCAGCTTCTTTCTTGTAGCCGAACACAGCGCATACCACGCCGGAGTTGCGTAGATCAGCCTCGAGCGGAGATAGGTCTTGTAGACCCCGATCTTCGTCCTCAAAGTCAAAGTCAAAGTCAAAGTACTTTATTTGTTTGAAACATGGACATTTTTGTAGATGTTATGCTAAGTCTCAAGTTACATGTTTCGCCTTGACAGGCATACAAATTTTTTGCCGTTTGTAGTCCTTATGACTGCATATACTCAGAGGCAAGCTGGAAGATAGGACAGGTCGGAGCAAGGCCTTGGCTGCGCGAGTCTGATTGACCGCGTGTTCCACCTGTGGGACCATGCTCAACGACCTGTCGATATATCTTCGGCCTCCAAAGCCGCTCCTATATCCCGCATCTCGTCCGACGCCTAACTGCTAATTGCGTGAGCTAAGGGCGTCGGCGGTATGCGAGGCGTGGAGAGTAGGTGTGCTCCGGCAGGCGGGTTAGAGGGGCACTTTTTGTCCGCAACATTGTCATTCTAAGAAGTGTCGAACTTAATTTTTTTAATTTTAGTGGCCAGTTCAGTGAAGGAGGAGTTTGGCGTAGTTTAAGAGGATATCCAGAAGCGAGCTACGCGTGGTAAATTCGGAGTTGAGCACCGCAGCAGCAGGAGGTGGTCTACACTATATCGGAGACGGTATTGTGAGTGACTAATTTCATCGCCGGGACAGTGCGTCGTGTAGGGGCAACCCTGTGGAGAATAATCTCGTACGGTTGTGTAAGTCAATAAAAGCATTTAGTCAAAAAAAGCTGGTGTTTTATTCCAATCCTAAGTGCATACCTACCCCCGCTTACACGTAACAATATACTCGTTTAAACTGATTTTAGTTTTTCTTTTTTAAACTTTACACTTACCGACTTTATGTCAACACCCATTATTTGCTTCAGATAAGTAGGTATTTCAGTCATCAGAGTCCAAAATCCAAAATTGAAACCGGCGTTCGCAATTATCAAAGATACAAACGGGAGTGACGTCCATATTGAAAACCAAGGTGTCTTCAGTTTCTGTTTGTAAAATATAATCCGTAGTTATACTAAACCAATGTAGTTCTTTTTTAAAATTACAATACAATATAATAGTATTTATTGTACACCAACATTACAGAGAATAAATACACAATAAGCTTAAATACTAAAAGGTAGTACAACGGGCGGCCTTATTTATTTGGATGGACAAGATCTAATTGCAAAGATAGCTGGCGTGCAGTTGATTTATTAGAGCAACGAACAATTACAGAACTAAGGGCTGGTTTTTCAATCATCAGATAAACAATCAGATAGGGGGGTTTATTCGATAGATAATATAAATTTGAATTTTTCAATCATCAGTTAGGCGTTATGCAACGAATAACAGGACTTTCTTAGAAATAACTTTATCTGGAGCTTTGAGGGTCAGGTGTTTTGTTTCTAGATTTTGCATAATTACAAAAATTAAATAGAAATATAAATTATTGGTAAATGTTACTTGTGGCACAACTAGAGATGTTGCTCACAACTATAATAATGAAAGAAATAAATCTGTCCGTCTGTCAATCACTTAGTACCCAGAGAATAACGAATTCATTTTATAAGTTTTGTTATACAGTCATCAATAGACGTGAAATTCACTACAGTACTTAACTAATATCTTTTAGTGATGAGCAATACGTACATACATTGACCACCCTACAATTTTCTTTTTGTAGTAGTTGGGCCACTAAAGCGATAGACCACAAACATCTCCACTCAGCTGAGATGAGGATGTTGAGATGGATGTGTGGTGTTACAAGAATGGAAAAGGTGGGAAATGAGTACATAAATAAAGTATAAATTATTCACTGGGTAGTATGTTATAGCACTATGGCTTGGCCATGAGCTTGGGCTTAGTAAGGATCGTGGAGACAACCGTTGACGACGAGTACCAAAACTCATAGCATGTTTCATACGCCTTGATACTTTTGTTTTTTCTATTTTTCCACAGCATTATATCGCGACTCAAAAGTTATATATTCCTAATAAATTTCATCTATATAGACCCAGTCCTTTCCCAGAAATAACACACAAGAGCAAAGAGACCTTACCTAAAATGTCCTTCCTTCATACAATCATAGGATCAAAAAAGCAGACAGTTGTTTTGGCAACACTTACGATTACGACAGGTCACTCAGCTGCAGGAATTACTGTTCTTTCTTCGTTCCTATACAAAGAATATATTATATATAAAAAAAATTACCTGATGTCCTCCAACATGTCCTAAAGACATCTGTATATAAAATTGCTCCTCTTGACTGATCAGCTTTGAATCCTGGGGAGATGCGGATCCAACAAAAACATATATAACAGTCCAGATAACACCAAGTACTCCGTTCACGTAGAATATACTTGGCCAACCCCACGCGTCTGCTATGAACCCTGAGGCTATGAGTTGTAACGCAGTTCCTAGTTGTCCACCTAAGGAAATAAAGTGCTTGCAATGAACTCCCAGTCGAGGTTTACCTACAGTTCTGCGATTTACGGTTCTATTGGTGGCAGTTGCTTCTTCCAAATAAAACTCTATCTGGACTGTACGACTTATTATTTCGATATTAAAGATTAAATTAAACTATACATAGACGAGTAACAGAGTAGTAACATTAAGTGCAAATGCTTGTACAATATGCATATGTGCATTGACCGGCCTCCAAGGCCGCTTGTTATATCCCATGTTCCGTCCGACGCCTAGCTGCTAACCATGTGAGCTATGGGCGTCGCCGGTATGCGGGGCGCGGAGAGAAGGCATGTCCGGTGGACGAGTCACAGGGGTGCCCTCTGTCCGCAACAGGTTTGTTTTATAAAGATCAAAAAATTCCTTCGAGACTTCCTTCCATCACGTTGATACCACCTCTGGAGATGCAAATGTCCGTAGATGGTAATTAATGTCCAGCTGATGGCTCTTCAGTCTGTTTGCTGTACTACTAATCTGAAGCCGAAGCATTTGAAGAAATAAGAATAAACTTCTTATACGCAAGAGTTTTTGTGCCGCTTCTTCTCTTCAAACTGTAACATGTTGTGAAGCGTTGATAAATTATATTATGCTCCCATAAAACAAATGACGTTGTTTACGGTTGCACTCGAAACCAAAATTATCAAGGCGAGCAAGTAGACCCCTAAACTATCCCACAATCTATACATTTTTGTGGTACACTTTATTGAAAAATTGTCACACTGTCAAATTTGGACTTTGACGTGGTATTTTCAATTTATTTTTACATGTGTTATTTATCATAAAAATATCATTTTATACAAATTATAAAACCCATAAGACATGTGTAATATAAAGTGGACTGTTATTATTAACGCCATCTGTTCGAAAACCAAAGAACTAATATCGATGTAAACGTGTAAGCAGAACGTTGTTTAATTAAAAACACAGCGGATTTTTTGGTTAAACATAAATAAATAATCAGTAATTAATTAATTATTACTAGGCAGAAAACTTCGGAAGTCCTCCTAAAGCACCGCTTTTTGCTAGCATCATTAAAATGAACAAGTTGGTTTAACAAGATTAAATATTAACATCACTCGTTGCCACTTGACAACTTTGTCTTCCGTAATAGCGTCTACTGAAAAGTGGCCGAAACGCCGAAATACAAGTCAAATAATATGTAAATTTTTTAAATTATGTATACTAGTCGCAAGCCTTTTTAGCTGAATGGTCAGCGCTCGTGTCCCAAACTCAAAGGGCGCGGATTCGAATCCTGGCCGGAAAGCATGCACCACTTAGGCAGTTTTTCTGACCTAATGTTGCATATTGTTACTATTACGTAAAACTCCTTTATGAAAAGCCAAAAGTGTCTGTAAAGACACGCATGGCTGTCCATCAAGGGGTGTTGCTGTCGATACTAATGTATGGCAATGAAAGTTGGAAGTTGCAGACGAATCATGAAACTAGAATAAATTCAGTTGAAATGAGAGCTTTAGAGAGAGAGAGAGAGAGAGAGAGAAGTATATATATATGTGAGGTAAGCATGAATTATATGATACAGAATAGTGGAACAAGGGAACGTTGTGGATTGAAAGAAGATGTAATAACAAGAGTTGAAAAAGGAATGTTAAGGTGGTTTGTGGTATTGTGAATGGTAGGTAGAGTTAGTACCGGTAGACCACGACGTACTCACCATGATCAAATAACAGAAGTGTTAAAACGAGGTCAGGTAAAAAGCATATCAAATAAACGTGCATGTATGAAGACGTTAATGAAAGTAGAAGCGAAAGTTGTTTGTTAGAATCATCGCAAGTGGGAGATCTATAGTCTCTGCCTACCGTCATGGGAAACAGGCGTGTTAATATGTGTATGTACCACGTGCTAACGGTGAAGGAAACATCGTGATGAGACGTGCACATCGAAATATCCAATGTGGCAAACCTACCAAGACGCCTTGGTCAAGCGTGGCAGGTATATTGTCCATTCCCCCATAATGATGGACCTGAGCCCAGCAGTGGGCTCTGTGGGACATGTATGGGTTGCTATTATATACTAGCCGTGAAAACTTAAGAAAATACACTCTTACACTTAATACACATATCTTTACGTGGTCTTGTGTCATCTTCTATGAAGTCTGATCTGTAATCAGCAAGAGTTTGTATGAAAATCTTCACCTGCGTAGATAAATGTGGATAAAGAACTTTTCTCTTCCAGAGGTACCCATTTCCCAATTAGATTATGTAGAGATGGGTAAAGAAATCCTTGAGTTAGGCCTTGGATGACCCGACAGGCGCACACTGCCTGCCAACCACCCTAGAACAAATATTTTAATACTTGAGTTAGGCCTTGGATGACCCGACAGGCGCACACTGCCTGCCAACCACCCTAGAACAAATATTTTAATCATTGAGTTAGGCCCTGGATGACCCGACAGGCGCACACTGCCTGCCAACCACCCTAGAACAAATATTTTAATCCTTGAGTTAGGCCCTGGATGACCCGACAGGCGCACACTGCCTGCCAACCACCCTAGAACAAATATTTTAATCCTTGAGTTAGGCTCTGGATAACCCGACAGGCGCACACTGCCTGCCAACCACCCTAATACAAATATTTTAATCATTGAGTTAGGCTTTGAATGACCCGACAGGTGCACACTGCCTTCCAACCACCCTAGAACAAATATTTTAATCATTGAGTTAGGCTTTGGATGACCCGACAGGTGCACCCTGCCTGCCAACCACCCTAGAACAAATATTTTAATTTTTGAGTTAGGCCTTGGATGACCCGACAGGTGCACACTGCCTTCCAACCACCCTAGAACAAATATTTTAATCCTTGAGTTAGGCCTTGGATGGCCCGATAGGCGCACACTGCCTTCCAACCACCCTAAAACAAATATTTTAATCATTGAGTTAGGCCTTGGATGGCCCGACAGGCGCACACTGCCTTCCAACCACCCTAAAACAAATATTTTAATCTTTGAGTTAGGCCTTGGATGACCCGACAGGTGCACACTGCCTGCCAACCACCCTAGAACAAATATTTTAACAAAAAATACTGTTTTAGAGACTTCGGAGGTATGTTTTTTTATTGCAGGAGTTCAGCAGACAAGCAGACCAGCCCACTTGATAGAAAGCGGTTACCATCGCCTATGGACATTTGCAACACCAAAGGTGCTACAAATGCGCTGCTGCTCTATTAAGGGAGACTGGAACTTGGTCACTATGCCGGAACACAATTCAAGGCTGTTATGCCGGCATACTCTAGACCAGAGGTGGTAGCCATCCAGTTGGGCAAATACCCTACCAACAGGCTGTGGGTTCTTTTGTCACCTCTTACGACAACCCGCCCGGCCGCAGGAAATTGTATTCTTTCTCCGTTCGTGCATGGATAGTATGTATGACAATAATCGGGTTTTGAAAACATTTTTGGTATTTGCATAACTTGAACTACCAATATATCTTATTTACGTTTAGGTTACTTCAAATAAACAATCTTTAGAAAGGGTTTAGCGACGCTTGAATTTCTACCCGCATGGAAAGCGGCGATAAAAATGGGTGAGCCCTCTTTGTGGCTTTAATAATATTGTTACGAGTTGCGAGAATCGAATTAAAATTCCGTTAGAATTACTAAAGAGTTTATTAGAACTATACAAACACGTATAACACAGGTACAAATATAACCGAACACAACAAGTCCAAACGTAATGCAGAAGGTCGTAACTGAATAAAACGCGCAAAGTCTGTCACTTATTACATTCTCGACTGTAGTACACACGTCTCGCTTCGCTCGTGGTTCTCGCTCGACTGTCTCCCCCTTCATCAGGTCATCTTTTTATACTGCACAAATACAATGCCCCCGTATCTAAGTCGGTTTAATCCGCCACACCTGACTAATGACTCGGCCGCAAACTGCCATAAAAAGTACAATAACAATGAGCTGTTTTCTAGTCACAAATTTTAAACACAAAGTAAACAAAAGAAGACGGTCATAAAAGAGTTGCAATTAATTTAAATTCCGGCAGGTAATAAATGTTCTTTGTTTCAGATATGCAGGTGGGTTTTGTTTTTGTCGGGACATAAATCGGAAATAAAGTTTGTTGATTTGTTCCTTTGAATTAAAATGAGCCTGCAGATCATATTTAAGGTAAAACGTCATTAATGAAAACAAAATAAATATTTTCATGTGTTTTGCAATACTTTTCTTGTCTTGCAAATTCCTATGCCAACCAGAGTGACGTGCATTCGCACTTCAGTAGGCATAGGAATGATATGAGGCATATAAAATGTAATCGTAGGAAGTCAGGCAGATTGACACATGTCATGGAACCGATAAAATATAATAAACTCCCGTTCAATATAACAGACTCACCATCTGTCAATTTGTTCAAAATACGTCTCAAAGGGTCGAGTGCACCTTTTACAAATATGATGAATTTAAATTATACAAACAATTGTCGTTTAACAACGTTACCAATAAAATGATTTAAACTTTCAAAGCACTGTCCAGATAGTTTAGCGAGCCAAACTAAGTTTCTTTTTGTATCGGAATTTTTTATGAGCATCTAGATTTTTACACGAGATTTGAAAGTGTCAAATTCACGTTTTACTTTAAATAATTTTCTATAACTAAAATACTCTTTTCCACAACCAGTCTCAATTCAACTATGAATATATTGTTTATACATTTTCCCGTTTCCCATTAGAAGCACTGGTTTCTTATTTTATGAGCAATTAGGTCAGCTCATGAATTGCTAGGTATGCTCATGAGTTGCCAGGTCTGCTCATGAGTTGCTAGGTACGCTCATGAGTTGCCAGGTCCGCTCATGAGTTGCTAGGTACGCTCATGAGTTGCCAGGTCCGCTCATGAGTTGCTGGGTACGCTTATGAGTAGTTAGAGGTCTAGTCATGAGCATCTAGGTCTCCTCATGATCAGCTAGGTCCACTTATAAGCAGCTAGACTCAGAAAGTGCTGCACAGCGATTTATTTATAACAATACAAAAGTTCTCAATAGTCACAACTTACACTGACAGTAGACTAGGGGTTATCACCACCCAGACAGGCGAATACTCTATTACGTGGTTGTTGAATAATTATTAGTTTATAGTCCGTACTTTATAAAAAATCTAGACTTACGTAATAAGATGAAACAGGTGTAAGAACTGATACTATAGAGTTGACTGCAATACTTATGAGAACGAGGACATTCCCACCAAATCTTGCTGCTGCTTCTCCTCCAGGTATCTGTAGAACGACGTAGCCCCAGAAGTATGACGACAAGATCACACTCTGGGTCTTAATACTCCAGTCAAAGGCCTAAAATATAAAAGTCCCGCATTTATTCAATATTAATTTACGAAATACATATTTAGGAATGTATGCAGACGTTGCACTGTAAATTTTTAGAGTCACTCATAATTGCCATATTTCTGTCAAACATCCATATCGTTCTAGTAGTCGCTGGGGTAAAAATGACTGTGATATATATCGACAGATGTACAGACGTGCAGAACGGATATGACGATTTAATAGTAGATTGTTACACAACATGTGAAAGCAACATATTTAAGCACGAGATGGTTTGGAGAACGAACGTAGCGAGGGCGCTAATTATTCGAGTGCCTAAATAGGCCTTTCAGCCGAGGTTGACACTCTGCTTTTCATTTCGAATATGAGGAAAGGAAAGTAAATAAAAACTGATTAGTTGAACAAACAACTACTTCTCTAACAAAATTGAGCGCTAAATCTGATGAAGCGTTAAGCAATTTTTTTTTTATAGAATACTACCACCCAATATTTTTTTTGCCACTTGTGATAGTTAATATTTAGCTCAAATTTATGTAAATTAAGTAATAATTTAGCGTAAAGTAAGTATAAGTATAAAATGATGTTACAAAATTGTTGATATTTTTTTATTACAATTTATGCCGTAATTTAACAGTTATTTCTATCTATGGTTCGCATAGTTTTCTAATTTTTTTGACAGCAGGGAGAATTGTTTCTCAGGGACGAAAAGCGCTGTTTTCATCCCTGTGATTAGGCAACTCCAAGCGTGCTTTTAGAATATAACAATAACAGCCCATAAATGTCCCACAGCTGGGCTCGGGAATCCCATTATAGAGGAACGGACAGTATACCCGCCCCGCTTGTCCAAGGCGGCTTGGCAGGTTTGACACATCGGTTATCTCGATGTGCAGGTTGCATATAATGTTTTCCTTCACCGTTGTTAGCACGTGGTAATTGTAACAATATGCACATTAAGTCAGAAAACTGCCCAAGTGGTGCATGCGTTCCGGCCAGAATCGAACCCGCGCCCTTTGACTTTGGGCCGCATGCGCTAGCCATTACGCTACCACGACTTTTAGAATATGAGAAATACAAAAATAATTATTTAATTGTGCAAATAGCGAATTAATTTATTTGCTAACATAAATAGTGATAATTTGTTCTTTACGAATCTACGTGGTATATAGCCATGCTGGAATATTCACTTGATTACAGCTATCAGAGCTGGCTTGATCGGTATGATACCACGCCTTTACAGAATATTGGCGTAAACGGTTAGCCTTGAGCTAATCGTGTTTCATGGTAAGTGAGAGTTGCGATGGTCCAGTTTTTCCTCCCCCATTCGATTCTTCTATCTCAATCCCACTATGCAATTTCTCGTCTTAAATCGTCTATCCCACGTCTCCCATCCCTCCGACTCCATCCTCCATACCCCATTCTAATGACTTTTTTTTTATTGCATGAGTTCAGCAGACAGGCAGATGGCCCACTTGATGGAAAGCGGTTCCCATCGCCTATGGACATTTGCAACACCAAAGGTGTTACAAATGCTCTGCTGCTCTCTTAGGGGATACTGGAACCTGGTCACTAATGCCGGAACACAACTCAAGGTTGCTATGGCGACATACTTTAGACCAGGGGTGGTAGCCATCCAGTCGGGCAAATGCCCTACCACCTGGCAAAATTGAATGACTGCTGAATGAAAACGCATTGGTTCTCCCCTTTGGTGTTGCAAACTTCTATAGGCGACGGTAACCACTTTCCATGAGCTGGGGCGTCTGCTTGTTTGCCAGCTTCTTATTTAAAAAACAATGAGAATACAGGTGTCGATATTTTTTTTAATAATGAAATATTTTTTTTTTAACAACTCTACAGACTCTAGTTCTGTACCCTTTTTTAAAACTTAATTTCTATGAAAGTTTTTAAAGTTCATACACGCTTATTGTTTCTTTTTGTTATTGTGTATGACATTAATTTAGTGATTTTTAGAGTTGTAATACTAAACTTATACTAATGTAGAGTGTATCTGTTACATGCTGGTGTTGTGAGGAAATGCATGCGCAGCGTGTGCCTTATGTCTATACCTATATATATCTTAACTAGTATCATGCGTCTTGTTTTTCCTTTCTGTGCCTAGGTTATTAATTTTTAGGCTCTTTGTGTGTCTTGGTTTGTTTGTGAAGTGTGCGTGTAATGCAATGCGGTGGTAGTGCGCGTTGGTGTGAGTATGTTTACTTACTAGAGTTATAGATTACTAGAGTTTTCCACGCGGCTACGCTGCGTAAAATCCCTACTTAATAGCTCTATGTTACGTATATACAAATTAAATTAGGTGTTTTACCTAAGACTTTACTGTTTCTTGTTACTTAGTTCACAACAATAACGATACTAAGTCCATATAGTCTATACAACTGCGCAGCGAAACATAGAGGTGAGTCGAAGCCAACCTGATTTGAATTAATACAATGAATGGGATGTTGTTTATGAGAACGTAGGTATTTGTTAGCGAATTGCAAAACGCGATTGCAGCGCTGTCTATTTTGCTAATCCATTTATTTCATGGAAATGACGTAATTTGTCGGGATAAAATGTATCCCACGTGTTAACTCTGATTATGAGCCAGCACTGTGTCAAGTTTCAAAAATATACGTTCAGTTTCCTAAAAATTTTCATCTATCCCACGGAAATGACGTAATTATTTGGGATAAGAAGTATCCTAAGTTACGCTTCCGGGATATGAGCTAACGCTATATCGAGTTTCATTTAAATCCGTTCGGTAGTTTTCACGTGATGCTCTAACAAACAGACAGAAGGAAAGAAAGACTAAAATTCTAAAAATTCCAAAAATTCTTCTGATCCGAATTATCCCTCCTGATTTTTTCACATTTTTAACACGTTCACTGCGAAACGGGGTCTAAGTCGCCCCGTATGGGTCTCACTTACGGTTCGGCGTAGAAAAACATAGACATCTCTGCGGTACGGATTGAATAAGAATAAGAAGAATCGATAGTCAAACACATATATTGTATGTTCTCAAATTAAGCAAGTTACGCTTGTATTTTGGGTAATATACAACGTATCACTCTGGGGCCGATCCCAGACACCTAGACCATAGTAAATAACGGAGAAAATACGTATCCGAAATTTTCTATACCAGGAATCGAACCCGGAGCCTCTGCGTTGCAGTGAGGTAGGCCGGCAACGGCTTAGCCCGCTCAACCACAGAGGCCGTCAAATTGAATTGGTCTAGTGTAGAAAAAAATTGATATACGTACATCTAAGATGTGTTAATAAACCACAGTTCCGTTATATACTTACCTTAATACGGGGTTACCTTGACCTAGTACTAAACAACACAAAACAAAAATCACTTAACTATTTTATAATATATAAACCAAAAAAGGATTTTAGTTTTTAAAATGCTACGGGGCTCAATAGGCCTCGTTCCGCAGCAATGGTAGTTTTAGTACAAGGTCTAAAACGCCTAGTATCGCAGGAATGGTAAGTACAGATAACGCAATGCCGCTGTGACAGTGTTAAACGCATTGTACAAACTCAACCCATTTACAGATTTATTATAGTATTCATGATTTTATTTTATTAAGCGTAGACTTGAATTTTAATATCACTTACGTTTTCATTATGAGTGTCAGTCATAGCCACTATAGCCATACTCATGTTCACCCTCATAGCGTACGCCAGCAATATGGCGAAGAACAGCATCAATACTTGCAAATGCCGAATTCCAAATCGTCCATCTATAAAATATTGTTACGAGCTACAGGACTCGAATTAAAAATGCCGTTGGAACTACTATAGAATTTATTGGAACTGTATAAACACGTATAAAACAAATACAAATAAAACTGGATGCAACCAGTTCACACTGCACGATTCAATGCAATTCGACACGCGCAAAGTCCGTCGTCTATATCGCTAATCGAGAGTACTACGAACGTCTTACTCGTCTCGTGGTCGTCGCTTGACTGCCCACCTCTCCATTCGGGCATTGTCTTATACTAACTATACAGTACAAAAAAAATCGGCCGCGCGTATTGAGTTTCAGAAATAGTAATTTGCAAACCTGCGAACGGCCAACAAAATCTAAAACAATAACAATAGGCTATTGTCTAATTGCAAATACGAAGTAATAAAAAAAACTCCGAATGCGGGAGGGGCAATAAACAATATGCGCAGCATTCTTTGTCGGTATGTGACAATAGGCATGCAGGTGGCCCAACTTGTAACAGTATTTTTGTTATGTCTTAAGATATTCTTATCATTCAATTAATTATTATTTGTAAAATTCACTCAGGCTTCGTCGTCGTCAGCCAATCACAGTCCACTACTGGACGTAGGACTCCCCAAGTCGACTCACTACGGTCCTCCGCCTTCCTCATCCAGCGCCTACGTTGCACCTTGCTCCATCGGCCAGCCTTGCGGCAGACGTGACCGGCCTACTGCCACTTCAACTTGCTAATTTTGCGATTTATATCAGTTACCTTGGTTTTCTTAAGGATATCCTCATTTCTAATTCTACCCAGAAGAGAAACACGCAACATAGCTCGCTCCATAGTCTGTTGAGCGACTTGAAAGAGTATGGCAGGGTTTCTAAGAAAAACTGCCCCCACGCCGTTTTTTACCTTTATTATCGGGATTGATTTGTTATCAAATAAAAATAATTGAGCATTTTTCGAGTTTTTTAGAAAAACCTATTTTTCCGTTTTTATTTGGTTTTCAATAGTAAAATTACAAATTAACTCATGGCGAATTTTTCACTTATACTTGGGAGCAAAAGGTATGAAACAATATTTTTGTTGTAATTCCCGGATTAAATGCCGATTTTTAAAAATAAAATAAAACCTAAACTTATATTTTTCATCTTGAGTTTTTGAAATTTATCTATCACCAATTATTTCTTAATATGTGTTTTACAATCTTTTCTACCCATGATTTTTTTTTTTGCAGTGGTGGAACAGTATCAAAAAACAGGCAGTTTTTACTTAGAAACCTCGCTACACACACATAACAACATTGTCTGGGTTGTTTCTAATGTTTGACCATTATTAGCCAGATTCTAGTCCCTCTTTCGAGAGTACTAGCACGATGGTAGTTTAATGTTAACAAGGTCTATAGGCAACGGGAACCGCTTTCCATCAAGTGGACCGTCTGAATTAAAAAGGGAAACATTTTGCAGCAAATAAAAGGGCATAAATATTCTTCAAAATTTGAATCATTTTGTCAAATAAAAACTTGTAAAATAAAGTGGCTATTACACTGTAATGATTTAAGGAACTTTTATCTAAATCTATTAAAAAGATGTGAATCGTAATATAATAATAATGAAAGTATAACTTGTGTATGTAGAATAGAATAGAATATACTTTATTGCATAACATTAAGATATAATTCAAGAAGTTTAAGTACAAAAGACAATAGGCGGTCTTATCACTAAAAGCAATTTCTTCCAGACAACCTTAGGCTGGATTAGAGAAAAATTGTGTAACATGTGGGTAAAAGTATATATATATATATATATATAAAATTTTGAAGTGGCAAGTATAAGACAAAGATATACATATATTGATATATATAAATATAAATAAATAATAATAGTAATAATGTATAGAATTAGGTACGTAAATATGGGAGAGATGAAAATGTTATGATTGACTTTAGAGCCCGAGGTAATAATCCTTCACGACTCCGTTGAACGCCTGAAGAGACTGGGCACGCCTGTGTGTGTGTAACTTTTTATAATGGTAATTATTAATGTGATTGTGTATAATGTATAATATTGTTGTAAGCCGATACTATTCCTTTGCAGGTGTCTTATTACCTCTTTGAATTTGAGTGATATATTATTGACGCCGCTGTAAGACGTATTTCATGCAAATTCTTGGAAGCCATTAAGCTGACCATTTAACGATTTCAAGAACTAGAGGGCGGCATGTTGCTAGCAGGCCAGTCGGGAAATTCACCAGTCGTGCTCTGACTGCGAATGAGGCGTTTCCTAGTATACTTTCGGGGCGAGTATCTTATAACGATGAACTTTGCGCGATTTATGTAATAACGATTTTCTGACCCACGGTTTGGTTTTATTGTATTCGGCTATACTTGTAAGAACTGTGAATTACGTGTGTGTACTTCTAATGAGCTTTGTGATAATTCCGACGGTGTTTTCTAATTTACATAAATCCCCTACAAAATTGTAACAACATGTTAAATGTAATACGTATCATGACTATGGGACATGTTTTCCTAAAATAAAATTATAAATAAAATAAATATAGGCAATTTCCACCCTCTGTACTGATTCTCTAAATTAGTGTAGTGTAATAAGACTCTAACAACTTACTTGGTTTATTGTTAGCAATATATTTTTCTTCTTCCATTGTATTTTTCATCATTGTCAAAGTAGAATATTACGAAACTAAACTAACAACTGTAATTAATAATAGAATTATTTTAGTAATCTCAAAATATGGTACAGACACACAAATAATTTATTCCTTTCATAACGGTGTTCATTTGTAAAAGCTTTCACTATCTCAAATAAAAATTTGCATTATTTTAACGTGATTCATTTGCGTTACTTCAGATTTTAAATTGAAATGTCTAAATATTTTACTCGCTGAAATGATTCACACGGACACGTAATTAGAACTTCTATAAGATAATAATTCTGTTGGAGGTGTCGAGTTTGTATTGTACAATGAATCTAAAAATTACAATAAAAGGGGCCCTACTTCGGAGTACCATATTTTGAAGATGCCACTTTTACTACTTGTGTCTATCTGTTACAGCATCAAGTAAAAACTACGCAACGGGTGCAAATAAAACTTGACACAAAAGCAAAAAGCTCGAGTGGTTGCCTATCTCACTTCGCCGGAATGCTCATCTTCTCAACTTACTATATCATATACTGTTTATACCTTATACCCCTCCTTATCTTAAGGAATATTTAAATTTTCTTCATACGTCACATACACTCAATTTGCGCTCCAAAAATAATCTCCTATTAATGGCACCTGCAGACTCTTCAACATTTTAATCCAACTCCTTCGCCATGCAGGCTGTCTTACTTTGGAACTCTTTGCCCACTGACGTCAAAAAAGCTAAATCTTTTGCCATATTCAAAAATTCACTTAGGAATCATTGTGTAAGTCTTACGCAATGATGTACGTGCTAATTTACAATAGACTGTAATCTGCTGTCCATGTATGTCTTTTTTAATTTTTATTTTTATTTTTCTGTGTTGCATTATAATTACAGACAATTTAAGAATTTCATTTGAGTCAGGTTGCCTGGAAGAGATCGCTTTTAGCGATAAGGCCGCCTTTTTTTTACCAAGTAACCATTGTCTTGTGCATTTTTTGTGATTTTTGATTTGATGAACAATAAAGTGTTATCTATGTCTATTTTATTGCCAAAACTTGACAAACAGGCAGATGGCCCTCCTGGTGGAAAGTGGTCACTAGGGGCGTTGCCAACGTGTTGTCGATCTCGAAGAAACTTTATAATACTCTTCTTTAATGACCCGATGTCGTAGCGCAGAGGGATAACCGCGACGGGAAGTATAGCCTGATAGACTGACTACCTCAGTTTTCGTTGGGTAGACAAATATAGTCAAAAATTTGAGGCGGTGGTCGCGTTTCTTCTATGCAGTTGCAGTTCACTACCAAATTTCGATGGCACTGCTAGTATAATAAGATAATACGATATACAAGTACCATTCTCATTGCCTAACTAAACTAAACTAAGAAAATGTTGAAAAAATTTCAAAAAAAAAACTAAATTAAAAATACTGTCATACAAATACAATCACTTTTGAATGCTTACCAGTTTTATAGTGTTGCTACACCGTATTAAAAAATTAAATGGTATTTAATAAATCTTCTGGGAGATTATTAATTAATTCTGAGTAGCAATTTATAATTAAGATTCATGGTTATATATTCATACACACTATAATAATAACAATGTATACGTCTGTACTCAAATGTTATGGCGAGTCAATGCGTATTTTATTTGCCAATTTTATCACAAGTAGCTACAAACACTTGACAGATGAATACTGAAAGATCACTATAGTATTGAGTTATTAGTTTACTAACAAAATCCGATATTGTGATATGTTGTGGAATTCAAATTTAAATACCGTTACAAAGATCACAAACTTAATTAGCAGTACACACACTTTTACAGTTCTTACAAACACAACCAAATACAAGAAGTTCAAATCGTCTCTTTAAAGTATAATAAAAAAAAATCGCTTAAAAAAACCAAGTTCAAAAACTAAAAAGTATAAAATAAGTTAATAAAGATTTTTGACTAAGAATTTATTTAGTTTATTAAGAGACAAAATAATATAACATTTTCTACATCTCGAAGTTGGTATCGAGCAAACCATAAAAATTACCATATACATTGTTATAAAAACTAAATGTTGCAAAATTTTAGTTTTTGAAGTCGGTTGTTTTATACGGTTTTTTTTTATTTGTTACTTTTTAGTGTCTAGCTATGGATAGGCTTACGAAAGGTGCCGCGCGCCTTAAAAAATATAGGTCCCAAGAAACGGTAACGGATTTTTTTTACATAAAAAATGTCATAAAATGAAAACTACTGGGCCAAACTATGTTAAATTTTTAGGGGACCAAATGGCAAGTATTCCGTATCAAACTAAAGAAGAATTACGTAAATCGGATCATAAATCTCAGCGTAATCGGTGTACATACGGAACGGAATGGAAAAAAATTCATGAAAAATATTCAGAAAATGAAAACTACTGGGCCAAACGATGTTAAATTTTTAGGGGACCAAATGGAAACTATTTTGCATCGAACTAAAAATGAATCACGTAAATCGGATTATAAATCTCAGAGTAATAGGAGTACATACATAAAAAAAAATCCAATCAAGTTTAGAACCTCCTCCTTTTGGAAGTCAGTTAAAAAAAGCTTAATTTGTTGATATTCGGCTTCCAGGTGCTGGAAAAATATTTCGCCACCAATAAGAACTGTTCGAAGTGCACATATTTTTAAAATTAGACTGAAAGCGTTCCTGTATGAACACCAAAGGCAGCGCGCAGATCTCTCACTTGATACAAGCGCCTTTTAGTAATCCTGGTTGAGTCTTATTCACAGTTATAGTTCTATTTAATTTCATTTTTTTGTATGACGTACCTAATATTATTTTTCAAAATCATTATTTTCACGTTTCAATCATCATTTCATAACATATTATGTACTTGTATAAAATTTTTCAAAATATGTCTATTCTTTGTTTCATGTTATTCTAATTATAAATAATATTAAATGTTCATTAGTTTTTTTTTTTTGTGAAGGTGACGTTACTGCCTGGCACCAACGGAAGACCAGTGTTGGTTGTTATCAACCAGCATTTGCTGAGTTAGGGCCTGTTTAGAGTTAGATAACCTTTGGCTTTTGTTAAACTGCTTATGTATAATTTCTATTTTAAATAAATCTAAATAAACATTATTTTCTTTCTTCTTCCTTTCTAATGTGAGATTTCTGTTCCCAATGTAATTTTAATAACGCCTCGATCGCAGTTGAACATCAACTAACTCTGGCTCACCAGGCCAACAACCTATATTTCGCAATATAGCCTTGGCCGCCCAGTAAACATGAATATTGGACCTAACTCTGTGTATCTGTAGATTTAGTATTATATATTATGTAAAACGCCCTGTATTTTGATCGAATCAGAAAACTTACACAACATTACAAAGATACTCTTATACCTAGTAATCTTTCATATCAATCGGTTTTTAAAATAGTCGCTTATCCCAATGTTATCATTTATTTACAGAATACACCTAAATCCCTTTCTTAAGTCAGATAAGATCAAAACTAAATATTCCTGCTATAAGTGTATTGCAGATACGATATACCTGAAGTAGATTTAAAGATAAACAGGGGCTTAAAATGAATTCAAGTCTAAAAATATTCGTCCTTTGCAGATACTGTAATGACAAGATGAAGGTTTTAGACACATCCCTAGGGTAAACTACACTATTGTTGGCACTCCACCCAATCATTCGCAATCAGTCAATGTATTCAATATATAAAAAAATCTTATCATTTTTTATATTTGTAGCCATACAACATTTAATTAATAAGATTTTATGGCTACAAAATAGAAAATATTAAGACTTCTTAATGTTCTGTACAAAATAATAGGGTGCCAATAATGATAAAGGTTTATCTATAATTAAAACTAATTGTGCCAGGAAATCCTGAAACTCCGCAAATATGCATCCATTGGTAATTAATGTACAGGGCGGCAAAATAAAATAATAGTGGCGCATTTTTCGTAAATTTGTCTACACTGTAGCAACTCCAATATTAGGTCAAGAGTAATTTTGATACTTACAAGTAATTTTTAGTACGACATCAAACATCGTGTAAGTATCAAGTTGCTTTAGTTACAACGTACGTCTTTTGTCAATATGGCCTATGTGGTGTACTTTAATAAAAATAACTATAATTTTGTAACCAAGAGCTTTAATACCTTGTGATAGTTAACAGACAAATTATTTGATTAAAACAAGCTTTTTTTTAGGCCAGGGGAAATCCGTTTGAGGACTAAGCCGCGACAGGCACAGAAGCCTGGGGGGATAATTCGCAACCCGTGTGTGGGTTTCGTCAGATCGAGGGTGGCATTAGCGCGCCCAGTCATAACTAGGGATACCCACTAAAACCCCTGGGTGTTCCGTTCTGCGCCTTATGCCAGGGCTACGGGTAATTGGGATTCCCGGCTCCGCGTGCCCTGGCAGGCGTGAGCATCCCTCACGAGACCTCTTCCGTTGCCGGAGGATCAAACCTCCGGCGTCGTCCATGTCTAGTCCAGGCGTGGGGCGGTCTGTAACGCGCCCCACGGGAGGAGAAATGAGCGCGCGCGGAACACTCGCGCTCTCTTCTCGACGGCATGTGCGGGTGAGTGAGAACCCCTATGCCCCAAGGGGCAAGCTTACGGTGGTCGAAGATCGAAGTCCGCCCTCCGACGTCGGCGCGTCCTCCTTTGGCGGGAGCGGACCAATGACGTCCGCTCACGCTCCTATTCCGCCTCCTCCTTCACAAGCATGATGCGCTCGCAGAAGGAGGAGACGGCTTTCCATACGGGTTTGCTCCCGACCATGGTACGAACCACGGCGGGGAGCGAGGTGTTGAATTCGGTAAAGGCGACGAGGTCTCGGCTTCTCTATCCAGGCTGGACACTCTGGAGTGTGTGCAGCGCCGTATCCTCGTCGCCGTTGTTACAGTCATGGCACCCTGTACACCGGCGACGGTTCCTGATGGTACTGTCGAAACAGACGTGCCCCGGGAGGACCTGCGTCAGCCTGAACGTCAGGGTGCCGTGATGTCTATTAAGCCAATCGTGCAAGACGGGCCTCACCGCCTCGATAGTTGCGGGGCCCGCGCTGGGGCGTTGAAGGTGTTCTTCCCAGACCCACACGGCGACCTGGCGGAGCTCCGACCGGCACGCCTCAATCTCAGACCCTGGTGGCCCTGGCCAGACCTGGCGCCACGCTCCGACCTAGCACTGGCTTCCAGATCCCATGGGGGGCATCCGGCGAGTAGCGAGGCCACTTCGAAGGAGACCGTTGATTAAAACGAGCTACACTGCTCACGTAAAACTTGGTATTGTTTTATGCATATTTATTATTTTTTTGCGGATCAAAGTTAAAATTAAAATAACATGAATGAATTCGTTTTGTTTATGATTCACTGACCTTGATTACAGATAAAAAATAACAAAAAGAAAACCCACTTCACTGTAAAAACCAAAAAAATAATATTTAACCTACTTCTTTCTACAACATATAGAAGTCGGTGTCAAGTAAGGCGATAGCTTACATTATTTTTTAAAAGCTTTGGTATTTTGTGTCCTGGAATCCCGCGGGAATCTCAAGTCAAGCATGGACGAAGTCGCGGGCATGTACTAGTAAAACATTAATATGTATTATAACTAAAATAAAATATACACAATCCACCCAAACTTGCATTTATTTTTACGCCATACTGTATAGCGAAATTGTATTAATGTGAGTACTGTGAACCAGCTTTTATTAATCGACCTATTACACATCTTTTGTCTTATTTTCTCTATAATATTAAAGCAAGACAAATATATTGATCACAAGCACTTCCAAGGAGTTTCAATTGTTTAGCTTATCTATTTTCGTAATGTAAAACTCTTGGTGGAATTCTTATTTTTTTCTTAAGTATTTCACCGCACGGCGTGGGGTGAAATAGGTACTTAGGTGAGAGTACGTATGTTACCGCACATTCCATTGTGTGGTGCGTAGTTTTAACTTTTGAACAATGTATAAAGGCTTCGTAAATGCAAATGTGTTGAAAATGCATTTTTTTAGCAAATGTGTTGAAATATTATTTTTACTTTCAAAGCTAAGATTTTTAAGTATTTAAAGTTTATTTATTTTTAAGTTACATTTTAATGTAATAATTCAATCTACACATGCTCAGACATTTTTATATGTAAATAATTGTTTTGTCTTTACTTAGAAATACGTCCATAATAATATCTATTTCAATTCTGCTATAGAAATTATTGCTTTTGTTAAATTAATTCACAGAATCAATCTATTGTATTTAGTTTTTGAAACTTATTAAATTTTCCCAACAGTCACAGACGCGATGAAATCAAAAGAAATGATATGATTTTAAATATTTATTATAACAAGTATTTACAAAATTTACAAATTCCATTTAACTTGGTACGCCTAGATAACCTTTTCGACCTTTTTCTCTGATTGGGCTGAAACGAAACAAATTATTTTCTGTTAATACCGTTGTTAACCTTACTCAATCAATAGTATTTGTGAGGGTTTATTATGTCAACAGCAGCTTAACAAAGCATCAAATTAATTTAGCAAGTGATGATTACCATTTTACAATGTAAATTAGACTTTATTTTTAAACAGCTCATAAACCTCCGATTGCTGGGCTCGGGCCACTCATATATAGAGGAACAGATAGTAAACCCGCTAACGCTTCTTCAAGGCGGATTGGACACTTCGTTTATCTTGACGTCTCCGAAGGTTTCAATTCAAAGCCAGGGATTACAAATAAAACACTCGGAAGAACTCGGCAGATCGCAGTTAATGAATTAAATAAACATTACAAGTATGATCATGTAAAAAATGCGAACCATACCACGATGCAATTCGGCAGTGGCGCCATCTAGTCTTATGAAGATAAAACAGGCACCAAAGAAATGTAATTAGAAACTGGACATGATGTGTAGGTTTCATCGCGATGTTAGCCTTCATCCTTAGCACGTGGTACTCGTAAAGAAACTTAATAAAGAACATCTATCCAATAATACTGCTCTCACTTCGTTTTCCTTACATCACTTAAAAATGGTTGTAAATTTAAAAAAATCATTTACTGTAGTCGCTGCTTTCTATGGGTTCGTTCCATCTCTGCCTTTCACTGGTGCCGAATATAATAAAGAACGTGTTGCACACAATGTACACCGCTGATGATACATAGAATACTTTACGCCAATCTGCTGAATCAGTCTGAAATGGAAACAAAGAATTTATAATTTCCACTTCTATCGGGAATACCTAAAATAGATAGACAAATAACACTTTGTTGCTCATCAAAATAAACAAATACAAGAACAAAATGCATAATTACAATACTTCTTGGCAAAACAACAGGCGGCCTTATCGCTAAAAGCGATCTCTTCCAGGCAACCTAGCTTAAGAGAAATTCTTAACTAATCTGACGATGTAGGTTAAATAAAAAAAAAGATAGGACTGCACAATTTAAATATACATACTTACACTAATTTATAAATTTAATACATACATAGATCCAGACACATTTATAGAATACCAATATATACGAAATAATCTAAACAAATATATTTGTTAATATTATATATGAGAATCATTTTATATTATCATATTGTTACGAGCTACAGGACTCGAATTAAAAATGCCGTTGGAACTACTATAGAATTTATTAGAACTGTACAAACACGTATAAAACAAATACAAATAAGACTGGATGCAACCAGTTCACACTACACGATTCAATGCAATTCGACACGCGCAAAGTTCGTCGTCTATATCGCTAATCGAGAGTACTCCAAACTCCAAACGCACAGGTGTACGGATTAAGATTTCTAAGAAATTACGTCGACGCTTGCCGGGCAGACATATTTGCATTTTTGCAGTATAAAGCAATGGAGAGATCGGCAGTCAAACGATAAGCACAAGCGAAGCAAGACTTGTGTACATTCGGTAATCTATATTGTGACGGACTTTGCCCTTGTATTTGAATTACGATCTTCTGCATTACGTTTGGACTTATTGCGTTCGGTTATATTTGTACCTGTTTTATACGTGTTTGTATGGTTCTAAAAAACTCTAAAATAATTCCAGCGGCATTTTAATTCGAGTCCTTGCGACTCGTAACAATACAAATCAAGAATTCAAAAAGTAAATAACTTTGACCTATGATTTTTAGTTTACAATAATAAATATATAGGATTTAGCAGACAAACACACACATTGTATATCCCTAAGCTCAGAAAGTTACGCTTGTATTATGGGTAGTAACTAACGGATATCTTTGTAACTAACTGACTGACACCCAGACCATAACAAATAAAAGAAAGTTCGTTTACAAAATTTACCATGCCAGGAATACTTGCACTGTTTTCTACAACTTCATTAGTTCTTCGAAAAGTAATTGTGTAACATATTTCTGTATAAAATTTATTTGAAAAAAAAGTTTATTTTTAGCTAGACTTGTCACTGGGAAGTTTCTTGCCACTTCTTCTCCTTAATAGCAATAACACGTTGCGAAGTGGTGTATATAACTAGAAAGTAAAATTAAATTTTAACCTATATGTATGACGTTGAAAAAGTGTTTTCCAATAGAGTTCTTTCATTCGATATCTCAATGATAGCCCTAGATTTTATACCTTTAAACTTAGTAATTCCTGTTAATATTATAAATGCGAAAGTAAATCTGTCTGTCTGTCTGTTTCGTTTTCACGGAAAAGCTACTGGACTGATTTCGCTGAAACTCATTATATATATTTTGGATGCCGAGAATGAACATAGAATATTCTATCCCGAAAAATGGCATAGTTTCCGGGATGAAAAATATATTTGTCTCTCTGTTTGTTATGCTTTTAGGAAAAACGTCTGGACCGATTTGGCTGAAATTCGGTATATATGTAATTTTAATATCGAGGGTAGACAAGGGATACTTTTTATCCCGGATAAATTTTGTGAAAGATTTATGTAAAGGTTATCCCAAAAAGTAAGATATGTTTTTTTTTTGCCATTTTCATCATTTTGGTTATTTTGGTCATTTCTGTAATTTTCGTCATCTTTGTCCTTTGTGTCATTTTGGTCATTTTTGTCCTTTATGTCATTATTGTCATTTTTGTTGTTTATGTAGTTTTCATAAACGGGGGATTGATAAATGAAACTAGGACGGTTTGAAATAGAGAATGAAAGTTTGGATGAAATCAATCATTTCTCAAGTTTATAGATATAAAAATGTATCGTCTATAAATAATGCGATAGTAACTCGATATGTCTTTCTGTTAAGCTGTCTATACTGGATCGGTTTTGCTGTAATTTTGTTTAAAAATAGACATAAATACTTTTCATGCCGGGAGATGGGATAGTTGAAAATTAAATTAATCTTCCAGGTGCAAATAGCACTAACATAAAAAAATTGTACAATATAATATGTATTAACGCCTGCTATTTGAACAAGAAGCACGCAAGCAAGCAAGCAAGCAGGGTTGACCCGCGGCCCGGCCGCGGGATAAAGTCTAATTCCTGATATAATCAGATACAACACACAAATATTTAGAAAGACTTAAAAGCATGGCCATCCTTTTTCCTTTCTACCTTTAATTATATCGAATCCTATACAACATGTTCCGAGTTTTAAAGCAGAAAATAATTACAACAATTTTTGTCAATATGTTGATGGTAACAGAATAAATACTAGAGATCTTACCTCGTCTACAAGTATAGCACCAGCAGCAAGAGGAGCGACGATTGAAATCACATTGGCGACGCAATTCGTGATTCCCATTAAAGTTCCAGCGAAGTTAGGGGCCATATCTATGTGAACTAACTGAAAAACAAAATACCCAATAGAATTAATAGTACATTTTCTAATATGTATTTTCAAACAACATCTACTATAATAAAAAAAGATCTCGTCTGTCTTAAAATTTCTTAAGATTGAATACCTATTCTAGATCACACCATCTAATAAAAAGTTATTCACGTTGTTAAGAACTTCTTGTATAAATAAAACAAGATTTTTCTAAAAAGATTATCTCGAAAAAATTCTAACGTTGGTACCACCACAATAATAAATGCTATACCTATTTATAACTAATCTAATATATAAAATTCTCCTGTGACGGTGTTAGTTACCAAACTCCTCCGAAACGGCTGAACCGATTTCTATGAAATTTTGTGTGCACATCGGGTAGGTCTGAGAATCGGACAACATCTATTTTTCATACCCCTAAATGGTAAGGGTGACCCACCCCTAAATATATTATTTAAATATTTTTATATATTTTCTTATTTATATTTTATTATGATTTAGCATTGAAAAAAATATATACAACCCTAAATTTTCATCCTTCTACCACCAACCCCTACTTTTTAAGAGCGATATAAGTACTTTAATAATTTTCTACTCTGTTTGTTCAAGTTGATTCGAGTTTAGATTAACATTTGGTCCCGGTAGATGACGCTGCAATCGGGTTCTAGATTTTTATTTTTTAAAGGCAGGACAGCGTCTGCCAGGTACAGCTAGTACATATAAGTAAATATATATATATTGATTGTATAACAAGGCAACGATTTAAATAGAAGATTACCTACTATGAAAGATATTTTTCTGTAATCTTTGGAATTAAACAAAATTAAAACTGTATAATTACAAATGAAAACCACCTTATCTGTGGCTTGTTCTTTATTCACTTAACATTTATGTTTACAAAAAATAAACCAAAATTATTAACCCAAATTAGATGCAAACCTTCGCCTTGGGGCTCCATATTGCGAACCACACCGCTGCCAGTGTGGAACTATGGTGGACCCGTATGGGCACCACGGACTATCGTGTTTACATAGTGTTGGCCGAAGATCTCGTCATGCCAACCTCAATGACATCATCCGCCGAGCTGTTGTCAGCGTCGGCGTACCAACCATCCTAAAGTCAAATGGCTTGGTGAGGGACGATGACAAGAGGCCGGAAGGAATGTCACTCATTTCTTGGAAGATGGAAAGGCCGCTTGTGTGGGACAAGACATGCTTTGACACTCTGGCAGCATCACATCTTCCAGTGACTAAGTCACCGGCTGGCAACGCTGCTTCAGCAGCTGAAGATCTCAAAGTTTGGAGTTGAAACTTTAGGTCCGTGGGGTCCCTCGGTAAAGGACTTCTTCAAAGAAATTTCTAAGAAACTCTTTGATATCACCCATGATCAGAAGGCTGGTTCGTATTTCGCGCAACGAATCAGCATTGCTATATAGCGTGGTAATGCAGTCAGCCTTCTGGGCACGCTTTCCTCTGGCAGCAATTTATTACATACTTTATAATAATTTATTTATAATTTAGTTTATTTATAAGTATTTAGTTTCATTTATTATGTTTTATTTTCTAAAGCTAGTATTAACATTTTTATTTCCCTATGAATATACAAACTCGACACCTCGAACAGATTTGTTATATCATAGATTAACCCAAATACATACCAAGTATCCTGTATAATGTCCAGCATTCAAACCCACAACAACTGTTAGAAGAACGACAGCAACGGTTACGTTGCCAGCTGGAGAATATGATAAACCAATCAATGCCAGTGCTGGACCAAAATGACCTGGAAAAAATAATAAGGCATAACATAATTTTAATCTTAGGTACACTGTTAAAAAGTCTCTTACGACGGTTATCTTTTTAACAGAACCTAATACGATAGTGGTAAAAAGCGAAAAAACAAGACGAAAAACGAGAGTTATAGACGCCTTACAATATGCCCTAAAACAGAAGTGGCAGTGGGCAGGATATATAGCAAGATACACAGACAATGGACACTAGAGACAACTGTATGGAAGGGACCAAGAGGAAAAAGGAAAAGAACCCCGCCCTATAAAGAGATCGATAGAAGATATAATAGGTATAGCAGGAAATGAATGGAGAAAGAAAGCTATGGATAGAGAGGTCTGGAAATGAATGAGAGAAAGGGTTCCGATCAATGGTACTGAAGAAGCTATGGATAGATATATTATTATTTATACATAGTCTGGATATTTGTAAGCTGGAGGAAGGCCTGTAATAACAATTGAAATTGAAATAAATAGAACGGGCTTTATTATTATTTATGATCATTTATTCTCAAAAATTTACATTTTTTAAAAAATATATAGATTTTTTATAAAAAAATACATAGAATCATTCTTTTATAAAAAGTAAAAAATAAATACGATTCAATAAAAATATAAAAATCTTGTAGCTCACCGAGTAAAACCTCCTCACAATTCGTGCCGTGTCCAAGAAAAAGAAAACTTTATATATACATAGACTTATATTTAAAACTTATCACTTGACGGTGACAACTATCGGCATATTTGACTCCAGAACATCCTATATCTAGAAGAAGTCATGCGGGATACTGATGTCATGTCTATTATAATATCAATTGTCCGTGAAATTGTAGAAATAAATAACTGGTAATAAGGCACCTCCGTTTCCACAAGACCGTATCGAAGGGCAAGTTGCTGGTGGATAATCCTGGCAGATTATTATTATTATTATGATTATTTATTATTATTATTATTAATAATACGATAATGTGAGTAATATTTTTATGACAATTAAATATTGTTGAAACATTTTCTTGCCTTATATTTTTACATGTTTCTTTGTACTTTTTAGATCTTTGAAATTATCATATAATGGAAATGAAGAAATGAACGTCATTCTCTTCATCATCCGAAAGTTTAATCTAGATTATATTTGAAGCATGGTTGTTACGGGGTGCGGCGGCGCAGTGGTTGCCCTGAATAAAACACCCCTTGGCAGTGGACTGTATTTATTTATTTATAGGTGCTACAACAGCAACAGGTGCGATCAGCACAACTGTATCAAACGGCACGTTCAAGGTTAATCAACACAACTTAGCACTAGCCCTGGACGTTACACTGGACGTAAATAGCACTAATTATATCTATTACAGCGATCGATACGAGTGGCACTAATCACAATGCACTTGGTGGTTCGCAAGATCCTCGTAGTCACGCTGAGAGTACAATGGCTGTAGAGTCTTCCGAATGCTTCCTGTTCTTGTTAGTCTTCCTTGTGTGTGTACTTGACCTTACTTGAGATTTGAACTGAACCACTTTCCGGCGGCTCGCTCCGCGCTTACTAAGGTACTACAAAAATGCAGACGCTTAGCAGCTAACGGAGCGAGCCACATATCCGCGGTAAGCGGGGCGTGGGGGCACAGGATTTACGGGGAGAGGTCAGGGGGGTGATTCTGTCCGCAACAATGGTAATGACGGTTTACTGTGTTCAAGAAAGAAATATGACAAATATAAATAAGTATTTTTTTCTCTTTTATTATTTGGAATTGGCAAAGGCATGATGCATCGGCGCCTTCTTGATCTGTTCTTTAACGAACATAAGATATGCGACCTCTCAGGCGATAGACTGTTATTTCTTTCCAGATTACCAGCTATCTTGTATAATTTTGTAAATTATTTTAACGTTTGTAATTTACCACTTGTTTTATATTATGCCCGGCAAAATGAGACTGACAAAATATACAACAATTATATAGTTAAAAGTACAGCTATTAATAGTCATTAAGATCCAGAGAAATTTACAGGTACTGTAAAATGTATATTTTTTCATTCACGTACTTTCATTTCCTTATAAACAGTCGCTTACAAGAGCAAGGGTCTGCTATCTATAGTCAATACCAGTTTATCATGACCTATCATTAGTAGACAATAAGGTAGCAATTAAAGTTATACCTACTTATCTAGATAGAGCGAATGTCATGGTCGCTCGGAATGAACTTGACTAGACAACCAGTATAGTTATAAACGTACTGAGAGTTATTAACAACCATTAAAATAACGATCAAATCTTATTTATTGTTCAAATACTAATAAAACGATATATCCTAAGCAGGGATATTATAGATATGCAATTTTTGTTTAAACTATTTAATGGAATGATTGACTGTCCCAATTTGCTTAATAGCTTTAAGTTTTAAAGTACCGACTAGATGCCCTCGAACACCTATTACACCCCTGTGTCCGCCTTTACGTCGCACCGTTCTTGGTGCCAACTCTCCCATACCTAGAATATGTAAACTAATAAACCATTATAGTGATATCACTGATCTACATGCAAATTCATATTACAAATTTCATCGAATTATTGCATCTCACATTACTAATTAACTTCTATTTTTTTTATATATTTTATATTTTTGAAACTTAATAGCTATTAAACCCTTATTACTATATTTTTTTCTCTCTCTTCCTTAAATTAATTATATTATAATTTTTAAAACTACAAAATATCAAATTGCATATAGTGTTTGCCTATAAGCAATTACTGCATTTGTCATGTTTTTTATTATATAAAGCTATGTACATCCTTTGTATTAGGGCAAGTAATTGTTGGTAAACCAAATAAATAAACCTACTGATGCGTAGCATTTGAACACGGCGACCTCAAGAATTGTCAGATTGATGAAAGATTTGATTTGCTTTGTATGGTCTACTAATTTTGAAACTAGGGCCTAAGAGAGTTTTATAGCCATAAGTAACCAAACATAACAATCTCGCGAACTGTAAACGAAGCCAAAATATAGACAGGAACATAGATATAAGATCACAAATGTCCTAGCAATAAAACATTATAATATCAAATGTCATAAAACTGAAAAAAAAATCAATTTTAAAAGTTTTATTCATAATAAGTTTCACCGGAGAACACTTTTTGAAGGTCATACATATCAGTTAAAATTTAATTTTACTTCCT
Organism: Dendrolimus houi; assembly: GCA_039645545.1. Classification (NCBI taxonomy): domain Eukaryota; kingdom Metazoa; phylum Arthropoda; class Insecta; order Lepidoptera; family Lasiocampidae; genus Dendrolimus; species Dendrolimus houi. The sequence goes on from CM077122.1 coordinate 23,709,318, forward strand.
AGTCTATGTACAACGCTTCGCAACGTGTTATTGCTATTAAGGATAAGAAGCGGCAAGAAACTCCCCAGTGACACGTCTAGCTAAAAATTTACTATCTCAAACTTTTTTGAAATTTTATATAGAAATATGTTAAACAATTACTTTTCGAAGAATTAATGGAATTGTTACAAACAGTCCATACTCAATAAGACCAAGACACAATAAAACGAAAGAAAAATATTATTACAGTTATAATAATGACATGACGTTCTAAAAGTTTCTACTGCAACATAGCTCCATAAATTCCTTACATGTTTTGCAAGAAGAAACGTTATACAGCAGATAGTATAAGAGGCTGGAGCGAGCTGCTACGTAAATGAAGTGTTATTATTTAAATATTCTTCAATAGTGTATGTTACAAGATGTCCACCACAGTAGTTATGAGAACCATAGTGTATATTAATATGACATAGACAATCGTCTTAGATAATATTTTTACTCTATTTATCAGATGATTCGATTTATAATTAAATTACCATTTTCTACCGGTTAGTTAATTTTATAAGCCCACTAAATTATCATCTAGATAATTTAGAGCATCAGTAACTAATTATTATAATTGTTTTTATGATCCTGACAACACTATGATGTAATTGCTATTTTTAGCAATGATGCAATGTTATTGTTTTGTAGGGTAGCATTTTCGTATAAAAGGCGTAGTGGCGTGTAGACGGTGTACATTGCTTACTGTGCTGTGTGAATATTCACATCAAAGGCTGAACAATGAGGGGAAACCCTGCCCAAATAGTTAATATTTGATATATTTGGTACTGTCTTACTCAAATCTCTCCTTGCATTTTACATGTAATATCCCTCTTTAAGGAAGATACTTTTTAATTTGGTTCTAATTTTAGTAATAGGCATGTCTAACATTTCTTTCGGAATCTTATTGAAGAAGCTTATACTAACTCCCAAGAAAGAGGACAATACTTTTTGTCATCTAAAAAATGGCAATATAAGTCTATTGCAATGCCTGGTGTTGAAATTGTGAACATCGTTATACTGTTTGCAGGCACTCAATTTATTACGAGTATAAATTATATTATTAAAGATATATCGGCAGGCGACCGTCAGAATACCGATTTCCTTTAAGCGTTCCCCAAGGGACTCCCGAAGGCCGAGGTTGTAAATTGAGGTTCTTCAAAAACATTGCTCGTTTGTTTCGGGTTTGAGGTTACTTTATCTCCGTTGTTTGTGTATTTGTATTGTTTCAAGTTGGGCCACCTGCATACCTATTGTCACATACCGACAAAGAAATGCTGCGCATCTTGTTTATTGTCCCTCCCGCATTCGGAGTTCTTTTTATTACTTCGTATATAAAATTTGCAATTGGACAATAGCCTATTGTTATTGTTTTCGACTTTGTTGGCCGTTCGCAGGAATAGATAACCAGGTGTGCAAATTACTATTTCTGGAAACTCAGTGCGCGCGGCTGACTTTTTTTGTACTGTATAGTTAGTATAAAACAATACCCGAATGGAGGGGTGGGGCAGTCAAGTCAAGTTTGTAGTACTCTCGATTAGCGATATAGACGACGGACTTTGCGCGTGTCGAATTGCATCGAATCGTGCAGTGTGAACTGGTTGCATCCAGTTTTATTTGTATTTGTTTTATACGTGTTTGTACAGTTCTAATAAATTCTATAGTAGTTCCAATGGCATTTTTAATTTGAGTCCTGTAGCTCGTAACAGTATTATCTCAATGGTATCAGATTATGCTTATCTTATTCACAGTTACATTACACAAGTGTTTTCTTTTACAAAGAGCTCCTTTAAAATCCCAATAAATCTTAGTCTTAAAAAATCTTCACTTCTTTATTGTGCATGAAAGTAGTGTATTTCGCTTACGTGCGTAGCATTTTGGAATACTGCAGCCCCATCTGGAATCCGCACTATCATATTGTTACGAGTTGCAGTACTCGAATTAAAATGCCGTTGGAATTATTATACAATTTATTAGAACTATACAAACACGTAAAATACAGGTACAAATATAACTGTACACAACCAGTCCAAACGTAATGCGCGATTCAATCACGCGCGCAATGTCCGTCACTAACGTCTTGCTTCGATTATGGCTATCGCTAGACTGCCGATCTCTCCATTGGGCCATTGCCTTATACTGCACCGATACAATATGGCTGCCCGACTGCGTAGACCGAATTTATTAGAATCAGTTCGATACACCTGGCTAATGACTGTCAAAAAGATTACAATACACAATGGGCTGTTTTCTAATTACAAATTTTAAACACAAAGTAAACAAAGGAAGTCCAAATGCGGAAAGGTAATAAAATGTGCTTTTATGGTATGCAGGTGTGAATTTACTTTTGTCGGCACTAGGTCGTAACAATATAATATAATCTAATCGTATTGAGGGAATCCAAAAGAAATTTCTAAGATATTTGGACTATAAAATATAAGGCGGTCATAACACTTTTGGGCAGAAGTGCTTGGCATATAGACTACTTAACATGGAACAACGCCGAGTTTTGCGTGACATGATTTTGCTGATATTATGCATAGTTGCTTCGATTGTACTGCACTAACACTAAGAATATCATATTGTGCCCCAATGCGTCGAACAATACACATACAATTGCTGCATACTGCATGCCATAATACTGTTACGAGTTACGGGACTCGAATTAAAATGCCGTTGGAATTACTATAGAATTTATTATAACTATACAAACACGTATAACACGGGTACAAATATAACTGGATACAACCAGTACAAACTTGATGCACGATTTAATAACACGCGCAAAGTCTGTCACTATGTAGCTCATCGAATTTACACACGTCTTGCTCGTATCGTAATTGTCGCTTGACTGCGTCACCCCTCCCTTCGGGTATCCCTTTTATTTTGTACAAATACAATATACCTCGACGCAAAACAATAACAACAAGGATTAGTTCGACACACCTGCCTAATAACGGCCATAAAACAAGTACAATAACAATAAAATGTTTTTCTTATTTACTAATTCTAAACATAAAGTAAACAAAAGAAGTGTTTTATTTATAAACTAATTTATTTATATATGTAATTGTGTATTGTATCACGAATATATATTATTACACTGTATAACTTTTTGTATTCGCATTATTGTATTATATATATATATATATTACACATTAAATTTATATAATTAGTTTTTACGCATGTCCTGGGCTCCATTAATTGGAGCACATTGATTAAAAATTGTTATGTGTATCCCTTGTTGGAGATTCTAATAATAATAAATAAACAAATCATAAATTATACCAACTATATACTTATGCATATGTGTTTTACTAACCTATGGAATTACTAATTTTCCTGCTCATAGTAATACTGAGCCATTTCTTCTTCAAGATGTAGTCAGATATGAATCCAAGTGGAAAGCTTAGCAAATACATCGCCAGATAGGGCAGAGCCGACAGCACACCGTTCTGAAAGAATCATATTTCTCATTAGTGTCTGCTTCATATGTTTCCTTTTGATCGCTTCCAGGCAAACAAATAATCTTTGTGATTCACGAGATTAATTCGTGTTACTATATTCTTTCACAGCAATCTCCAGAACCGCTCAACCGTTTTTAATTTGTAACTATATTAATATATTTATAATGGTCTGAACGCCAAAATGAATTTTTATCCTTTAACCATGAAAGTTTCTAAAGAAAAATGTCGTTGTTTTTGCAAGACTTATCCTACGAGCAAACAGAAGATTTATTGTTGGTGCTTACTTAATTAACTTAATCTTAATTGGTGAATATATATGGTTTATATGCCTAATATATGAATATTTAAAATTAATCATTCACTTTATTTATAACTAACTTTAACCCGCGACTTTGTTTACGTAGAAGGTGGCCCCACCGCCCTTCCCCCTTACTGCCCGCCGGCCTTGCACATCGTAAATGCGCGCGCAGTACTTAATCATTATTTTGCTGCGATGTTATTGTAAAACTGCGATATCTCCTAAGATATTCATTGAAATCGAATGATGTAAATGGCAATTTTGTTATAAATTAAATACTTGTGATGAATAACGTATTTATTTAGATAAGGATTAATATCATGTTTATAAAACACCTTCGCAAATAATGCATTATTTTAGAACAAATTTGGTTAGCATAAAAAATGTTATAGCGAACCAACCTTAAAAGATAAACATATGCTGTCGCGGACTTTTTTATAGAACTTTTAAAGGGGAACAATTCTGTCACACATGATTTTTACGAAACTTTAACCGTTTACGCAGCGCACGCAGCGGAAGCTCTCAAAAGGGAAAACACCACCCGATTTTGAAACGTTCTTCATTGGTGCTCCGCTCCTATTGGTCTTAGCGTGATGATATATAGCTTATAGCCTTCCTCGATAATTGGGCTATCTAACACTGAAATAATTCTTCAAATCTGACCAGTAATTCCTGATATTAGCGCGTTCAAGCATACAAACGAACACACTCTTCAGCTTTATATATCAGTATAGAGTTCTTTAACCTTCCATACACCTCCCTCCACACTCTCTCACAGTCGCTCACATAATACACTCTTGCCAATACACACAGATAGGACACTTAAAATACTTGTTTTTATTTTATTTTCTTTTCTTCATAATTCACACTTACTTTTTGATTTGTTAGATCTTTCCTTATGTTTATTTTTTTGCCTTTTTAATTTAAATCATATTAACTTTTAAATTTCTTTATCTTTGTATAAGAACTATTCAGCAGCTATTTCATTTAAATGATATAATGTGGTCTTTAATGTGAAGGTGCTGAGGCCGATGATACAAGATTATTTTTAGATTCGGTCTTAGTCACATATCGAGCCTTTACCGCCGTTTTGTCGTAAGCGACATTTCGACCTAAATACATTTTTTGTTGTAAAAGGTATTTTATAATATTATTTTGTTTTAAGACTTAAGACTTTTAGTTTTTAATTCAGTGTGTGATCTAATCTAACTAAAACTGAAAATCCTAAAACGAAATAATAGTTTAAAATACCTTTTGCAACAAAAAATACAGTTAGGTGCAAATGTCGCTTACGATAAAATGGTGGTAAAGGCTCGATATTTTTGTTTTATTATCTATACTAATATTATAAATGCGAAAGTTTGAAATTATGTGTGTTGCTCAATCAAGCCAGAACGGTTGAACGGAACCGAATGAAATTTGGCACAGAAATAGACGATAGTCTAAAATAACACATAGGCTACTTTTTATCTCGGATTTTTTTAAAGCGAGCGAAGCCGCGTGCCCGAGCTTGTTATGTATAAATTCTAAAACTGTCAACTGCAGTTACTCACAGATTTGATGTCAACTCCCAAAACCAGCTTCATGTACGAAGGCATTTCTGTCATGAGAGTCCAGAATCCCCAATTCTGGCCACAGTGGACCACAATCAGGGATATGAACGGTAATGATGTCCAAATCGCACCCCATGGAGTTTTGAGTTTCTGCAAAATACAAAAGAGAGAAATTACTTTAAGAACTTTATCAATGTACAGTAATTTATTAAACTAACTAAATAAATGAACCTATTTTAAAAGTCATAACTTTCTAGAAACATTTTTTATAATATACTAGCTGTGCCCGCGACTTCGTCCGCGTAGATTTTTTTTCCCGGAGACCAAAACATAAGTAGCCTCAGTTATCAGGAACATCCAGACAGACAGACAAAAACTCTAAAAATTGCATATCCGGAATCTCCTTGACTAAAGTATGCCCCTGATTTTTTTCACATTTTTATTTTTACACTACAAACAGACACTTTAATTTTATTTATCTGAATAGATAGGTTCGCATTTGACCGACATTGTCAAGTGGAGACGAAGTCTAAGATTGAGCACGCTTACCTAAAAGATACCTGTTCACGCAAGACTTGAATACACCTAAATTGTATGTTTAAGAAAAAAACAGACGACGGTAAAGGTAAGAAACAAGTCTAAGAGTTTAGTATTTTGCTTCTCTTTTAAGTATTCTTATGTCATCTCGAAAGCTTAAAGTCTATTCTTAAGCAGTAACATAAAATCAAATCTTGTTTTATTTTTTTTTTATTACAGGAGTTCAGCAGACGGCACATTTGATGGAAAGCTGTTACCATCGCCTATGGACATTTGCAACACCAAAGGTGCTTCAAATGCGCTGCTGCTCTCTTAAGGGAGACTGGAACCTGGAACATACTTAAAACCAGGTGTGGTAGCTAGTTGGGCAAATGCCCTACCACCTGGCTGTGGGTTGTTTCGTCGCCTCTTACAAATGGCCGCCCGGTCGCAGGAAATGGTATTCTTTCTCCGTTCCTGCACGGATATTTATTTGTTGCTAACATTTGAAAATGACTCTTTATTGCTTGTTTACAATTTATATCACTCAGAAGCGTAACTTGACATATATAGATATGACTTTTTGTCTACAAATTATTTAATATTCTTATTACCAGTCTACATAATTATGTTAAATAAAAGAAGTATAATCCAAAGAAACAAGATTTAGTACAAAGTCCAAACGTAATGCGCGAGATCGCAATTCCATAAAACAAGCAAAGTCCTTCACTAAATAGATTATCCCATGGGTTACACGTCTTGCTTCCCTCGTGGTTATCGCTAGACTGACGAGGTCTCCATTGGGGTTATTGCCTTATGCTGCCCAAATGCAATATGTCTATCTGACTGCGCGGACCGAATTTCTTAGAATCACATCTGGCTAATGACCACCACAAAAGATTACAATACACAATGGGCTGTTTTTTTAATAACAAATTTTAAACACAAAGTAAACAAAAGAAGTCCAAATGCTGAAAAGTAATACAATGTGCAAAACAGGTATGCAGGTGTGAAATTGTCTTTGTCGGTCATAACACTATTAAAAAAAACAACTGAAATAGACTATGTAAACGACGGAGAAAGAGATGCATTTTTTTAGATTTCTTGTCTGTGTGTCTGTTTATTCGGGATTCACGTAAAAGCTACCAATTTCGATGCGGTTTTCACTGAAAAATATAAAATTCTTAGACTCAATATATGCGCTACTTTTTATCCTGGGAATCCCGCGGGAATTTTGGTCTAGACAAGTTCGATTGCATATCTACTATCTTTCGTATAACGTTTTTATCTTGGCAAGCATGTAAGGAACTTATGGAGATATGTTGCTGTATAAAATTATAGGACGTCATGTCATTATTATAACTATGACTAGCTTCTGCCCGGAAATCCGTCCGCGTGGTACGGTTTTTAAACTATCCCACGGGAACTCTTTAATTTTTCGGGTTCAAAAGTATCCTATATGTTGACCAGGGATATAAGCTACCATCATACAAAATTTCATTTAAATCAGTCCAGTCGTTTCGGAGATTAGCCGGTATAAAAAGAGAAAGAAAAAGTTCTATTTCACTTCGTACATCCCGACTTGGTTTTTAGCATTTTTTCTCATTGTACAGAAATTTGACCTGTACAATTGTTTTATATGTATAGATAATATTTTTCTTTCGTTTTATTATGTTATGTCTATGTCTTACTGAGTGTGCACTGTTTGCTAAAACTCCATTAATTCTTCGAAAAGTAATTGTGTAACATATTTTGGTATATGATTTATTAAAGAAAGAGTTTGAGCTAAATAAATAAGAAGAAAATCAATTTTAAGCTCGACGAGTTGCTAACGTGTTGTGTGTATGACCTTCAAAATGTGTTCTCCAGTGGAACTTATTTTGAATAAAAACTTTTGAATTTGAATTTAAAAAATAACTGATCGCGATCCTATTGATACTAAAGCAATATAATCCGGGAGTTTTTATATTTCCCGGGATTTACTAACTTCAATACCACTTGTTATTAGTATTTGCTTAATATGACAGTTCCTATATTTATTAGGCATCTTTAGTAGAACAGATGTAGTTATGTATGTCTTTAGTAACATTACTTGTCTCGGGTTTTTACGGGAATCCTTGGAATCCATATATTTACATACTAATAAATCCCTTGCCCTGCTGAAATGCCCTTTGAATTTTTTTTTAACCTGTACTACAGCAGACAGGCTGACGGCCCACCTGATGGAACGCGGTTACCGTTGCCTATGGACGTTTGCAACACCAAAGATGTCACCAACGCGCTGCCGGCCTTGAGGAAATTTTATGACACCCTTTTTGAAAAACTCCATATCGTAGCGCTGTGGGAAAACCGCGGCTCATTCCAAATCCCCACGGTACACAAGACAAACGTTCGACAGAACCGTTGCGTACATGAGAGAAGCGGCTCGAGGAAGTGGGGTTGAACTCCCAACAAATGGCGAGCAGTGCGATGGTAGAAAGAGGACGAAGGCACCATTGTAAACAGTTCCTCGCAGCACTCCCCGTTATACAGTCCGTAGAACATGCAGAGAGACGCGAAGTCTCTCCTAATGCCAAGCGTATCTAGACCGTCTTTGAATATGGGATCATCAACAACGCGAACGGCTCGACGTTGAATACAGTCCGGGGGATTAAGCTGGTAGGCAGGTGCTCCAGCCCAAGGGTGTGAGCAGCACCCTGGGCTTTATAAAGCACAAGGCGTTGCCGCGGTGTGAAGTACTCTGCTTGGACCGGTTTAACCCTCCTAGCTTCTTGGAGGCAAGTTTAGCCTTGCCTTCAAGGTGGCTTCTGAACTGCACATCGATCGCGATGTCAATACCGAGGATCCCAATACTATTGGAGGTGATAAGGGGAGTCCCTTGGAACTCAAGCGCTTGCTCGAACGTTACCTATCAAGCGTGGACGAAGTCGCGGCCAAATCCCAAATATATATAGTGTTACATGCCGTCAAAGATAAGCGCATAGCTGTCTGTCGTAAGTACAGTTTATTGTCTTCCCGGATTTAGGAATTATTTTGTGTTTTGAATTTGCAACTAAGAAAAACATGCTATTGTTTTTCTACTTGTTTTATAATCATCATTAGCGTCGAACTAATCCTTATTGTTATTGTTTTCGACTTTGTTAGCCGTTCGCAGGTGTGCAAATTACTATTTCTCGGAAATTCTGTGCGCGCGGCTAATTTGTTTGTACTGTGTAGTTGATATAAGACAATGTCCGAATGGAGGGGTGGGCAGTCAAGCGACGACTACGAGACGAGTAAGACGTTTGTAGTACTCTCGATTAGCGATATAGTCGACGTACATTGCGCGTGACGAATTGCATTAAATCGTGCAGTGTGAACTGGTTGCATCCAGTTTTATTTGTATGTATTGCTTTATACGTGTTTGTACAGTTCTAATAAATTCTATAGTAGTTCCAACGGCATTTTTAATTCGAGTCCTGTAGCTCGTAACAATATATATAACACAAATATACTTGTGATTAGAAATATGAAACAAATAATGTTCAAGGTCGATTTATAAATAAAACAGTAGCATCAGACCAGTTTTTAAATATGCAAAAAATATACAAGCATTTGAACTTTCAAATTATGCGAAGATACCATCACAGACCACGCTGCTCGAACAGGCGGTGATTGTATAAAATTTACCTCACTTCCTGAATAGTAAAATTAGTTGTGACAAATTGCTATTGTCATTTTACAAGTATGTTATTACTGTCTAGATAGGTATAATTATCTACAGACGTAATACATATTATTCGTTATACACTATTAGTAATGGTGCCTACCGTAGTATTTGTTATTTAATATTATCCTACATACATCTAGTAGCAAAGTACATTTACTTTCTGTTTTATATAATACTAGCGGTAAAAAGAACTTTTTTGTTGAGTTTAATTACCTACTAAGCGAATTCAAAATATTTTCCCTCCCGTACGGTCAGTACCCCAGTGATGCCTACATCGCATAAGGTGCTGCCTAGCTAGCCGATCAGAGTGAGCGGCGACCACGCAACTTTTTTCTAATACTTACATTTTTAATCTCGTGATATATTTTGAATGGAGTGTCCGAATTGAATAATTCAAATCGTTATATAAAGGCATTGAAGCAGTGTTGAATATGAAGTAATTTATTTTAATAAGGCTGAATACCAAGCAAGATACAAATAAAGAGCCTTTTATAGCGACGGCATTTCAATTACTTACGCACTAATACTCAGTCACATTAAGGTATACGCAACACACACCCACACACACACATACACAAACCACATACCGACACACACATGCGCTCACTTAGACTCACACAAACACACGTCGCGCGCTCATAGCCGCGAATGACACTTCGAGTTCATTATTTTTTGTTATTTTCTATGTTTAGTGTTAAGTTCATTATATTTGCAATGTATCCGGTGCTATAATATATTTCATTGTCTTGTGGTGGGAGTTGTCACTGCAGCACAGCTATATACTTTGCAGTGCAACGAACTGTTCTGTTATTTTGTAAACATGTGTTTCTTTAGATCAATAAAAGATTTATTATTAAAAATTATAAAAATTTTAAAATAAAAGAACGCTTATTGTGACATAACTATAACAGTTGGACATATGCTGTTGCGACACTTTTTGTAAACAATGATTGATGTGTTCTGCAAAGTCGTAGTACATTATTTTATTCTATCATCGATAGTAATTTTTTATACACCTTGGATTACATTATTGGAGTTTTAGTAAAGATCTCTAATTTTTTGGAAATATAATATAGCCTATGTCATCCGGGGATAGTGTAGCTTATCAACAGTGGCCCCCAGATGAAATATCTGTGGCTAATTCTCGATGGGAAATGGCTGTTTAAAGCGCACTTTGAGCAGCTAGTTCCCAAGCTCGTGAGATCCGCAGGCGCCCTCTCTCGGCTTTTTCCCAACGTGGGGGGACCGGGGACGACGACTAGGAAACTCTACATGGGCATCCTTAGGAGTATGGCCCTGTACGGTGCACCCGTATGGTCCACTGCACTTCACCGCCACAATAGGACTTTGTTGTGCTGCGCACAACGGGTCCTGGCGGTGAGGACCATCCGAGGATACCGTACAGTGTCGTGGACGGCGTCGATACTCTTGGCGGGCGATCCGCCCTGGCCTCTCCAGGCGGACGTGATAGCCAAAGTTCGGCGCTCCCGACAGGATGCCCTCGCCTGTGGCCTGGTCTATGGCCAGGCCGAACTCCAGATGATCAGGACGCGGGAAACCGCGGCCATGATCCAAGCTTGATCAGTAGAGTTGGAAAACCCTGTTGCTGGCATTGACACGGTGGAAGCGGTTCGACCGCAGCTGTTGCGATGGCTCTCGCGGAAACGCGGGACCCTGACCTTCAGAATGACACAGATACTTACCGGGCACGGTTGCTTCGATAAGTATCTGTGTCAGATTGCGGGCTGCTTGCCTTCACCCCAATGCCGCCAATGTGGCGCGCTGGACACGGCGTTACACACGCTAGTCGAGTGCGCAGCATGGGCACCTCAGAGGTTTGAACTCGAGACACTTGTAGGACCGATCGAATCGCTGGGCGATCTGGTGCAAGCCATGCTGCACAGCGACGATTGGTGGGTGGGTGCGGCTAATTTCTGCGAGACGGTAGTGTCTCATAAGGAGGCCGCGGAACGAGATAGGGAGAGAGATGGTAGTGCGCATAGCAAAGGACCCGGTATGTGCGAAATGCATTTACCCCGCCTGAAAAAAAAAAAAAAACTTGTCAACAGTGAAATAATTTTTCAAATCGGTTCAGTAGTCTCGGAGCCTATCCAATCCAAACAAACAATCAAATCTTTCCTCTTTATAATCTTAGTATAGATTATTATATAAACTAGGTTTTATTTAAAGAATGAATGATTCGATTATTCATTTTATTTATTGATAAAACTCTACATCTAAAGTCTGATTTACATTTGCATTAGTTAAGTTGTTAGTGAAGTTGCGAATTAGTCTTTATCATCGTTTGGACAGACATCTACTTAATTGACAAATTACTACCACCCCTGTTCTAGAGTATGCCGCCATAACAACTTTGAGTTATGTTCCGGCATCAATGGTCAGGTTCCAGTTTCTCCTTCAAGGCCAGCAGCACATTGGCAGCACCTCTGGTATTGCTAATTTCCATAGGCGACGGTAACCACTTTCCATCACAGTTGGGCCTCAGCCTGTCTGCTGTGCTTCAGCAATATAAAAAAATATATATTACTCGAAAATTACTATCCAATCTAATGCAAATGTAAATCAGGCTTAATAGAAAGTTATTGCTATCAGTTACTGTTACCAATATCCTGCTGGCCTCAGAAGATTTAATAATTTCAATGCTACTTTAAATACAGCCTCATAGACTTCAAATATTTTTAGAGGTTTTAAGGCAACTTACCTTCTGTTCACCGATCTGTCCCAAGGAGTTCTGGATATAGAACCTCTCATCTTTACTAATCATTCTAGAGTTCTGAGGGGAATCCGAACCTAAGAATATATAAGCAGCCGTCCAGATGGCACCAAGTGCTCCATTCACGTAGAAGATAGATGGCCAGCCCCAATACTCAGCAATAAAGCCTGACACCACAAGCTGGAGAGCTGTTCCCAATTGACCTCCTGTAATTCAAAATACAAAAATAAATAAGATTTAAAGGAACACCAGCCAAGGTCCATGGGGCAATAATTTAGCCAGCGCTAGGACCCTAGATGACTGCTTCCATATTGCTGGAAGGAATTGGCATAATTCAAAAAACAAGCAGGGGGAATATTATCCGAAATTGGTGCTACTGAAGGTTGATGTTATGGTTGACTATTACCGGCAACTGGAGGTCACTAGACTCCTTCCAAGATTGTCTAATCTGATCTGTAAGGAAAGGAAGCCGGAATATCCACTTCCTCTCCTTCTTTCACACCCCTAATGGCAGACAATCGACACGCATATCGACCCTCAGTTTACCTTTTTTATTCTTACAAGATAATTTATAAACAAAATTTTGCTTAAATCACGTGATGTTAGATAGTATTAATTTAAAAAAAGAGCCCGAGACAGAAAAATAAGAAGTAAAAGAGTTGTTAGCTAGACGGTTGCTAGGGAGTTTCTTGCCACTTCTTCTCTTTGAACAACCCTAACACGTTACGAAGCCATGTACTTAGAATAGGAAGTAGACTTTATTTTGAAGTTATTTACAAGAAACTTTTTCATACCATCCACGATCTACCTCATATTTCATCCGTCGAATAAGCATATAGCGTGACAACGCTGCCAGCCTTCTAACCACGATTCCTTCTGTCAGCGACTTGTTACAAAGTCTAATTATGTTGTTTCAATTTATTGTGTACTAGCTGTACCTGTGACTTCCAGTCTAAAAAGAAGTAGCTTATCTGTCAGTGACAGTCTCGTTAAAATCAGTTACAGAGATTAACCGGAACATTCCGATAGACAGACAGTCACGTTACGACTATACTTTTATATGCTTCAATTTGATTTATCTGTATAGATGAATGTCAAAAAATTGTCACAGTGGAAGTTAGTTTGAAAAAAGTCTTTTCAATTTTAAAGAAAGAAAAAAATATCTAACTTTAGATATTGCTTAAGTTGGTTAAGACATTTAACAATTAAATGGTGTAATCGATTGCAATAATCCTATGTGAGATGTACCAAAACGGTCTAAGGATACAATATTATATATTTTTACATTCTCCCAGGAAATAAGAGTGTTACGATAAAGAACAAAGAACAGTGTGATAAGGGAACGTTGTGGATTGAAAGAAGGTGTAATAACAAGAGTTGAAAAAGGAATGTTAAGGTGATTTGGTCATGTAGAGAGAATGGATAATAATACAATCACAAAACAGGCGTATGACAGCATTGTGAATGGTAGAGTTCCTGCCGGTAAACCGAGACGTACATACCATGATCAAATAGCAAAAGTGTTAAAAAGAGGTCTAGATAGAGATCCCAGTCATCCCAGACTTACGTGATTTTAGGAAAGATGAAATTTTTAGGATCGGTAGTTTAATATAAACTTAGAAAGGAATGGATACTCGCTAAGCTCAAATCGGGGCCGTTTTTCAGGTAGTAGCTATCAAAGGTGGAAAATAACCATGGGAAAATGTTTAGCCTGTCAGATTTGTCTGGCTCATTGGAAAATATTTTAAAATATTGTTACGAGCTACAGGACTCGAATTAAAAATGCCGTTGGAACTACTATAGAATTTATTAGAACTGTACAAACACGTATAAAACAAATACAAATAAAACTGGATGTCACCAGTTCATACTGCACGATTCAATACAATTCGAATGCGCAAAGTCCGTCGTCTATATCGCTAATCGAGAGTACTAGAGAACGTCTTACTCGCTTCATAGTCGTCGCTTGACTGCCCACCCCTCCATTCGGGCATCGTCTTATACTAACTACACAGTACAAAGAAATTGGAGGCGCATACTGAGTTTCTAAGAAATATTAATTTGCACACCTGCGAACGTCCACAAAGTCGAAAACAATAACTATAGGGATTAGTTCGATGCTAATGATGGTTATAAAAGAAGTAGAAAAACAATAGCATGTTACAAATTCAAAACACAAAGGATTCCCTAATCTGGGAGGATAATAAGCTGCGCTTACAATAGGCTGTGCGGCTTATCTTTGACGGCATGTAACAATATATACTTGATAGTATATATAAAATTCAGCCTTCCTAAAATGACGTAACTGTATATCTTCGTTTATAACAATATCATATATGACTTATGTAAAAACTAGCCTTGCTACTTTGACTTAAGTTAGCATGGTTATTTTCCATCTTTGATAGCTGCTACCTGAAAAACGACCCCGCTTTCAACTTAACGAGTATCCATTTCTGTCTAAGTTTATGTTATACTACAGATACTCAAAATTTCATCTTTCCTAAAATCACGTAAGTCTGGGGTGACTGGGATCTCAATCTAGTCGGGTAAAAAGCATCTCAAATAAACGTGCATGTAGGAAGAGGTTAGTGAAATTAGATGAAGCGAAAGTAGTTTGTCAGGATCCTCACAATTGGAGATCCATAGTCTCTGCGTGATAGTATGTGTGTACTATAAAGATAGATCAAAAGTAAATATAAGTATTCAATACAGCAACAATAATCATTACTGACTCAATAGAAGTAAATGACGATATACAATTTGTCAGAAGCGTGCCACCCTTTTTGTAGGTTTTCACATCACGTATCGCACGTGTTACTATGATCAGAGTACGAAATATACTTTTTCACGTCCTTTGATCTCACGAAGCCAATATTTGCTCGTATTCAATATAAATGCTTGATATCTTCGTCTATTGGTTTTAAATTGTACAATATTTGTAGTATTGTAATGGTATTTCGCGCTTATGTTATTGTTGATTTTATCAAACATTTCACGGTCGTGAGCGTGTTAAAAGGTAAAAAAAAGTGTTCTAATGTACTGTTATTATAAAATATTTATAAAATTCTCGTGTCGAGGAGCTACCAAACTCCTCCGAAACGGCTGAACCGATTTGTATGAAATTTTATGTGCATATCGGGTAGGTCTGAGATTCGGCCAACATCTATTTTTTATACCCCTAAATGATAAGAATGACTCACTCCTAAATACATTTTTGTATTTTATTTGACAAAATTTCTTATTTATATTTTATTATGATTTAGCATTGAAAAATATATACAACTCCAAATTTTCACCCTTCTACGATCAATCCCTATTTTTTAATAGCGATATTAGTACTTTAATTATTTAACTTACTTCAAATTACTAGAAATAATTTCAATGGCAAAACAACGTTTGCCGGGGCAGCTAGTGAAATATATTTGTTATTAACGTATATAATTGGAGTTTTCGTTTTGTTGGTTATAAATATATATAAATTACTAGAGGGGCACCGCAGATATTAATCTGTACTGAAAAAATAACAATCTAGAATCTATCGTATCCAAATGTGAATCTAAACCACTCATAGACCCACTCAAACACACACAAAACATTTCATCAAAATCCTGGAACCTCCTATATACACCAGTATCACCTACCAGTGGGGTTATTCACAAACGACGGAATCGTTTCCGTGTAAGAACGAAAAGCTCCCGAACAAACCAATTTACAATCCGATGAGACTTGAAACGCTATCAACAAATCCTGTCAGAAACACATTCTCGAATATGTTTGTTTACGCTCCGTAGGAAGGCAAGTTAATTCGTTAAAAGGCTTTCCTTTCTTATACGGAAACATTATCGACGTTTGTGAATAACCCTACAGATCCAATTGTGAATCTAAATCATCCCGAAACTCAGTCAAAAATAAACAAAATGTGTGTATGTGCATTTCACATGCAGTAGAAGTAAAACTTCAGAGAATGTACTCACAGATAGTTCTTCTCTAACTTTTATTAATATACCTATATATAATTCTTTTAGCCTAAATCCGTCAACATACTATAATTCAAAAAAACTCAATCTAAATTACACTTAAGTCAGTAGGATAAAGTTCAAAATTCAATGCACTGTTACGCACAATTTCCTTTGATCTACGTATAAAAGAAGATCTACCTTAAGTATATACAGATAGAGCTAGAATTCAATTGAAATCCCATCCATCATCCCAAATAAAATATCCTCTTTTCCGGAATGTCTATATCATCGTCCTATGTCTATTCTCAGTATTCGGACTACATATATATCAAATTTCAAATATAACTGTCGCGAAATTTTATCCTTGGTATCGTAACAGAGAGAATTACTTTCGTATCTATATTATTACTAAATGTGAGCGATGAAATAATATTTTGTATCGTAATGTCAGTCCGTGGCAAAATACGCGATACGTGTCAACGCACACGTTCATAGAGCAGGGTGCAGGCTTGGTGCGCGCGAGAAGTATTGCGGCCATCTTGATTTGCCTAATCCCTTTTTGCTCGTCATATATAAAATAGACAAGTCTCTCTGGAATAAAATATAATTTACCCTGTCCGATAGATGGCGCTGCAATCGAAAATTCTACACTAACTTGTTCTAAATTGGAATAAAGGGACAGAATACAATTAGTTTAAAAAACGTATATAGGTATATAACATTATAATTTACACCAACAATACAAAATGGTTCACTTAAAACTTCAAGTAAAAGTGTGCGAGATTCACCAAATACAACCATAACTTGTGGTGTCATTTATGTTCCTAAGAGCTCGTCAGTGTGATGTACTTATTCAACGATATTGCACAGTGCCATCTCAAGTGAAGTTAAGTGGAAACTAATTATAATTTTTGTTGTTCCTCGACCACTTGATGGCGCTAATTTCCGTACATTTTTATTTTTCGATTATATAGAGGAGATCCACTGAGATGTCATCGCTCGTGCCATGGTCAACATGTGCTGCGCTAAATGTAGTAAATTTCAATATTGTGTGTTTATTTTCGTATGTAAAGTAATTCTGTGAAATATTTAATTGGCAAAAGTGTATTTTTCTCAAAGGCTAGTACAAGCGGACGCTCACAGTATGAATACCGCTAAAATTGTACAATTTATTGGGATAACAGTTATCCTATGTACATTTCCTCTAAGTATACATAGAAAGAAATATAATTTTATAATAAAAATTACCTCCGTAAACCATGGTTCCAAGTCTACTTTTCTCCTCAAGTGGTACCCATTTCCCAAGAAGATTGTGGACTGAGGGGAAGAGGAATCCTTGAGACAGACCCTGGACCACTCTGCACGCGCAAATTAGTTGCCATCCTCCCTAAAATCATTGAAAATTAATGACCAGTAGATTTTAAGAGATAAATGAAAGTACAACACTGTAAAGGTAGCAAATAAGACTTTTAACCAAAAACTATTTTACTAAATTGAAATTACGAGTACTACTGTGTTTGAATACCTTTAACACTAATTTAGACGAATTTAATTAATATTATTATGATTATTCAAAAGCGATAAGAAATATGGTTAAACGCTCTTAATACAGAAATTGTCTCGTTTTATTGCCCACTAGATGTCGCTGTATGGTATTGAAGCGTGATAGTGTTAACAATGTATTATTTCGTGTATGTAACCAAAGGTTTAAGTTGATGAGGTTATCAAGATAAGGGATTATTAAAGGTTTGTCCACGTTACCTGGGATTCTTTCACTACGTGAAATTCCAAATCTAGGGGTCTAGTAATATTTTGTAAAGTACCACAAGCATTTATGCTACAGATAACTACAGAGTTTCTAGGATTAATAGACTGATAAAGTTATAGGACTTGCTTCACTTGACCTTATTACTGTGGATCTATCAGGTAGGTGGAAGGCTCCTCCATCGCAAAGCGAAGACCTTCCACCATGAGCCAAGGCTAGTAATTAGTAATGAAAATTAATAAATCATAGTGGCTCATGTAATTTTATATCGGGCTTAACTCTCCTAACAACATGAGCAATCCGTTTTCTATGAACATCTCAATAATCTCAAAACTCTTCTGCGTTCGTTCAGGTTTGTCAAACTCCTCCCATGAGGTGAGTTACAAACCGCCCCACGCACAGAGAGCTTGAAGATGCCGGGGATATCAGTAATCCCTCGGCATTGGAAGTAGCCTTGCGAGGCCTACGCCTACCAGGGCTAGTGGAAATACTAGGTTATAAACCCTGGCATAAGGCGAAGGACGGAAGACGCAGGGGTTTTAGCGGGTATCCCTAATTAGGGATCGGCGCCACGGGTCGCGAAATATCCCCCCAAGATTCTACCTTGTTGCGGCTTATGGACCTCAATCAAATTTCCCCTGTAAAAAAAAATGGTACCTGGAATGCCGAGCTTCCAGTTTCTTGTAGCCCTGGCATTAGGCACAGGAAGGAACACTGAGGGGTTTTAGTAGATACTCTAACTCGGGTGGCAAAAGTGCTTCTTCGGGCATACTAGTACCACCCCAACATGGCGAATATCACATCCTCTTACCGCGTTTCCACCGCATTAGTCCCTAATCGGATTTCCCCCCTTTAAATAAAGGTTTTCCTAAGGCTGAGGCTTCATTAGTGCGTTGCGTTGCGTTGTCGAAACGAACCAACGCATTGTGTGCCACACACGCGTTGCGACGACGCACGACTTTGCAGTGTGGATTTCAGTCGACTTTCGACAATGGATCGGAACAAACGTGTTCTATTGTTGCTTTTATTACGCCACCGCCGAAACAAAGTGTAGAAACAATATAAGATTCTGTATCTCCCTTGATTGCATTATCGCTCCGCTCCGACAGCACAGCTCATATCCCTTCTCTATCTACTTCGTCATTCAATCGTCGATGCGTTGAATAGTCGCGTGAGATGACGCAACGCATAATGTGGCATTTCACTAAAAACATATTGAAAACGACGCAGTGTTGACGCTGCGACTACGCAACGCAACGCACTAATGAGGCCTCACCCTAAATATATCGTACTAGTGGAAATTCGACCTTAAGGTTCCGTTGTCAAAGACCATACTTCTATAATCATAGATTTATAATTTGACTTTGACAATAAACAAAAGAGTATATATGCGTGCATGTGTCAAATACAGGGTAGTGTGTGTAATGTTTTTTACATTGATTTGATGTATTTTATTCATAGTTAAAAAAATATTACCATTCTGCACTCCTTTATATATACTATAAGTGTGCGAAATTTCATACTCCTCCGTCCGCGCGATTTTCGGAAAAAGAGGTACAAAGTTTTTGCTGTGTTTTTGCTTCACGTATTAAGCTTACATAATGTCCTCCGATGGGTATCAGTAAAGAAACAGCTGAATTGATAGCGACGCATAGGGTGATGAGGATCATGCCGCCGAACTTCGCCGCAAGCTCCCCACCAGGGATCTGCAGCACCACGTACCCCCAGAAGAATGAAGACAGGATCACGCTCTGGGTTTGGACGCTCCATTCGAATGACTGTAATATTAAGAAGATGAATGATCAGTTTGTAAAAGTATCAAGATCTTGAAAGCATGCACTGCTCATACAAATCTCAGTGCATATTGGCCCAAGAATATGATCGCACATGGAACCGTAACAACTGTAATAAAAAAAAACTCTAGCAAAAACGAAACCGACTTCAAGAGAAACTAAAAGAATGAAAATAAATTTAAATTTTTCATTTTTAAGTTAAGTACGTATTACGTTGGTATCCAATTACAATGAAAATTATATAAAACTATTCTGAATCCAACTCAAAAAGAATTTACGAAAATTGGTTCAGAAACAAAGATAAGTAAAAGATATTTACACGACGAATAAATAACCTGCTCCATTTTTATAGGTCGTTTAAAAAAATATTAATCTCAAAATTAACTTCCTTCTTGTCATCTACAAACATACTTATAGAATTTACATATATATTATCACGCCTGTTTCCTATTGGGGTAGGCAGAGACTATAGATCTCCACTTACGACGATCCTGACAAACAACTTTCGCTTAATCTACTGTCATTAACCTCTTCATACATGCACGTTTATTTGAGATGCTTTTTACCTGACCTCGTTTTAACACTTCTGTTATTTGATCATGTTGTGTACGTCATGGTCTACCGCTAGCAACTCTACCATTCACAATACTGTCATACACTTGTTTTGTGATTCTATTTTCGTCCATTTTCGCTTTTTCAACTCTTGTTATTACATCTTCTTTCAAACCACAACGTCCCCATATTACACTATTTTGTATCATATTATTCATGATTACCTCATATATACTCCTCAAAGCTTTCATTTCAACTGCATTTATTCTACTTTCATGCTTCTTCTACCACACCCAACTTATTGTACAATAATTATTGTAGTCGATAATTACTATCTAATAATCACAGTATTCTTTGAGAGCAAATTGCTGCTCGACACCTGACAAGTGTGGATAGAACTCTTGGAGTTGTCCTAATATTTCTGTGTATTAATGTGCATTATTTAATATTGTAATTGTAATCATTCTACTGTAATAAACTTTGATGATTTATTATTATTATTTCAGATTCTCTCTGTCTCTCTTTTCTTTCACCATATCCCAATTATTTGGGGTCGGCACAATATGTCTTTTCCTTCCACACTCCTCTACTCTGACATACATCTTCTGTCACACCACATATCATCATATCATCCTTCACACAACCCATTCATCTTTTTTTTGGTCTACCTTACATTTGTACCATTTGTACATCTATCTTGAAGGTTAACATTCTTTTCGTCACGTGACTTTCACCCCTCCTCATTATCAGATTATTGTTGTGTTATTCCAGGCGTGAGCCTACATATATATATATATTTATGTGCGTGTGTATGTGTACGCACTGGCCCGATTTTTTAACTCGATAATTTTGGGTCATAGTAAATTGCGTTTTACTTTGTAATCTTAAAGTGCGTGTATCAACCAATCTGATTTTTGATACAGATGTAGGAATATTTTGATAACTCTATCAAACTTTGAATATTATCTAAGTAGATTTGAACTGCCTTTCTTAAATAGATAAAGATAATCTTGACAAATGAAATACCTGCGACGATTCATTTACTATTTACTTTAAGAATAACATTTGGTAATTAAGGCTTCGAGATGGGTAACTATTATAACCAGCTAGATGGCGGTTGTTTACAAAAGAATCACGACTAAGTTGACCATCTACTCGCCAGCTGGCCAGCGGTTGTCGCATAAAACAGACAACTGACAAGTATACAGCTTATGGCCCGTTCCTATCTAATATGCTGTTTAGGAAAATATTGCAACACATTTTTTTTATTGCATGAGTTCAGCAGACCCACCTGATGGAAAGCGGTTACCGTAGTCAATGGACATTTTTAAAATTGTAACAAACAAAGGTGTTACCAATGTGCTGTCGCTCTCTAAAGGAAGACTGGAATCTCTCCACTAACGCTGGAACACAACTCAAGGTAGATATGGCGGCATACTTTAGACCAGAGGTAGTAGCCATCCTGTCGGGTAAAAACCCTACCACCTGGCTTTAGTATTCTAGCTCTGTTCCTATACGGATAAACTTAAATAAATAAATATTCGGCAGACAAGCACGCACATTGTATATCTTCAAATTAAGCAAGTTACGCTTGTGTTATGGGTAATATGCAATGAGGCACTAGGGGGCCCATCCCAGACACCCAGACCATAGTAAATAATGGAGAATTCGAATCCGAAACTTACCATGCAAGAAATCGAACCAGTAGCGTCTGCGCTGCAGTGAGGTAGACTGGCAAAGGCTTTGCCCACTCAACCACAGACCCGTCAAGCCTTAACTTAGTTGAAACTTGACGTTACTTGTATGGAATTTATCTAAAATATTAAGAGGCAGCTTTTGAAGAATTGCTTAGTGAAACTGAAACATGTCTAGCTATAAGGTAGGTATAAGACATGGCATAAAATTCCAATTTGTTTTGATAGATATTCCTCATATTCGTAATACGAATATGCAAAAGCGACCGCTTTAGCTCTGCAATAGTAAAGTATACGAATATATACGGAGATATAAGAACTTGGAATATATCAACATAACTGCCGACGTAAATAACATTTCTCCTAATTAGCCTTCGAATGATTACCGAATATTTTAGCAGGTGGCCACCACCCCTGATGTAGAGTATGTCGCCATAACAACCTTGAGTTGTGTTCCGACATTAGTGGCAAGGTCAATGTCCATGGGCGATGGTAATTGCCTCCCACCAGATGAGCCGACTGCCTGTCTGCTGAGCTCATGCAATAAAAAAAGTGTGTTTCAATATTTCCCTAAACAACATATTAAAGATTTTTGCGTTAAACCCGTCGAGATCCAGTTGTACAACTTAAGTAAACTTATACGAAGGGCATTGCCTTATTCGTTTTCCTTAACTTAGCCTTCTTCCACTTTACCTACATATGTTTCTTATACTTTTGGAGCTCTTACAGCTTATTTATGGGTAAATAAACCGATTCTAGTCAGGTTTTGTTAAAATATTTTGCCTTACTTTGGTTTTACATACATATACATATTATCACGCCTGTCTCTCATGGAGGTAGGCAGTATAGATCTCCACTTGCGACGATCCTGACAAACAACTGTTGCTTCACCTACTTTCATTAACCTCTTCATACATGCACGGTTATTTGATATGCTTTTTACTGAACCTCGTTTTAACACTTCTGTTATTTGAACATGGTGTGTACGTCTTGGTCTACCGGTACCAACTCTACCATTCGCAATACTGTCATACACTTGTTTTGTGATTCTATTTTCGTCCATTTTCGCATTTTCAACTCTTGTTATTACATCTTCTTTCAATCCACAACGTCCCCATATTACACTATTCCTTATCATATAATTCATGCTTACCTCTCATATGCTTCTCAAAGCTCTCATTTCAACTGCATTTATTCTACTTTCATGCTTCTTCTGCCACACCCAACTTTCACTGCCATACATCAGGGTTGGCACCAACACCCCTTGATGGACAGCCAAGCGTGCCTTTACAGACACTTTTTGGCTTTTCATACAAGAGTTTCACGCTCCATTCACCTTATTACCTGCAATTACTCTTCTTTCGATGTCACTTTCATGCTTTCCGCCCCTGGTAAATAGCACCTTAGATAAACATACAATATTATGTATATTAGTTTATATAATATTAATATATTATGTATTAATACTATTATTAATATTGTATAGCTATTGCTGTTGCTATACACATATTAATGATGTATATATTAGTATATATATAATATTAATATGTGTTATTGTTTATTCTATATTTATTCATTTTAGGTATAGATATTGTGTATAGGTATTGTGTGATATTTATATATCCTGTTTATATATTATATGTGTATTTAATTTACACACCACCGTCACACACTTGCAAATCTCCTATTCATAAAATCCATAGCTCGGGTTGTCTGGAAGAGATCGCTGTAAAGCGATAAGGCCGCCCATTGCTCCTACTTTTACTGTTTAATGTGACTACTGTAAATTGTTTATTTTATGTGTATGTGGTGAACAATAAAGTGTTTTCTATTCTATTGATACATGCCGTCAAAGATAAGCCGCACAGTCTATTGTAAGCGCAGCTTATTATCCTCCCGGATTAGGGAATCCTTTGTGTTTTGAATTTGGAACATGCTATTGTTTTTCTACTTGTTTGATAACCATCATTAGCGTTGAACTAATTCCTATTGTTATTGTTCTCGACTTTGTGGATGTTCGCAGGTGAGCAAATTAATATTTCTTAGAAACTCAGTGTGCGCCTCCAACTTCTTTGTACTGTGTAGTTAGTATAAGACGATGCCCGAATGGAGAGGCGGGCAGTCAAGCGACGACTACGAAGCGAGTAAGACGTTTTCTAGTACTCTCGATTAGCGATATAGACGACGGACTTTGCGCGTTCGAATTGTATTGAATCTTGCAGTGTGAACTGGTTGCATCCACTTTTATTTGTATTTGTTTTATACGTGTTTGTACAGTTCTAATAAATTCTATAGTAGTTCCAACGGCATTTTTAATTCGAGTCCTGTAGCTCGTGACACTATTCTATAAACAAATTGTTTTATTTAATCCGACGAACCACACGTTTCGGTGAAAATATCATCCAAATGTTTTCAAGATATACACGATGATGTAACGCATTGGTGTTCAGGTCGAACAAAATTATATAGGCATGAACCCGAAGAATTAACAATTTCCTAGCAAAAAGGAAACCAATTTCTACACAGTAACTAATAAATATTTCCTGCAACATTGTCGACTATCCCGCAATGCTTGAAAACGAGTCTTCGAGCTGTGCGTCCTCCCCGTCCTGACCTACGGGGCCGAGAATGAAGAGAGCGCTATGATATTGGACGTGATGTAAGGCTCTTGAATAAATATAACTTCGATCTTAAAACTGACTTTTATTTTCACTCTAGTAAGTATCTATCAGCAGTACGAAAAGTCTTTCTCTTAACTGAATTCAAAACCCGTGTCTTTTTTACATTTTTGAATTCCCACCAATGAGAGCGAGTTTTATAGACAACTCTCATTGGTTAGTCGTATCCTTACGTCCTGGCTAACACAGCTATATAGGCATTGATTAACAATAACAAAAGTTGATCATTAAGTAATTGACAAATTAAATTTAAATAAGGAATGTGAAGTGGATAGTTATATATTGACCGTTTATTTTGAAAGTGGTGTAAGTCCATTTTTGAGAAAAATGAGCTATCACGTAATTCATGCTTAATTTAATGTAATTTTTTTATATATAACTAGACCGTGTTTAATTTCTCAAAAAAGTCCCAAGTTTTGTACAACTTAAAATCGGTCGGTAAATGAAATTGCATAATCATCGATTATAAAAGTGGTGTAAGTCCAATTGACAGAGGTAGGTGGCATAGCAGATGGATGCCGATCAGTGTTTGGTTATTTTTAATTTATTTTATACTAGCTGTGTCCCGCGGTTTCACCCGCGGACGATTTGCATTGTTTCCCCTCCGTGTTTCCACTACTCGTAAGTTAAAACATAGATATTAAAAAATTAGAGAAATGTATTAGAAAATGTACAGCGCATAACCTGTGAGAAGAAAATAAATACGACAAGGCTGTATGACTCCGTATCTTTGCCCGTATTTTGGCGAATTAAAAAAACAACAGTAGCGCCATCTTTTTGCAGAAAAATCCGCAATCTTATTACGATTTTTCTAATTTTATATTATTTAGGAGTTGAATTTTTAAATAAAATGTAGCCTATGTACTATTCCAATTCATACTCTAGCTTTGTATTAAATTTGAAACCAATCTATTATGTACTTTTGGCGATACCTTTACCCAAAAAAAAAACTTACAAACTTTCAGACTTATAATATTTATAGGATTACGTGTGATATTACGTGTCAAGTGGTACTAATTTAGGTTAGTTATTCTATTTTTTTGTTAAAATGGCTAACTTCATATTAACATCAGATAGTGAAATAGGTAAGAACAAATGGTAAACCACTATTATCTTAAAACAACTGCAAATATTTATTTTATTTAATTATAAATAAATTCACACAGACATAAAGCCCATGAATATAAACAGAAGAATAATCTTAGATTCAGAGGATGAAAATAATTCCGCGAAACACTACCACATTCAGAGAATAAGTAAATTTTTGTAATCAGTATCTTGTAATGACAATGTAATTGTCGTCTAAAATAAAATTTTATGTGTTGTTATGCGTATTTGTAAACAAAATTATATTAAAATGAAGTATATTTTAAGCGACATTTGATTTTTCAAAATTGAAATTAACCGATTTTTACAATTGTCTAATTTTTTAAGTGGTGTAAGTCCATTTACAGCACATAAATATGTGTTATCGTAGTCTAATTAGCCAAAAACAAATTTATATATTTAAATTAAATGTTGATAATACAATAGAAACAATGCCAGACCTCATATGATTTGCCTGTATTTTTAAATCAACAAATATAGTAACCTTTAATTTACTCGAAACAAAAGAAAGTGGACTTACACCACTTTCAAAATAAACGGTCCATATAATTTATTTTATGGTTATAAATTATGATTATATATGAATAATAAACATGGCGTAGATCAAAAGATGTTGTTGCTATGTTTTTCTTAAGGCAGCACTTGTCAAACGTCAAAAGCCAAATGCCAAAAGATTGACCTTGAACTTGACCTACTTTTGTTTATGAGAGAATTTAAATACCAGCTTTATTGCGAAAGTTTGTAATAGACATGTATAAGCGAATAATTGAGCCGGAAACGCAAGCGCGTGGTAACTATGATCGTGGTATATTGAGCAAAGTAAATAATATAAAAATATCTACAAGTACGAACGTGGTAAGTATATCCACTACAACATGGACACTGACGCCGGGATTGGTCCACAAGTTCCAAGTCGCTCAATAGGCTACGGAGTGAGCTATGTTGGGTGTTTCTCTTATGGATAGAATTACAAATGAGGATATCCATAAGAGAAACGAAGTAACTGTACATAGCTCGCAAAATTAGCAAATTGAAGTGGCAGTAGACCGGTCACGTCTGTCGCA
The DNA here is from genome assembly GCA_039645545.1 of Dendrolimus houi. NCBI lineage: Eukaryota > Metazoa > Arthropoda > Insecta > Lepidoptera > Lasiocampidae > Dendrolimus > Dendrolimus houi. The sequence goes on from CM077122.1 coordinate 23,736,228, forward strand.
AGACCTATGGCCGATAGAGCAGACGAATCCTGGAGTAGAGACCGCGTCTCGATAAACGAGTGTCGGACGCCCTCCAGACCGATGGACTAACGACCTGGGCAAGGTCGCCGGTAGGCGCTGAATGAGGAAATCAGAGGACAGGGTTGAGTGGCACCGACTTGAGGAGGCCTACATCTAGCAGTGGACTGCTGACTGACGACGATAACATTTTGAAGTCGGTGCCAAGTAAAAGCTAAAAATTACCATGCAAATTTTATGTTCTTTATGTTTTATCATAAACCATATTTCCCGATAAAGTCAACCGGTTTTCACAGGTATAGAATAGTTCTTATAAAGCATGTGCTCATACAAGTACATTTTTCGATTTGCATAAAATAATAACTATACAAGTTGTTTTGTGGTGCAATTATTCATTTCTATATAATTTTATCTATACTTTGTTATGTTACGTGTATACTACAATCGGGAATCTAATAAGTGACGGACTTTGCGCGTTTTATTGAGTTACGACCTTCTGCATTACGTTTGGACTTGTTGTGTTCGGTTATATTTCTACTTGTGTTGTCCGTGTTTGTATAGTTCTAATAAAACTCTATAATAATTCAAACGGGATTTTTATTCGAGTCCCGTAACTCGTAACAATATCATAGAACTTAGATAGTATAATTCATCTTCAACTTTTTAGTTACTTATGTAATATGTTTTTAATTTTCATTTTCTTACGTCTTGTCATGATAACGTATAACTAAAACAAATAACTTCAATGCATGAGTCAGCACGCTTGGATGCCAATCCAGTTCTAACCTTTTATACTGTATTATGCTAATGAATTATTGATTGTTATCTGTTGTGTTGTTCAAATAAATAAACAATGTCAGTGGTGGAAATATCAGATACTAGCACAAAATTGTGTTTATTAAATCAAGTTTTCTCTGTTAAATTACTTGTGAGCCAATGGCAACAGCCAATATAATAGATAAGTCGCCGTCTTCAACATTTTGTGAAGTTTTTCTTTTGTACCCGACAATTATTAATTCTGTTGCTGGATTTGACTTCAAACTCAATCACTTCAAGTTTAATCGTTTAAATGGTCCGAATGAACACACTAATTTCTTGATTTATTTATTTATATATTTATTTCAGGAAAATATGCCCCGTAGTTACAATATATAATATACATACATATTCACATTCATACTAACTCCGTTGGTTCAGCGACCCAAACCAAAATGTGTCTTGGCCTCCGAAACGAGAACACGCCTGTTTCTGTCCTGTGAGATTACTTGCCAGTTATGGGCTTGAAGCTCACATAGGTCAGCTTCCACTCTGTCCTTCCACCGGTACTCGAGACGACCGACCAGACGTCGCCCATCCGATCGTCCTAAATAGGCCCCTTCACGCTTCGATCCTCTCCCATCCGTTTCACGTGATCGAGCCAACGGAGGCAGTGAGGTTTTGTCCCTTCTATTATGTTAGGCTCGACCACGAGATTTTCAATTTCGACGTTGGTTCGGACCCTCCAGCTACCATCGTCTTATGGAACCTTCCCCGCCCGGTGCACCAAAAACGCGCACCGATTCCTAATGCTAAACTTCATAACTTAAAGTTTTCATTTGGAATTTGGAACCAGCTAAGTCAAAGTGGGATAAATCTCATCCCTCCTATACCATCTCCTCTATCTCACCTTAAAAGACCCCAAGTGTTGCAAACTTCCATAGGTGATGATGACCACTTTGCATTAGAAAGGCCATCGGTCTTTTTATGACATGAGTTCAACAGATAGGCAGACGGCCCACCTGATGGAAAGCGGTTACCAACGCCTATGGATTTTTATAACACCAAAGGTGCTAGTAATGTGCTGTCACTCTCTAAAGGCAGACTGAAACTGGCTATTAATGATGGAACACAAGTCAAGGTTATTATGGCGGCATACCCTAGCCCAGGGGTGGTAACCATCAAGCCGTTGCCAGATTTGCAATAAAAAAACAAAGCCACAGACGGCTCCTAGTTCATTATAGGCCATAATTCATGTGGCGCTTATAAATAGGAAATTGAAATGCTATATACTTATTATGGCGGGCGTTCTTCCGCGAGTTACCTTAAAAGGCTTTTCCGCTGATATCCGGTTTCCGGTACTACCATTATAGATCAATCGACCTACCCTTAAACTATTCATATTACCGGAAGTATGGTTATATGCGAAATAATGATTTATTAGTTCTATTTTATGGTATAAAATATGAAGATGAAATTTTCTTCTTATTATGATATGAAAATCAGATAAGTAAATAATGAAGTTATATTTTAATAAAACTACGTTTTCACGGTTTTAAGCGCGGTAATTTATTTGACTTTTATTATTCCGACATTTCGGCCACTTTTCAGTGGCCATGATCACGGAAGACAAAGATGTCAAGTGTTAGAGCTAAAGTTTTTTTTAACCTACCGCCAATTTGTTCATTTTAATTATTTAGTTTTAATTTTGTTTATAGTTATTATTTACTCTATGGGAGCCTAATCTAATTTACCACCACTTCGCAACATGTTGTGGCTTTAAGAGAAGAAGCGGCGCAAGAAACTCTTCAGCAAACATGTAATATTATATAATATTAAAGTGGGTGGGAGGAAAATAAAATAGGAATTATCAATCAAGTTGGTTTGTGTTCCGGTGCACGCAGAAAGAGCTCACAGTGTCTTGAGGTCTAGCAGTTGCTTTTTGCTGGGTTTAGGTCTTAATAGTGTTACGAGTGCGGGACTCGAATTAAAATGCCGTTGGAATTACTATAGAATTTATTAGAACTATACAAACACGTATAACATAGGTACAAATATAACTGGATACAACCAGTAAAAACTGCACGATTAAAACACGCGCAAAGTCCGTCACTATATAGCTTATCGAGTGTACACGTCTTGTTCGTATCGTAAACGTCGCTTGACTGCCGGTCTCTCTTAAACAATGGTTTCCAAGAATCACACCTGGCCATTGCCTACCATAAAGGATTACAATACACAATAGGCGGCTTTTCTAATTACAAATATTAAACAAAAAGTAAACAAAAGAAGTCCAAATGCGGGTAGATAATAAACCGTGCTTTATGGCCGGCAGGTGTGCATTCACATTTGTCGGCGTGCTTGATGTAATTTTGGCAAAGTTGTAGCAATAGAGTAAATAATAACCATAAACAAAATTAGAATAAAATAAAATAATTAAAATGAACAAGTTAGCGGAAGGCTAAATAAAAATTTACAATACTGACACTTGACATCTTTGTCTTCCGTGATCACGGCTACTGAAAAGTGGCCAAAACGTCGAAATAATAAAAATCAAATAAATTACCGCCTAAAACCGTTGAAAGGTAGTTTTATTATGTATACTAGTCGTGAAAACGTAAAAAGTATTAGATAGTATTAACTTACGTTTTCATTGGTGGAGTCCGTCATGGCGACGATCGCCATGCTCATGTTGACCCTCATGCTGAAGGTCAACACCATGGCCAGAAACAGCATCACCGTCTGCACATGCCGGATGCCAAGCTTCGAACCTGCAGTCAACATTTAATTTTTGAAGTGAAACTTCTTAGGAATCGTTGTGATTTGAAACTCGATGAAACGAAAAAGCGACACTAAAACGAGAACACATAAATCTATAGGACTAAGTTTGCGAGAGAATGAGATACGAGTTTTACATTGTGCAGCACAGATCAGAGAGTCAATAAGACCGATGATTAAACATAGGTCCAATTGGACCGTAATAAAATTTACTTTACGTTGACGGATGTTGGCTAAAGGAATTATATTTATATTAATAAAAGTGAGAAGGAGGGTGGTTTTAGATTGATTATCTGTCTCCACACAAGCCGGTTGATTATTGTTTGGATTGCCTCAGTGGAAAGCCTCCATGATCTCTAATCCTAGAAGTTTCACTTTCTACTGCGTTATCTGTGAATATTCTGCACTTCTACACAGACGACGTTTTTTTTTATATAAACACTACTGTTGCGGCCAGAGAGCACCCCCCTGACCCGCCCGCCGGAGCACACCTGCTCTCCGCGCCCCTCATACCGCCCACGCCCATAGCTAGCACAATTAGCAACTAAGCGTCAGACGGGATGCGGGATATAGGGCCAGCGTTAGAGGCAAAAAACAACTCAACTTACTCAACAATCTCTCTTGCTCAGTCATTTCGTAATTCTTCACATTTACAACGACGACTCTCTTGCATAATTTGTACTTATTCTATGTATATTTCATTTCTTGTAAAAGTTCAATAATAACAATCATACAGTCTATTACATTGAGTTTTAATTTCTAAATTGGAAGCAACTGCCACCAATAACTATAATTGTTATGATTGCTTAAATCTTATTTTTAGGTAATTATGAGATAATTTTTGTTTATGGTGGTTTGGTTGGTTTAATTACCGCGTTTTTGTACTCAATCACGCTCTTAATGTTACCTAAATGGTATTCACTATCTCGAACGTGCTAGAAAAATATTATCTATTGTTGAATAATAGGAAAGTATATAACGTAACATTGGTAAAATGAATGTCGCCAGCGAAGCCAAATTTGTATTAAATTAAAGAAGAGAAGGTTGGCATTGATTGGATCACTGATTCCAAAGACTTTTTTATCTGTGGTTGGTCTCTGAATGTTTATTGGGCCATTAGCCAGTTGCAACTGCACTGTGTGGATTGATGGGCAGGATTGGTCTGTTCAAATGAAGCGCCAAATTTAAATGGATTGGAACCAGTAACAACGTTGTAAACTACCAACCAATGTGTATTTAATATTATAATACGTGGTGGTATATTGCATAATTTATACATATTGTTACATGCCGTCAAAGATAAGCGCACAGCTGCCTGTCGTAAGCGCAGTTCATTGTCTTCCAACGATTTAGGAATTCTTTTGTGTTTTGAATTTGTAATTAAGAAAAACATGCTATTGTTTTTCTATTTATTTCATAACCATCATTAGCGTCGAACTAATCCCTATTGTTATTGTTTTCGACTTTGTGGACGTTCGCAGGTGTGCAAATTAATATTTCTTAGAAACTTAGTGTGCGCCTCCAATTTCTTTGTATTGTGTAGTTAGTATAAGGCGATGCCCGAATGGAGGGGCGAGCAGTCAAGCAAGCGATGACTACGAAACGAGTAAGACGTGCTCTAGTACTCTCGATTAGCGATATAGACGACGGACTTTGCGCGTTCGAATTACATCGAATCGTGCAGTGTGAACTGGTTGCATCTAGTTTTATTTGTATGTATTGCTTTATACGTGTTTGTACAGTTCTAATAAATTCTATAGTAGTTCCAACGGCATTTTTAATTCGAGTCCTGTAGCTCGTAGCAGTATTTACTATAAAGTCAAAAATGGGAATCAAAACAGGGAGCTAACTCAGACCAGCAGATGGAGAAAATATTTTTTTTAGAATTTTCCATCGTGCAGTGTGAACTGGTTGCATCCAGTTTTATTTCTATTTGTTTTAATAGAAATAAAACTGGATGCAACCAGTTCACACTGCACGAATTAATGCAATTCGATATGCGCAAAGTCCGTCGTCTATATCGCTAATCGAGAGTACTACAAACGTCTTACTCGTCTCGTAGTCGTCACTTGACTGCCCACCCCTCCATTCGGGCATTGTCTTATACTAACCACACAGTACAACAACAAATAAATTGGCCACGCGCACTGAGTTTCCGAGAAATAGTAATTTGCACACCTGGTTATCTATTCCTGCGAACGGCCAACAAGTCGAAAACAATAACAATAAGGATTAGTTCGACGCTAATGATGGTCATAAAACAAGTAGGAAAACAATAGCATGTTTTTCTTAATTACAAATTATAAACATAAAAGAATTCCTAAATCCGGGAAGACAATAAACTGCGCTTACGAGAGGCAGCTGTGCGTTTATCTTTGACGGAATGTAACAATAAAATTTACCAATTTCAATTGATTTGTAAATCTTCCACTTACAAACACTTGAAGTTATTAAGTTACTCTTTTAATTGTCTCAAGAATGGAATTCAAAGAAAAACCTAGAATTATGATAATAAGACAATATTAATAACAAGTTTGCATTTAGAACAGACTTCGTTTCTCACGAAACAATCTGTTGAAGACAATTGAAGGAATTTGTTAATTATTTGTTTAATCCCACGCTATTGTATGGGTTTTTTTTATTAATATTCAATACTAAAATGACGCGGTTTATATTTTCAAAGATTGTAAATAAATTTTGTTAATGTAGCTAAGTATATATAGTTAAAAACATTTGATTTAGCTTAAATACAAATATAACCAGAAGAGAGCTTCCTTGTTTATAGTTTCAGAAGTCAGATTATAAAACGTCGATAGATTGTGAACGGATCATAGAGTTAACATAAGTATACATTCGTAAAGCTACTGGTTTATACTATCTGTTCTCGCAGATGGGGCTTCATCCGGGATAGTGTTACACATATAGGCCGTTTTACGCAGATGTATCGATGGTTTTAATGCTTTAATTGAGATGCGACAATGCTATTTTTTTAGGTATTGTTACAACTTAGGCTCCGACAAAGACAAATTCCACGTACAGATTAGTAAAAGCACATTTTAATACCTGTCAGCATTTGAAATAATTGTAATCCTTTTATGATTGTCTTCTTTTGTTCAATAATTTATTGGCATACGTTTCTAAGTTATTGTGGAGGATAGCTTATTGTTCTAGTTTACGGCCGCTGCAGGCTGCGCCATTAGCCAGGTGTTGCGGATTACAATTATAAGCTAATTTTAGGTAGACAATACGGGCGGCTACATTTGCATTTATCAAGTATAAAACGACGGCCTGATTGAGAGGGGAGACAGTTGAGCTACAACTACGATACGGGCGTGACCTGTGTACATTCGGGAACCTAATATTGACGGACTTTGCGCGTTTTATCAAATTGCGACCACCTTCTGCATTACGTTTGAACTTGTTGTGTTCGTGTGTATTGTAATCTTTTATGATAGTCATTAGCCAGATGTGATTCTAAGAAATTCGGTCCACGCGGTCAGGCAGACACATTGCATCTGTGCGGTGTAAAGTATTGCCCCAATGGAGAGATCGGCAATCGAGCGATAATCACAAGCGAAGCAAGACTTGTGTACATTCGGTAATCTATTTAGTGATGGACTTTGCGCGTGTTATTGAATCGTGCATTACGCTTGGACTGGTTTTATTCAGTTATATTTGTCTTGGGTTATACGTGTTCGTATAGTTCTAATAAACTCTATATAACAATTCCAACGGCATTTTAATTCGAGTCCCGCAACTCGTAACAGTATTTAAGAAAAAATACCTCATTAATATTACTATCTAATCTAAAAAGATTAATAAGTAATTTAAGTATAAACTAAATTAACTAAGAGTATTCATACTAAGAATATGTCCATTAACACTTTTCTTATTGTCTCTATTAAGGCGAAGACACTTTGTTCGTGTGTTCTTTGTTAATAGCTAGCAATTACACTACGCTTTTAGTGTTGTTTATAGCGCTAATTCAAATGGTTTTGTCCTTTTGAGCCTTCTCGTTATGTCCGTGTTGTGGTGGAGCTGGTTCGCCTCGACATTCACGTGATGATGAAGCCCATGCTCGTGGGCTTCCGCGTACTTTCTAATGTGACAAACTCCACTTTCAGGTCCCGATGGAGATTGCTAACAACGTTACATATTGACAGATAACATAAACTCTCTCCTTTACTTTAGATTGTTTCGAGTGAGTAATGCATTAGTAAATTTAAAAAAAATATTACCTAAATTTTAAAAATCAAATTTTGAGTTGAAACTTTTTTTTTTTTTGGTATATAAAATTATACCGTAGGGAGAAAAAAAACTGTTTTTGGTGATTTTGAATGAAAGCTTAAAAATTTGGAACGACCTTTTCAAAATTTTTTTTGAGCTTTCCTTTGGTGGGAGGTCTTAAAACATCAAAAACTAAATATTTTTTTAAATTTCGGTTTTTGCGCCACCCTAATACACTAATGTGCCTTAACGATTTTATTTTTTAACGCCTTAAATAAGACGCATTGGGCCAAAGTTCAATATCTAATACTACCGCAAATGAGCCCCAGCATTATGATTTATTGTTAAAAATAATTTATGTTATATTGACAGTTATCAATACTTGTTATCCTATACTAGTAAGCGAAGATGAGGAAAACCTCGCTCGTAATAAGATAGTTGAAAATAAAATCAATTGAGAGATTTTTTATTACAAATACAAAAAAACGAAACCTCCTACATTTTGTACGAGAATAGCAAGTTATGACGTCACGGTGTTGTCTGTCCATAGGCCTGTTACCTACCCAATTTTTAGGAAAGGTGTCATAAAATGCGTTTTACTAAATGCACATAAAAGTAGTATACGATATTTTTATCGTATATATTAACATTGATTTCTTGATAAAGTATCAAGAAATCAATGTTTAATATTTTTTTTCCTCTCTTCCGGGGGGTTTCCGTGAAAACGTAACAGACAGACGGACTGGCGCCGTAACGCTTTACGTACTAACGAAGCGGTTTACCCTCCCATAAGAAGTTATCACTTCAAAAAATGTATCGATCGCTAAATCTAGGACATAAATATAGACAGACCACTTAAGAGTTGTTTTTTCTTATTACAATGGCGATAATCCCAAATATTATCAATGTAGCACATGAGAGGAGTCGATGCGTCATTTATGACAGGTAGCGTCAATAGTATCATGAGTGGGCTTGTCCATCAAACAGATATCTACAAGTAAAGTGGAATAATCTGCTAAAGGGATTGTTATGTCACTATTTATTGCTAGAGTACAGCAGGAGGTGGGCATTCCAGCTATCCAGGTGGTAGGGCATTTTCCTGACTGGATGGCGACCACCCCTGGTCTAGAGTATGCCGCCATAACAACCTTATGTTGTGTTCCGGCATCAGTGACCAGGTTCCAGTCTCCTTTAAGAGAGCAGCAGCGCATTTGTAGCACCTTTGGTGTTGCAAATGTCTATAGGTGACAGTAACCACTTTCCATCAAGTGGGCTGTCTGCCTGTCTGCTGATTTCTGCAATAAAGAAAAAAAAAAAAACAATCTTTCTTCATAACATATTCAATTTTTTTATAATATTGTCCAATATGCTTACATTAATATACTGTTATGACCTAGTCGCCGACAAAGACAAATTCACTCCTGCATACCTGTAGAAACACATTTTATTACCTTTCGACATTTGGACTTCTTTTGTTTACTTTGTGTTTAAAATTTGTGTTTAGAAAACAGCCCATTGTGTATTTTAATCTTTTATGGCAGTCATTAGCCAGGTGTGCGGATTACGATTTCTAGGGAATTGCGTTGATGCTAGCCGGGCAGACATATTTGCATTTGTGCAGTATAAATCAATGGCCCGATTGAGGAAGAGGCAGTCGAGCGATAACCACGAGCGAAGCAAGACTTGTGTACATTCGGTAATCTATTTAGTGACGGACTTTGCGCGTGTATTCGAATTTTACGTTCGGTTAATTGTACCTGTGTTACACGTGTTTGTATAGTTCTAATAAACTCTATAATAATTCCTACGGCATTTTAATTCGAGTCCCGCAACTCGTAACAATACATTAGAAAGACATTTGACTGTGTCACAGAAACCTCATGGGTTTATTCGTGTCGCCGAGAGTCGTGTACACAATATTTTTATATCAAAAATAGGAGCAGAGGCGAGGAATTGTTATCATCAGTCAAGGGTTTAGTTCTGATTTGATAATACAAGCGGGGTTATCATCATTCTAGCAGGTCTGCACATGTGAGCCTAATGGTCCACTTTGGGAACCAATAAAGAATCTTTTTAATCGCACAAACTGGCCATACTCATGCGTGACAAGTTTTTATATTGGTGTACATTATCTATCTATCTATATATTTATTGGGTTTTATTTTTTATCATCCAGGAAACAATATGTTATTTTTAATGGAAGTAATTCTAGGTTGTCCTCTGTACCGATGACAAAGTTTATGCAAAATTCAATGATGACCAGTTGAGTGATTAAGATGCGGGAGTGTGATATACGCATCGTCATATAAGTTTTTGTTTACAATTCTAAGGACTCAAGTTCCTTACCCTTTTTTATAACTTAATTTTGAATAAAGTTTTAAGTATTTATACACGCTTCTATTCTAATTTTAATACTAAACTTATACTAATGTAGAGTGTATCTGTTACATGCTGGTGTTGTGAGGAAGTGCTTGTGCAGTGTGTGCCTTATGTCTATACCTATATATATTATCTTAACTAGTGCCATGTGTGTTGTTTTTTCCTGTCATATCAGTTAGGTTTATATATTTATTTCTTCTCTCATCACCTCGCATCATTCGTACTTTAATTATAGCATTATATAATTTAAAGTATATATTATAGTTACCGATAGCATGACCTTGCCTTTTAGATTACAAAGAGCATTGAAAACTCCCCGTAAAGTCATTGAACTATTTGCAACTTTCAATATTACAATATTGTACGCAAACCTTGGCCTCAGACTGTCAATTGATTAGTATTTTATTGCAGATGTTGCATAATGCACTTATAGACATTGTATCTAGGTGGTAGGGTATTTGCCAGTCTGGACAGCCGCCAACCCTGGTCTAGTGGATGCCGCTATAACAACCGTAAGCTCTGTTCCAGCTTTAGAGAACAGATTTCAGTTTCGAGACTGGCAATACATTGGCCACACCTTTGATGTTGGACTTTTTTTTATGGAAGTATAGGTTTGCGTTTGACCACTGTCTCACCTGATGTTGAGTGATGACGAAGTCTAGGATGGAGCACGCTTACCTAGAAGATACCTATTTACTCGTGACTTGAAGACTTCAAGATTGTATTTGTCAGGAAAAACAGACTCCGGCAATTTAGTTCACTCTTCGGCAGTGCGCACCAGAAAAGACGAAGCGAAACGCTTGGTGGCTGTTGGTGTTTCCACCACGCAACGGTGGCGCAAATCGGTGCGTCTGGTTATCCGATGGAGAAATGAGGATGGAGGAATCAGCTCGTGCAATTCTAAGGAACACTCCCCGAAATTCGAGTCTTGACTCTGTGCTCTAGACTCTGAAGTCGAGCATAAAAAAGACAAACATTGCCGACCATACCTATAGGCAACGATGATTACTTTCCATTAGGTGTCACGATCAAATGTATCTAATCAAAACAGTATTCTACTCAAACGCGTGTATGAGGTAAGCGCTTACACTACGCTGATTCAGGAACCCTGACTCTAAATTTAGGTAGTGTTCGGTCCTTGCCTATTGTAAAGTAGGTAGAACATCGCTCCATCAATTTTGCTGTCTACCCTCTTTCTTTGTAAAGCAATGGCGAATGCACAACAGAATAGGGGCAGCCATTTTTGGACACAACTATCAACGTTTGACGAGCCATCAAGCCGTGTGTTTATTCTTCTAAATATATTCAATTCCAGTTGTAATTACTGGCCGTGCGAAGAACTTATTGTGTGCCAATGGTGTAAAGAAGTATCTACTCCAAAGTGGATTTGGTGCAGTGCGCTGTTCCTCTGTGTTATGCAACCTGAACCAAGACAGGAGAGATCGGATCTCAAGGTCGGTGGAGCTACTGCTGCTTTTCTAGTGCAGAGATCTAAGCCAGATCTATATTTCCCATAAGGTACATTTTTATAAAAACCAGCGTTATTTTACCAAGGGCCACCACACCACATTACCCGTAGGCTACAGCGCCCTACAGGAAGATGAGGACAATAGAGTCTATAACCTTGCTAGGTCATGCCTACACTCCGTATCGGGTCACTGAATCAGTGAAGTGTATTAAAGCCTCAGGTTACGCCTAAATGTAAAATCAGTGCAACTGAAATATCGCAACACACTGTAAGCATTTTGAGCGTTTAAAATTGAGTAATTATTTTGATTGCATATTTTAGAGGTGAAATTCATGATACTAGTGCGCTAAGTTGGTTTTTATTATAAACGAGTAGACGAATGTAAGTCCAACATGAAGTAGAGAGGTTAACATAGGACCTTGGACTCCGAGCTCTTACGCGAACGCTTCGGGCACAACCAGGATTAAATGCTAGGATGTTGATGATGATAGACGATATACCCGTGCAGGAACGGGAAAGAATACAATTTCCTGGTGCCAGCGGCTTGTTGTAAGAGGCGACAAAACAACTCACAGTCAAGCGGTAAGGTATTTGCCCATCTGGATGGCTACCACCCCAGGTCTAGAGTATGCCGCAATAACAACCTTGAGTTGTGTTTCGGCAGTAGTGGCCAGGTACTTTGTAGCACGTTTGGTGTTGCAAGTGTCAACAGGCGATGGTAACCCATTTCCATCAGGTGGGCCATCTGCCTGTCTGTCAAACTCATGGAATAAAAAAACCCTTGAATCAGAGAAGCCTAAGCCCAACAGTGGGACATAAATGAGCTAACATTATATCACGTATAAATAATCTAAAGCATACATACCGGTCTTAGTGATAGTAGTGGTTGCTTCTTCATTCATTTTGTTAGTTTAAAATACTACTTGTTACAACGCGAATTGACTCAACACTTTTTCAAATATAATTTGAATAAATATTTTAGTTGCTTAAATAGTTTTATGAATTTGTAATTTTAAAAGCGATTCTGGACGAACGTTGTAATAAAATATAATTATTAACAGGTGTAAATCATTAATTAGAGACACTATTTTAATTTTGCTGGCAAGTTTCGAATATTCAAATCAACTTCATTATTTCAAATTATTTTAATATTATAATAAATTTTACTGGATTTTTAATTTTAATTATTAATTTTTATAATCTAGATTGTTTTTGCTTGTTGGTAGTATAGATATAACTTTTGATTCCAAGTTTTGACTTTTGTCGTGTTTTTTTAAAAGATTAATTTTGTTTCACGTGAGTGACTGTGCGCGGCCGCATGCCGCGTTGATTTGCCTCTCGATCTCCGCGATACTATTGGCTGGCCATTTTTTACGTCGAAGGTTGTTTGCTTACCAAAGTCACGGATATCATAAAACCTTTTCATATAACAATGCATCAATTTTATAAATATTTATTCTTGCTAATATTATTATTCCTATTAATATTATAAATGTGAAAGTAACTCTGTCTGTCTGTTTGTTCCATTTTTACGGAAAATTACTAAACCAATTTGGCTGAAACTAGGTATATTTATATTCTCAATGCCGAGGATGAACATAGGATACTTTTTATCCTGAAAATGGGATAGTTCCGGGATAAAATTATATTTGTCTGTTTGTTTGGCTTTTGATTTGGCTGAAAATTGGTATATATGTAATTTTAATACCGAGGGTGGACAAGGAATACTTTTCATCCCGGATAATGGGATAAGTTTTGGGATATAATTATGTAAACGTTATCCCAAAAAGTAGGATAGGTTTTTTGTGATTTGCCATTTTCTTCAACAAGGGATACTTTTAATCCCGGATCATGGGATAAGTTTTGGGATACATTTATGTAAACGTTATCCTCGAAAGGATAGGTTTTGTGGTCGATTTGGTCGACTTGGTTGATTTGGCCGATTTGGTCGATTTCGTCGATTTGATCCATATGGTCGATTTGATCTTTTGGTCTTTTTGGTCCTTTTGGTCATTTTGATGTAAATGTGTAGTTTTAATACATAGAAAATGGGCATAGATACTTTTCATCCGGGAGATGGTATAGTTTGCGGTATAAAATGAAGTGAATCTTCCGGGGCAAATAGCACTAACGTAAAAATTTATACAATGTAACCTGTGACGTAACCTCTTTAAACAAGAGGCATGCATTAGAGGCTGACCTGCGGCGCAGCTGCGGGATAAACTCTAGTCCATATATATACAAGCAAGGCAAACATAATATTATGTATAAATGTATAGAAATTAATTAGAGTATTGGAAGAGGGCCGACACCCAATATACCTACTACAGGTTTTTACCTAGTTTTAAGAGTCGAAGCCCTTCAATATTAGTTTAAGTGCAAACATTACTGTCTTTTAATACTGTGTTATTTTCACACGTTTTTACTGTTAGGGATTGTTGTTAACTATTGTAACGAGGCCTATCAGTTCTGGAATTATTGTAAATAAGTCCATTTCTCCACGATGGCAATTCACGCGGCTTTGCTTCTCTACACGCCTGTTTTTATATGGTTAAGTAGAAACAATGGATCTCAATATGCTCCGATAACTTGATAACCACTTTTTGATTTGATGATATCACAGTATACTGTAACAACTAACCCATAGATAATACTATATATATATTGTTACGAGTTGCAGGAATCGAATTAAAATGCCGTTGGAACTATTATAGAATTTATTAGAACTATAGAAACACGTATAACACAGGTACAAATATAACTGAATACAATCAGTCCAAACGTAATGCATGATTCAATAACAATAAAGTCACACGTACCTGGCCGCACGGGCCGAATTTCTTACAATCACACCTGGCTAATGACTGCCATAAAAATTACAATATACAATAGGCTGTTTTATAATTACAAATTTTAAATACAAAGTAAACAAAAGAAGTCCAAATCCGGAAAGGTAATAAAGTGTGCTTTCATGGTATGCAGGTGTGAATCTACTTTTGTCGGCGTAACAATATATATAAATGACTGACCTCCTTAGACGTTGTAATATTATAAATAAAAATCAATGTTTGTATGTTTGTCCTCGATGCACTTCTAAATCATTGATCAGAATGTAATGAAACTTTGGTTAAGTGTTCTGAGGACGAACGAAAGGGTTTCTGACTTAAAAAATCTATATATCCATAAAAATAAAAATCATTGTTTTTATGTTTGTCCTCAATGTTTTCCTAAAGTATTGATCAAATTCTGATGAAACCTTAGTAGTCTGATGGTATTCTGATTTATATATAAAATTCTTCTGTTCTTGTGTATGTCACTGAATCCTAAACGACTGAACCAATTTTGATGATTTTTTTTTGTATTCAAGTGGATCCCGGGATGGTTGAGGTTCATAGTTGGACCCGGTAGGTGGTGCCGCTGAACTCCTAAACTCCTAAGACCGATTTTAATGATATTTTTGTGTTAGTCCAATTGGATTCGAGAATGGTTTAGATTAACAATTGGTACCGATAGATGGCACTGCAATCAAGGTTTAATTTTTTTTAAAGCAGGACAACGTCTGCCAGGTACAGCTAGTATATTACAAAATAGAAAGATAATGTAAAGTTATATCCTAAACCAGTCTCGTATTTGAAGATCCCTGTCAACTTTCAACCCGCTGACCACTGCAGTGCTGACACCAAATAACATTCAATCTGCTGTCACATATATATATTTTATCAGACTTCTTTTATTGACGGCCTCTGTGGTTGAGCGGGCTAATTGCTGGCTTACCTCACTGCAACGCAGAGGCTCCGGGTTCGATTCCTGGTATAGTAAATTTCGAAAACATATTTTCTCGGTTATTTACTATGGTCTGGGTGTCTGGGATCGGCCCCAGAATGGTCCGTTGTATATTACCTATAACACAAGCGTAACTTGCTTAATTTGGGGATATACAGTGTGTGTGTTTGTCTGCCGATTTATTTATTATTATTTATCCTTAATATTTTCTTAAGTTTTCGAGACTTGTATAAATAATAAAACTACGTTTTAACGATTTTAAGCGCGGTAATTTATTTGATTTTTATTACTCCGACATTTCGGCCACTTTTCAGTAGCCGTGATCACGGAAGAGTAAGATGTCAATTGTCAATGAGTATTGTTAAAATTTTATTTAGCCTACCGCCAACTTGTTCATTATAATTTTGTTTATGGTTATTATTTACTCTATGGGAGCCTAATCTAATTTACCACCGCTTCGCAACATGTTGTGGCTTTAAGAGAAGAAGCGGCGCAAGAAACTATTCAGCAAACATGCCTAGCTCCAATAATTTTATATAATATTAAAATGAGTGGAAGGAAAAATAAAAGAAATTATCAGTCAAGTTGGTTTGTGTTCCGGTGCACGTAGAAAGAGCTCACAGTGTCCTTAGGTCTGGCAGTTGGTTTTGGCAAGACCAAAACCAAGCAAAAACTTTTTGTTTACTTTGTGTTTAAAATTTGTGATTAGAAAAACAGCCCATTGTGTATTGTAATCTTTATGGTAGTAATTAGCCCGGTGTGATTATAAAAAATTCGATCCACGCGGACAGGCAGACACATTGCACCTGTGCCGTATAAATCAATGCCCCAATGGAGAGATCGGCAGTCGAGCGATAACCACAAGTGAAGCAAGACTTGTGTACATTCGGTAATCTATTTAGTGACGGACTTTGCGCGTGTTATTGAATCGTGCATTACCTTTCGACTGGTTATATTCAGTTATATTTTTACCTGTATTATACGTGTTTGTATAGTTCTAATAAATTATACAATAATTCGATAATAATAATGAGTCGTGCAACTCGTAACAATATAATTATTCAACGACAAACATATTACGACCTATTTTCCTTAAAAATACAATATTATCTTGCACATAGTTTAAAACTAGTTTTGTAAGTGTCGTTTATTTAGCCATTTAAATTCCAATTTAAATTGAAATAACTGTTTAGTGTTGTCATTGGTTTACTTTATATTATGTATTGCTTGTTCACCTGTAAATTAAATTCTTTAGCAAGGTGAAATGTTTGCTTTACTGTAGTGTGGGTAAAAAAAATACATATAGTCGTAGTTCACAAAACATTTTGTAAATGAAGGGGTTCTATGAGTAAATCGAAAACCATAAGAGCTAGATACCCAGTAGATTTTCGTGAAAACTAAAATGGTAATATTAGATTTTTAAAACATCAATTACTATAGTCAGGAATGGTATTGGTTGGTTTCGTAATAATAAACACGTGCTGCACCAAATCATACGTCAAACTAAACGAAAGTGAATTTTTCAAGAGGTTGGCAACACGCATTAACGTGCTACCAACATCGGAGGGGGAACTGAAACCTGGCCACTGATGTCGCAACATAACTCAAGCATGTAATGGTGGCATAGTCTAGATCAGGAGTGCTGGTTATCCAGGCGGGCAATTGCATTACCCCGTGGCTTTATTGATGTTTGCTTTAAATTTGGGATCGATGCTATTGGTGGCAGTTGCTTCTTGTTTGGAAATGAAACTCGATATTAAATTGGACTGTATGATTATTATTAAACCACTTATATAAATTAGAATATACATAAAGAAACGTGCGAGAGAGTCGAGAGAGAGAGAATGGTAAGTCGTCAGAGAGAATGAAGAATTAATTGAGAGTGATAAGTCGTCAATGATTATTGTAATGAAGACATTAAAGAGGTATGTCGGCGGCTCGCTTCGGCCAATCAGCGGCGTACGGTGGCCATCACGGGCTTCGCGTTGGCTCCGTCTGCGCCATGGTTGGCCAGTCTGCGGCTTTCGATGGCCATCTCGGGCTTTAGGTGGCCATCTGCGGCGTCTGGTGGCCTTTCTGCGGCATGGAGGAGATTTTCGCGACCTCTCAAACATCGCCCTGATCCGGGCGGATGAGGTCACGGGGGGTCGGTAGCCATCTTGTGGTCTCGTGATCTGGTGGTCGCGCATGTAGGGGAGCAATCCCGTGGAGGTGAGTGTGGCGGCCGTTGTCGGCGCGGTTGAACATTCGACGCGCCGACATCGCCACGAATTCCTCAACACTGGGAATGCTCAAATCGCGGGCGATCACGTCGTTCCTTAATAGGTCTTGTAGACCCCGATCTTCGTCCTCAGAGGCAAACTGGAAGATAGGACAGGTCGGAGCAAGGCCTTGGCGACGCGAGTCTGGTTGACCGCGTGTTCCACCTGTGGGCCCATGCTCAACGACCTGTCGATGTGCACTCCGAGGTACTTGACCGAGGTCGTCCACTCGATCTCCTGGCCTCGAAGCTGAAGTTGATCAGGCCTGATGCGCCGGAGGGCGACCGGTAGCGCGGCGGTCTTACCCACATTGACCGCCATGCGCCACTTGTCAAGCCACGCCGGTAGAATGTCCATCATGCGCTGCATTCGGCGAGCTGCTATAACTGGGCTTCGAGAGGACGCGAAAAAGGCGCTGTCATCTGCGTACAACGCCAGCGTGACGTCCCTCTCCCCGGGGGCTAGGGAACCCTCGAGTGTTGGGACGTCGTCAGTGTACAGAGCGTACAACGCTGGCGAAAGACAGCTGCCTTGGGGAACACCGGCAGAAATGGTACGCTTCTGGGAGATCGTCTGCTCGACCGAAACATAAAAGTCCCGGCCACGGAGGAAAGACGCCACGAGCTTCACTATCGCAGGTCGATGAGGCCTTCGTGCCAAACCCTGTCGAAAGCCTTTTCGACGTCCAGGAACACTGCGATAGTGCACCTGTCTTGGTTTAGCTCGTGGGCCAGGTGGTGAAGTACTCGCGTCAGCTGGAGCGTGGTGGAGTGGCTGCCGCGGAATCCGAACTGCTCCGTGCGTGGCTCGATGCACGGAGCTAATCGTCGCAGCAGCAGGCGCTCGAACAGCTTCGCTAGGTGCGACAGTAGTGTAATTGGCCGGTAACTTGCGGGCAGGTGCCGATCCTTGCCCGGTTTCGGGAGCATGACGACCTTTCCTGTCTTCCAGGCGTCGGGGAAGTGGTTGGTCCTTAGGATCCCGTTGAAAAGGCGCGCGAGTGCCGCGCAGCCCCTCCTCGGGAGATGCCTAAGGGCTTCCGTTGGTATCCCGTCGCAGCCCGGTGCCTTCCGTCTGGGGAGACAGAGCACCGCCTTACGAACCTCGGCAGGGGAGATGAACGCCTCCCCGCTCAGAGGCTCGAGTGGGCGCGACAGGAACTCGGTGACCGTCGACTCGACGCTCTGGTGGTGTTCCCGTATCTCCTCTGGAGTGTCTGCCGGAACACGGTGCGGTTGAAACTGCTCCTCCAGGTGCGCGGCGAAGATATCCGCGCGCTCCTGTGGGGCAAAACACCGCCTCCCGTATGTGTCCAGCAGTGGGTATGTGGGGATGGACGTCTTTTGCAGAGCTCTGTTAAGTGCATGTAAGTCCGTGGCGTATACGGAGGTCCGGTCTAGTGCACTCTCCCAGGTCTCCCCTCGCCAGGTCTTTACTGCATCTGAAACCTGGGCTGTTAAGGCGTTCAGCCTAGACTTAAGCACCGGACATCTGGTTCTGGCCCACAAACGCCTGAGTGCACGCTTGCGGCTGATGTCCTGGCTGATCCGGGCTGGGAGCTCTGGACGTCTGCTCCGCGGTGTGAACATCGTAGTCGCCGAGTCCCGGGCGGTCTTGATCCGCTCCATGATGAGCCTGGTGGCGGCCTCCACCTCTTCTGGAGCGGAAAGCCTGCCCAGGGGAACATTTTCCATAGCATTGGCGTATGCTGCCCAGTCAGTCCTCGCGCTCAGCGTTCTCCGCGGCACGGCAATAGCCGCGAGGGCGAGCGTTACGAGGATTGGGAGGTGCTGCGAATCCAGGTCATACAGTACCTCTATGTTGACCGGACAACTGATGTTTTGGTGGACTACGATGTCCAGTACGTCCGCACTGTGGCGAGGGTTTGACGGGATGTGGGTCGGCGAGTCCGGCCCGAGCACTGTGAGACCGCTGGCTTCGGCTAACTCCAGCAGTCTAGTAACTTTTGCCTCCAAGGCCGCTCCTATATCCCGCGTACCGTCCGACGCCTAGCTGCTAATTGTGCGAGCTATGGGCGTCGGCGGTATGTGAGGCGCGGAGAGTAGGTGTGCTCCGGCGGGTGGGTCAGGGGGGTACTCTGTCCGCAACAGGTACCTAGCCTGCAATATAATTATTTACTATTTCTCGTACTAAAAAAAACATTACTATTCTACAAAACTTAAAATAATACAATAACAAGGTTGGGTTGGCGATGTGTTTCTTAGTTTCTTAGAGAATTGCAAAGGGTGACGTCATAAAATTGCAACTGCTCATTTGGCTTTATTTTATAGTGTAAACTAGTTTAGAGACTAATGGAACCAGTTAGTTAAAAGGACAGGTCTACAAATCCATCATTGGAACTTTTTTATTATTACACGAGTTCAGCAGATAGGCAGACAGCCCACCTGGTGGAAAGACCTGTCCTTTTGTATGGAAGTAAAGCGGGGGCTGTACTTGAGCGACACAAGCAAAGGACTGCGAGTCACAGAGATGAATGTGTGTGGAGTCACTCGGGAAGACCACCTTAGAACACACACAGTCTTCATATCCGTGACTAATTGAATCATTATTACTGACATTACATAATTTGAACACTTATGTGCAGCACGCTTTGATTCCAATCTAGACGTAACAATTTACAAACTATATTATATAAATGAATTGCTGATTGTTATCTGTTGTTTTGTCCAAATAAATAAACTGCAAGAGAGTCGTTTACGCTGATACGGCCTCGTTTTACAAAGACTGGCTAGTTACGTGGGGAACAATGTCTAGCTATGCCATCTCCTCCAGGTCCCGGTAGAAGAGGTAGGCCCAAGAAATGCTGGCTTGGCATTGTGAAGGATGACATGCGTACCAATAGTTTCAATACAAGGGATGCCGAAGACCGCGCGAAGTGAAGAAGAGAAAGTAGAAAAGCGGACCCTGGGCGTCTAAGCGAACGCTCCGAACGCAACCGGGATTTAACGCTCGAATGATGATGATGATGAGAATCAATCAACAAATTTAAAATTATTGTAATGTTTTTCAAACAAATATTTTTCTATTCTTCGGAAACAGCCCTTTTTTCTGAATTAAAGGTATCCAAGTGCTTTTCCGTAGCTTGAGTAGACGAAAACGGCATAAATAAACTTACATTTACATTTCATTAAGTTGGGATAAAGAAAAATGCCTTATAATTAGTATATGGATTGTTATTTTATTATCTTATGCACTGTTTTTTGTTGATAAAAATCTTAAAATGTAATTCTTCATTGCGACTTACAATAACGGTTCAAATTTTTTTCTGTGATTCTGTCTGATCTGAAATAAAAAAAATATTTTTGTTTACATTTCATAAAGCAATTTTTGTTTGTAAGGGTAGAAATGTGTGTCTGTAATTTTTTATATTGTGGCTTTGATACGCTTTGACTCGGCGTTTTCACCCTTGCTTACTTATAATTTGCACTTGTGGTAACTTGATCTGTTCCTTATAAGTGCAGCGCGAGGCGCGTAAATTGGAGGGATAAGGCTAATGTTGCTGATAAAATTGAGATAAACAACCCTTAAAAAAGTATTAGCAGTTATCCATCTATATATACAGATAAATAAAATGGAAGTGTCTGTTTGTAATGTCAAAATAAAAATGTGAAAAAAATTAGGGGAATTAATTCAGAACAGGAGATTTCTAAAAAACAATTTTTAGAATTTTTCTTTGTCTTCTGGATGTTCCAGCTAATCTCTGAAACGGCTGAATTGATTTTGAGGAGACTTTGACTGGCAGATGGCTGATGTTACAAGGAGTAACCTAGGCTACATTTAAAACTAGGGTTGAGCGAAAAAAAACATCACGCAGACGCAGTCGCGGACCCAGCTAGTTTAAAATAAAACTACTAACCGCTACAAGGCATCATTTCATCACCAGGGTCATTCCAATTTTGCTTTTCGCTGGTGCCAAATATTATAAACAATGTGTTGCCAATGATGTATACCGCTGATGCAATGTAAAATACCTTACGCCAGTCTTCTGGATCGGTCTGGAAATAAAATATGTACATATTTTATAAATTTACTAGACATTATCTGGTGACTTTACTCGCGTGTATTTATTTATTACACCGGTTTTTCTCACAGCTACGTCGCGCATTAAATCCTTGTCTTTCTATTTTACCAACAAAACTTAATAAATAAAGGGAAAAACAATAAAATTAGTTTATATATCTTATATGTAACACTATAATTTACGCCAAAAGTAAAAAAATGGTTCAGATAAAACTTCTTGTAATAGTGTGGGTGACTAACCAAATATGACCGTAAATTGTGGTTTGATTTATGCTCTTAAGATCTCGTCAGCGCGATGTATTTATTCAACGATATTGCACAGCGCCATCTTAAATGAAGTTAAGTGGACTAAATGAAAACTAATTTTGATGTTCCTGGACCACTTGATGGCGCTAGTTTTCGTACATTTTTTTTTGATTATGTAGGGATGATCCACTGGGATGATGTTGACTGTTGAACTCATTTATGTACCAAACAAAACAAAACACCCACTAATCATCGTGTGACATAATTTATATACTGACACTTAAGATGCCGCCACCATAGTCAAAATAGCACACCTAAAAATAAAACAATTTAAATCTATGTAAACAGAAGACAGCTACCTAATTTTGAACATTGTTTAATAGGTTTGAATTATTTTTTTGCAAAGAAATTTTGCTCTAGAAATCTTAATATTCCTCTCAAACCTGGTGAATGTTTTTAAACATTTTACTGTATATGATAATTAGTTACATTTTCTACAGAATAGGGAAACAATCATAGTGGCTCATACGTTTTTATTTGAGGCCCAACTCTCTCAACAGAACAGTATACTTTCATTTAATATAGTTCGTGGTGTTTGCTCTCAAAATCTATTTCTAATGACATTAAAATCAGTACCTCATCCTTTATGACAACACCAGCTACCAAAGGTGCAATGATGGATATGATGTTGGCAGCACAATTGGTGATTCCTAAGAGTGTCCCAGCAAAATTCGGAGACATATCCAAATGTACTAACTGAAAAAGTAATAAAGTATTTAATAGCGTACATTACAAACGTATTATCACGCCTTTTACTCATAAAGGTAGACAGAGACGATGGATCTACACTTAACAAGAACCTGACAACAAAACTAGTCACTTCTACTTATACAAATCTCTTCACACATGCAAGTTTATTTGAGGTGCTTTAGAAACTCGCTAGATAAAGCTAAGTAAACATTTACAATTGAGGACTTATTAGTAAGTGGATGAACGAGACATGTTACAATTGGAATTTGTGGGAATTATTTTTAAGTTGGGTGGTACGTCGATGATGGTTAACCCGTTGCATGGGGCGACGCACCACTGGCAAGAGCCCATGGTTCAATCGTCGTGAAGGGAATACAAAATAAGACGATGACTTGTTGTACTCTTGCAGTATGTTAATTACTTCATTGTTCCTATTTAACTTAAACATTAACAACACTTTATTGTTCACCAAAACAAAAATTACAAAAATGCACAACAAGACAATAGTTATTTGGTAAAATAAAAGGCGGCCTTATCGCTAAAAGCGATCTCTTCCAGACAACCTGACTCAAATGAACTTCTTAAGTTATCTATAATTATTATGCAACACAGAAAAATTAAAATTAAAATTAAAAAAGACATACATGGACAGCAGATTACAGTCTATTGTAAACTAGCACATACATCATTGCGTAAGACTTACATAATGATTCCTAAGTGTATTTTTGAATATGGCAAAAGATTTAGCTTTTCTGACGTCAGTGGGCAAAGAGTTCCGAAGTAAGACAGCCTGCATGGCGCAGGAGTTGGAATAAAATGTTGAAGAGTGTGCAGGTGCCATTAACAGGAGATTATTAGTGGAGCGCAAATTGAGAGTATGTGACGTATAAAGGAAATTGAAACATTCCTTAAGATAAGGAGGGGTATAAGGTATAAACTTAGACTATACAAATAGAAACCTTATCGATTACGTGATCTGCACACCAGTATTATAATCAATATTAAATACTAGACTTTGTCCTGCTCTGAAAAAAATAAAAAATCTAGGACCCGATCCCAGCGCCACCTACCGGTTCCAATTGTGGATTTAAACCATCCTGGAACCCACTCAAACACACAAAAACAAAATCGCAACAGGTGATTAGGAGGATTCAAGAACCCGGTCTCAGCGTCTCCTGGTTCTAAGCTACCTCCCCACCAATTTTCAGCTAAATCGGTACAGCCGTTCTTTAGTTAAGTGTAACTAACACGACTTTCTTTTATATATATAGATTATACACGTTAACGAGATTGGACATTTTTAATGATTTAAACAAATGCCCAATCTTATCGGCAGCTCTAACAGCGATGACATCTATCTGTATTTAAGTAGCATCACGTTCCTGTATTGACCATAGTCTTTATTTGCGCTAAATTATACATCAATAAATTGTTGGATGAAACGAGACACAACGGAAATCATTCAGAAAAGAAGCAACAAAGTTTTTATTATTTTGATTTTACTTTATAATTAACTCCGTCATGACTTGCTAATTCAAAAATCAACCTAGGATTGTATCATTATAAGGTACAAAATGGTTTATATGTACATTAATATAATGATCGTTTGATATAGAAATCATAATTAAGAATGTTGCATAACTCCTTTGTCCAATCATAACTTCAATTAATGAATAACAGAATTAATTTATTTATGAATAACAAACATTTTTATCGACTTCTAACGGATTTTTTAAATGATTTCTTGGGTTGTCTATTGTTTGCCCCAAAAATATAAGCAATAATACTTTGAGAATTTTACTTGCCCGAATTGTTTGTTTACCATAAAAGTTATGTGACATTCTCTTGTTTGCCCGTAAATTAGATTCCATAATGACACGAGTGCCATCCATTTTATTAATTGCAATAATATTATTTAAGAGAATATTCACTATAATCGATCCAAGTCGCTTCCGTAGAAAATTAACCTAACGCCTTTGTCCTAAAAAGCGATTGGCTTTTTTTGATAACGCAGGAGGAATGTCTTTTCTTGCGACACTCTCTCGGTCCCGGGGAGGTTGTTAACCGAGGGGAGTGTGTGAGACTCCCAGCGGCAGGGATTTCCAAGCATGATTACCGCCGGCGGCAGTAGTAGTCGCTAAAATCCCGTCCGCCAGACTACCTACTAAGCCTAACCTGCGCCTCTTTCCCACGCTTTTACGGGGTGCCACGAGAACTACAGCGGAGCTACTGCATTCATGACACCCCAACGTCTAGCAATCTTCAGGACACCCCGAAGGCAAGGTGCCCTGCTTCATCAACAGGAGAGGAAGTCCGCGAGTTTCCCCGGTCCCCGCGGCCTCCTGTGACCGCACTAAGGGAGGTGGTGTGCGTAGCGACGCCTCTCACCACCAGTCCGCTGTCGTCGGATGGGGTCTGCGTACGCATTCACCTCCCTGGTCCTCTCTGCGGCCTCCTTCAGGGACATTACCGTCTCGCTGAAGGAGGAGTTCATGTTCTAACCTAACCTAACCTTACCAAACCTAAACCAGTTGATCGTTTAGTTTAAACCGATTTTATGATTATTTTCTAGAAGCAATTTCGATGGCAAATGATGTTATGGCATTTAATAATTACGCCTTACAATGATGATAACAAATGATGCTATTGAAATTGACTTTATGGGAAACAAAGTTTCTAGCACGTGACTAATATAGTAAACAATGAGTATGATATATACAATTATGAGAAACAATATTATGTCTGTTGAACAGTATAGCAGATGAAATTATAGTGTTACATGCCGTCAGAGATAAGCGCAAAGCTGCCTGTTGTGAGCGCAGTTTATTGTCTTCACGGATTAAGGAATTCTTTTGTGTTTTGAATTTGTAATTAAGAAAAACATGCTGTTGTTTTTCTACTTGTTTTATAACCATTATTAGCGTCGAACTAATCCTTATTGTTGTTGTTTTCGACTTTATGGCCGTCCGCAGGTGTACAAATTTCTCGGAAACTCTGTGTGCGCGGCCAATTTCTATGTACTGTGTAGTGAGTATAAGACAATGCCCGAACGGAGGGGTGGGCAGTCAAGCGACGACTACGAGACAAGTAAGACGTTTGTAGTACTCTCGATTAGCGATATAAGCGACGGATTTTACGCGTGTCTGATTGCATTGAATTGTGCAGTGTGAACTGGTTGCATCCAGTTTTATTTTTATTTGTTTTATACGTGTTTGTACAGTTCTAATAAATTCTATAGTAGTTCCAAAGGCATTTTTAATTCGAGTCCTGTAGCTCGTAACAATGCTAAATGAAATTCTGGCAAGTGGGTGTATCCGGATTTCTTGTTTGTAAAATAATGACTAGTAGTTATAACGAGATGAAGCGTTATTTTCCTTCCCATTATTCTCAAATGTAAACGATGTTAAGCGACATTGCACTTATCAGTGAAGTAGATTTTCATTAAATAACAATATGGTTTCCTATCAAATGATTAGTGTACTTACACACTTTAAAAAGCACTTAGGCACGATTTTACAACCATCAGGTAAAAGTAATCAATCGAATGAATTTATAACCTGACTAAATTCAAGAGTAAAACAATCAGCCATTGATTTATGCAACTGTCATTTTTAATTTTCCCGTGTTGCGTTTTATTGTATATAATAACTTTTATGTGATGATTCAAAAATCTGCCCTTAAAAAAAAAATAAGAACTTAATAATACTATACTAGTTTAATTCGAAATAAAACACATTTCTGTTTATCAATTAGTATTAATTTTGACTTTAAATAAAACTTAAAAAATTTTAAATGATTTTAGCTCTTCAGCGCTACAGCGCTTAATTATACTTTTAAACGTAGACCAAAGCAAAATGCTTAACAGTGCATTGAATTTTGAACTTTATGATCGTGGGTTAAAGTGTAATTTAGACTGAAACTTATATCTAAATATGTAATATGTGAAATGCAATATTTTGCATTAAAATATATAAAAAAATTCAGCTTGGTTAAAATATTATAAAAATAATAAACGTATCCTAATACTCCTTATACTCTATATTCATCTTATTCTCTTGTAGGCTACCTTTCTGAAGTCTCATTTCGTGTGTGACACATAGGCTATGCTCGCTGGAGACTGGGAGTTCATCCACACTTCCTTGACACCTGGAAGTTATCCACTGTACGCGGCGATTGCTACCTTATGCCACACGTGAGCAAGCTGTGGAATGAGCTCGCCCCCGCGGTTTGCCCAGAGCGCTACGATAAGCACATATCTAAAGTCTCAACGCATGGAGCAGTATTGCTGATGTCCATGGGCAACGGTAGCCACTTGCCATCGAGTGGACCCGTTTGCCAGTTTGCCTACAAATAAACATAAATAAGACACACATTTTTTATTTTTTGGTTTTGAAATTCTAATACAATCTACTGACAAGCACTTGAGCAAACTTTTGTCAAAGTTGAATAGAAATTAAACTTATATTTGATATTGATTGTATGTATGCTACACGTACAACAACATAAACTAGTTTCCGTGAAGTGGTATATGTGTGTACATATATTCGAATAATAGAATACATCGTTTATTGTAAAATCCCTTTGTTGTTCTATGTTGCACAACGTAACAAGAGTTTGCATGAAATTAGTTTGCTTTTAATCCTTAATAGTTTAATTAATTTCTGAAAATAATTTGGTTTGTGTTTATTTGATTTCCTCTTCGCAAATCTAATCATCATGGACGAAGAATACATGCCGTGTCTGTATATTCAAGCTATTAAAAAAAAACAGGGATAGACTATATAAACGATGAACAACAAATTTATTGTCTCTTTCTTCGGGATTCATGTAAAAATGTTTGTGTGTGTGTAATATAATATATAATGTAAGGTTAAATTTTATGTCTTTTTTAGTGTCGCGTTTTTTCGTTTCATCGAGTTTCAAATCACAACTATTCCAAAGAAGTTTCAGTTGAAAAGTTAATAAAATCATACTAGTAGCAAAATCGTCATTATAATTCTGAAAATTGACTATAACTCACACAGTTCAAAAATATATCAGTAATAGAGTAGAACTTTAATAAACTCATTACCTGACTCTGAGTATGACGGATAAAATACTAATCTCAATATCTATATATATAAAAATGAATTGCAGAAATGTATGTACGCGCATAATTTGAGTATGACTATATCAATTTTGATGTGTTTGAGTGGGATGGTTTAGATTCACAATGGGAACGGGTTCTATATTTTTATTTTTTGAGGGCAGGACTACGTCTGCCGGGACCTTTAGTAATTGCTATGCTATTACCATAAGACCAGTGATATGTCCCACGTTGAGGCCAACGACAACAGTGAGGATGAGGACAGCTGCTAGCACATTTCCAGCAGGCGTGTAAGAGAGGCCTATTAGAGCTATTGCGGGGCCATATAGTCCTAAAGATATAAAACATAACTTTAAAGTTCAAAATAACTGGAGAATTAGGTCCATATAACAGATGGAAATGGATCGTGGATAGTGCTTCTGTGAATAACTGACCTGAGATGAGAATGTTGAGATGGCTGAAGAAAGGATAAGGTGTGAAATGAGTACATAAGGAGATCTTTTTAAGTTGCACCTGTGACTAAAAAATTGAGAGGAAGAACACTAGGGTGGTGTGGGATACAAAGGTAAAGGTAGATCAAAGAAGAAATGGTTGGATGTGTGAAGGATCTGTGTCAAAATAGTGGAGTATGTAAGGAAAAGACATATTGTGCCGACCCGAAATAATTGGGAGAAGATGAAAAAGAAGAGAGTTCTTCTATGAATAAATGGCGCTATTAAACAAAAACCAGGCATAAAGTTTTATTCAATCCATTATTAAATATAAATAAAGCTTTTTTACATAAAATTTTAATTATTGATGATTACTCGCTTAAAGCTCTTGCCAACTGCTATTATTTCATAATTGCACAGTCCTCAGTCTGCATAACGCTATGTTTTTCATTTTGTCTAAATTCCATAAATTATTACTGTACAGTTCGCACACTTGCATCAGTGGTTGTTGAAGTGTTGGTGCTTCCTTGTAGTAGGAAGTCGATGAATCATACACCTTGTAGTTTCAGGGATTTATTCTTTCAGTGGTAGAGCTTGGATGCTGATCCCTAGAGTTTACAGATCAACTTGTAGTAGTTCAAATATTATGTTATGATAATTAGCAACTCGGACACAATATAATTTTGAGTACTATTTATATTAAAATCAGCTAAGAAGGCTATCACCTCACCTTCGTTTCACCGACGATATCGTTGTCTTTGCAGAGACTTTGGGGAACTTGCCAAAATGCTGGGCAGCTTAAATGAATATTCCCGATGAGTTGGTTTCGGCATGAATTTGGACAAGACGAAAGTCATGTTCAATGAACACGTCATGCCGAGACCGGTAAACTTCGATGGCACTCCTCTGGAAGTTATGCAGGAATATGTCTACCTTGGACAAAAAATATAGGTAGGCAGGCACAACTTCAAAGGGGAAGCCAACAGGAGGATGCAGTTGGGCTGAGCAGCATTCGGTATGCTTCGTCAAGTCTTCTCGTCGACCATTCCGCAATGCTTGAAGACAAAAGTCTTCGAGCAGTGCGTGCTCCCCGTCCTGGCCTACGGGGTCGAGACATTGTCACTGACAGCAGGATTGGTCCACAATTTCCAAGTCGCTCAGTGGGCTATGGAGCGAGCTATATTCGGTGTGTCTCTTACGGATAAAATTAGAAATGGGGATATCCGTAAGAGAACCAAGGTAACCGACATAGTTCGCAAATTAGCAAGTTGAAGTGGCAGTGGGCCGGTCACGGATGCCGCAGAAACGATGGCCGATAGAGCAGATAAATCCTGGAGTGGAGACAGTGTCTCGGATAAGCAGTGTCGGTAGCCCTCTAGCCCGATGGACCGACGACCTGTTCAAGGTCGCCGGTAGGCCCTGAATGAGGAAGTCAGAGGACAGGGATGAGTGGCGCCGACTTGGGGAGGCCTACGTCCAGCAGTGGACTGCGAATTACCGACAATAACAACGATGACGAAGAAGGCAATAGCGTCAACAAAACTTACGTTGAACTGTAAAATTACAGTAATCCAAAACTAAATCAATAAAAATGTGATGAGGGCAGTGGTCCTTATTCAGGTTTTATTTTTATTTTTTGTTTGCAGTTAAGCATATTGGCAAACGAGCCACCCGATGGCACATGCAACATTAAGGGAGCCGAAGCATAGTCTACCTTGTTGAGACTTTAATAATTTAATATATTCTTTTGGAAGAGCTCTATATTATAGCACTGTGAGGAAAAAACGAGGGGAAGCTCATTCCAAATTCCAAATCTTGTAGATTCGACAAGAACTTTTTATCGCGAAAGTTAATTATTGTAAGAAATAGAATACATTCATTATATAAGAATTAGGATTAGATTATTGAAATATGTGTTATTACCGATGGAATTAGACAGTTTTCTCGTAGCCGTGACACTGAGCCACTTCTTATTAGGAAAATAATCTGATAGGTAGCCGAATGGGAAACTCAGGAGATACATCGCCAAATATGGCAAAGCTGATATTACGCCGTTCTGAAAAAAACCAGCATCAAGCTTGTTAAATATTTAATGTCAACTACCTATTTTAAATGAAATGAGTCTGTTTATTATCCTTTGATATATTTGTAATTTATCTAAATTTAATTGTTAATAATTTAATAACAGGCATGAAAAAGCCTTCATATATTCTAATAGTTTTATTGAACTTGTGTACTTAATTATATTATATTGTTACATGCCGTCAAACATAAGCCGCACAGCCTATTGTAAGCGCAGCTTGTTGTCCTTTCTCGGATTAGAGAATCCTTTGTCTTTTGAATTTCTAGTAAAGAAAAACATGCTATTGTCTTTTTACTTGTTTTATAACCATCATTAGCGTCGAACTATAATCCCTATTGTTATTGTACTCGACTTTGTGGACGTTCGCAGGTGTGCAAATTAAATTTCTTAGAAACCTTGTGTGCGCCTCCAATTCCTTTGTACTGTGTAGTTAGTATAAGACGAGGCCCGAATGAAGGGGAGGCCACTGAAGCGACGACCACGAAGCGAGTAAGACGTTTCTAGTACTCTCGATTAGCGATATAAACGACGGACTTTGTGCGTTCGAATTGTATTGAATAGTGCAGTGTGAACAGGTTGCATCCAGTTTAAAAATATTTGTATTTGTTTTATACGTGTTTGTACAGTTCTAATAAATTCTATAGTAGTTCCAACGGCATTTTTAATTCGAGTCCTGTAGCTCGTAACAATATTATCAACGTCAATATTGTAGCTGAGTGAAATACATCTGTAAATACTTCAATTGACATTACTATAGGTAATACTGACAGCTTTAATGTCAACACCAAGAATTTGCTTCATGTAGGATGGCATTTCTGTCATCAAAGTCCAGAATCCCCAATTTTGACTGCAGTGTAGCAAAATAAGAGACCAGAAAGGAATTGAAGTCCATATTGCTTTCCACGGAGTCTTTAGTTTCTGCAAAAAGTATTGTTTTAAATTCTCTAGTCTTTCAACATCTCTCAACCGTTTGGAGTGGGCACAATATCTCTTTCCGTTTCATACTTAATCGTTCTGGCTTACGTCCTCTGTCACACCATAAATAATCATGTCATCTTTCACAGAATCTACCTTTACACTAGTATCCATCAATCTTGCAGTTCAACATCTTTTTTGTCACGTGACTCTCATCGCTCCTCATTACATCCCCATACCAACTGAGTCTTCTTCTTCTCGATTTTTCAGTTCAGTGAATCTTTTAAAGACCCTTTTATGTATATTATATTCATTAGGATAAAACTGGACTATGACAGGTTTATTTAAGATAAATCAGGACATGTCAAACTCAGGTAACACATTAGTATGGCAGCTTTAGAATATTTACTTAATCTTGTAGTACAAGGTTTTTCCTTTTTATTTATTATATCTGTTAAAGACTTGTTTTATACCTATAATCAAAATATTTATTCCTATAATTTGTACGTTGCTTAAAAATCTTTGATCTAATTTCGATCTTTTCATCTTTTGGAAAACGGACTGCATTATTCAAAAACTTAATGACAAAAACAAATCCGAATGAAAATATGTATTTACCTTTTGTTCACCAATCTGTCCTAAAGAACTTTGTATATACATCCTTTCCTCTTGGGTAATCATTTTGCACTTTTGTGGAGAATCAGACCCTATGAATACGTAAATAGCTGACCAGGCAGCAGCAGCTGCACCATTGACGTAAAATATTGCTGGCCAGCCCCAGGAGTCTGCTATGAAACCAGCAGCTAACAATTCAATTGAGTTACCGAGTTGAGAACCTGTGGCGTATTTTAAAGTTGTTTCATAAATCAATAAGGATACATTGCAAATAGAGAGTCATGGCCTGTACCTACTCTTATAGGAAAATAGAAGTGCTGATGATACCACTTCATAACAGAATGTATACATAATAATGTAATGAGAAAAGGATATAGATAACTTATTATAAGTGATTGGTTAAACGAATATGAACATAATCTTCTAAATAATCAGTAATATTTTTAAATCCACAACCTGGTCAATTGAATAAAGTAAATTCAATCTGTTACCTGCGTGGACCATAGATCCAATGCGACTTTTTTCTTTGATTGGAGCCCATTTGCCAATAAGACAATTTATTGAAGGGACTATGCAGCCTTGTGTTAGACCTTGAAGTACTCTACATGCGCAAACTAGCTCCCACCCGACCTGTATTATAGATATACAAATAAATATAAAGCGTATTGTTAAGTCTAGAAATTTTGATAATAACATTAAGAAATAAACTTAATGAAATTACTTTTATAGATAGTCCGTTTCAAATAATTAAATTCTAAACAATTGACATACATAAACAAGTATTAATTATTTTTCATTTTGACATGCATAAAAATACGAAATCAATAAATAAATCGATTGAAGACCACACACGTTGTATACAATGTGTGTTCTTAAGATAAGCACATGATGCTTGCATGGGTTTAGATGCTTTTGTTATGGGTAATAATAGAATAATTGTACAACGGACAACATAAGCTGACTCTGGAGCTGATCTTAAATACCCAGACTCTTTGAATTCCAGTTAATTAGGCAGGTCAATGTTTCACTAGACGAAAAATATGGTCTTATCGCTGTGGTCTAGTAAAATTGTGATAATTAGCAAAACTATTTCTTCTTGAATATTTATCAAACTTACATAATAAGCACACAAAGGTACTAGAATAGAGAAGATAGCATTTAAGGTCATGCAGATGAGGATAAGACGAGATCCGCCAAATCTAGCAGCTATTTCTCCTGCAGGAATTTGAAGTACTATGTAGCCCCAAAAGAACGATGATAATATCACACTTTGGGTTTGAATGCTCCAATCAAAAGCCTAAAATAAATAAATATTAGTTCATAAAAGGATTTAATATTGGATTGATTAAAATTTTAGAATATTCAATACATACATTGGGATCGTCCTTGTCAGTCATGGCGACTATGGCTATACTCATGTTGACTCTCATACCATAAGCGAGAACCAAAGCAAAGAAGAGCATTATAGCTTGCAGATGGCGGATGCCCAATGATCCTTCTGTAGCACACAATTAACCTAGTAACACTAATTGAAAATATTCCATCAGATTAAGAAAGCTTAGTAGCTTTATAACTCACATATTTCTTTATAATTAAATCTAATTGTACTTACTGACTTCGCTGATATCATCTGGCTTTTCTTCCTCAACCATTGTAGCACTCATTTTTAATATAAACACAAAGTACTCGAGTCCCTTTTTATACAAATTAATGAGAGCTGTATAACTTCAACACGTCTTACAACCTAGAGAAATACAATACAAACACATTTAATACTTTAATTTCAATATATTCTCAAGATAAGAACTTTTATTTGACAAATAGCATTTGTTTTTCTAATTTACGTTTCAGAAATGTGTTAGAATTACTAGTATATTAAAAGTGATTCAAGGTGCTCAAATGAACTTTTAGTACTAATAATCACAATATTATACACACACACACACACACACACACAAATATGACTTTATTTTATCTGATAATATTATGATGTCCTAGGATGTCGATGTGGGAGTTTTATGCAATATAACTTTGGTTTTCATATTTGATGAACCTAACAAAATGTGAATATGTAATACACAATGTTTTAATTACATCAATGAAAATTTTTTGAAAATTTCGATTATCCGAAACTACCAACAACATTTTACATTCCTCATTCACGCTACTTTAAACAAATACTAGCACTTTATCGTGTTCTAGCTATCAAATTGACACCAACAAGCGATGATGAAGATATGGAAATTCTTAAGTGTGTGATATAAAAGGTTATGCGAAATCAATATGATTATGAAATTTTTTGCTGATATCATAAGATTAACTTTTGATTGGCAGCAGGATTTCTTTTACCAATGTTTTCAATGATTCGTGTAAAAATCAGCATAGAGATCAAGAAAATGTTTAAGAATTGTGTACTTTGTACAAGGTATAATTTCAATTTCTTACACACTAAAATATAGAAACCGAAATTTGATTTTTTCGCAGTACAAGTAGCAAGAACCGCAAGATAGAAGACTACAGTTTATGTCTTCGTGGAATTTGCATTATTTGTGTCTGTAGTTTATGTTACTTATAAACAGACTAGAGTTTACCCCGGACTGCGCCGCGGGTCAACCTCCAGTGCGTATCTCTTGTTTAAAGAGCAGGCGGTACAGGTTACATTGTATTTGCCCCCGGAAGGTTCACTTCATTTTATATCGCAAGCTATACTATCCCCGTCTATCTGTAAACTACATAATTGACAAAACTTGACAAAAATGACAAGGAGACAACATGGACGAAATGGACCAAGAGGACCAAGTGGATCAAGTGGACCCAGTGAATCCAGTAGACCCAGTGGACCCAGAGAACCCAAAGGACCCAGTGGACCAAGTGGATCAAGTGGACCAAGTGGACGAAGTGGACAAAAACACCAAATCAATCCCAGTTTCCGGGATAACCTTTACATAAATCTATCCCATTATCCAGGATGAAAAGTATTCCTTGGCCACTCTCGGTATTAAAATTACATATGTACCGAGTTTCAGTCAAATCGGTCTAATAGTCTTTCCATAAAAGGGTAACAAACAGAGAGATAAATATATTTATATCCCGGAAACTATCCCATTTTTCGAATAAAAAGTAAAGCATTATCCTCAGCATCGAATATGTATATATATATATATATATATATATACTGAGTTTCAGCCAAATCGGTCCAGTAGTTTTTCCGTGAAAACGGAACAGACAGACAGCTACTTTCGCATTTATAATATTAATAGGGATTTGGTAGTTTTAGTTATAGAAAAATTGAGGTTCTTAAGACTGTAGTTGGATACACTCCACTGCTCAGGTACAACAGACGGTGAATTCGTGTGAGTTACGCTCATTAGCTGACTTCTGGATATCTATTAAGACCATCTTGATGTTCATTCATCTTGCTACGTTTACACGTGATAGATTTATTTTCTCTCTGCCGAATCACCGTTTTCAACTCACAAAATACTCCCACCCCAGTAAGATAAGTCAACGTAAAACGGGTTACGAATAATGATAAAGGCTATTTTTCAATAAATGAGTAATCTTGATCGACAGCAGTTGTTGTGGCCAACAATTGGTTGCTCAGGACTTACTATATCGTAAATAAAGCTTTCAAGATAGACAGAAGAGACACCGTGGCTGGCTTTAGGAGTGCATGTTCTTTTAAGTTCGATTTTAATTAGTTATTGGTATGTTACAAGTATTACTCATTCTAGGTTTCCATATCTTGAACGACCAAAACTTAAATGCGTTCATGAAGTTTGTACATGTCACTGCGCAATTCACGGTTATAAGGTTTACAGACAGAAATGACAGAGGGGATTGTTGAATTCTCGGTCGGCCGGTACTTGGGCTCGTATGCCTTTCTTTTTTGCATAACACCGTATGGTGTAATAAACGTTAACGGTTGACTGGACCTTCATAAACTCATGGAAATAACTTAACTCGCAGCGCATTTAAGTTTTGCGAGTACTGCAATAATTAATTCACGTTATTATTGTGTATAATTTAACATAGATTCCATAAAAGTAATGCACTGTGGAACCTATTGATGATAGAAAAAAAACGTTCTACAATATTAAACACCACACTTTTCAATTTCTACAAAAACCTTCGCGATACCGTATGTCCAACTATTGTAGTTGTGTCACTATAACTACTTTTTTATATTTTAAATGCGGATCAAAATAAGACCATGTTATATTAATCCTTATTATCCTTACCTTTGTATTAATCTTTATCCAAATAAATCATTTCATATTCAAGACTGTTTTAATACCTGTAGATTATTTTTTGAACGAAGGGACATTCCATTCAAAAGATAATATTACAAATTCAAAAATGTCAATCTAAACAAAATACTTGGCGCTGGAATCGGGCTCTAGGATTTTGATTAAATTTTATGTCTTTGAGTGAATGCCGGGGTGGTTTATATTCACAATTAGATTCGGTAGGTGGCGCTGGAATCGGGTTCCACATATTTATTTTTCAAAACAGTACAACGTCTGCCGAGACCGCTAGTGTTAAAGTAAAATAATTGATATTAAGCATTCTTCGTATAAGTAGAAATTGCATGCGACCAACCTCCGACCTGTCAGCCGCTTGGCTGGCCTACGTTTAAGTTATCGAAGTCACCAGCGCTCGGAAGTGTTGAACCACTTCCGTCGCCGTTGGCTCCTTACCTTACAAAAAGGGAACTAAGAAAAAAAATAAAAGGTTTAAAGACTTAAAAATGACACTCTAGATATAAAAAACACATATCATATTGTGCCGAGCGATGGTGGAACGATCTAGTTAGTTTAAGGAGTTTCAAAAAAATGTAGAAGATTCCAGAAGAAAAACACAAGAAGAGATACATTTTAGAAAGGGATAGATGATGAACAAAGGAGTAACGAAATAAACAGAAAATCTAGAATAGAAGGCCCAGGAAGGAAAAGACAGAGATAGATAAATGTTTAGAAAGAGACAGACAATAAATAAAAGAACGACGAAAAGAAGATCGACATTATGGGTTCCAGAAGATTCTTCCGCGTATATAAGCAGCGTAAGGCGCGCTTACGGCGTAGTTCAGTTGAAGACAGTAAAGCGACAAGTGCCATACAAGAGAGTTGGAAGAAGAGTTAAATACAAGACAATGACGAGTTTAGTGGGCAGTTCAGTAAAGGAGGAGTTTAGCGTAGTTTAAGAGGAGATCCAAATCGAGACACGCGCGGTCAATTCAGAAGTGAGCACTGCAGTAGCAGGAGGTGCTCTACGCAATATAGACGACGGTATAATGAGTAAGACATCTCATCGTCGGGGCAGAGCGTCGTTAGTTGTGTGTGAAGCGGCAATCCTGCGGAGAAGAATCACGTACGACTGTGTGAGTTAATAAAAGCATTTAGTTAAAAAAGTCTTGTGTTTACTTCCAAACCTAAGTACATACCCCCGCTCGCACGTAACAATATTTACGATAAGTTTTACATAAAAAACGTCATAAGGTAATTTCAATATTTGTAGTAATTCAGATTTCAATAAATGGATTCTCAGATCCAATTTAAAACTTTGACATAGAAGTAACGTTGAAAACTTCACGAATTTAAACAAATAAAACAAGTGTTTCTGTAAAGTTGTTTAATGAAATGGACATAAATAATATTCAGGTACAAAAACAATGTTAACTAATTCCATTTCATGGTTACAATCAATTTATACTGCTTTTTCAGGCTTTACTTCTGAGTTTCTTTCTGTAACAAATATAATAAAGCATTAGATTATACATATTATAATCAAGTTGCATAATTAATCATAGTCGACATTTTAAAGAAAGACGTATTTATAAAACGGCCGGAGTTAAAAACAAATATTAAATGCGTAAGTATTTTAACACTGGATTGTGCTGTGTGTTAATTCATAACATTTATGAACCAAGAATAAACATAAGATATTTTTAACTCTGAATGTATGAAAATTTCCACAAGTGAAGACACTTCCAAATTGAAGTTCACTGGAACTTCCACAGCTTAAAATCTATTAAAACCATTGTTGAATTTAAAAGGTTATCAATCTGACCACGTCCAAATTTAGGACACATTTTCTCCACATTTTTCCCATCATGTTTATCAAATCTATAATATTGAAGCCATTAAATATAACTGGAATAGACTATATAAACGATGAAGAACACGATCCATTTTTTTTTGTTTTTTCTGTTTCTCACTTTGTCTGTTTGTTCGGGATTCACGTGAAAACTACTGGGTCAATTTCGATGGGGTTTTCGCTGATCGACAGCTAATTCTTAGACTTAAGCTCTGCGCTACTTTTTATCTCGGTAATTCCGCGAGTTATTTTCAGGGGATGATTTAAAGTGACCAGATTAAAAACAAAAATCGAATTTTAAAGTGATTTTTTTACTGGTCGATAGCAAATTTAATGTAATAAAATGTGTGATATGTTTTATCCCGGAAATCCTGCAAGAATTGTCCCGGTAGCGGTTTGTAGTAGTTTGGGTTTATACAAATTAGCTTATTCCGACAGTTTCCACTGAAACGATAGCTTACATTCTTTTTTAAATGCTGTGTCCCGGGAATCCCGCGGGAGTTTCAAGACAAGCGTAGATGAAGTCGCAGGCATATCCTAATACTTAACAAAGAATTAAGTAATAAAGAGTTTCACAGATCGGTTAAGTATCTCAGCGTGCCAATTTACTGATGTCGACTATACCTCAAATATGGTAACAATATCAATTAAAAAACTAACCCGTGAAGTCCTTATCTGGATCGTTCCATTTCTGGGTCTCGCTTGTGCCGAAAATCAAGAAGAGTACATTGCCAGCAACGTATATCGCTGATGATATATAGAACACCTCACGCCATTCGTGCGCATCAGTCTGGAAATCAAAATAATATCATTTGTTGATGCACTCGGCTTCATCATCATGTGAATGTCTAGGCGATCCAGCTTCTCGACAACATGGATATAATGAGAAGGTTCAAAAAGACAAAATCATTTGAACTAGTGTTATAAACAAAACTAAAAGTGTAGTGTAATGTGCTGGCTATTAATGAAGAGCACATGAACAAAGTGTCTTTGCTTTAATAAAGACGATAAGAAAAGTGTTAATAGAAACTGTTGCGGACAGAGAGCACCCCCCTGACCCATCCACCGCATCGCCGATACATATGCATCGCGCATTCCGTCCGACGCCTAGCTGCTAATTGCGCGAGCTATGGGCGTCGGCGGTATGCGGGGCGCGGATAGTAGGTGTGCTCCGGCGAGCGGGTCAGACGTGTGCTCTCTGTCCGCAAGAGTCTGGGTGTTTGGGATCGGCCCCAGAGTGGTCCTTTGTATATTACCCATAACACTAGCGTAACATCGTTAATTTGGGGATATGTGTGGAACACAGTATGTGTGTTTGTCTGTGGATTATTAAAAAAAAGTGATGTATTATTTTTTTCTTTTTTTGATTATTTTCTTTATTTCAAAAGTACAAAG
The DNA here is from genome assembly GCA_039645545.1 of Dendrolimus houi. Classification (NCBI taxonomy): domain Eukaryota; kingdom Metazoa; phylum Arthropoda; class Insecta; order Lepidoptera; family Lasiocampidae; genus Dendrolimus; species Dendrolimus houi. The sequence continues at coordinate 23,775,556 of CM077122.1, forward strand.
GGTCCTTAGAACTACCACAAAATTTTGTGCTAGAATTTATATTTTTGTGGGTTGCATATTTCTTAATATCTATTTTCCCCTTATACATATTAGTAATTTTGTATCTAGTTATACACTTATCTTGATCGTTGTCTACATAATTTACATTAACGCGAGCCAGCCCGTGGGCCAAAGCTACTTTATAATAACAGCCCACAAACATCCCACTGCTGGGCTCGGGCCTCCCACTATAGGGGACCGGGCAATATATCCGCCAGGCTTGTCTAGGCGGCCTGGCAGGTTTGACACATCGGTTATCTCGATGTGCAGGTTCCATCACAATGTTTTCCTTCACCGTTGTTAGCACGTGGTGGTTGTAACAATATACACATTAGGTCAGAAAACTGCCTAAGTGGTGCATGGGTTCCGGTCAGGACTTGAACCCGCCTTTGCACTTGGGACGCGTGCGCTAGCCATCTAGCCATTACGCTACCATGTCTTAGATAGTAAAATAGTTGATAATAAAATCTACTTTATGATAATAATAATTTATTCAGCTTTATAGATAGCTTTTTTGAGAGGCGAAATCCGCTTGAGAACTTACTACACTTCGATTCGCCACATTGGGGTGTAGTACCTTGGAGAAAATGCTATACGCACCCGGAGTTCCGACTTGAAACACCCCACTAAAACTTCTCGGTGTTCCTACCTTCGCTTTATGCCAGGGTTAGGGGAAAACAGAAGCAATGCCAACTCTGCGTGTCCTGGCAGGCGGGATTCCTATGGGCCTCATTCACTGTTGGACCATAGCCCCAGTGTTGTCCTTTTCAAAATCTACGTGGGGTGTTCTGTTGCTAGCTAGCACAAGCTACACGTCGTTTCGTGATGGTAGTGTTACGATTTACAGGACTCGAATTAAAATACCGTTGGAATTACTATAGAATTTATTAGAACCATACAAACACGTATAACACAGGGACAAATATAACTGGACACAACCAGTATAAACGTAATACATGATTCAATAACACGCGCAAAGTCCGTCACTGTATAGCTTATCGAATGTACACACGTCTTGTCTCCCTTGTGACCATCGCTAGACTGCTACACCCCTCCGTTGCGGCATTGCTTTATTTACTGCACGACGCAATATGTCTACCTGGCAAGCGTCGACGCAATTTCCCAGAAATCATAATTCGCACACCTGCCTAATTACGCCTGCGAACGGCCATAAACTAGTACAATACACAATAGGCTGTTTTCTAATTACAAATTTTAAACATAAGGTAAACAAAAGAAGTCCAAATGCCGAAGAGGTAATAAACTGCAGGTGTGCATTGGTCTTTGTTGGTCGTAACAGTATTTTTATAAACCTACCTCATCCTTGAGAATAGCTCCAGCTGCCAGCGGTGCCATTATCGAGACTATGTTCGCCACGCAGTTTGTTATGCCCATCAATGTCCCAGCGAAATTTGGTGCCATGTCTATGTGGACCAACTGCAAAATAACCAAAAATTAAGTTTAATAATGATTGAAACTTGTTTATTATATTATTATTATTATTTTATTCTCCTCTCTCCGAACGAACTGGATTGTTCAAGGTTTATTGCTTTTTAGTATGTTTTTATTTTTCTTTTATCCTTTATTTCTTTTTTTTTTCTATTTCTTTATTTTCCAATTATTTTACAAAAGTCTATCTACACATTCATCAGAGCTAGTTAATAGTTACAGTGTTTTCAGAGTTACATATTCTTACTACTACTTATTCTGTCTCTAAGTTTTTACATGTATCTATGTATCTATTATTATATTTTTTACTTTACAGAGTTTTGTATACTCACTTCCTAAGACTTATACTGTATTCATTTTACATTATACATTTCCAAAGTTTTCTATGCTCTGATGTCTTATTCATTCTTAGACTATTATCGTTTTTTTATTATCTGTATCCTATTTTCATATATTTATTCTATATATTTACAAATATAAGTAATTTGTAAGTTCATTATATTGCTTGATGCTGGTGACAGATGGCCCACCTGATGAAAACTGGTTATCATCAGGGGTGATGATGTCAATGCGTTCCTAGCCTGAATGTTACGATATAAGAGATAGCATAGGAGGAAAGACATCAAGGTTTGACCAAATAAAATTCGAAGGAAAATCTTATTACGATTAAAGTGTTCTTTAAGTGTTATAACTAAAATTAAAGCCGCCCTGCCACCTAACAAGTAAAATAAAATAGAATATACTTTATTGCACACAATGTTGCAAAATAAATACATACATACAATCTTAATGATAAGTACAATGGGCGGTCTTATCGCTGGGAGCGATTTCTTCCAGACAACCTTTGGATGGACAGAAACTGGGTGTGGATGGGTGTAGGTATGCAATAGATATAATATACTAATATATACGTAAATATAAAGGAAAATGTTACATAAATTACTACATAAGCATACATATTTATCTAAATATACAAGTTGTGTCGTCAAACAACACCATCCCCAGCATACAACTAAATAACATTATTATTCAGTTACAAATTAGAGATAGTGTTGTTTCACGAGGTCATTAAACGAATGCACTGACTTGGTTTGAGTGAGTTCCAAAGCCTTACAGCTTGCGTAGTTAATGATTTGTCATAAAACTATGTAGTCTGTGTAAGCATTCTTAGTCGGCAATTCAAAGATGATCTCAGAATCCTCGAATGACCGCCTTGATGAAAGTGAACACGGCTTTTAAGATACGGGAGCGTTTTAGGATTGAACAACATATTGTAGAGATTGGACAGAATGTGAGCATTCCGGCGAAGGCGTATTTGGGCCACTTGAGCTTATGGCGAAATTCAGAGATATGATCATATTCACGTAAGCCGAAGATGAGTACAAGTTCAACAAGCACAAATTTATTAAATAATAAAATTTTAGGATCAACTCCAAATTAAAAGATTTTACTATATCATGTAAGAATCACCATTTTTCTGAAACTCGCGCAGCATCGGGAAATCGCTGATTTAACCTTTCTAGCTCGTGTTGTAAACTCACAGAAATTTAATTGTCCTGAATTAGTTAACAAAATAGATACATATACGCCTCGACACTCTTTCCGGTATTTATTTCCTATTTTGCTTTAAATTCGGTTGACACGAACTATCGCCGAAATAGTTTTTTGCATTGATCGTGTACGGTAGTACATATAATAAGTTACTTCGCAGCTATGATTTCAATATCACAGGTACCTCGGTGTCTGTTTTTAGGAATAAACTCAATGATCTATATTTTGAATTGTAGTGTGTAATGAGCAGGTTCTCTTAGTATATTAGATAACTTTTTCATGTTTAAATACTATTTATTTTCTGTGTGTTTTTAGTTCTCTGATCTCTGATTAGATATCTTAATTTATTTCTATCTGTGGTGACTTGTTAATAGCTAACTATCACTAATGTGAACAGCTGATAGTCATCCAAAAATTGTAAAATAAAAAATACATGAATTGCCGAGTAGTGCCTCAGCGACTGGTACTAGGTCTATACGTGAATCACTCCGAGCAGTGAGTTGTGACTGGGTGGTTTACTCGCCGTCTGCGTGTGGATTACTTGGAGTGGAGCTTGCAAGCAATGACCTTTAGGACTATCAATTAATAGCCAACGATTTAGATGTATTATGTCTCTGACTGCTTTGTAAAAGAGTAATCATTCTGATGTTTCCCGATTCTCTGGCCGATGATCACCTAACTCTCAATTTGAAAACACGGTAATGTTAAAGATCTCACCATAAAACCAGACAAATGGCCAGCGTTGAGACCCACAACCACTGTGAGGATTATGACGGCCATCGTGACGTCACCAGCTGGAGAGTAGGAGAGCCCTATCAGTGCTATGGCTGGCCCGAACATACCTGCGCGAAGAAATCTTATCAATAGAAATTTTGCTTTCCTATCGCTTACCATTGGAACTTACCAATTCAGATTTAATTCAAATGACATAGAAACATGGAATCTATTATTTAAATGCTGTAAAGACGAAAAATAGTCACGAACTGAATCAAACCTATCCACTTTGCTTAAGTATATTTAACAATTGTATAACGATTTTAAACATTATGCATAGAAAGTTTATCGCGACATCTCTTTCGCACAGGAAAATCATCCCCAATTTCTTAAGCAATTAACCTCATGTAGTCAATACTTAGGAAGAACTTTTCTTTTCTCTAAGGACTACCATGTCGGGTTACTTTAATAAAACGTGTCAATAATTGGTTACGCCGAGGAACACCTGCTTATAATTCTTCCTCCCCATCCTCGCCATCGAGAAAATGATAAACTTTCAAATGAAGAATGCGCAATATACAATTTTATTTAATTCTTCTAGCAAATCCTAGTGAATGTGTGAACCCCCAGGGGACGATTGCAGTGTGGCGGTGGACTAGTGGCGAGCTAAGATACTCTTCCCTTGCTTCTTCCACGTCTCTTTGCCTTCTCCTGGCCATCACATCTCGCCCGCAATAATTTTCTTCGAGGCCAGCAGCAAGTTGAAAATACCTCTGGTGCTGCAAAGGTCCATAAGCGTAGACAACCGCTCTCCACCAGGTTTATCGTCTGCCTATCTGCTTTACTTCTATCCTATACTATAATAAATTTGTAAATGGTTCGAGTTTGTACAGAGGGTTTAAAAATGTGAAAAAAATCAGTTGATCAATTCGGACCAGCAGATTCATAAACACAATTATTAGAATGTTTGTCTGTCTATCTGTTAGAGCATCACGTGAAAACTACTGAACGGATTTAAATGAAACTCGAAGTGCAACCACCTTATATCCCGGGGCGCAACTTAGGATACTTTATATCCCGATAATTGACATTGTTTCTGCGGGATAGACGACAATAGCGAAAAAGATAGCGATCGCATCTTTTTTGGTAATTACTGAGCGTATACGAAATAAAACTCGACATAGTGCTGGCTTATAACCCGAGTTAACACTTCGGATAAATCTTATTCAGATAAATGACGTAGTTTCCTTGGAATAGATGGATTAGCAAAAAAGATGGCGGTGCAATCGCGTTTTTTCAATTCACTAACAAATACCTACGTTGTCATAAACAACATTTCATTGTCATTCATTGCATTACTTCAAATCAGGTTGGTTTCGACTCGTCTCTATGTTTTGTTGGGCATTTGTGTACACTATAACGTAATATGGACTCCGTTCCTTTGTTATTGTTATATATAAAAAATCGAATTAAGATTTTGTGTAAGTAAAATAAAGCTACTATATGAAAGTAAAAACAAAACTATATGAAAATCATAATGAAAATAAAAATATTACATTTTAAGTAAACACAATGTACAATTTGTAGTCTGTTTTTGGGATCTTCTTTTAAGCAAGTTTTACTTACACCAGAAGATCCTGCTCTTCCATAACCTAAATTTTACATTTAAAAGTACTTAGTTTCTAAATATTTTTATGCTGTAGAGAACATAAGAATGGTGCATATGATATATGCACAAGAAAATCCATTTTGCATAACAAATTTAGATTTTATCTGAAGGTATTATATTAAAAGATTAAGCTCGGAAGGATGTAGTCAGTCGACATTTGATTTCAATGTAGTTAGTGTTTCAGTAGCCAGTGATTTCACTACTAACCAATAGAATTGTTTAGTTTCCTCGTAGTTGTAATGCTCAGGTAGTTCTTTTTCAGAAAATAGTCAGACAGAAAGCCGAACGGGAAACTAAGCAAATACATCGCCAAATACGGCATGGCTGACATAACCCCATTCTGAAAACAGAAAAAATCGTAACGTACAAAAATAGATAGATTATACGTAAGAGGCGACAAAACAACATTTGCATTTGCCCGACTGGATGGCTACCACCCCTGGTCTAGAGTATGTCGTCATAACAACCTTGGTTTGTGTTCCGGCATTAATGACCAGGTTCCAGTCTCCCTTCTGAGAGCAGCAGCGCATTTGTAGCACCTTTGGTGTTGCAAATGTCCATAGGCGATGGTAACAGCTTTCCATCAGGTGGGCCGTCTGCCTTCCTGCTGAACTCATGCAATAAAAAAATATAGATAGATAACACTTTAATGTACACCATTACAGAAAACTTATGAACTAGTATTATTCTAATTGTGTACAAAGGGCGGTCTTATCGCTAAAAAGTGATCTCTTCCAGACCACCCGTGACAGGAATATTGCTGATTAGGAGTGGCGATGGCGGTATACGATATTATTGTACGATTAATTAAGATTTAATAATAAATATATGACTATACTATATATACAAATAAACATATAGCCATATGCAATATAATACTAATTATATAAAATTACATATTATTATATTGAAGATAGTATTTCCTGACCATGTTCTTTAATGTTATTAGAGATTTTGCTTGTCTGACAGCAACAGGCAATGTATTTCAAAGTTTATTATTATATTTATTATTCAGATAGATAGATTATTGTTCACCAAAATAAACAATTCAACTAAATTGTGCAGCTGGCTGGCTTGTAGTAAGTAGCGACAAAACAACCTACAACCAGGTTGTATAGGCATTTGCCCCATTTGCACGTCTGAATAGCAACCATCTCTGCTCTAGTATGACGCTATAACAATTTGAATTGTATTCCGGCATCATTAACCAGATTCCAGTGACCCCTTCGAATCCAATAGCACATTGGCAGCACCATTGTTGTTGCAAATGTCCATGACGCTAACCACTTTCCATCTGTGATATTCCAGCTAATAAAAAGCTAAGAACACTCTAACCAAGTGGCCTGTTAATTAATAGTTACTCATCACAAGTTTGGAATTCACAATACTATATAATACATAATAACAGCCCATAAATGTCCCACTGCTGGGCTTGGGCCTCCCATAATAGGGGGAACGGACAGCATACCCACCCGCTTGTCCAAGGCGACTTGGCAGGTTGGACACATCGGCTATCTCGATGTGCAGGTTGCATCACGATGTTTTCCTTCACCGTTGTTAGCATGTGGTAATTGTAACAATATGCACAGTAGGTCAGAAAACTGACTAAGTGGTGCATGCGTTCCGGCCAGGATCGAACCCGCGCCCTTTGAGTTTGGGACGTGTGCGCTAGCCAATAGGCTAACGTGACTTATGGTATATATATATATATATATATATATATATATATAAAATTGAACGAATTCAAAAAAGTTCCTAAATATCTAGATTACCAGGCACAGCAATCGTCCAAATGCTATAGCGAGTGCTGTACAAAATAACATTTTTTGCCTTTAAATTTTAGACGCAATATTAATATATATATTTTTTGATGAAGTTGGCTAGAGGCGATATTTACTGACCAGTGTTAATCTCATACTAATATATAAATCTGAAGAATTTGTTTGCTTGAACGTGCTAATCTCAGGAACTACTGGTCTGATTTGTAAAATTCTTTCAGTGTAAGATAGCTCATTTATCGAGAAAGGCTATAGGCTATATATCATCACGTTAAAGCCAATAGGAGCGGAGCACTAATGAAAAGTGTTTGAAAACGGGGGTTTTTTTTAAACTATTCCACGCGAACGGAGTCGCGGGCAGAAGCTAGTTTCATAAATATATTTGCGGCCTCATCAGCTTGGTCTCAGGCAGAGAGGATTGCTTTACACATCTTTAGTGACCACTAATTATAGACAAAACGCCTTTATCTTACGAAGCTCAATAGGTTTCAACTAAATTGCAGTAAAATTGAACCTAGAATTATACTGCACTAGTATAAATCAGTCAGGGAATACTGGCTCAAGAATTTTTTGCAAAGATAGAAACTTAGTAACTATATTATCATTAGGAATCGTGTATAATATTATTACGAGCTACAGGACTCGAATTAAAAATGCCGTTGGAACTACTATACAATTTATTAGAACTGTACAAACACGTTTAAACAAATGCAAATAAAACTGGATGCAACCAGTTCACACTGCACGATTCTATACAATTCGACACGCGCAAAGTCCGTCGTCTATATCGCTAATCGAGAGTACTACAAAACGTTTTACTCGTTTCGTAGTCATCGTTTGACTGCCCACCCCTCCATTCGGGCATAATCTTATACTAACTATACAGTACAAAAAAAATTGGCCACGCGCACTGAGTTTCCGAGAAAAAGTAATTTGCACACCTGGTTATCTATTCCTGCGAACGTCCAACAAGTTGAAAACAATAACAATAGGGATTAGTTCGACGCTAATGATGGTCATAAAACAAGTAGGAAAACAATAGCATGTTTTTCTTAATTACAAATTCTAAACATAAAATAAACTGCGCTTATAACAGGCAGCTGTGCGTTTATCCTTGACGGAATGTAACAATATAATTAATATGCATTAGTCTGTAAGTCTTCCTAAAATTAAATAAATAAATGAAATCTACCGCTTTTATGTCCACTCCCAAGACCTGCTTCAAGTAGGAAGGCATTTCCGTCATGAGGGTCCAGAAGCCCCACGCCTGACAGCTGTGCACGAACACCAAAGACAGGAAGGCAGGTGTCGTCAGTATAGTTCTCCAGGGGGTTTTTAGTTTCTGGAAATTATTTAAAGTATTTCTACAATATTGTGGCGAATAACGGTGGCGCCATCTAGTCAGTTTAAGAACTTTTGGAAGGAGCTAGAAAATTCTGGAAGGAAAAGACAAGGATGGATATATTTTAGAAAGAGATAGACGATGAATTAAAGTTCTTGATTAGAATTTTCAGGGAGGAAAAGACAGAGATAGATAGATGTTTAGAAAGGGACAGATAGTAAATAAAAGAATAACGAAATTATGGGTTCCAGAAAATTCTTCCGGGTATATAGGCAGCGTAAGGCGCACCTACCGGGCAGTTTAGAGTTGAGTTCAGTTTAAGACAGCGAAGCGAATAGAATAGAGGAATATATATAATAGAGTATAATAAAGTAATATCGGAGTTGAGCACGGCAGTAGCAGGAGGTGGTCTACGCAATATCGGCGACGGTATTGTGAGTGAGACACCTTATAGTCGGAACAGTGCATCGTCAGTCGTGCGTATAGGGGCAACCCTGCGGAGAGGTATTACGTGCGGCTGTGTAAGTCAATAAAAGCGTTTATTTAAAAACTGCTGTTTTCTTCCAATCCTAAGTGCGAACCCCGCTCACACGTAACAAAAGTAAGTATATATTTTTCTCTGCGTAATTCCTGCGGCCGGGCGGCCTGTCGTAGGGGGTGACAAAACAACCCACAGCCAGGTGGTAGGGCATTTGCCCGACTGGCTAGTTACTACCCCTGGTCTAGAGTATGCCGCCATGGCAACCTCAAGTTTTGTTACAGGATCATTGGCCAAGTTCCATTTTCTCCGTCAAGGCCAACAGCACATTGCCAGCAGCTCTGGCATTGTTAGTTTCCATAGGCCACGGTAACCACTTTCTATCACAGCTGTGTTTCAGCAATAAAAAAAGTATTTTTTTATAGCTTAAACAGAAATTTAAATTATTTCTAAGACGGTGTTTTACGTACTTTGGAATGAAATTACCTTCTGCTCTCCAACTTGTCCCAAAGACGTCTGAATGTACAATCTTTCTTCAGCGCTGATCATGCCAGAGGACTGCGGGCTGGCAGAGCCCAAGAACACGTAGAAGGCCGTCCAAATGGCTCCCAGCGCCCCGTTCACGTAGAAGATCGCTGGCCAGCCCCACGCGTTAGCGATGAAGCCTGATGCCATGAGCTGCAGAGCCGTTCCCAACTGACCTCCTGGAAACCAATTCAATTATAATAAATGCTAAAATTGAAAGAATTACAAAACGTTTATTTGGTCTTCGCATAGCGAGACACATGGCGATGTATATACCAAAAAAAAAGTCTCGCGATTGTACCAAATAGGTGCAGTTCAGCTTGTGACAAGCAAGGTGCCTGACGCTAGTTTTCAACTGCCCCTAGGATGGACGGAAACTGTTTAAAATTAATAGACTTTAAAATAATTAGAGAGGCTAAAAGTCGAAAAATTCGTTTATTTTAATTTATTATTTTAAACTACCTTAAAAAATACAATTAAATACTAAAATAAACTGAACTATAAAGAAGTTAATATAGTTTATGTAGCAAATCAATTTCTTTTTGTGAAACATTCTTAATATTAATTTTGTATGTCTCTAAGCCTTGTCTAAGACTGGTCCACAAATTTCGAGTCGCTCAACGGACTATTTCTGTTACGGATAGAGCTAGAAATGAGGATATCCGTAATAGAACCAAGGTAACCGACATAGCTCACAAAATTAGCAAGATGGAACAGACGTGTCCTGGAGTGGAGACCGCGTCTCGGTAAACGTAGTGTCGGACGCCCTCCAGCCCGATGGACCGACGACCTGCGCAAGGTCGCCCGTAGGCGCTGGATGAGCAAGGCAGAGGACCGTGATGAGATGACGGTGATTGGCTGACGACATGTCTCTAAGACCACGGGCTACAAAAATGGCTCGGACCTTTGAAGGGCTTGCGTGGGACCATGGGAAGGCCAACACCTAGAGGCCCCTAAGACAAATTTAATGTAAATATGGCTGACATTGATAGGCGATTATCCCTGTCTACACCAATGAAAAATCATCCAAGGACAAGCCCCGGCCAGTGTAAAACTATTATAGGAAATGAGAACAAAAGGTACCGGGCTATTGGAATGAACTGCAAATGGAATTAGGGATCTGAGACAATGGTGACTATGGCGTCTGTCTGTTTCAATATTCAGGTAACATGAATAAAATGGGCAGAGACCCAAGAAATGCTGAACAATATTGGCGAGGGGCAACATAGGTGCGAGTGATGGGATATGAGCTGCAGGTTCACCGAAGATACTTTTGACTTTAGGTCATTAATCACTTCCACCCTTGGAGCTTGAGTCTTAGCTTGTTAAGATTCGTATACATTTTTACATGCCGACAAAAAGGAAATGCATACCTGCCTGCCATAAACCCAGTTCATTACTTCCCGCATTTGCACTTCTTTTGTTTACTTTGTGTTTAGAATTAGTAATTAAGAAAAACATTATATTGTTATTGTATTTGTTTTACGGCCGTCATTAGGCAGGTGTGTCTAACTAATTCTTTTACAAAATAAAAGGAACGCCCGACGGGAGGGGTGAGGCAGGCAAGCGACGATTACGATACGGGCAAGACGTGTGTATATTCGATTAGCTATATAGTGACGGACTTTGCGCGTGTTATTTAATTGTGCATTACATTTGCACTTATTGCGACCGGTTATATTTGTACCTGTGTTATACGTGTTTGTATAGTTCTGATAAATTCTATAGTAATTCCAACGGCATTTTAATTCGAATCCCGTAACTCGTAACAATATTATTAAAACATGTGTTAATGCGCGAACAAACTCCTTATTTAACTCCTTTTACTTGTACATACTTATGACGTCATGAGTTTATACGCTCTCTTAGTCTCAGATAGTTGGTTGTTTTTAAAAAAAACATACTTTTGCACGGAGTTTTATTATATTACTACGATATGCCCGCGACTTCGTCCATGCTTGACTTAAAATTCCTACGGGATTCTTGGGGCATAAAGTATTACACATTTTAGTACATAGAATTTGCTATCGATTAGTGAAAAATCACATTAGCATTATTTTTTTTAATCTGGTCATTTTAAATGATTCCCAGAAATTTTTTCGCAGGATTCCCAGGATAAATGGTTAAATCTAAGAATTTGCCGTCGATCGAAGAAATACGCATCGAAATCGGCCCAGTAGTTTTTACGTGAATCCCGAACAAACAGATAAGAAATCAAAAAAAATTGCATCGTGTTCTCCATCGTTTATGTATTCCATTTGTTTTTTTTAAATAGATTCAATGTACAGACACGGCATGTTTAGAATTTTATAATATAATAGATAACTTTATTAGTGTTGGAGCCTCAAAATAGCTGGACCCAAAGGTCTACTGAACCCCATTGTGTATGATGTACCTAGAGCAGACTAGCCAGCAAACAGAAACGAGGTTCATAGCTGGAGAGTTTTGGCTAATTAGCAATGTTGAAAATATTTAGTACTTATAGGCATTTATTACTGATCGACAATTTGGCGATTGACTTCAATGAGAAAATAGAATCACAAAACAACTGTATGACAGTATTGTGAATGGTAAAGGAGATACCGGTAGAACGCGAGGTACACACCATGATCAAACAGCAGTGTTAAAACGAGGTCAGGTGAAAAGCATCTCAAATACATGCATGTATTAATCACTCATGAAAGTAGATGAAGCGAAAATTGTTTGTTAGGATCGTCGCAAGAGGAAGATCTATAGTCTCTGTCTAACCCCATGGGAAACAGGCGTGCTACTATATATTGTGGCAAGCGATGGTGGAACGATCTAGTTGGTTTAAGAAGTTTCAGAAAAATGTAGAAGGTTCCAGAAGAAAAAGACAAGGACCGATACATTTTAGAAAGGGATAGATAAATGTTGGACAAAAGAATAACGAAATGAGCATCGAAATCCTAGAATAGAATGTTCAGGAAGAAAAAGACAGAGATAGATAGATGCTTAGAAAGGGACAGCCAGTAAATAACGAAAAGAAGATAGAATTATGGTCTCGGAAGATTCTTCCGGGTATATAAGCAGCGTAAGGCGCGCCTAATGAGGAGTTCAGTTGAAGACAGCAAAGCGACAAGTACGATACGAGAGACGTGGGAGAAGAGTTAAGTAGAAAACAGTTTAGTGAGAAATTTAGTGAAAAGCTTAGTGGGCAGTTCAGTGAAGGCGGAGTTTAGCGTAGTTTAAGAGGAGACCCAGAAGCGAGCTACGCGCGGTGCAATGAGAGATGAGCACTGCAGTAACAGGAGGTGGTCTACGCAATATCGGCGAAGGTATTGTGAGTGAGACATCTCATCGTCGGGGTAGAGCCTCGTTAGTTGTGCGTGAAGGCGCAACCCTGCATAGAAGAATCACGTACGGCTGTGTAAGTCAATAAAAACATTTAGTTGAAAAAGCTGGTGTTTACTTCCAATCCTAAGTGCGTACCCCCGCCCGCACGTAACAATATGTATACGTCAATTAGTTGTCGACTCGGCAATAAATGCATTGTAAAATAGGATTATAACACCTCGTAAAAAATCCATGAAGCGTTGACTTTTTTAATTTCATAATAAAAATTATCTCGTTTGATATGACTCTCCGTTCACTCATTCATTCATTCACTTTTTTGTAAGTAAATGTTTCAGTATTTTGGTTGTAAGACAAGTGATTATTCTCAAGAATGTTTTAAGTGTTGTTGCGTCACGTTTCATCCACCAAATTATTGATGTATAATTTAGCACAGTTAAAGACTATGGATTAATACATAAACGTGATGCTATGTAAATATATAGAGATGATATTGCTGTTAGAGCTGCCGATAAGATTGGGCATTTGTCTAAATCATCAAAAATGTCCAATCTCTTAAACGTGTAAATATGATATTTAATATTGATTAGAATACTGGTGTGCACATCACGTAAACGATGAGGTTTCTGTAAAATAAGGAACAGTGAAGAAATTACTGCAAGAGTACAACAACTCATCGTCTTATTTTGTATTCCCCTCTCGACAATTGAGCTATGGGCTCTTGCCTAATCGTGCGTCATCTTATTACTACCCCCACAAATATGAAAGCACCTGCATAAATAATAGTGCCAAGTCTGCTCTTTTCGTGTAGAGGGATCCACTTCCCGATGAGGTTGTGCAGCGAGGGGTAGACGAATCCTTGCGACAGACCCTGGAGCACGCGACACGCACACACCGCCTTCCAACCTCCCTGAAAACCAAATTAAAAGATATTTTAGGTATGTTAGTTTTAATAATTTTTATCATTTATTATCACTAGTTTCTTTAGTGATACATGGAAATAAGGGAGCGATAAATATATATTATTTTAGGGTAAATTCAAATTCAAATTTTTTGTCGCGCTGCTACTCAAAAGTAAGAGGAAGGACGGAACGAGGCCTGTGCTACAACAGTACAATAACATCTCTACGAATATGATGACATGACAAAGAGGGACAACATGACAATGTTATAGTACGAATGTTAGTAAAATGAGGTGACCGAGGCCGAGCACATCCGATTCTTAACGAATGTTACGAATGAACATTTCCGAACTAGTTTTGAACGGGACAAATGAGGGAACAAGAGTAATATGTTCTTGCGAGGAAATGACGCTCACCTCCTCACCGGCCTTATCGGTTCAAATGTACTGTCGCGGTCCAAACATTGTACTGGTTCAGTGCAAAATGTCACGGTACTCTTACAAACTCATTTTAGAATCATGTACTGCCCAACACTACTTTTGGGTGACCCGTATAGGGTTGGAGGAATAAGAGTGAACGCTTCTCCATCTCAAAGGAAGCTCTTCCAGCGAGGCTATTGTTGTTACACGCAGGCCTAGGCCTATCAATTAATGTTGGAAAATTTGTATATATTCTTTGTACGTTTCGGTAATCGTTTGCTACCTTAATTATTGTACAGCGCCATCTATTGGCTTGTAAGTGTTCTACTACATTACAAACAGTATAAATATGCAAAGATACTAGAAGAAACAAAATTGTCGATTAATATAGCGTAAAAATAATAGTGTGATCAATTAACTAAATATAGCATAAAATATAATCTATAATGTTAAAAAATTCTAAATATGCCGTTTATATCTACTACATTTAAGGTATTAAAAAAAAACTGGAATACATTACATAAACGATGGAGAACATGATACATTTTTATTTAGATTTGTTTTCTGTTTGTCGGTTTGTGTGTTTGTTTGGGATTCACGTAAAAACTACTAGACCGATTTCGATTCAGTTTTCGCTGATCGACAGCAAATTCTTGCACTTAAAATTCGCGCTACTTTTTATCTTGGGAATCCCGCGGGAAATTTTCTGGGAATAATTAAAATGACCTGTATGGAAAAAAAATTGGATTCAAATGCGATTTTTCCAATGATCGATAGTAAATTTTATGGAATAAACGTGTGATACTTTATATCCCGGGAATCCCACGGGAATTTCAAGTCGCGGGTACTTATGTCCTAGGAATAAATAATAAAATGAGCATAATACGTTCCTAATATGAGGTTTACTATATATTTTATAATAAAACCGCGTTTTAGTGGTTTTAAGCGCGGTAATTTATTTGATTTTTGTTATTCCGACGTTTCAAATACAAATAAATTACCGCGCTGAAAACCGTTAAAACGTAGTTTTATTATGTATACAAGCCGCGAAAACTTAAGAAAACATTATATTGTTCCAACCTGAACGTCGACAAAAGACAAATTCACACCTACATGCAATGTAGACATTGTATTACCTTTTCGGCATTTGGACTTCTTTTGTTTACATTGTGTTTAAAATTTGTTATTAGAGAAACAGTCCATTGTGTATTGTAATATTTTATGGTAATCATTAGCCAGGTGTGATTCTAGGAAACTCAGTCCACATGGCCGAGCAGACATATTGTATTTGTACATTATAAAGCAATGCCCCAATTGAGAGATGAGGCACTCGAGCGATAACCACGAGCGAAGCAAGACTTGTGTACATTCGGTAATTTTGACGGGTTATGCGCGTGTATTTGAATTACGATCTTCGGCAGTACGTTTGGACTTGTTGCGTTCGGTTATATTTGTACCTGTGTCATGCGTGTTTGTATAGTTCTAATAAACTCTATAATAATTCTAACGGCATTTTAATTCGAGTCCTGCAACTCGTAATAATATATTTTAGGGGAAACTTCGTTATAAATTTCAAGTTATTTTTATTTATTTATTTTGATATCTACGTAGATATAAAACCTTGTTTACATTTGCATTATTTAATTTGTTGGTTAATTTGCCAATAATTCTTTATCATTGTTTGGACAAACATTTACTTAATTGGAAAACTGTCCAAATTATTTTAAGGACTAAACTCGCCAGTTTATTAAATTAAGGGCCAATTTTTCAACCGTGAGATAATCGTCGAATAAAATACAATATGACTAAATTAAAAATTACCGTTGCGTGGATAATTAAAAGCACGAATGCCCGAACCCATTGCTGGGTTCGGGCTTCCCACTGTAGCGGAACGGACAGTATACACGCCACGCTTGTCAAAGGAGGCTTGGCAGGTTTGACACATCGGCTTTCTCCATGTGCAGGTTGCATCACGATGTTTTCCTTCACCGTTGTTAGCTGGTAGTTGTAACAAATGCACATTAGGTCAGAAAACCGCCTAAGTGATATATGCGTACACGTACAATACCCGTTACACTACCACAATTCTTGGATAACGGGACTTAATTTAAACAGGTATAGATAGATTTATTATTTACTTTTAGAAATTTAATTATACAATTAAACTATTGTTACATGCCGTCAAAGATAAGCGCACAGCTGTCTGTCGTAAGCGCAGTTTATTGTCTTCCCGGATTAAGGAATTCTTTTGTGTTTTGAATTTGTAATTAAGAAAAACATGTTATTGTTTTTCTACTTGTTTTATAACCATCATTAGCGTCGAACTAATCCTTATTGTTATTGTTTTCGACTTTATTAGCCGTTCGCAAGTGTGTAAATTACTATTTCTTGGAAACTCAGTGTGCGCGGCCAATTTCTATGTACTGTGTAGTGAGTATAAGACAATGCCCGAATGGGGGGGCGGGCAGTCAAGCGACGACTACGAGACGAGTAAGACGTTTGTAGTACTCTCGATTAGCGATAGACGACGGACTTTGCGCGTGTCGAATTGCATTGAATCGTGCAGTGTGAACTGGTTGCATCCAGTTTTATTTGTATTTGTTTTATACGTGTTTGTACAATTCTAATAAATTGTATAGTATTTCCAACGGCATTTTTAATTCGAGTCCTGTAGCTCGTAACACTATATATATATTAAAATTAAACAATAAAATCTAGTACCAGACTATTGTCAGTTGGAAACGTGCCCAAAAGACAAACTACATTACTTCGCTTTAAAAAATAAGTACTGAAATTTAAGCGAAAAGTACAGTTTAGTTTTTTTTTAATTCTTTTGAAAGTCTAAGGCAACAATTGACTATATCGTCATTTGTAAAGTGCAGTTGTAAAAATAAAAGATTAAGCAATAGTAAAATTACGTTTTAACGGTTTTAAGCGCGGTAATTTGTTTGATTTTTATTATTCCGACAGTGTCACACTGTCTCTTTCTGCATGCAACAAAACACAAACCAACTTGATTGATATTTTCTTTTATTTTCCCTTCTACCCATTTTAATATTAATAAAATTATTAGAGCTTGTCTAGCTCTAGGCTCCCATAGAGTAAATAATAACCATAAACAAATTTAAAACTAAATAATTAAAATGAACAAGTTGGCGGTAGGCTAAATAAAACTTTAACAATACTCATTGACACTTGACATCTTTGTTTTCCGTGATCACGGCTACTGAAAAGGGGCCGAAACGTCGGAATAATAACAATCAAATAAATTACCGCGCTTAAAACCGTTAAAACGTAGTTTTGTTATGTATAAAAGTCGCGAAAACTTAACAAAATATTAGATTAAGCATGTATTTTTTTTTTTAGAAAAGTAAACAAATGAAAATTCTTTTGCAAAATTTTGAGCGCGTGAAAGAAAGAGAAGCGCATTCTTTGTAAAATTGTTTAATCAACATTTAGAGAATTCTTCAGTATTTTATATTTCCACTTGGTCCACTTGAGACCCAACCATCAAAGAATATTGCACTATTCAACCCTCTAACATTGAAAGGGCATTGCAGTCACTTCGCATTTTTGAATGAATTACATTTGCATATTTTACTGCATGGTAAATTAAATTCGCCTTATTAAGTATTGTTACAGTTATTTAGTTACATAGTTGTTCTTGTCATGTTTCTTTTTAAATGTAATTATTGATTTTGTTATGTATCCTCTTATTTCGATACAATCGGCCATTTCCTTAATTGAACAATAAACTTGTTATATTTTTATTTATTCTGTGATTAGCGCCTGTTTTGTATAGAGTAGTTCTCTATAATTTACTATAATTTTAAATACCAATATTTATCTCTAATATGATGTGGGTTTTTTTTATAGCCAGGACACCCTTGCTGTTTGGCAAGGCTCTTAGTATTATCTATTACTTGATTGTAATACTATTGCAAATAAATATATTGTAAATAATAAATTCTAATAAGGGTAAATAAACATTTATGTATATACTATATTTATATATGGCTAATAATAATAATTGCAGATATAATCTAGTACAAGCGTTTCTTGTAGTGTAAAGACCGCACATGACAGTTTAGGAATAAGTCAAGACAGTGGTCATCATTGCTCCGAATTATTCCCTTTCCTGGCGTCCTCTACCACTTTATGTTTCCAGACACGACGATTTTTGTCAAAATACAGTTTCGTGTGCAAGCCAAATCGAAGCTGAGCTGCAAAGGAAAGGACGAACGAGCAGAAGAAGCAGCGACGAGCTTCTCTAGCAGGATATCTCTATATATCAGGTGATGGTTATTTAATTATTTTAAAACATGTCACAGAAATACACGGGGATCAACAGTGATTTTGGGGAATTATCATCTCAGTTTAACATAATCGTCGCCATAAACAAGTGGGACGATGGTAACAAGGTGATTATATTCCCAGCTTACCTAGAAGGAGCGGCTGTGTCATTCTATAGAAGAATATACGATGACAAACAGATCACAGATCTGGTATCGAAATTTAAAGATGAATTTAGTTAGGACGTATGGAGCTACTGTGCTGGTTGGGCACTTAGTAAGTGCCATCTTGTGCATTGTGGCTTTTCCTGCCTTAGGTAGGGATTAGATTAGGGTTTTGTTTTTTTTTATATTAAATAGGTTTGCGTTTGACCACGAACACGTCCAATGCCGGACGATGATGCGGTCGAAGATGGAGTACCTAGACAGTATATATTCACACGAGACTTGAAGATACCCGGATTGTACTTTTCGGGAAACACGGACTCCGGTAGTGCATTCCATAACTCTGTGGTAGCGTTTCCACTGCGAAACGATGGCGTAGACCAGAGCGTCTTGTAGTCCGAAGCTGGAATGGTGTAAGGGGAATCAGGTAGAACAGTTCAACTGCACACTCTCCGCAATGAATCCTGTAAAAAACCGAAAGACTAGCAACCTGGCGTCGATGCTCTAGCCTTTGAAGCCTTGTATTGACTAGCTGGTCGCTACCAATCAACCTCTTGGCTCTTCTCTCAATTGACTCTAGCGCTTCGAGCTGGTATTTGGCTGAGCCGTCCCAAAGGTGAGAACAGTACTCCATACTGTACTGTTTGGATGAAGTTTTACTCACTTCGCCGTGACGAAAATTTTTTAGAAAGCCCGCGGGATGTAACGACTAACCTTTTTAGTCGTAATTTATATTAAGAAATATAATTATTTGAATTATTAAAATCATCCACCGCCTCCTAAAAGAACCGACATTAGAATTGTATCGGGCCGCGAACTGAACAAATAGTTGTTAAAGTCTCATCGTTGATTTTATATTATCAAATAATTATATATTCTCTGAACCAGTCTCTTTATTGAAGACCCTGGTCAGCTCGGAAGCCGCTAGACGCTACAGTACATAATAGAACATTCATCTAAGAAATATGTAAAAACAATACAACATACTACAATTCGTTGACAAGAATGTAGAACACATTCTTCTACAACGAACTCTCTATAAAGAAAAATAAATTAGATAGATTAATCCAAAACCTTTAGATTTTAAAACATTGGTAATTTTTGTGCTACAAAATATCACCTCTTCCCTTGTTTAGTAATCTGTTTAATGCTTTCTTTTCCTTCTCTAATCACCAAGCGCCGCTTGCATAACGATCGCCTTTAAATAAAATTTAGTTTATCATATTCTTACGACCTATACGCTGACAAAAACCAAATCACACCTGCATACCTGTAAAAACACATTTTATTACCTTTCGGCATTTGAACTTTTGTTTACTTTGTGTTTAAAATTTGTGATTAGATAACAGCCCATTGTGTATTATAATCTTTTATAGCAGTTATGAGCCAGGTGTGTTGGATTTAAAGTATAAACTGATTCTAGGAAATTCGGCCCATGCGGCCGGGCAGACATATTGCATCTGTGCGGTATAAATCAATGCCCCAATTGAGGGACGCGGAGTCGAGCGATAACCACGAGCGAAGCGAAGTGACGGACTTTGCGCGTGTTATTGAATTACGACCGTCTGCATTACGTTTGGACTTGTTGTGTTCGGTTATATCTGTACGTGTGTTATACGTGTTTGTATAGTTCTAATAAACTCTATAATAATTCCAACGGCATTTTAATTCGAGTCCTGCAACTCGTAACAATATTAAACTGCCAAAATACGATTTACACAAAACGTATTAAACATGCCTTGTATAAGTGGGTCTTCCATTTTAAAAACTAATAATTTCTCTCTAAGATTTAAGTAAATAAATAAATATTGATATTTTCTTAAGTTTTCGCGACCAGTATATATAACAAAACCACATTTCAACGGTTTTAAGCGCGGTAATTTATTTGATTTTTATTATTCCGCCATTTCGGCTACTTTTCAGTGGCCGTGATCACGGAAGACAAAGATGTCAAGTGTCAATGAATATTTTTGAAGTTTTATTTAGCCTACTTGTTCATTTTAATTATTTTGTTTTAATTTTGTTTATGGTTATTATTTACTCTATGGGAGCCTAATCTAATTTACCACCCCTTCGCAACATGTTATAGCTTGAAGAAAAGAAGTGGCGCAAGAAACTCTTCAGTAAACATGCCTAACTATAATAATTTTATATAATATTGTTACACGCCGACAAAAGTGGATGCACACCTGCCTGCTATAAAACGGCCTATTGTGTATTGTACTCGTTTATGGCCGTTTTCAGGCATAATTACGCAGGTGTGCAGATCACGATTTCTAAGAAATTTGATCTACGCGGGCGGGCAGCCATATTGTATCGGTGCAGTATATAGCAATGCCCAATGGAGAGATCGGCAATCTACCGATGGTGACAAGCGATATAAGACGTGTGTACATTCGATAAGCTATATAGCTTATCGAATGTACACACGCCTTATATAGTCCGTCGCTATATAGCGACGGACTATGCGCGTGTTATTGAATCGTGTATTACGTTGTACTAGTTGTATTCAGTTATATTTTTACCTGTGTTATACGTGTTTGTATAGTTCTAATAAATTCTATAGTAATTCCAACGTCATTTTAATTCGAGTCCCGTAACTCGTAACAATATTAAAATGGGTGGGAGGAAAAATAAAAAGAAATTATCAATCATGTTTTGATGATCGGATCCCAAACAGGTGTTACTTGCCAACCATCTTCTCTATTGAAATTTGGGTGTTTTTTTATTTCAATAGCCTCACGCACCATTCTAGGTATGAAACGATTCTCTTTCGCGAGAAGAGAATATGATGAAGAATGAAGAGAGAAGATGGTTGGCAAGTACCACCTGTTTGGGATCCGATCATCAAAACTATTAAGACCCAAACCCAGCAAAAACTATTCTCAATATTATCTCGCCTAGAAATTGTCCGTGGATTAAGACTACTGGGGATACAACGTAAAAAAATGCGCCTCCAGACTCTACCCCATAGGTGGTGGAGAAAAGGGTTGATCAAATATTAATAATAAAATAGAAATTAAAAAAATATATTAATTATACGAATAAAATAAAACAGCCTAATGGTTCGAATTCGTTGTATTCTTGCGAGTAATCAAGAACCCGGTCAACTTCGGGGCGTTGTAAAACCCAGATAAATCAATGAAATTAAACAAATTTGTAGTGGAAATCATTAGTTAAAAATCCTCTATAAGATCATTCTGATGTAATTTTATTGTAAAATGACCCGAAAGAAAGTCATAACGCCCAAAAGAATTTTTTTCGAATAATTTCAATTATTTTTGTTTATAACTGTTTTATTTTCCATTTTACGATAAGATGTAACAAGAATAAAGTTGTAGACAAATTCATTTTCTACAAATGGTGTCTTGTAAAATTTTCTGTACGGTTGCTAGTTTACGAGATACAGCGCGAAAACCTTTTGTACCTCTTTTTCCAAGATGGCGGCCGGGGGACAAGGTTGGTGACCCCACAAACTTGAACTTAAGCTTATACTAACCCTCCCTACACATCAAAAAAATAAAATGCATCTGAGAAACGCAACCCTAAATGTAACTTTTCAATGGACTATGTATCGTACGAATATCGTAAGTCTCAACTTGCACCTAGAGTTATCTTCGAAATTATGTACGTTTTTAAAGTTTTGTGAACTAGCCTTATAAATATGCTCTTCTAATAACCAAATACGTCAAAAGACAAAATACCTAAAATCATTAGTTGTTACTTAGGTAACTCACTCACTCACTTACTCACTCACTCACTTATTCACTACTCACTCACTCACTCTGCATAAGTTCTTATATCTAACTGAATCGAGCGAATACAGCCTTTGTATAATAGCAATCCATAAACGTCCCACTGCTGGGCACGGGCCTTCCCAATTTTAGGGTAATGGACAGTATACATGCTACGCTTATTCAAGGCGGCTTGATGGATTTGATACATCGGTTATCTCGATGTGCAGGTTTTATCACGATGTTTTCCTTCACCGGCAGTCAGCCTAAAACCCTAATAAATCGATAAATAATGAAAACAAAACTTACATAATAAGCACAAACTGGCACCAGTAAGGATATGACAGAGTTTACTGACAAGGAGATAACGAGTAGCAGTTTCCCCCCGAACCTCGCAGCCAGCTCTCCACCAGGAATCTGCAGGATGACGTATCCCCAGAAGAACGAAGACAGGATGACGCTTTGTATCTGCATACTCCAATCGAAGGCCTGTTAAGAAAGAGAAAATTATTCATAATTATAATATTGTTACGACCGACAAAGACAAATTCACACCTGCATACCTGTTTTGCACATTGTATTACTTTTCGGCATTTGGACTTTTGTTTATTTTGTGTTTAAAATTTGTGATTAGAAAAACAGCCCATTGTGTATTGTAATCTTTTAAGTTAGTCATTAGCCAGGTGTGATTCTAAGAAATTCGGTCCGCGCGGTCAGGTAGACATATTGCATTTAGGCAGCATAAATCAATGCCCCAATGGAGAGAACGTCAGTCTAGCGATAATCACAAGCGAACCAAGACGTGTGTACCCCATGCGGTAATCTATTTAGTGACGGACTTTGCGCGTTTTATGGAATTACGATCTCGCGCATTACGTTTGGACTAGTTGTGTTCAGTTATATTTGTACCTGTGTTATACGTGTTTATATAATTCTAATATTATATAAACACGTATAAATTATATTAAATTTAACATAAACCAGTGCATAAATACTGTGTGATAGTGAAAAGCCAATTATATAAACTGTTCATGTTGTTTTTTACATGTAAACAGTTAACAGCTTTTTGATATTTAAATATACAAACATTCTCAGATTGGTAAATTCTTTTTTGTTTACGTTTAAAACCAGAGGTGTCGCTGTAATGGAAATTTAAATAACCTAAACCACAATCGAAGTATTTCCATTTTGGTACAAGAGATGTCGTTTTTTCAAGAAATTTGAACAAGATTTCGAACCTCAATCGACGATGTCTACATTTTAATAGAAGTCGGTTCAAAATAGATGTCACTGCTAATAAATTGAGAAAAAGCTCACACCAGCTCACACTGCGATGATATGCTGTGATTTTTGTTTTTTTAAAGACTTTATAAATTAAATATAATGTTTCGTTTAAAAAAAAAAGAAAAATGTTAATATATAAGTATTTAAATATGTACTAATGTAGTGTAAGAAAGCCCATGAGAACACGCAATGGAATATATAGTGTATATAATAATAATCCGAACGGCGGCGACGCAGCTCGCAACTCGTCACGTCTCGTTTCTCATGGGGGCGAAAAGCGGCCTGTGGAGAGCCGCTTAGCAACGATGAATGTTAGAGGAGGGATGGACAGTAAAATAGATGAAGTATGTCAGATGATGAATGAAAGAAAAATAGATTTATTATGTGTGAGTGAGACGAAGCAGAAAGGATGTGAAACCACTAAGTACGGTCAGTTTACGGCGTATTGGTCAGGAGTGAAAGCGACAGATAGAGGGAGTCAAGGAGTAGGCCTTATTCTCTCTGAAAGAATGGAAGAATGTGTGAAAGAGCATGAATGTGTTAGCCCAAGAATTGTATGGATTCGACTGAAAGTTGGCTTGACTCGGCCTTTTGTGGTTGGGGCATATGCACCATCAGACATGAGCTCGACTAACTCCTCCCGACAAACCATAGAGGAAAAGGACAAGTTTTGGGAATGTTTGAGAGGTGTGCTGCTTACATGTAAGCAGAACGAAAAATTAATTATGTTAGGTGATTTTAATGGCTTTATTTTAAATGGTAGGTTTAAAACGAGATGGTTATGAAAGGGTGCTAGGTACATACGGAGATGAAAGAATAAATATGAATGGTAACTGTTTGCTTGAGATATGCTTAGAACGGAATTTGTGCGTGACTAACACAATGTTCTGTCACAAGAATATTCATATGTACACGTGGGAAAATGTGAAAGGGAAAAGTATGATTGATTTTGTAATAGTAGATGAAAGATTGAGGAAAAGCATTCTGGACACTAGATCATATCGGGGTACAGGAATCAATACAGATCACTTCTTAGTAGTATGCCGAATAAAAGATCTTTTCAAAACTTGGAGGCACCAACATTCCGATAAATCTAAATCTAATACACTAGAAAGAATAAAAGTTGAAAAGTTGCAAGAAGAAGAAATAAAAGAAGAGTATAAAGCAAAATTAGAAGAAAAATTTGTTAGGATGAATGATATGTGCGAGATAGAGGAGTTATGGATGTCCTTTAAAACCGAAGTTGTGAGTGTTGCGATTGATGTGTGTGGTGTAACTAAAAGAAAAACGGGTAAATGCGTGAAGAATATTTGGTGGGATAAGGAAGTACAAAGTGTAGTGAATGACAAAAAGAAAGCATGGAAGGATTGGTTAGCTTTAAGAGCTGACCTAAGACTGAAAAATACAAAAAAGGAAGATGTAAATTCGGCAAAAATTTTGTATAAAAGGATGAATGAAATAGTTAAAATAACGGTCAAAAAGAAAAAGAATGAGCAAAAAGATGATTTGGATGAAAGAATCTCTGAAGATTTCCAGAGTAACATTAAATATTTCTGGAAATCTATAAAAAGAGCTAGAGGAAAGGTAGTACAGTCTGAGCTCAATGTAATTAGGGACAAGAATGGAAATATTGTGAAAGAAGAAAAACACATATTGAATCGCTGGAAAGAATATTTTGAAGGTTTGTTTGAAAAAGATATAGCGGATGTGAACAGTATGACTGATGAAAAGGACAATAGCGATACTATAGTTATGGATGAAATTGTGAAAGCATTGAATAGTATGAAACTAGGAAAGGCTGCTGGGTATGATAGGATAACCGTAGAAATGCTAAAGGCTGGACAAGGTCTGATCGCAAGTCTTTTGTACCGCCTTTTTAATATATGCTGGAAGAGGGGCTGTGTACCAAAAGATTGGTGCAAAGCCGTTATTGTACCACTCTACAAAGGAAAAGGGTCACAACAGGATTGTAAAATTTTCGAGGCATTAGCCTTCTTAGCGTTGTCGGGAAAATATATGCTAAAGTGTTGATTGAACGGGTATTAAAAGTAACAGAAGAGAAAGTATGGGATGTACAAGCGGGTTTTGAAAGGGAATGGGATGTGTGGACCAAATCTTTACTTTACGATGTATAAATGAAAAGTTTTTGGCCAAAGGTCAAAACGTGTATTGTGCATTTATAGACTTGGAAAAAGCTTATAATAGAATGATAAGAAGTGAACTGTGGTCGGCGCTAGCTAAGTATGGGATAACAGACAACCTGATACGATCACTGAAGTCCCTCTATAGTGATTCCAGTGCTTGTGTTAGGGTCAACGGCGCCTACACTGAATGGTTTAGCATTGAAAAGGGTGTTAGACAGGGTTGTGTAGCGTCGCCGTGGTTGTTCAACATATGAGATTTTCTGGGTGTCTATGCTTTTGGTGTCTTACGTGGTTTTCTCTCTTCCTTTCAACGACTCGGCTTGTTTTAAGGAATTTTGGGGACTTATGCACTAACTTTGTGACCTGGCTTTACTCAACGGATTTTTCTGATTTCGGACTTTTTGACTCTGGCTTGTTTTTACTGGTTTTGAACACTGCTCAATCGTCGACCCGGCTCTCTCTTTGGACTCTGGGGGTGCCCCCCCCCCTAGTGGGGGGCCCGAGACGATGGCAGACTCGGACGCAAGCGCCATCACGGGGGCGGTCACAGGGGTGATCGCCGGTAAGATTGCCGCCCGCAAGAGGCTCAGCACGCACTCGCGGGCGGGATCTGACTCCGATTCTGACGAATCGGCCCGGAAGGTAGCTGGTACGGGGGAAACCGAGGCTGACACAGATGTGTCAGCAAAAAGGATGGTGGCTGCGGCCCGGCGGGTGTACAAAGGCCGTAGCGGGCCGCGAAGTGGCGGACGCGGACCTGTGCTGCGCTATTCACGGGGGGGGACGACCGAGGAGCTTCTGGCTCGCTCGGAGGCCCTCTGCCGGGAGGTGCAGCAGCAGCTCCAGCAAAATTCGGAGGTAACGAAGGCGTCGACCTCCTCTAAGGGAGAATCCTATAAGAGGAAGTCGGACGACTCCTCGGACATTGTGGAGGTAGTGGAGGAAACTGACCCCAGGGAACTGGACCTCGGCCGTATGGGCGCAGAGGAGCTCCAGTCCCTGGCGAAGACCCAAGTGGCCTCCATTTACAAGGTGGCCCAAACATCTGGGAACTTGAAAGAGGGATACATCCGGCGCCTGAAATTGGCGGCGGGTACCCTCGCAGACGTGGTCGAGAACCTGTCTGCGAGGTCCCTAGACGCAGAAAACCGGAGGTTGTCAGTAGAGAACCTCCGGTTGAAAAGGGAAATCGACACCCTGCGGTCGGAGCTGAAAGCCCACCGCAGGGAATTTAGTGATATGAAGGCAGCGGCCAAAAAAGACAAGGCCGCTGCCCCCTAAGGATGTACCCCCCCCCCAATGGGATTTGGAAGCCCTACAGAGGGCCATAATCACCTCTGTGGGGACTTTGGTGGATGCCCGCCTTGCGGTGTTCGAGGACCGTCTCCCCAGCAAAGGTCCTCCGCCCACCGCTGGCGGGCGATAAGAAGAAGAAGGGGGGGAGTAACCCCCCCTCAAGAGCATCTCGCGGCCCCATCCCCTCTGACTCGGAGGCGATGACGGTCGATGTAGGGACGGATAGGGAGATGCCCCCCCCCCCCCCGCCCAAAGCTGGGCCGTCACGCGCGCCGCCGAAAAAGGCGGCAGCTGCGGGCCCGTCGAAGACTGGGACTAAGGAGTTTCCTGCTCTCAGGACTCCGAGGTCCCAGATTCCTGGATTCGCCCCACCGGAGAAATCAGCCCCCTCCACGGACAATGAGTGGACCGTGGTAGGAGCCGGGAAGAAGGGGAAGGGAAAGGGGAAGGGAGCGGGCAGGGGACCTGCTAAACAGCCGGCCCCCCTCCAGTCCACCCGACCCCCAACCCAACCTCGCACCTCCCAACGCGAGGAAAGAAGGGAGACCAGGAGGGAAGCGCGTCGTAGGCCCCCGGGTAGAGTGAACCCGGAGCGGCTCACAGAAGAGAGAGCCCCGGTAGTGATGATAAAATTGCTACCGGAGGCGACAGCAAAGGGGCTGACGTATCGCGACGCCTTCGCCAAGGCGAGGGGCGTCGTCGACGTCGTCGCCCTTGGTCTGCAGAGGGGGCTCAAGGTCCTCCGGGCCGCCAGCGACGCTCGGTTGCTACAGCTACCGCCCGGCCCCGAAAATGCGCAGCTGGCGGACCGGGTGGCCGAGCGCCTACGGGAGGTGCTTGCCGGAGTGGTGGAGGTCTCCAGGCCCGTGAAGCGGGGGGAAATCCTCTTGACGAGTCTGGATGACTCCGTCACCCCGGACCTTATTGAGGAGGAGGTGGCGCGAGTGGGCAACTGCCCTCGCTCCCAAGTCAGGGCAGCGGGGATTGGAATAGGACGGGGAGGTCTGGGCTCGTCCTGGGTCCATTGCCCCATCCCGGTGGCGAAGCGTCTGGCTGAAGCCGGTCATCTTTTGATCGGCTTCACCTCTGCCACAGTGGAGGCTTACGAAAACCGCCAACTGCGGTGCTTCAGGTGCCTCGCCGCCGGGCACATGACGGCTACGTGTCCAGACGGCCGGGGGGATAAATCCGATGTTTGTTACCGCTGCGGGAAGAGCGGGCACAAAATGTTCGAATGCAGGTCGGCAAAGGCACACTGTGTGGTGTGTGCCGAAGAGGGGCGTCGGGCCAACCACACGGCAATGTCCAGGCGCTGCCGGCCTGCCAGTGTCGCTGCCAAGTTTATCCCCCCGGCCAATAGGCTCGGGGTTAGGGAGGTCAGAACAACAGGGGAGTCTCGTATGTCGGATTAATGCCCGGACGACATGCGAGATTCCTCCAGGGGAATATAAACCACTCCGCCGGGGCTCAGGACTTATTCCTGCAGTCGATGGCGGAGTGGAGGATTGGTCCAGCGGTAGTAAGTGAGCCGTACTACATCCCCTCCCAGGATAACTGGGTTGGGGACCTCGACGGCCTGGTGGCGGTGGTGGCTAGGTCAGGCACTAGCCCCCCTCTCATTTCCATCGAGAGGGGACGGGGTTACGCGGTGGCAGGTTGGGGAGAGCACACCATTATTGGTGTGTACTTCTCCCCGAACCGATCCCTGGCGGAGTTCGAGACGTTCTTGGATTCCGTCAGGGCCGCCGCGGCGAGACAGTCGCCGAGGGCAACCTTTGTCCTCGGCGACTTCAACGCAAAATCCCGTTCCTGGGGGAACACCGTCACCAACGCGCGGGGTACACTCGTGGAAACGTGGGCGTTACAAACTGGTCTGTCACTCCTCAATCGAGGATCGGTCCACACCTGCGTGCGATCGCGGGGTGGATCCATTGTGGATTTATCGTTCGCTTCCCATGCGATCGCACGCAGGGTGGTGAATTGGGCAGTAGAGGAGGAGGTGGAGACGCTCTCGGACCATCGTTACATCAGGTTCGAGGTCTCCCCTCCTCCCAGTAGGGTGACAGACCCCCCACGTGGCCACGGGCAGTTCCCGCGTTGGGCCGTCAGCCGGCTCGATCCCGAGCTGGCTGAGGAGACGGCGGTCGTCGAGGGCTGGACCAATCCGGTGGATGGCGGAACTCCGGAGGAATTGGCGGAGCGCATGCGCAGAACCCTGACAAGGGTCTGCGATGCCTCCATGCCTCGGTCGCGTCGGCGCTGGCAGCGTCCGGGTGTCCATTGGTGGACTGCAGAGATCGGTGCCCTGCGAGAGGCAGCTCAAAGGTTGCACCGATCTCTTAAGCGCTGCCGGCGTCGGCTTCCTCCGGAGTTGGAGGAGGAGATCAGGTTGGGGGAGGAGTATCGGGTTGCCAAAAAGGCCCTTCAAGTGGCAATATGCCAGGCGAAGGCCCGGGCCAGGGAAGAATTACTGGAGTCGCTAAACAGGGACCCCTGGGGACGTCCGTATCGGGCGGCACGCAAAAAGTTGCGCACCTTTGCCGTCCCGATCACGGAGTCCCTACCAGGCGGGGTCCTTGAAAGGATCGTGGACGGACTCTTCCCGGACCCGGGAGCTCATACTCCTCCCGTGATGAATCCTCCTCCTGGGGTTATTCCTTCTGAGACGGCACCTCCCCCCGTCTCAGAAGAGGAGTTAGAAACGGCCCTGGATCGCCTCCGAGGTCGTAGGACGGCACCAGGGCCGGATGGGGTTCCAGGCCGGGCCCTCTTCCTGGCCGCCAAACATCTAGGCGGCCAGCTTCGGGGACTGTATGATGCCTGCATCAGATCAGGTGAGTTCCCGAAGCAGTGGAAGGAGGGTCGGCTGTGCCTGATCCCCAAGGAGGGCCGCCCCCCGGATGACCCCTCTGCATACAGGCCCATCGTTCTGCTTGACGAGGTGGCCAAGATCTTCGAAAAGATATTGGCCAGTCGCCTCGTCAAGCACATCAACACCGACGGGCCTGGTCTCTCGGAGGCACAATATGGGTTTAGGCCAGGGCGATCCACGCTGGACGCTCTGGATGCGTTAAGGTGCCTCACGAGAGAGGCAGAGGGGATAGAGGAGTCTGTCCTGGCGGTTTCGCTAGATATAGCGAACGCCTTCAACAGCCTCCCGTTTGAGACGATTCTGGAGGCACTCCGCTACCAGGGAGTGCCTCTGTACCTCATGAGGTTGTTGGAGGCATACCTCCGGGACAGATTCGTCCTCTGGGAGGGGGGTGGCTATGGCCAGATCGCTGGGCGTCGACGTGTGGTGTGCGGTGTTCCACAGGGATCGGTTCTGGGTCCGATCCTGTGGAACATCGGATACGACTGGCTCCTTCGAGAGCCGGTCCTGCCCGGGATGGGGGTAATCTGTTATGCAGATGATACCCTCATCACGGCCCGGGGCGGTACCTACGAGGAGTCCGTGGAGTTGGCCAACGCGTCCTCCGCGTTGGTGATCGGGAGAATGCAGCGTCTGGGCCTCAGAGTCTCCGCCGAGAAGACTGAGGCCCTGATGTTCCACGGACGTCGTAGGCGACCGCCTCTGGATACGCGCGTCGTCGTTCAGGGAGTGGCAGTGGCGGTAGAGGCCCAAATGAAATACTTGGGCCTCATCCTGGATGGCAGATGGAGTTTCGGGGCTCATTTCGCTCAGTTGACCCCGAAACTCATAAGACCGCCGCCGCCCTGGCCAGACTCCTGCCGAATGTGGGAGGGCCAGGCGCGGCCTGTAGGAAATTGTACTCGGGCATCTTACGGAGTATGGCACTGTACGGTGCCCCCGTGTGGAGTCATGCCCTTCACCGCAAGAATAGGACGTTGCTGAGGCGTTGTCAGCGGGTCCTTGCGGTGAGGGCCATTCGGGGGTACCGTACCGTGTCTTGGACGGCGGCGACACTATTGGCGGGTGATCCGCCTTGGGAGTTCCAAGCGGAAACGCTCGCCAAAGTGTTCCGCTTCCGCCAAGATGCCCGAGAGAGAGGGTTGAGGCCGTGCCTGGCAGAGGTGAAAAAAGTCAGGGCCGAAGCGACCGCGGCCCTGATGGTTAAATGGGAGGAGGACCTGAGGTCCCCAGTGGCTGGTGCTGCGACGGTGGAGGCGGTTCGCCCCCACCTGTCGCGTTGGGTCCAACGAAACAGGGGGACCCTAACATACAGGATGGTGCAGATACTTACCGGGCATGGCTGCTTCGGTAAGTATCTGCATCGTACAGCGGGGCGAGAACCGACACCGGAGTGCAAGCACTGCGGCGCACCCGAGGATACGGCGATTCACACGCTGGCGGAGTGCGCCGCCTGGGGACCTCAGCGTCATGAACTGGAGAATTTGGTTGGGCGTGTTGACTCACTCCAAAGCATGGTCACGGCCATGCTGCGGAGTGAGACGGCTGGGAGGCGGTGGCCTCCTTCTGTGAGTCTGTCTTGCTCCAGAAGGAGGTCGCAGAGAGGAGAGAGGAGGAGGAAGCGGACGCAGATCCGATCCGCAGGCGGCGCGTAGGCCGCCGAAGGCGGCGGTATGCCCACCTCCTCCCACCCTAGGATTCCATCATAGGGGCCCGCGGGGACCGGGGGAACCCGCGGGACTTCCCCCCCTATCGGTGAAGAGGGTGGCCTTCCCCGAGGGCCACCCTGGGGAGTAGCCATGCGTAGGGGCGTCACAGTCGTGTACCTACGGTCTATATCCTGTGACGCCCCGTAAAAGCGCGAGGGAAGGGGCGCAGGTTAGGTTTAGTGGGTAGTCTGGCGGACGGAATCTCGCGACTACTAGCCGTTGCTAGTCATGCGTGGAGATTCCGACCGCTGGGAGTCTCACACACCCCTCGGTCAACCCCCCCCCGGGCCCGAGGCAGTGTCACAAGAAAAGACATTCCCCCTGCGTTATCAAAAAAAAAAAAAAAAAAAAAAAAAAAAGGTTGTTCAACATATTCTTGGACAGTTGCTTGGACAATTTGAAAGAAAGTGAAAGTGGTTTAAGAATGAATGAGTTACTTATCAAATGTCTACTCTACGCCGATGATCAGGTTATACTTGCGTCATCGGAAACTGAGTTACAGGAGATGGTAACAATTATGAACGAGTCTTTTGAGAGAAAGGGTATGAAAATTAATGTGAATAAGACGAAAGTTATGGTGTTTGAAAGAGATGAAAGAATGACAAGTTGTAATATACAGATAGGAAATCAAAAGTTAGAGCAAGTCAGAGAATTTGTTTACTTAGGCTGCATGTTTACCAGAGACGGAAAGCATGAAAGGGATATTGAAAGGAGAGTTATGGCAGGTAATAAGGTGAATGGAGCGCTAAACTCTTTTATGAACAGCCAGAAGGTGTCTGTAAAGGCACGCTTGGCTGTCCATAAAGGGTGTTGGTGCCAACCCTAATGTATGGCAGTGAAAGTTGGGTATGGCAGAAGAAGCATGAAAGTAGGATAAACGCAGTTGAAATGAGAGCTTTGAGAAGTATATGTGCGGTTAGCTTGAATGATATGATAACGAACAGTGTGATAAGGGAACGTTGTGGATTGAAAGAAGATGTAATAACAAGAGTTGAAAAGGTATGTTAAGGTGGTTTGGACATGTAGAGAGAATGGATAAAAGTAGAATCACAAAACAGGTGTATGACAGTATTGTGAATGGTAGGGTTGTTGCCGGTAGACCGAGACGAACACACCATGACCAAATATCAGAAGTGTTAAAGAGAGGTCAGGTAAAAAGCATTTCAAATAAACGTGCATGTATGAAGAGGTTAATGAAAGTAGGTGAAGCGAAAGTTGTTTGTCAGGATCGTCGCAAGTGGAGATCTATAGTCTCTGCCTACCCCCATGGGAAACAGGCGTGATATTATGTATGTATGTATGTATAATTCTAATAAAATAAACTCTATAAAAATTACAACGGTATATTAATTCGAGTCCTGCAACTCGTAACAATATAATAGTAACATAACATGATTTTTACTTATTTTATACTACACAGCAACAGCAAGTTGAAAAAGTATTACTAAAATAGATTTCTTGACTGTTTAAAAAAATTCAAAAGTTAGAGAGGGGACACTTTTTACCACTTAAGACCGATTTTTCAATAGTCAAATAAATCGTATAACAACTGCCTAAGGAATAAAGTTATCGGACTGTTTATTTCTCCAACAGATGGCTATGAATTTTTCAATTGATTGAATATTGATTTGATATTGATGAATTGAACTGACGAATAACCATACGATCATTTGATTGGTTGAGACAAAGCTAACTTCAGGAAGGTGAAAAATATATATTGATTAAACACACGTTAGAGCAGGACAGACTATTTCCATATACATCAATCGTCAATTCGATACAAGTCTCCAGATTGGGATTTTTCACGCGATTTTGGTAAATTATTTTTATTTGAGGAATTGATTTAGGGCAGATAATTTTAGCACGAGAAATTGGTGAATTATTTCATTTATTACTTACCTCTGAGTTTCGTGTTTAATTTTATCTATGATCGTGGGAAGTAAATATTGCACAGACTCTTTTGAAAGTCGGGATTGGCAATGGATTTTTTTAAAATCCCATTTAGTGAAACGATCTGGCGTGTATCTTACAATTCTAATTTTCCTCTTAAACGAATCGATGAATTCATTTATATAAGAGTTTCTTATTCAAGTGCCAAATCCTCTGTGCACTATCAAAAATATTCATAATAATGTCGTGTTTAATTGCGGTAATTATGCAAAATCTAGAAACAAAGCTTAATATACTGTTACATGCCGTCAAAGATAAGCGCACAGCTGCCTGTTGTAAGCGCAGTTCATTGTCTTCCCGGATTAGGAATTCTTTTGTGTTTTGAATTTGCAATTAAGAAAACATGCTGTTGTTTTTCTACTTGTTTTATAACCATCATTAGCGTCGAACTAACCCTTATTGTTATTGTTTTCGACTTTGTTTGCCGTTCGCAGGTGTGCAAATTACTATTTCTCGGAAACTCAGTGCGCGCGGACAATCTTTTTTGTACTGTGTAGTTAGTATAAGACGATGCCCGAATAGAGGGGCGGGCAGTCAAGCGACGACTACGAGACAAGTAAGATGTTTTGTAGTACTCTCGATTAGCGATATAGACGGAGGACTTTACGCGTGTCGAATTGTATTGAATCGTGCAGTGTGGACTGGTTGCATCCAGTTTTATTTGTATTTGTTTTATACGTGTTTGTAGAGTTCTAATAAATTCTATAGTAGTTCCAACGGCCTTTTTATATTATAACTTATATAATTTAATTTCTAATTTAATGTAATTCTTAAAATTGTTTTTGTATTTTCAAGGTACTCCTGTATTATCTAATTATAACGCTGATATATTGAAATTATATTCAAATACTAGGATAACAATCTAGTTCCATAGGTTTATAATATAATCATAATGTATTAATTATAAACTGCTTTGTGAATTTAAATAAATAAATAAAGACGCCGCAAGATAAGCTCTAGTCTGAAATCAAATGCATCATTTTCTTGACAGTCTAATGAAGAGCACGTGAGAAATAATATCTCATGTAAGCGGGTAAGTGGACAGTTACAAGAAGCAGAGATTACGATAAGAAATAACTTCAGTTAGAATGATTTTGGACAACTCTTATCGTGACATTTAAAAGTGAAATCTGATGAATGAGATGAAATGCAGATTTTTATCGATGATAATGATTACTAGTGTTTTCTATACAAGAACCTATAGCCTGGTAGGGTATTTTCCCGACTGGATGGCTGCCACCCCTGGTCTAGAGTATGCCACCATAACAACTTTGAGTTGTGTTCCGGCATCAGTGGCCAGATTCCAGTATCTCCTTCAAGGCCGGCAGCACTTTGGCAGCATCTCTAGTATTACTAATGTCCATAAGTGACAGTAATCACTTTCCATCACAGTTGGACGGTCAGCCCGTCTGCTGTGCTTCAGCAATAAAACAAAATGAACGAAGATTAAATCAAAGAGTCTGAATGTTTTCTTTATGTCAGATATAATGTAAAACCTTTTTATAAATCTACAGAAACACAAATATTGTATAATCTCTAGCAAAGAAAATTTATTTATTTATTTATTACATATCCAACAAGCTTACAATATTTATAACTTAAACAATAAACTCTGTGTAATATGATTTTTGCCAATTACTGGATACTTTACACTTTACAATGTTTTTGTACAAAAGCAAGACCGCTATAAAGAGTTTATGACAAGCTCTGATATAAATGTAAATGTATTTAATAAAATAATGCTTGCTGAAGTGTCCCCTATATAGTATATATTATATATAAGTAACTGAATAATAATAATATACAGATATTCATGAATATATATATATATATATATATATATATATATATATATATATATATATATTATAATATTCATATATATTGTGCACAGATACATATTATACATACATTAAAAATATATAAATTAAATAAATTTTTAATTTATAAATTTAAAAAAAAAATTGATAAATTATTAATTAAAGGTATATGACGGATAACTTAAGTGCCATTTGCCGAGACTTAGACGAGAGTAACATACGATTTTAACTTGCTGGTAATCGAACACATATACTCTGTAGCACTCAGTATTAGGATAACATAGGATACTTGGCAGAAAAATTATACAACCTTTATTGTTTCATGGGTAACAGTAATAAATTTTCTCTATCCAATAACGAAGGTAAATTGAATGTTTACCTTTTGTGTTAGTAAATCTAAGTTTACTTTGCTACTTAATGACAGAAATTAAGGAATTTTGTATAAACGGTATCTTAGTATATTTCTTACCCTATCTAAGGGTAAGAAATATAAAATATTAGAAATACATGCATAAAAAATGCAAAGGTATATATATGTGTGTATTACATAACACACACATACACACGCTTTCATGCACAAACTCACCCATATCTATACATATAATAAAACTGTAGAGGTCGAATTTCTGTACAATGAAAAAAAATGCTAAAAACTGAGTCAGGGGGATGTAAGAAGTGAAATAGAACTGATTTAGATTTTTTTTAATTTTATGTTTCTTTGTTTGTCTGTCTGTTTGTATCGGCTAATCTCCGAAACGACTGGACCGATTTAAATGAAATTTTGTATGGTGGTAGCTTATATCCCTGGTCAAGATATAGAATACTTTTAATCCCGAAAACTTAAAGAGATCCCGTGGGATTGTTCAAAAACAGCACCACGCGGACAAAGTCGCGGGCATGTAAATCCATAAATATTATACGTCATACTACTTTACAACCCCCACATATACATATATATTTTTTTCTATATAATGAATAGGTTCGCGTTTGACTGCCATTGCGCCTGATGTCAGGTGGAAATTCAGTCTAAGGTGGAGCACGCTTCCTAGAAGATACCTGTTCACGCGAGACTTGAAGACACCTAGATTGTATTCTTCGGGAAAAACCGACGACGGTAAAGAGTTCCACTCTTCAGCGGTGCATATGATACAAGTGGAAGAATATGGTTTCATCAGCTTTATTGGTATTTCCTCTATATATCAGTGGCGTGAGTGCGTACGTCTGCTTGTCCGGTGGTAGAATGGTGAGGGAGGAACCAATTCATGTTAATTCCGTGGCACACTCCCCGAAGTGTGTCCTACAGAATACCGACAAACTGGCGACTTTACGTCGATGGTTTAGGCTCTGAAGCCTCTCGTCGAATAGTCGGTTATTGCCTATCAGTTTCCTAGCTCTTTTCTCTATTGACTTGAGTGTCTCCAGCTAGTATTTAACTGAGCCATCCCAATTACTAGGACATGTTCTTCAGCAATAATATAAAAAAAAATTAAATGCTGTCGTTTAAAATATTCTGACAATTGAATTACTTGGTAGAGTCGTCCTGTATTCATTATCTTGATTCTCTCTCTTTTCTTTCACCATATCCCAGTTATTTGGGGTCGGCACAATATGTCTTTTCCTTCCACACCCCTCTACTCTGACATACATCTTCTGTCACACACACCACATATCATCATATCATCCTTCACACAATCCATCCATCTTTTTTTTGTCTACCTTTACATTCATTATCTTGATTACCGATTGATTATTTTTCTAAATGATTGAGAAAAGAAAAAAGAGTTCAAAAGTTAAGACAAACTACTTTATTAGACGTATGACAAACTAATACAGACAGACTCATTGGACAGTTTCAATGTGTTACCAACCGTTCATTAGCCTTAATATCAATTAAAATTTCACATAGGCTCCTTAGAGTAATGACAATTTTTTACCGAAGGTAGGGAATGAATGGCAATATAAAAGAGAGATAGAGAACTATTCATATGGGCACACTCACATTTTCGGTAGCACTGTCTGTCATAGCGACGATGGCCA
Organism: Dendrolimus houi; assembly: GCA_039645545.1. Classification (NCBI taxonomy): domain Eukaryota; kingdom Metazoa; phylum Arthropoda; class Insecta; order Lepidoptera; family Lasiocampidae; genus Dendrolimus; species Dendrolimus houi. The sequence continues at coordinate 23,813,037 of CM077122.1, forward strand.
TACTGATGTTCACACGTATTCCGTATATTAGGACCATTGCCAAGAACAGCATGCCCGTCTGGAGGTGCCGAATACCCAAGCAGCTTTCTAGACAAAAAACAATATTTTTATTATGATTTTAGCAAACTCTATGTGATTCCTGATGATATAGACCGTTTTTGGGAATGAAGATATATTCTTGAGAAAGGTATTACAGAGTCTGCTTGATAAAGGCTGATGGTATCTTTGTACCGATATATATACGATTTTTTATTAATAAACTAATTACTCTACCCATAGAAGACTGTGATCTAGGCTCAGTATTCTACTTATAATCTTGAGGGACTACGGGTAGAATACAATACAAATAAGTTAAGTTTTCTTTTATTGTATTAAATTATTTATGGTATTGTTATGAGTTTGTGGGACTCGAATTAAAATGTCGTTAGAATTATTATAGAGTTTATTAGAACTACACAAACATGTATAACACAGGCACAAATATAACCGAACACAACAAATCCAAACATAATGCAGAAGGTCGTAATTCAATAAAACGCGCAAAGTCCGTGAATATTAGATTCCCGATAAGGTACACACGTGACGCCTAGATTGTAGTTGTAGCTCAACTGACCCCTCTCTCAATGAGGCCATCGTTTTATACTTCTTAAATGCAAATGTGCCCACCCGGCAACGTCGACATAATTTCCTAGATTTAGCTTGTATTTATAATCCGCCACACGTGGCTAATGATTCTCATGAGCGGCCGTAAACGAGTACAATAAGACAATAGCCTGTTCTCCACAATAACTAGAAACGTATGCCAACAAAAATGAGTAAACAAAAAAGACGATTATAAAAGGATTACAAGTAGTTCAAATGTCGACAGGTGATAAAATGTGCTTTTACAGATCTGTACGTGGAATTTGTCTTTGTCGGAGACTAAGTTGTAACAGTATTGTAAAACAGTATATACTACTATACATACATATAATAAAACTGTAGAGGTCGAGTTTCTGTACAATTAAAAAAATGCTAAAAACCGAGTCAGGGGGATGTAAGAAGTGAAATAGAACTAATTTAGATTATTTCAATTTTTTATTTCTCTATTTGTCTGTTTCTACCGGCTAATCTCCGTAATGACGGGACCGATTTAAACGAAATTTTGTATGATGGCAGCTTATACCCCTGGTCAACATGTAGGATACTTTTGATCCCGAAATATCAAAGAGTTCCCGTGGGATAGTTAAAAAACCGCACCACGCGGACGAAGTGGCGGGCGTCAGCTAGTTTACTAATATATGTGATTGTGTATTGTATCACTGATATATAATGGTATGTTGTATAGCTTTTTATGTTCATATTATTGCATTATATATTACACATTAAATTTATATATATAGTTTTTACGCATGTCCTGGGCTCCAGTAATTGGAGCACATTGGTTAAAAATTGTTGTGTGTCCTTTGTTGGAGATTCTATTGATAAATTAATAAATTATAATAATAAATAAATATATTCCTTATTAATCTTCTTTAATCGTAAAATTATCCTATTTTCTGGAACAGTATCTCTCCGTCCGCGTGGATTTTTTTTCACGGAACCCTAAAGAAGTAAAAAGTAGCCTAAGTTACTCTTTATAACATAATCTATCTGCCAGTGAAAGTCCCGTCAAAATCGGTCCTACCGTTTCAAAGATTAGCTGGAACAAACAGACAGACATATACTTAAAAAAAAATATATAACTACCGTATATAATTTTATTACCATTTAGTAAACAGCTGTTATCTTGATATTACAAACAGACATTTCAATTTTATTTATCTGTGTGTATTATATGTTTAGATGAAAAGCACATAAAAATTTAAAAAGCCCGACATTTCCCAATATCATCAAAAATCAACAAACAAACAGACTGACCCCCTCGACTCCATCCAGCGCCGAGCCGTTCGTATCATCGACAATCCCATACTAACAGGCGGTTTAGAACCGCTCAGCCTTTGGAGAGACTTCGCGTCCGTGTGTGATTCTACCTTCTGTATAACGGGGAATGTTCCGAGGATTTGTTTGATCTGGTGCCAACGCCTAACTTCTACAACCGGACAGCTCGCCAACGACGGGATGTTCACCCCCATTTCCTAGAGCTCAACTACGCAACGATTCTCTAGAACACTTATTCCGCGTACAACAATGATCTGGAGGGCACTTCCCGCCACGGTTTTCCCCGTGCGTTATGATATGAGGTTTTTTAAGAAGGGCATTATAAAATTTCTAAGAGGTCGGCAACGCGTTGGCGACACCCCTGGTGTTGCAAACGTCTATAGGCGACGGTAACCACTTTCCATCAGATGGGTCGTCTGTTTGTTTGCCTACTTCAGGCAATAAAACAAAGATTTATTATTATGCTATAAGGGTTGAAATAAGTTGAGTGGTGCATCGAAGTGGGTTTCTCCGTTGGATGGGGTAATCCAACTCTCATGTTTGCGAAGGAGCAGGCGGAGCGGGAGCGTGAGCGGACCTCCTTGCTCCGCTCCCACCAAAGGAGGACGCGCCGCGCCGGAGGTCGGATAGTGACCTTCGGCCGCCGTAAGCGGGCGGCGCGGGTGGGGCCCCTTGGGGTATATTGGTTATTGCCCTTGGGAGAAGCTCCCCCGGCATCGGAAGAGGCCTGGTGAGCGAGGCCCACGCCTGGCAGGGCACGCGGAGTTGGGAATCCCGCAGTCCCGTAGCCCTGGCATAAGGCGCAGTACGGAACACCCAGGGGTTTTAGTGGGTATCCCTAACTGGGGAGTGGCAATAGCGTGGCATCAGTTCTGACCGGGCACCCCGGACCTGGTGAATCCCAGACTCTCACATGAGTCGCAAACATCCCCCCAGGCTTCTGTGCCTGTTGCGGCTTAGTCCTCAAACGGATATCCCCTGACCAAAAAAAAGGGTAATCCAACTCTGACGAGTACCCATGACTGCAGCAGCGAGAGATAGAGGTTAAATGATACTTCAGATGGCAGAGAGTAGTCTTCACAGTACTGATGTAAACCGAAGTGAGCTAATCTATTTTGGAGATGGTCACCTAAGTACAAATATTAATAAATCGTACAGTTAGCACAATGCATGAGTGCGTATTTTTAATCTTTGGTACTTATACGTGTTTTAATTTTTTTTTTTAATGTCTAGCACGGGTCGCGTGCCATATGTGACTTTTTTAGCCTACTCCTCCGTCATATGCCAAGACAAATAATAAATAAATAAATAAATCGGCTGACAAACACACACACTGTATATCCTCAAATTAAGCAAGTTACGCTTGTGTTATTGGTAATATACAACGGACCATTCTGGGGCCGATCCCAGACATCCCAGACACCCAGACCATAGTAAACAACGGAGAATATACATTTCCGAAATTTACTATACCAGGAATCGAGCCCGGAGCCTCTGCGTTGCAGTGAGGTAAGCCGGCAAACGCTTAGCCCGCTCAACCACAGAGGCCGTCTAGACAGAGACTATTCTCTTTCTTATCTTGTTCTAAGTCTTATCTATTTATTGTATACTAGGGATAATAAGGGGGGAACATCTTTATTTTATTTTCTCTTTCTTATTTTTAAGTTTCAATCTTACTTCTACTAATTTCTTATCTATTATTACACTTTTATTTCTATCTTTTATTTAATTCTATTTATTACAATCTATTTATTTATTCTCTGTTTTTTCTATAACATTTTTGTTTTATTATATGTATCTAGAGTATCTAATACTAGTTACTGTTTACTTTTTTTTCAGGCTAGGTATTTACATTTTTATTACATTATATGTATACTACGTAAGTATATACAATTATATACTACCAGTGTTACCTGTTGCTCCATTTCGTTTATTGACTATTTTTGCGATTTTAATTGCGTAGATTTCCATATGTGATTTAGGAGGTGGGCATTGTAAATCGTGCCATACTACGTTTTGACACAGCAAAATGCTATACGGCCAACCTCATTCCCAAATTGCGGCATACAATTTCTGTATAATTTTATCTATACTTTGTTATGATAGTACCTACTACTTTGTGTTGTATGTCGCAATTAGAATTAAAAAAAAATTCTCTCTTTCATATTTTTATTCGCTTATTTTTACAATAAAAACATTGATTTATACCATGGCCATGAAAGACAGGCAGTTTATACTGTTACGACCTACAGGATTCGAATTAAAAATGCCGTTGGAAATACTATAGAATTTATTAGAACTGTACAAACACGTATAAAACAAATACAAATAAAACTGGATGCAACCAGTTCACACTGCACGATTCAATGCAATTCGACACGCGCAAAGTCCGTCGTCTATATCGCTAATCGAGAGTACTTCAAACGTCTTACTTGTCTCATAGTCGTCACTTGACTGCCCGCCCCTCCATTCGGGCATCGTCTTATACTAACTACACAGTACAAAGAAATTGGCCGCGGACACTGAGTTTCTGGTAAATAGTAATTTGCACACCTGCGAACGGCCACAAAGTCGAAAACAATAACAATAGGGATTAGTTCGACACTAATGATGGTTATAAAACAAGTAGAAAAATAATAGCATGCTTTTCTTAATTGCAAATTCAAAACACAAAGAATTCCTTAATCCGGGAGGAAGACAATAGACTGCGCTTACAATAGGCAGCTGTGCGCTTATCTTTGACGGTATGTAACAATACTATAACATCCCAAGAATACATATATTGTTTGGCGCAATTATAAACAGCATATGTGTGTAAATCAATCTTCTACGCACCTGAAACTTATTTCAAATTATACAAAAACATTTTTAAGGTGATTATTGTTATTATATGGCTAATGTTGAACAGTGAAATGGGACTGTAATTATGGAATTTTAATAAATAAGTTTTAACAGTTGAAACCGCTGCATTGTATTTGAGTTTTATGCCGACGTTCCGGCTACTTTTCGGTAGCTGTGATAATGGAAGACAAAGATTTCAAATGGTCATCTTGTGTTAATTGCGAAAACTTAAAAAATGCTATGGGCCAGTATCATTATTATCAGAGAATAAAAGAGGGTATTCGCAATGAAAGACATTTTTTCATAACACGTTGCTGTCGCGACCATCGAAGCTAGATTACCGATTTAATTAAGATCAATTAATAAAACTACGTTTTAACGGTTTTAAGCGCGGTAATTTATTTGATTTTTTGACAACCATAAACAAGATGAGAACTAAATAATTAATATGGACAACTTGGCGGTAGGCTAAAAAAACGCTAACAACACTCATTGACGCTTGACATCTTTGTCTTCCGTGATCAAGTCTACTGAAAAGTGGCCGAATAAAAATCAAATAAGTTACCGCGCTTAAAACCGTTAAAACGTAGTCTTATTATGTATACTAGTCGCGAAAACTTAAGACAATATTATACCATCAATTAATTATAGATTATGTATTAGCTATCCTGAAGTGCTACAACTTGTGCATTTATACACATACAGACAGCTCGCTTAATAAAAAGTAATTATCATCTTCTATGGACGTTTCCAATTTTAGGGTAAAACGTATTGGCCATAGATGAGAAAGAAAAATAAAAAAAAATATTTAAATAAATATAATACACTAGCTTCTGCCCGCGACTCCGTCCGCGTGCAAAGGTTTTTTTAACTATCCCACGGGAACTCTTTAATTTTTCGTGATCAAAAGTATCCTATATGTTGACCAGGGATGTAAGCTTCCACCATACAAAATTTCAGTTAAATCGGTCCAGTCGTTTCGGAGATTAGCCGGTACAAACAGACAGACAAACAGATTTCACTTCTTACATCCCCCTGACTCGGTTTTTAACATTTTTTTTCATTGTACAGTAATTCGACCTCTACAGTTTTATTATATGTATAGATTATATATAAAATAGATGAGCCTCTCTAGGATAAAATATCGTTTACCCGGTCCGATAGATGGCGCTGAAATCGGTATTATACTCCTATATAGACGGCTCTAAATACATTTGTACTACGATTCAAAATTTGAAAATGTACTAATTCAAAAATGTTGTCCTACTATTACTCACGCTTCACATGTTCTTATGAGGAACACCGGAACGATGACAACAGTACAAGGACGCCTCAACGGATATTAATATGACGAAGAGGAATACCATGACATGTATGACTGCTAGTAAAGTGAGGTGATTGAGGCCGATCACATCTGATTCTTAACGAACATTTCCGAACTAGAAGTTTTGTATGGGACAAATGAGGGAATGACGCTCACCGCCTCACCGGCCTCATCGCTTCAAATGTACTGCCGCAGTACAAACCATACTAATCTCCTCCCCCCATTTAAAGTGGTACATGTACTGGTTCAATACAAAATGTCATGTTACTCTTGCAAACTCATTTTAAAATTAATCCTACTCGACTCTACTAGATGGTACGTATAAGCTATAACTTGTTCTAAATTGGAATAAAAGAAAATACAGAATAAAATTACAGTTCAAAAAACTTATATTACAGTAGCTTGTACCAGTCGCGTGCTATAAAACCGTTCTTAGCCTCTACTTGGCGAAAGGATGGTACATGCCAAATTTCAAGTCTATAGGTATTATAGCTCCTGAGATATCGTGATGAGTCACTATATACGTGGATTTCAATTATATATATATATATATATAGATTATAATTTATGCCAAAAGTAAAAGTGATTTCATTTATGCTCTTAATATGATATTAAGATATTAATCTCTTGATATTTCACAGCGCCATCTTAAGTGCAGTTAAGTACACTAAACGCAAACTAATTATAATTTTGAATATTCCTGGACCGCTTGATGGCGCTAGTTTCCGTAGATTTTTTAATTTTTAGATTGTGTAGTAAGACCCATTGGGATGGTCTTGGCAGCCTTTAAGATGGAATGGGAGGGATGAAATGACGGGATGGCTATGTACTATATATTCGCCAACTTTAAAGCCTAGTTCGCACTACGCTAGTAATTTAGTCGAGTACCGAGTAGTTTAGTAACTAAAATACTCGCTACTGCCCAAAAATCGTTCGCACTACGGTCGAGTACAGTATACAAGTGAGTGTTGTTTTGCAAGATGAACGTTCAATGCGATAAAGTATATAAGCTAATAAAGCTACTGGCAATCGCTATTTTAGAAGAGGCGGATGAAGAAATTTGTGTAATAAAGAGAAAAAAGCTATGGGTCCGAAATGGATTAATAGAAGAGGTGAACTAGGAACTACGAATTGTCTTCTGAAGGAATTAGCACTAGAAGATCCCAAAGAATACTTTGATAATGTGATGACTTAACATTCCACAAGCATACATGTTCTAAATACGTAGAAACAAATTTGAAAGTGATTTCTTCGCTCCAGCGAAGCGAGATTTTGCGGCAGCTAACGAACTCGACTAAAACGATGGGGTTGTACTTATTTGTAACAAATAAACAAGTAAGCAATAACGCGTGGTGGGAGGTGCTACTCACCGAAAAAGATGAAACGAAATGGATCGACTCGACTAAATGATTTGCTAACCTACTCGACTACATTTTTGTTGTTCAGACACGTTTAGTTACTATTTTTTTTATTATTATGAATAGGTTTGCGTTTGACTGACATAGCGCCTGATGTCAGGTGGAAATGCAGTCTAAGGTGGAGCACGCTTACCTAGAAGATACCTGTTCACACGAGACATGAAGACACCTAGATTGTATTCTTCAGGAAAAACAGACGACGGTAAAGAGTTCCACTCTTCAGCGGTGCGTATGATAAAAGTGGAAGCATATGGTTTCGTCCGCTTTGTTGGTATTTCCTCTATATATCAGTGGCGTGAGTGCGTACGTCTGCTTGTCCGGTGGTAGAATGGTGAGGGAGGAACCAATTCATGTAATTCCGTGGCACACTCCCCGAAGTGTGTCCTACAGAATATCGACAAACGAATGATTTAGGCTCTGAAGCCTCTCGTCGAATAGTCGGTTATTGCCTATCAGTTTCCTAGCTCTTTTCTCTATTGACTCGAGTGTCTCGAGCTGGTATTTAGCTGAGCCATCCCAAAGATGAAATCAGTATTCCATGCAAGACCATACTTGTTCTTGGTAAAGATTCAGCAACTGAAGTGAGGTGAAGTACTGCCTCACCTTTGATAGAACCTTTAGCTTTTTGCCAGCGAGCTAAGCAACAGACTCTATATAGGAGTCAAAATTTAAAGTTTATATTAAGGGTTTGCCAAGAAGCTGAAGCCTGTCGGCTATCGGAATGGATACACCTCGGAAAGTAGGAGTAAAATTGAAAGGACCCCTTTTGGCAGAGAAGAGACCCGTCTTGGTTTTGGAGGCATTGAACTTGTCTAGGTTGGCTTCACCCCAATCGGAAACTGCGTTCAAGGTCCAAGTTCAGCCTAGTGATCATTGTATCCCTCAGTGACTGAATCTGGATGGTACTTGAGTAATTACTCAGTACTCGACTAAATTACTAGTATAGTGCGAACTAGGCTTAAGAGCGTGGTGTTATATCGATCAAGCCGGTCCTAAGAGCAGTAATCAAGACCATGACTCCATCGTTGACCGCAGGTTTGAGAATGCCGTACATCGTGCTACCTGTTCGCTTTTATATATAAACGACTATTAATCACAACTACCTACAATAATTATCTAACCAATAATCCAATCCGTCATAATCCAACATTTGTTATTGTTGATTTGCATATATATATATATATATATATATATATATATATATATATATATATATATATATATATATATATATATATATACTAGCCATTATTACCAGGATATCATAATTTCTAATAAGTAATGAAGACTTTTTGCTGCCTGCATAATTATTATAAGATAAATTTTTGAAGCTTCTCTATTTTTAAATAATAACAAAACATTTGTTTCATCTTACCGCTCAATAAAAGATTAAAAGATGCATGGATTGTATATTTTTTTATAATAATTAATTGTGATTTGTTTTGATTCAAGTTCGTTTAGTATGAAATTTGACATTTACAGTTAACCTTTAAACCTGATTTATGTTTGCATTGGTTAATAAGTTAGTTGCTTGCTAAACTGGCAAGCCAAGTCCTTGTCATCCTTTGAACAGAATTTTTGCAGTACTCAAAAATGTTATGAACGTATTCGCAAGTCAGTTAACTAACTTTACATCCCACTGTTGGGCTCGGACCTCCCAACTATTAGAGGCAACGCACTATACCCACCACAATTATCCACGGCGATGTGGTGGGTTTGACACATCGGTTCTGTTTCACCGTCAGCAAATTGTAATAATAATGTTACAACTTAGGCTTCGACAAAGGCAAATTCCACGTACAATCTGTAAAGGCACATTTTATTACCGGTCGGCATTTGAACTAATTGTAATCCTTTTATGATCGTCTTCTTTTGTTCACTTATTTATTGGCATACGTATCTAGTTATTGTAGAGAACAGCCTATTGTACTCGTTTATGGCTGCATGCAGATATCATTAGCCAGGTGTTACGGATTAAGTACAAGCTGATTCTAAGAACTATGTTAACGATACGATACGGACACATTTGCATTGGTGAAGTATAAAACGACAGCCTGATGGAGAGAGGAGGCAGTTGCGCGTTATATTGAATTACGACCTTCTGCATTATGGTTGGATTTGTTGTGTTCGGTTATATTTGTACCTGTGTTATACGTGTTTGTATAGTTCTAATAAAATCTATAGTAATTCCAACGGTATTTTAATTCTAGTCCCGCGCTCGTAACAATAATATACAAATTCGGTCAGAAAAATGCCCAATGTTCCTGCTCCATCTGGGATAATGTTAGTATTGAGTTGGGTTTAATGCGTTATTTGTGATGTGACATTGCTATTCATTGTTTTATGAAGTTAAACGGCATTAATATTTAACGCTATAAAAAAGACACATTTGGCCACAGTCATTAACAGTAACATTATACCAGATGGAGCAGGGATATATTAGAGGTGCATATATTTTTAGTTCAGGATTCGAACCTGACTTATTTGAGTTTGGGACGCGAGTGCGATAAAAACTAAGTGTGGCACCTTTACTCGCCTTTGTATTTTATTTATTGTGGCAACACTAGTTACTGTTCTAAATTAACAACATATCTGTCTGTCTATAACTATAGTCTAGGAAGTAATTATCTATGCACAATTATGTTACACGCCTACACGCAGAAAACAAATAATTATATTATTAAATATTATCGTATGTCTTTCAAGACCACGGGCCATAGAAATGCCCCGTACTTTTGGAGGGCTTTCGTGGGGCTATAGGAAGGGAGGCCAATACGTAGAGGCCCTTTGACATATTTAATGTAAATGTGACGTGACACTGACCGGCGATTGTCGCTGTTTACACCATATAGTAATACATCCAAGGATAAGCCCCGGCCAGTGTAGGACTATTGTGGGAAATGAGGACAAAAAGTACCGGGATATTGGGGTGAACTGCTAGTGGTACTATGGGTCTGGGAATATGGGGACTATGGCGTCTGCCCGTCGCAATGTTCGGGGAACATGGAAAAATGGACAGACGGTGACTCGCCACTCCCTGTATGAGCCGCAAAAATGACGTAGAAGACATGGGTTTGAGTGGCTAAGGGATGTAGAGAGGTGGGCTTAGGGTTGCCAGATAGTAATTAATCAAATCCGGGAAAATTCTAAAAAAACAATATCGGGTCGTGGCCATAGTAGAAAATATCATAATTTTTTTTTATTTTCAAAGTATTCATATTTGTATTTGAAAAGAAAAATGCCATTTATTTTCAAATACATACTTTTATTAGATAGGTATGTACTCTATACTTAGTAGGTAATTAACGCACGTTATAATTCTAAGATGAAGCACTGTGGTAGTAAATCAACACCTTAAACTATCATAGAATTGAGCACTTAGCTTAAATTAGCAAATTTAAACTTTGGTAGACAATGAATACTAAATTACAAATTAAATAGTAATAAACTGAAGGAAAAGAAACAATAATAAAAAGATACTACCATAAAAAATGTTAAAACAATAAATTCTAAACCTAAAAAACAACCAGTAAGTGTTTAGAAACAGAAATTGTTTTGGTACATTTTGTTAGTAAGTTTTCAGAATATAGACGATAAGCGCTAATTACTGGACACGGGACAAGAGGCAAAATTCCGGGGCAATCCCGGATTTCCCGGCGGTCTGGCAAGTCTAGGTGGGCTGCAGGTTCACCGAAGCTACTATTATTATTAAATGTTATATTATTATAATTGTCTAAACAGCGATGATTCACTTAAGTAATTAAATATCCAAGTTGTGAAGCAAGAATATTATAGAATTTAATGTTGAGTGTACTGTAATTTTAGTTTTCTCTATCAATCTCATTCCTATAATTTGCGCTCAAATGAAAATCTTTTGTTATCAATACCTTCACACACTTCTTCCTTCGTAGGAGATTCTTCTGTTCGACTTTGGAACTCCCCCCCCTTTCCAATCAGACAAGCTAAATCAATGATTACATTCAAACGTATGGTCACTGACCATTATTGGTCTATTAAATAAAATTGTTGCATTACATGAATGTATCTATTGCTCGAATGTATGTATATCTAATTTATAATATCATCTTTATCTAATTATATATGTATATATGGTAATATATTTATATTGTGTTTTATTTTTAATAATATTTGATTGTGATTTTATTACTTTTATTTTAGTTTATTACACTACCAAAATTGAATTTGTTTTGAAATTTCCTTTAAAACCTCCTTAGACACCGGGTTGCCTGGAAGAGATCGCTATAAGCCATAAGGCCGCCCTTTGTTCTAATGCAAATGTGTCCATATCAATTGTCTAGAATTAAGTTTATGGTGAACAATAAAGAGTTTTCATTCATTCATTCATTCCCTGCTCAAGTCAAGTGATATAACGGAGTTAAAATAGGAGATGCCTCCCAAGTTCTAAAAAGACTAGAAACCAGACTTAATACATAACAACTGAAACAATCATGTTTTTTTTTTCAAAGATTGATTTGAAGTCACGTGTATGTGAAAACTTATATGCGTGAAGGAAATCTGCTAATTCTTGCGTCCGGATGAACTTTCGTAAGAGGCGACTAAACAATCCATAACCAGGAACCCAATTCTGCTATTATTATCTCATCAAAATCGCCAGAGACAATTGTCTCAATCGTAAGTTTGCCTGATTTCAGTATTCTGTTAATTCCAATGATTTGCCAGTGGCACGCCACTATCCTTTTATAAATATTTATAACCGAAAACTTGGGAAATAAATGTTTAAATTTGTTAGTTTTTCTATATTCATTTCAATAACAGTAATGTCATTTTTTTTCTACTATTATTATTCCGCCGCAACGGTATTGAGAAGTTATTATGGATTCACTTTTTATTTTCTCTTTATTTATTTATTTACAATCATTACACAAAAAAAATTAAAATTAAAACATACCTATACTAATAATATTGTTACATACCGTCAAAGATAAGCGCCACAGCGGCCTGTCGTAAGCGCAGTTCATTGTCTTCCCGGATTTAGGAATACTTTTGTGTTTTGAATTTGTAATTAAGAAAAACATGCTGTTGTTTTTCTACTTCTTTTATGGCCATCATTAGCGTCGAACTAATCCTTATTGTTATTGTTTTCGACTTTGTGGCCGTTTGCAGGTGTGCAAATTACTATTTCTCGGAAACTCAATGCGCGGCCAATTTTTATGTACTGTGTAGTTAGTATAAGACAATGCTCGAATGGAGGGTGGGCAGTCAAGCAACGACTACGAGACCAATAAGACTTTGTAGTACTCTCGATTAGCGATAGACGACGGACTTTGCGCGTGCCGAATTGCATGGAATCGTGCAGTGTGAACTGGTTGCATCCAGTTTTATTTGTATTTGTTTTATACGTGTTTGTACAGTTCTAATAAATTCTATAGTAGTTCCAACGGCATTTTTAATTCGAGTCCTGTAGCTCGTAACAATATCTATATACAGCTGAATTTACAAAAGATAAAAATTACAAATAGTAAATGGGTCCCAAATCACCGTCAGACCCCCAAAATCGTACTTTGAACGTCCCGGGCGGCACTTTTTAGGGGGTGGCAAAATTTCACAATAAATAATATAAATATTTGAACCATTTCATATTTTTATCACAACTACAAATACGGACCGATTGAAAAGAGGACGGAATTTTTCATTACTTACTCGCGCGGCTCAACACAGGTTGATTTTTCATTACCACTCCGCTCCTATTGGTCCTAGCGTGATGTTATATAGCCTATAACATTCTTCAATATGGGGGCTTTCCAACACAAAAATAATTTTCGAAATCGGTTCATTAGATCCAGAGATTACCCCCTACAACGTCACAAACACACACAAACTTTACCTCTTTATAGATATTGTATGCATTAAATTGAAATACCTAAATAAAAGGGCGGCAAAATTGTCTTCCATCCCGGGCGGCCGTCACCCACGCTACGCCGCAGATACCTACCACCCCTGGTCTAGAGTATGCCTCCATAACAAGCTTGAGTTGTGTTCAGACACCAGTGGCCAGGTTTCAGTTCCCCCTTCAAGGCCAGCAGCACCTTTGGTACTATAACGTTTCAACAAAGAGCATCAACCACATTTATTTTATGGTGTTTCGAAGTAAATCATAACTACCAAACGGAATTACATGTATGGACATAAAAACGTACACAATGCACAATTAACTTGGTTACTCTTCCGTGAGCCAATAAACTGCTCACATGTTGACCACAAATAATAATATGATTTTAAAACCTTTGATTTTTAACTGACTTCACAAAAAGGAAGAAACTCTCAATTCGTCGTGTATTTTTTTATGTATATAGATAGCTTCAGCCGTAACTTTTTGTTTGTGAACCTATTTTAATCATTCTGGTAGCGCCAAGTAACCTTCTTTCGGCCTATACAAACTTTTCTTCCCCCTTTTTTGCACGCACGTCATTCAGTCATTCATTGTTATTATTGCACTTTAATAGTATTATGGGAAGGCACCAATAAAACCATAAGAATTCTATGAAAACTTTATTTAGCATAAACAGATCGTCTTTACACAATAAGAGGAGAAAGGGGAAGGGGCAAACGCAGCGCCACTGGCAAATAGTGTTACATATTACTTTATGTATTAAAACAGGCTAGGGTGTGAAATTCATAACACCAAGAGTTATGTCATCAACAAAATAAATTAAAATCGCTCCGCTTTGTAAATAATATAACATAAAATATATCATTCTCGCAACACACCATAAATGTGTATATTGTTACGAGCTACATGACTCGAATTAAAAATGCCGTTGGAACTACTATAGAATTTATTAGAACTGTACAAACACGTATAAAAACAAATACAAATAAAACTGGATGCAACCAGTTCACACTGCACAATTCAATGCAATTCAACAAGCGCAATGTCCGTCGTCTATATCGCTAATCGAGAGTACTACAAACGTCTTACTCGTCTCGTAGTCGTCGCTTCACTGCCCCACCCCTCCATTCGGGCATTGTCTTATACTAACTATACAGTACAAAAAAAAAATCGGCCGTGCGCACTGAGTTTCCGAGAAAAAGTAATTTGCACACCTGATTATCTATTCCTGCGGATGGCCAACAAAGCCGAAAACAATAACAATAGGCTATTGTCTAATTGCAAATTTAAATACGAAGTAATAAAAAGAACTCCGAATGCCGGAGGGGCAATAAACGAGATGCGCAGTATTTCTTTGTCGGTATGTGACAATAGGTATGCAGGTGGCCCAACTTGTAACAATATTTTATAAATAACCCGCCCCGCACCGCAAGTATAAAATATTATAAATATATAATATAAAATACAATTAAAATGTACGTTGTATATATAAGAAACAATTCGCCCTATGACCCAAATAACTATACTGTGATACAAGTACAATTACTCAGCTTAGCAATATTTTGTAAATATAATAAAAATAAATACATATAATACATAAAATTAAATACTATAAACATATTATAACAACTGAAATGAAGTAAAGAAGAATTGAAAGTGAGGACCAACTGCATTTCATGCCCCTTAATCAGGTACGTGCGTGCTCAATCTCACATTCTCATCTAAATTGCCTAATACTTCTTTCTCTACAAAATTGACATAGTCCATTGTTATCCTAAACCCAGCGCCGCCGCAACAATCCTTTTTGCGTTAGATTCATTACACCTTCAACGTAGTATTATAGTACTTCGCATCGACTTCAAGGTCAATACCTTATTGTAGAAAAAGTTTATTCTTTGCTTTTAGTTACTCTTGAAGTCGGTGTTTTTTTGCTAGAATTTTTTTAATTATAAAGAGTACGATCTTGTAAGCTAAGCCGCGTTATACTTCGCGATATCGCCATCTGATATTAATTATTAGAGAAGTCGAGCCACACGATTATTTTTTTCCGAAGCTAAGATACAGACAGACAGACTGTCTATAAATGAGTTTTGCATATACAGTCGACTCTCGATAATTTGAAACTGAAGGGACCAGAGATAAATTTCAAATTATCAAGAGTTCAAAATAACAAGCGCTTACTACAAACGGCTTGTAACCAAAACCACAAAAAAATTGTATGCCTGTCAAAGCGAAACATCTAACTTGAGACTTAGCATAACATCTGCAAAAATGTCCATGTTTCAAACAAATAAATTACTTTGACTTATGGAACTTATGGAAAGACATTTGTTCTTTCTTGGATTCATTTTAATAGCACAAATCAAACATTAACATGACTCATTAACGTTTGAAAGAAGACTGGAATGCGAACTTACTCATTGATGTAAACAATTGACAGGTCTGTACATGTATGTAAACAAACGACAGGTATGTGCATGATAAACGCTTCAAATTGTAGAAAGTAGGAAAGCCCGGACTTCAAATTATCGCATGTTTGCGAGCAAGATAATATTCCTTCAACTTCAAATTATCGAAGGGACCATACAACATTGATTTTATTCAATTTATCGAGTATTTTTCAAGGGCCCAGAAAAAAAATCAAATTATCGAGAGATTCAAATTAACGAGTGTTAAATTATCGAGAGTAGACTGTATTCAGTTTACAGTGTATTAATGCCACGCGCATCAAATCTGAACAACTTGCGCTTTTTTGTGTGCTCGTGTAAAAAATAAACATGAAGCAATCTTAATGATGGAGTAAATACTCTGAATGTAACGTTATTATGTTTTGTAGTTACAATAAAATATGGCCATGTATGAGTCGGGTACTCATGTCAGGAGTTCCTTACTCGAGGTACTATATTAAAAGACAATGCAGAAGTTACAAGTCCTATTGAAAACTTTTATTGTTTCAAGGTCGATAGGTCGTAGTAGCGCAATGGCTAGCGCACGCGTCCCAGGCTCAAAGGGCGCGGGTTTGAATCCTAACCGGAACGCATGCACCTCTTAGGCAGTTTTTCTACTGTGCATTTTTTTGTTGTTGTTTTGTTGCTGGGGAGTTGATTTGAGGAGTATAAGGTCAGCAGACAGGTACACGGCCTGTTTGATGGAAAGCGGTTACCGTCACCTATCGACATTTGTAACATCAAAGGTGCTGACAAGGTGCTTCCGCTCTCTAAAGGAAGACTGAAACCTGGCCACTAATGCTGGAACACAACGCAAGATTGTCATAGCGGCATACTCCGACGACATCCAGACGGGTAAATACCCAACCACCTGGCTGTGGATTGTTTTGTCGCCTCTTATGACAGGCCGCCCCAACGCAGGAAATTGTATTCTTTCTCCGTTCCTGCACGGAGAAGATATATTGTTACAATTACCACGTACTAACGGTGAAGGAAAACATCGCCTTGGATATGCGTGACGGATATATTGTCCATTTCCCAATTGTGGGAAGCCCGAGCCCAGCAGTGTCACGTTTATGAGCTATTATTATATTGTTTCAAGTATTAATTTCGGTGATTACAGTCGGCTCGGCTATTATAAAAGAGAAAGTCCATGAGGATGGATGGATGTTTGTTGCTCCCTAAAAAAACGTTCAACCGTTTTTTATATATTGGGGACATCAGGTATTCAGTTGCAGACTGCAACAGCGCGAGTTGAATTCAAATTGTATTATAAATTGTTTATTTTTTAATTAAAACTCGGTAGCGTGTGTTACACTCTTCTTAAATAGAGGTCAGCGGAGTGTATGTATAATAATAATAATAACCCGCAGGGGCGTTTTTAGCGAAGCCTTAGGTGAGAGCGACACCTCGGACCTGACTCTGGGGGCCATGGCAAATGCCCTACCACCTGTCTGTGGGTTGTTTTGTCGCCTCTTACGAAAGGCCGCCCGGCCGCAGAAAATTGTATTCCTTCTCCGTTCCTGCACGGATAAAATTTCTCAAGAGGCCTCTACTGTTGGCCTTCCCATGGCCTCACGTAAGCCCACCAAAAGTCCGGGCCATTTTTATGGCCCGTGGACTTCAAAAACATTAAGTAAATAATAATAACAGCTTATAAACGTCCCACCGCTGGCCTCGAGCCTCCCACTATGGACAATATATCCGGCACACTTGTCCAAGACGGCTTGACAGGTTTGACACATCGATTATCTCGATGTGCAGGTTTCATCACGATGTTATCCTTCACCTTTGTTAGCACGTGGTAATTGTAACAATATGCACATTAGGTCAGCAAACTGCCTAAGTAGTGCATGCTTTCCGGCCAGGATTCGAATCCGCGCCCTTTGAGTCAAGGACGCGTGCGCTAGCCATTACGCTACCACGAGTCGCGTTGTTGACTTCCTTTCCGAATTGTATATATAAGATGGTGTAAATACAATGAAGGAACAGCAGTGGGCCCAATAAAAGCGTACAACAACATTTGAGACATGTTTATGTACTACAATATTTATTTCATACCTTTGTTAAATTTATTGTAGTGGAACACTTACAAGCCAATAGATGGCGCTGTGCAATAATTAAGGTCGCAAACGTTTCCCGAAGCATACCGAGAATATATACAATTGTAGATGGGTCCATAGATTTTCCCTCTGAGTTTGGGACGCGTATGCTTAGGTTAGCATGCTAGCTATCACGGCTTTTTACGGGGTGTATGTTTCAATCTATACTGTGAGTTTTAGAATGTAAACGAAGGGTTACCGCCAGCCGACTTATGGCCGGTTTCTATATCTTACTATCCATCCATTTGCCCTACCATCGGTTGAATTTTGCCATTAGTTGTATGAAGTTTATGTCCATGTATGATTATTTTTAGACAAGTCTCAGTTACTTTGAGCTTGGGCAGATTAAATCTTAACTAAAAAAAACTTAAGAATTTGTTTTAACAAAAACCTGAACAGGGAGAAAAATTGCAAGAGTGAAAATCGTGGGAAAATTCTTGTGTCAGAATGATATCTAATGTCTTAATTTTTTAATTATGGTTTTACTACTTCGGCAGACGTGCGAAAACATGTATTTGTTTATTGCAATGACAATTGGGTATTTGACGCATATTACAATATATTCCAAGATAATGTTCATACTGTTACGAGTTGCAGGACTCGAATTAAAATGCGGTTGGAATTGTTTATAGAATTTATTAGAATTATACAAATACGTATAACACAGGTGCAAATATAACTGAACACAACCAGTCCAAACGTAATGCACTATCCAATAACACGCGCAAAGTCCGTCACTAGCGTCTTGCTTCGCCTGTGGCTATCGCTAGACTGCCGATCTCTCCATTGGGCCATTGCTTTATATTGCACCGATAAAATATGGCTGCCCGATCGCGTAGACCGAATTTCTTAAAATCAGTTCAACACATCCAGCTAATGACTGCCATAAACGATTACAATACACAATGAGCTATTTTCTAATTACAAATTTTAAACACAAAGTAAACAAAAGAAGTCTAAATGCGGAAAAGTAATAGTGTCCTTTTATGATATGCAGGTGTGAATCTACTTTTGTCGGCGTGTAGACCGTAACAATACAAAAGAGCTAGCGTTAAATTATCTTGCTATCGTCTTACCTTCAACAATTCATTAAAGAAATAATTTTAATCATAAATTAAACGATAATCAATAAGCTATTTGACTCATTAAAATTCTGACGTCATAAGGTAGTATTCTCATGCAAATTCGAGAAGGCTGTGACGTTTTGTGTATTTTGACTGTCATACATCCAATTGTATCATTTTCATTTCCAAATATATAATTAACTAGCTATGTGTAAGAAAGTGACACAAAAAGTAGCCTATGTTAGTCCTCATAACATCAGCTATCTGGCAATGAATGTCCCATCAAAATCGGTCCAGCCGTTTCAAAGATTAGCCGGAACATCCAGACAGACAGACAAAAAATTGTGTGTGTGCAGTTCACACGCAGAAGAAGTGAAACTTCAGAGAATATGCTCACAGATAATTCTTCTCTAACTTTTATTAATATAAATATAATTCCTTTAGCCAACATCCGTCAACATATTGTTACGATTGCAGGACTAGAATTAAAATGCCGTTGGAATTATTATAGAATTTATTAGAACTATACAAACACGTATAAAACGGGTACAAATATAACTGAATACAACCAGTCTAAACGTAATGCATGATTCAATAACACGCGCAAAGTCCGTCCCTAAATATATTACCGAATGTACACAAGTCTTGCTTCGCTTGTGGTTATCGCTCGACTAAGTCTTCCGCATTTTCCCAGAAATCGTAATCCGCACACCTGCCTAATTATGCCTGCAAATGGCCATAAACGAGTACAATAGGCTGCTCGCCACAATAACCAATAAATAAGTAAACAAAAGAAGACAATCATAAAAGAATTATAACCAGTTCAAATACCGACAGGTAATAAAATGTGTTTTTACAGATATGCAGGTGGATTTTGTTTCTGTCAGAACTTGAGTTATTTATATTATGAAATTCTAAACATGCCATGTCTGTACATGGAAGCTATTTAATTTTAGCAATTTTTTTTAGATTTATTCTCTGTTTGTTCGGAATTCACGTAATAACTATTGGGCCGATTTTGATGCTGTTGTGGTGAGCGGAAAACTACCATAAAGGGAAAGGGGTTGGGAATTCTTTTTATTATTTTTCTTTTACTTTCCTTTATTATAATACTGAGTTTCTAATATAGTTTTTTTTATTATCTCTATCTCGTTTTTTATTGCATTTATGTTTTTATTGTTAATATGTTAATATTTAAATATTTTTTTTAATAATAATGTCTATTTATTTCTGCTTTTTATACATTTATGCCTAATTTATTATTACAATTTATTTCTACTATTTATCTATCGCTATTTTAATCTTTATATATATTATTTTTTTATTAATGATTTTAAAAAACTCGCTATGTTTAATGCACACTATTTTACTGCTGTTTTTCTTATCTGTTTATTTTATACACGATTTGACAAAGATTATTAGATTAGGTTGCCATAGAGTAAATAATAACCATAAATAAAAATTGAATTTAAACAAAATGAACAAGTTGGCTGTAGGTATGTCAAATAAATGTCGAAAGAAAAATCCAATAAATGACATGCCGCGCTTAAAACCGTTAAAACGTAGTTTTTTTTTGCCACCTGGTGGCAAGTGGTTACCGCCACCTATAGACGTTTGCAACACCAGGGGTATCGCAAACGCGTTGCCGGCCTCTAAGAAATTTTATAACGCCCGTCTTAAAAAACCTCAGGTCATAGTGCAAAGGGAAAACCGCGGCGGGAAGTTCCCTTCAGATCATTGTTGTACGCGGAATGAATATTCTAGAGAACCGGTGCGTAGTTGAGCGTGAGAGCTCAAGGAAATGCGGGTGAACATTACGTCGCTGGCGAGCGGTGCGGTTGTAAAAAGAGCGAGCGGTGCGGTTGTAAAAAGAGCGGGCGGTGCGGTTGTAAAAAGAGCGAGCGGTGCGGTTGTAAAAGTGATTATTATTTAAATTCGTTATTTTCTTTATCTGTGACAACCTTAATATGATCATTTACAATGTCTAAATAGGCTGGTTTAGAATGACAAATCACCTTAACCGCACTATTAGACATGGCAGAAAATAACAAGATACTTCCCATTACTGTGACTAAGCGACACGTTTACAAAATTAAACTATTCAATAAAAACAGCTGAAACAATTTTCGTGACTTAAGACCTTGGAGTAAACGATGTTAAGTAGACGATTGTACACCATACCTTGTTTTTCAATGGAACTAGGTGTATTTTAAATAGTGCATTGGGGTAAGTTCAACAAATTTTACATGCATACTCTCTAGAACAGGGGCCCAATTCTGCTATTACTACCTCGCCGTCACGGACACTATGGTATCAATCGTAAGATTACCTGAATTTTGGTATTCTGTTAATTCTAATGGCATGCCCGTTGCATGCTACTATATCGTTATAAATATTTCTAAGCGAAAATTCACGAAATAAATGATTAACATTCTTGCTAGCTTTTCAATTTTCTATTCGGCTAATGCTATTTCTATTAATAGTAATACCATTTTTTAATCCTATTATTCTGGCGCAACGATATTGAGAAGATATTTTGGATTTAGCAAAATACGAACTTTTGATACTATCGCAATGGAGTCGTACTTTGAATATTTTCGCAACACCAAGATACTTGAAACAGTACAATTGGGCCACAGGGATGCAAACCACTCAAGCGGGCAAGTGCCTTATTACCTGGCCTTATATTTTTGCTATTGAAATGCTACTAAAATTCGTTTAGTTACAAATACATTTGCACTAATACATTATACATACATACATATTGTCACATCTGTTTCCCATTGGGGTAGGCAAAGACGATGTATCTCCACCTGCTACGATCCTGACAAACACTTTTCGCTTCATCAACTTTCATAATCTTTTCATCTTCTTCAAAATACCTTTCTTCAAAATATCTTCAATTTGATCATAGTGAGTACGTCTCGGTCTACCGGCACTGACTCTACCAGTCACATTACTGTCATATACTTGTTTTGTGGTTCTGCTTTCATTCATTCTTTCTAGATGCCCAAACCACCTTAACGTTCTGTTATGGGGCCCCGGGTTAACCCCTTTTTAAAAAAGGATAATTAAAACAAAGTTATTATATTTAAGAGACGACCGTCGCAGTTGAGGGCTGGATGAAGACTGATGTATGATGGATGGGCAAATGGGAAGCTAAAATATATGAATGTGATGACTAAACGGAATAGGTCTGAGATGGGCCGAATGGGGTGCATAGAATATCTATAACACCTCCCCGGGGTAGACTAAACTTCAGGGTTGAAATTTCGAAGTTTAGGAAAAGAAGAAGGAAAAGTTATATATTTCTCCTAGTGCTAGGCGATGGAATGATTTCTGGATTTTGAGATTTCCTGATTTTAAGAGGGATAACAGTATCGGGATCTGGTGTTTGGTGTAGAGGTTCTGGGAATTTACTGGAGCTGATCGGGAAAATATCGGAAGTCTATAGGAGAGACGGTCGTGCGATTTAATGTATAGAACACACTTAATTACAAAAATAGAAAGATAATACAAAAATTAAAACTAATAGAATAGAATAATGAGTCTCGTATTTAATTATTTGATGTTGGTTAATAATTTCGTCTGTCTTGTCTGTCATAGATTTTAATCTTGATTTTGTTTCCGGTGTAAAAATATCTAAGTCAATATTTTGCAATTTTATACGAGGTTCATTATTTATTTCATTTTTAAACTCATCTAAAGTACAGCAAGAGTCATCTATTATACTAAAGTCGGAATGTGTTTCGGTAATATTTATTTTTATACTATTAGATTTTGGTATCAATTTAGTACTTTTACAGTAAGCAAAGCAATCATTCGGTATATTCAGAATTCCCGTTCCGACAATATTTAATTCTAAACTTTTCTTTTTCGGGCATTCTATATATAATTTATTGTTTTGAGATTGTACATAAATCCAATTATTATTGCTAAGTGGTTTCCATAAATCTAAATCTCCGTAAATGAAGTCTGTTTGACACTGCGTTGGTAATGTACTTATCACGTTAGAGATTAACTCACTTTCACAACTCGGGTTTGCACTGGTAGGGTACACGGTAATGACGTCACAGATGAACTCGCGAGCGCTCATCACTCTGCATTCTTTCAGTGATTCAAGTTTACAATATTCTGATTTATCTTTAGTCATTGCGATGTATTTACTGCTAGGAATTATAAAACTAAATGAATTCGGTTTCATAATGTCATGTGGAGTTGGCAATGCTATGTTATGATACAAACTGTATTCTTTAGGTGATACTAAAGGTATCCTTAATATAAAAACAATTTTATTATTCAAACTATAACAAACAACATTTGATATATTCATTAGTATATGAATGTAACTTAATTCCAATGTGACGGGCAATTTCAGATCAGCAGGTAAGTATCTATAGTTATCAACAAGCTCTTGGTACAACTGTGTGGGAGGTAACAAAGCTGGGTGCAGTATATTTTGACTACTAAACATAATTGCATTTGTTAGGTCTTCCAATTGGAATGATAACGTGAGTACAGAGGTTTCCAAACTTTTTAATATTAGATTAATATTGATTTTTATTTTTAGTTCTTCGGAAATGAAAGACAAGTTTTTAATCGTAACGATAGCTTGTCGATACCTTCATTTAGTCTGGCTTCATTAGTTTTTATTGTATGCAAAGTTTCGTTAAATTTAGACAAAGTTGAAGTAGTAACTAAAATGTTTTCTTTAATTAATGAACCCAGGCTTTTTCATTATTTTGTATACTTTGTATGGCGTTGTCATATTTGACAGCGTCGTCCTCATCTAGAGTCCCAAAATTAGTTTTGGATAGGGTGCCTATGCCACCTATCCACGCTGCGCGTTTCAACCTATTACTGTTTGTGAGATGGGCTATGGAAGAGTACTCAGAGACCATATCTTGGTATCTGATAGTCAGTGGTTCTAATATATTATGGCATTCTAATTTACTTGTAGTTTCAATTTCAATTTGACCACATAAGAAACGAGTTGTACCCAATACCGAATTAATGTTTTCAATATGGGGTCCAATGTGGGAAATATCAAATGGAGTGACTATATCCAAGTACCCAGTGTTAATTTTGAGTTCGCCAATTGGATCAAAATATATACCGGAGCTCAGGCTGATCAGTTGGACATACTTCTGGTGACCTTGGGCCAGAGCGCTGCAAGAAAAGGGGTATCGGAGTTACCAATCACTAGTACTTTCTTATAATAGATTTTCTTACTTGATACTAAGTTAATATTATTCTATCCTATTTATTGTAATTCTAACACTACAATTGTAATATTAAATGTTTATTTCTGAGTTTTGGACTTTTATTTATTTACTCCCTTATGTGGAAGTTTCAACTTCAACATGTTTAACTTCGTCATAGTGATGTTTCACATGACGTCTATTTATCAATAAGGTTAATGTATGGTTTCCATTGACTTTTACCACCTTATATGGACCTTTCCATAAAGGTGATAGAGCTTTACGCAGTCTAAGATGGTTTTTCAACATGACGTGATCGCCGACTTTATATTGGATAGGTTGGGTATGAGAATCGTAATAGGTTTTGGAATTTATTTTTGATTTATGAATATATTCTATTGCTTTGTCACGCGCATGTTTTATGCGGTGTTGTAGGAGTTTCACATATTCGGGATAGGTAGTATTATTGGAGTTATCTTTATATACTGAATCTGGGATATGAGGCTTATGCCCAAATAGTAATTCGTATGGAGAATAATGCGTGGTTGTATGTATGGCGGTGTTATATGCCAACATAGAAGTATATACATACTGAGGCCAGTTATCTTGGTTTTCGTTAACATAGGATTTAAGGTACTCTTTAAGAGTAGAATGCGATCTTTCCAGCGCACCCTGTGTTTGTGGATGATACGGCGATGACCAAAACTGCTTGATTTTTAAGAATTCGCATGTTTTCTTGAATAGTTCTGCTGTGAAATTGGTACCCTGATCGGTAAGTATTCGCTTAGGAATTCCGAATAGTGATATAAAATGGAGGAGACAGTCACTCGCTTCTGCTGCTGTGTTACTGCGAAGGGGATAAGCTAATGAGAATTTGGTAAGGTCATCTTGCATAGTTAAAATATATTTAAGTTTCGCCGTGCCGGATTCCGGTAGGGGACCTACGATGTCGAGGGCTAACCTTTCAAATGGGGATGTAGAAGTGGATGTTATAACCATTGGTGCTCTATTTACTTTACGGAGTGCTTTGTTGGTTTGGCACGATGAGCATTTCTTAACATAGTTCTCGATATCACTACGCATATTCTTCCAGAAAAATCTTTCTTTGATTCGACTAAGCATTCTTGCAGATCCTAAGTGTCCTGCGATGGGGATGTCGTGATTTTCTTTCAGGATTTTCGAGGTTTCGCTAGGTGAAGGATATATGATATTGTTATGATAGATATGAATATTTATGTTGGTATTGTCAAATAGGTAAGCTAAGATATTATAGATTTTTGCAAAGGAATGTCTGTCAAAAGGATTTTCAAAATCTGATATACCTATTTCGTTAACAGTGGGATATAACATGATAATTTGGTCACGAGAATATTTAAGGCAATTAAATATATCGGAGTATGAATGATCGTCGAAGTGATGGACTTTTGTAAATAAGAAAAGGTAAGTTTTATTTCCGCTTTTAAGGGGCAAAAATGTGTGTAGGGACCTTTCCATTTTCAGGAAATCATCGCGTTCGGGATTTGGACAATTGTCGAGTATTTCCTGGACATAAGGTATGGATTCGTCCATGTCTATTGTGGTAGGCACAATAACTAAACTTTGAGTTGCTTTTAGTAAGTCTTGGTTGTGTTCTGTTATATGAGTGCTATATAATTTCGTAGGCGATTTTAGGAATTTATTATAGGTTTCATCGGATAAAGGTAAGTATTTAGATGCTGAGGAGGAGTTTCCGGGTTACAACGTGGGACTATTGCTGCAGGTAAGGTTTCAGGATCTTGCCAACTAGTTGAAGGTTGCGGATTTGGTTGTGTTTCAGGATCTTGCCAACTAGTTGAAGGTTGCGGATTTGGTTGTGTTTCAGGACGTGGTTCAGGTAATATAAGTGAAGGATCTGTCGCAGAAGCTTCAGCCGGAGTAAATGGATTCAGAGGGCTAAAATTGTAATCTATATTATCTGCTGGACTAGTATCTGTTCCTATTACATCATTTAAGACTTCTTGAGGTATTTCAGGTAGAGAATCTAATGGGGACACAGCGTCAGAATTCAGGTTAGAATCATTAATAGGATTTGAGTTTAAATTACTTTTATTTTCAGGATATATAGGATTTACGGGATACCTAGACAGAGCGTCGGCAGCAGAGTTCAGTTTACCCTTACGATATATGATTTCATATTCGTATTCTTCTAGTTTCAATCGCCAACGTTGAAGTTTACTACTGGGATCTTTATGGTTAAAAAGCCATTTTAATGGTTTGTGATCCGTTATGATCTGGAATTTATTTCCATAAAGATAAGGTCGGAAGGTTTTGCAACCGTGGAGTATGGCTAATAATTCTTTTCAGTGGTGCTGTAGTTGGATTCACTTTTATTTAGGGTTCGTGACGTGAAAGCTACAGGTTGATCTTTACCAATAGGCCCCTGTGAGAGAACAGCGCCTACAGCATAATTCGAGGCATCGCAGGTAAGGATGAAGGGTTTAGAGAAGTCGGGATATATGAGTAGTGGGGCTGTTGTTAGGTTATGTTTCAGTATGTCGAAGGCAAGCTGCTGTTCATTGTCCCATTTAAAGGGAACTTCCTTTTTCAGAAGAGTGGTTAGAGCCTTGGCGGTCTTAGAAAAATCTGGAATAAAACGACGATAGTAGGAGACTAGACCTAAAAATGACTTGATGTCTTTTGGGGATTTTGGAACTGGAAAATCGGTAACGGATTTAATTTTGTCAGGATTTGGTTTTACGCCTTGTTCAGTAATAACATGACCAAGGTAACAGACTTCTCGTCGTAGGAACTCACACTTATCCGGTTGTAGTTTTAGATTGTGTTCTCGGATTCTTTGAAATATGGACCTGAGATTGGAAATATGTGATTGCATATCATATGCGTAACAAACTATGTCGTCTAAATATACGAAACAGCGGATGCCTTGGAGTCCTGATAAGGTAGAATTCATTAATCTTTGGAATGTAGCAGGAGCATTTTTAGCCCAAATGGCATTCTAAGGAATTGGAAGTGTCCTTCTGGGACATTGAAAGCTGTTTTGGCTTTATCAGCTTCGTTTAATAAAATTTGATGAAACCCAGATGCTAAGTCCAAGGTTGAAAAATATTTACTGTTGCCGAGTTGATCGAGAATTTCAGTGATTTGAGGAAGTGGATAAGTGTCGCCTATTGTAACATCGTTAAGTTTCCTGTAGTCAATGACTACACGCCACTTTTGGGTATTGGAAGCATCAAGTTTTTTTGGAACGACCCATATGGGTGAAGACCAAGGAGAGTTGGAAGGTTCTATAATATTTTGTTTAAGCATTTTATCCACTTGATTTCGGACTTCGGCTTTGTGTATCTCAGGAATCTGTAAGTTTTTGTGTGGATCGGAGTTTCAGTCGTTGTTTTAATCTCATGTTTCAAGGATTTTGTAAAAGATAAATTTTCTCCCGGGAGATGGAATATGTCTGAAAATTCGGCGCATAGTTCAAAAAGTGCTTCTCTTTCTTCATGGTTTAAGTGTGAGACTCGTAATTGTTTCAAAACTTCGCCAGTTCTCACGGCACAATCAGTGGTAGTATATATATGTTTTACAGGAACAGCGGGATATTCTTCAAATTGTAGGGATTCGATTGGAAGGAGTTTTAGATTTAGATTAGATTGCAAAGTCACCGGTTCTTCAGAAGTGTTAATTATAGATATATTTATTCTGTTGTTTTCTTTTACGCGGACTACACAATTTGCAATTAGTAGGGTTTCAGAAACTTTTTGATCGAGGACGAGTCCCTCTTTTATTTTAGGATTTTGGACAGAACATTCAATAATGGTTTCAGTTCTAGGAGGTATTAAATAAGCGGGATCGTGGAAATGTAACTTTATAGAGGATTTGCCAATATGGAGTAAATTTTTTGTATAGTTGATGTTGCAGCTGTGGGTGTTGAGCATATCTGAACCGATGATGCCATCATAGGGCAAGCGAATTTTATCAATAACATGAAACTGGTGAGATATATTGGAATTAGGTACTTTCAGCTTGAGTTGGAAATGGCCAAGGGTTTGGATGGATTCTTCTGATGAATCAATACCTTTTAACTGTATTTTTTCTTTGAAAAGTTGAGGTAGTTTTTTCATACAAGAATATTTTAATAAACTCACAGAGGAGCCAGAGTCGACTAGCAAAGATAAAGGAGTGTCTGATACAGAAGATTCAACAAGAACGTGAGGTAATAACATTATTGAAGGGTTATTAATAATTTCAAATATGTTGGTTTTAATAGGATTTTGCAGGTGTACGTTCTGTTTGGACACGGTGGGCTTCGGCAAGAATTTTTTCTGCATGGTGGGTTTTAGTAGACTATCACGTAGCGACAGTCGAGAATTTTCACTTTGCACGGATACAGTGGATACAGTGGATTTTGGCAGGCCATCATGTAGCGATAGTCGCGAATTTTTATTTTGCACGGATACAGCGGATACAGTGGAGTTTGGCAGACTATCATGTAGCAATAGTCGCGAATTTTTATTTTGCACGGATACAGCGGATACAGTGGACCTTGGCAGACTATCATGTAGCGATAGTCGCGAATTTTTATTTTGCACGGATACAGCGGATACAGTGGAGTTTGGCAGACTATCGTGTAGCGATAGTCGCGAATTTTTATTTTGCACGGATACAGCGGATACAGTGGAGTTTGGCAGACTATCATGTAGCGATAGTCGCGAATTTTTATTTTCATGGATACAGCGGATACAGTGGGTTTTGGTAGACTGTCATGTAACAGAGACTGTCTGGATTTAGGAATGAGGTTTAGAGTGTCGTTTTTAGATCTTCTTGTCCCGCACGACACCGGGACGAGACAATTACTCGTTTTTGCATCTGAATCAACAGTATCGTAACCCTCTGCAGGGTCGGCTACACATCCGTTTTCAGGAGTGTCGGATACAAAATGAACACGCTGTGATGTCCCAGGTTGGTTTTGGTTAAATTTAAAGCGATTATTGTTATATTCGCGTTTGCGGCATTGTTCTAGGGTATGACCTGGTGATTTGCAATATCTACATATTACAGGGATATCATTATTAGAACGGGTAGGATATGAGTGTGTTTTAGGTTGATTGGCGTTTGGAGTATATCGACGATTTTCGTCACGACGTAGAGGTTGGAAATTGGGCCTTGGTATATCTGGTCTTTCTTGGCGTGAGCTAGTGTTTGGTCTATATAGGAATTGCTGTATTTTCTCTTCGGAAATGGCCATATTGGCAGCTTCGTTAAGCGTTTTAGGCGTTTTACATCTAATTATGTTAGATATACGAGGCGTCAGCCCCATTTGGAAGTGATGAAGGGCTAATTCCTCCATAGCTGCAGTGCGTCCTATCATTTCACGGCTCTTATGTCCGTGTGAGATGGATATCTCCGTAAGTAATTGTGATAAGCATGTTTCTATTCTAAGCGCATACTGGCTTACGGTCTCATTGTTTCGTTGTCTAGATTCCTGAAGGTCTGTCAACAAATGGGCATAGTGTTTTCTCTCACTAAATTGGGTTTTAAGAAATTCTTTAAGTTGTGTCCAATTGGTAAATTCTTTAACAGAGCAGGCGACTTGTGCCTTACCTTGTAGTTGGCACAGAATATATTTGAAAAGGGTATCCTTTTGTGATTCAGAGGCTAATTCATAGGCATTGTTGCAGTTGACTAAAAGGAATTTAATGTTTCTCTGCAGCCATCGAATGGTTTAATAAATTTTAGCAAGGTTGAGAGATCAGGCTCATATTTGCCGTTTCCAGCAGGAGGTCTCTTTTTATTTTGTGACCTTGTACTTGGGCCGGAAGGCGGAGGGCAAAGGGCATCGTCATCTGTGTCTGTCACAGCAATATCTAATTTTCCATATTTCGGACTTGGGGCTCTACTTTCGGACATGTTTATAGTATTTATTATTTTTCTAAATTAAATGAATAATATAACAATGGTTAGGTAATGGGAAATAAAACGCAGATACACACAAAAAATAAAAGGTAGGATTAACTATAATGATATTGGCAGTAAATAAAAGTTTGAGAATCGCAATGACTAAGAATCACTTACTTGAGTACGGACAGAGTGATAATGAAGACGGATGGCATTACTTGGAATTCTCGCACGGTAGGTAGAATGTAGATAAGGTGTTGCGCGGTGAGTCGTCGTGTCGGGTTTCGATGCTCGGTCGGATAGATAATGAATGCTCGCTTATCCAATGACCAATACCGGTCACAGCAGTAGGTTATGCGTGACAGTGGGTATGGTGGATTCTCGTTCGTCGGATGGCCAATACCGGTCACAGCACCAGATTATGCGTGACAGTGGGTATGGTTGTTCTTCGAGGTGCGGGCTACAGCACCAGCTGTGCGCAGCAGTGGGCCTCTAAACAAGCCGGGCCAAACTCGATGCACTGAAATCCTGGTCTTCGCGGCACTTACACGTACCACGGGCACTCGCGTCGGATTCGCGTATACTTAGGGCGGAGACGGTACCGGGGATTTCTGAAAATCCCTTTACGCTGCCACCAAAATGTTATGGGGCCCCGGGTTAACCCCTTTTTAAAAGGATAATTAAAACAAAGTTATTATATTTAAGAGACGACCGTCGCAGTTGAGGGCTGGATGAAGACTGATTTATGATGGATGGGCAAATGGGAAGCTAAAATATATGAATGTGATGACTAAACGGAATAGGTCTGAGATGGGCCGAATGGGGTGCATAGAATATCTATAACAGTTCCATTTTCAACTCTTGTCACTACATCTTCCTTCAATCCACAACGCTCCCTTATCACACAATTTCATATCATATCACTTATATTATATATAACTATATATAACCTTATATATAGTTCTCAAAACTCTCATTTCAACTGCATTTATCCTGCTTTCATGCTTCTTCTACCACACCCAACTTTCACAACCGTACATTAGCGTCGGTACTAATACCCCTTGATGGACAGCCAGACGTCCTTTACACAGACACTTTTCAGCTGTTCATAAAAGAGTTCAGCGCTCCATTCTCCTTAGTACTATTACTCTCCTTTCAAAATCACTTTCATGCTTTCCGTCTTTAGTAAACATGCATCCTAGGTAAACAAACTCTTTAACTTGCTCTAGTCTTTCATTTCCTATCTGTACGTTACACATTGTCATCCTTTTATTTCTTTCAAATACCACAACTTTCGTCTTCTCTACATTAATTTTCATACTCTTATTCTTAAAAGATTCGTCCATAATTGTTACCATCTCCTGTAACTCTTTTTCCAACGATGCAATTATAACCTGATCATCGGCGTAGAGTAGACATTTAACGAGTAACCCATTCATTCTTAAACCACTTTCACTTTCTTTCAAACCATCCAAGCAACTGTTCATAAAAAGGTTGAATAGCCACGGCGATGCTACGCAACCCTGTCTAACACCTTTTCCGATGTTAAACGATTCGGAGTAGGCCCCGTTGATCCTAACACAAGCACTGGAATCGTAATAAAGAGACTTTAGTGATTGTATCAGGTTGTCTGTTACCCCACACTTAGACAACGCTGACCAGAGTTCAGTTCTTATCATTCTCCAGAGGTTTTCTCCAGATCTACCATCCACATCCCATACTTTCTCAATTTGGTAAACCCGTTCAATCAATACTTTAGCATACAACTTTCCAACAACGCTGAGAAGGCTAATGACCCTATATTTTTTGCAGTCCTGTTGAGACCCTTTCCCTTTATTACATATATATTATTATCCCTTTATTATACATACATACTCTAGTTTAACCTTTTTTACATGAATTTGGGCTTAGTAGGTTAATTCCAAAAAAAACACTGTACAATTATTTAATTTAGCTAAGACTAAAATTTGAATTTTTGTTTGCAATTTAACACATCTATAAAAATAAATCTAATAAATTTCTTAAATCTAATATTATTTATGCTATAGCTACAATCAATCCATACACTTAATTTTTAAAATTATAAGGTTACTCATGATGCTGAATAATTCGTTTACCTACGAAAAGTAGTCTTATCCGTGCAGGAACGGAGAAAGAATACAATTTCCTGCAGCCCGGCGGCCTGTCGTGAGAGGCGACTAAACAACCCACAACCAGGTGGTAGGGCATTTGCCCGACTGGATAGCTACCACCCCTGAACTAGAGTATGCCGCCATAATAACCTTGAGTTGTATTCCGGCATTAGTGGCCTGATTCCAGTCTCCCTTAAGACAGCAGCAGCGTATTTGTAGCACCTTTGGTGTTGCAAATGTCCATAGGAGATGGTAAACGCTTTCCATCAAGTGGGCCGTCTGCCTGTCTGCTGAACTCATGCAATAAAAAAATAAAAATAAAAAAGTTGGTTTTGTACACGTACAACCATTAATAATCAGTAGAATATTTGCAGTTCAATATAGCAAGCATATGTTGTGTACTTTTTAAATTGTAACGTCCTTGTAACCCATGTTTTTAAGCAAATAAATGAATTTGAATTTATCTTTTTTTTACGAAGGGAAATCTGATTGAGGGCCATCAGCCGCACGTAGGAGGAAAATCGTAGCCGGTGTGTGAGATTCGCTAGATTGGGGTGGCACTAACCTCTAGTCAGAACTAAAGATGCTGTTGCCACACCACAGTTACCTCTCGGTATTCCGTCTTTCGTCCTTAATGCCAGGGCCACGGGTTTATGGCCGAGCTCCTCCACTGGGCCTGGCAGGTGATGGCCCATAAGCCTCACCCACTGCCGGGGAAATACTTTTTGTTTCCCAGTATATTCATCCTCTGAATACGTGGAGCGGTCTGTAATGCGCCCCACGGGAGGAGAGGTGAGCGTGCGCGGAATACGTCGCGCCCCCATCTCGAAAGCATAATGGCGGGTGAGAACCCTTTCCCCAGGGAACTACCCGCCTCGCTGGCATAGCTTAAGCAAGGAAAGTGTGACGCATCTAAATTAATGTGATAACAGCAAATATATTGCTTGTTTTAGTAATAAATCGATGTATCTGAATTACCCCAAACCACTCCAGCTTACTTGTCATGGTTATTTGATTCTTACATTAAAGACCTCAATTAGATCGAGGTAGATACTTTAACTTTTACTTCTTTGAGCATTTATAAGATACTAGTGGCCGTCCGCTACTTCGTACGCGTTTACATTTTATTAAGGTTTGTTACGAAGAACTTTTTGTATTTTTATATCAGTGAGAGAAGGTTCTTATCTCGAAAAATTTAAGTTTCAGTGAGATATAGTTAATCTGGTAAATTCACTTCTAAATGAATGTAATAATAAATAAGTTTATTAATTTACAAGATCATTGACGTAAATGAATAACACGAAGTCATTATTGTAATTTGAAAACCGAGTAATTTTTGTTCCATTATTTTTGTTTTCATTTCATTTAATTCATGAAATGATGATGGAATTGTGTTAAATATCCTTGAATGACCCATGATGAATATACAATATGCGTTTATTCGTATATATAAACCTTGGAAAAAATCATGTTTTATTTTGACAGAGTGTCATCATTGTGTACAGCAGACAGTCTGACAGCCCACCTGATTAATATGACGTATTTAAAGACAGAAAGAATTTGTTAGCAAAGCAACAATACAAGAACATAAAAAATAATTCATATATTTCTATAGTTGAATTTAAGATGTACGCCGCATTTCTCAGACATTTGCAACATAAAAAGGTGGCACCGATGTGCTGCTGGCCCTTGAGCGGACCTGATACCTGGGTACTGATGCTAAGACACAACTCGAGCCCGTTATGATGGCATGTTCTAGTCGTCCAGAGAGGTAAATGCCCTACCACCTGGCTGTGGGTTCATTCTGTCATCGCTTACGACAGGCCACCCGGCCACAGGAAATTGTATTCTTTCTACGATCGTGCACGAATAATTACACTTACCTTGAAGACATACTTTTTTAATTTTTGCTGGACTTGAATATTAATTGTAACTATTAATATAATATACTTTATATAGATAGATAGACAACACTTCATTGCTCGCCCAATAAACAAGTGTACGATTACAATGTTGTCTGGGTTAAAACAATAAGCGGCCTTATCGCTCAAAGCAACCTATTACAGGTAACCTAACTTAAAGAATATTTTAAACCAATCTGGTAATTTAGGTAGTGCAGAGCATTACTTAAATACATATAAGTATAATTTAAGGAGATAATTATTTATCTAAATACTCTTAGCAGGTACTACCATTGTTATGACCGTAAGATTACAGACTAACTTAAAAACGATGAGGTTTTGTTTTGTATATTTGTCACTCGATTCCTCCGTTAATTGTAGACCGATTATCAAAGATTTTCTTTTAACTGAAAGGGTATACTCCCGAATTGGTCTCATTGTCACCATATCAGGATCTGATGAGTGGATCTCAGAGAAATCGACAGAAACCCACCAAAATTGTTAACCAACTTCTTTGTTACACGATATCTAAGTCAATTGTGGAGCAGTTTCCGATTTATTTGTAAGTCTATACTCCTGAGGTGATTCCGTAGTCACCAAGTCAGGATCTGGTGAATGGATTCTAGGGAAATCGAGAGTAACTCTTATTAAATAACACTGAGTGCCTATATTCTTAAAAAAAAATTGTATATGCGTGTTAGTACTACATTTCCTACAGGCACTTATTTTTTTATGTGCATTTTACGCTATTTCTCCGTGAATTGTAGGCCGATTTTCCAATTGTTTTTTTATTCAAACGAGTATGCACACGAGATAATCTCACTCACCAAATCAGTACCTGATGAGTAGTTCCCAGGGAATATCACAGTAACCTTCGAAAATTGATAACCGACTTCTATGTCCGTGCAGGACCGGAGAAAGAATGTAATTTCCTGCAGCCGGGCGGTCTACTATAAGAGGCGACAAAACAACCCACAGCCAGGTGGCTACCACCTCTGGTCTAGAGTATGCCGCCATAACAACCTTGAGTTGTGTTTCGGCATTAGTAACCAGGTTCCAGTCTCCCTTAAGAGAGCAGCAGCACATTTGTAGCACCTTTGGTGTTGTAAACGTACATAGGCGATGGTAACCGCTTTCCATCAAGAGGGCCGTCTGCTTGTCTGCTGAACTTACGCAATAAAAAAAAATGTGATTCGATATATCCGTCCATAGTGAAGCGATTTTTTTTCTTTATTCGTAATTGTATACTCCCGATGACATCTCATAGTCAACAAGTCAGGATCTGATGAATGGATCCCAGGGAAATCGAGAGCAACCTTTGTTGACGAGCGTCTAAACCGAAGAGTGAGATAGCAACCTTATATACGCGTGCCAGTTGTATACTTTCTACAGGCACTTAATATATTATTTCTAAAGCTATTAAAGTATTCGCGCAACTAAAAAGTAAAAAAAAATATATTTAACCGATTTCTTTCTACAACATCGTGAAGTCGATGTTAAGTAAAACATAAAAATTACTATGTTTTGTAAATTTATTGTTGTTCTTTTATGTTTTGCTTGGCACCAACTTCAAGATGTTGTAGAAAAAGTCGGTTTTTATTATAAAGCTTTGTTTTCTTTATGATTGTAGTTTGTTGTGTGTTTTTTTATTGCAGAGTTCAGCAGAAAACCAGACGGTCCACCTGATAGAAAGCGGTTATCATCGCCGATAGACATTTGTAACACCAACGGTGCTACAAATGCGCTGCTGCTCTCTTAAAGGAGACTGGAACCTGGTCACTGACGCCGGAACACAACACAAGGTTGTTATGACGGCATACTCTAGACCAGGGGTGGTAGCCATCCAGTCGGGCAAGTGCCCTACCACCTGGCTGTGGGATGTTTTGTCGCCTCTTACGAAAGGCCACCCGGCCGCAGTAAATTGTATTCTTTCTCCGTTCCTGCACGGATGATTGTGGATTGTTGTGTATACCAATTTATAAAGAAAAAATGCGTCCGAAATATATGAGGCTACGACGGTTCTTAAGATCTCATCTTAAGGCATCTACCTAGTTATTTTCACAATCACTAAACTCTACCGTTCAATTGTTAACTATGACTGCAATATTAACAAACAATAGGTAAAGTTTGGAATGAACATTTTAATTACTCGAGACAAAAACTTACTTCGACCGTTTTAATTAGCCACGTGACTGCATAACTTTGTAGGAATATTTTCAATTCTATGGCATTTTTTAAGAAAAATAACAGACAAATAGTCCATTTATCCTAATAGATTTCATCCGTGCAGGAACGGAGAAATAATACAATTTCCTGCTGCCGGGCCTCCTATCATAAGAGGCGACAAAACAACCCACAGCCACGTGGTAGGGTATTTGCCCGACTAGATGGCTACCACCCCTGGTCTAAAGTATGTCGCCATAACAACCTCCATTTGTGTCCCGGCATTAGTGACCACGTTCCAGTCTCCCTTAAGAGAGCAGCAGCGCATTCGTAGCACCTTTCGCGTTGCAAACGTCCATAGGCGATGGTAACCGCTTTCCATCAAGTGGGCCGTCTGGCAGTCTGCTGAACTCCTGCAATAAAAAAATAGATAATTGCGGAGCCTGGCCGAAACGCATGCACCACTTAGGCAGTTTTCCGACCTAATGTGCATATTGTTATAATTACCACGTACTAAGAACGGTGAAGGAAAACATCTTGATATAACTTGCACATAGAGAAACTGCCAAGCCGCCTTGTACAAGCGTGGCGGGGGTATAGTGTCCGTTCCCCTATAGTGGGAGGCCTGAGCCCAGCAGTGGACGTTTATGGGCTGTTATTATATATATATATATTGTAGCAATGTTATAAATTTGGATTTTAAAAATAAAAATAATCTCGGCTGTAGTGAATTTATTTAGGGTATTTTTCTCTAGTGGTAGTATTTATAGTGATACTGTTGAAAGATAAAAAAATATTTTTGTTTATTGGATGAGTTCAGCAGACCGCTAGACGGCCCAACTGATGGAAAGCGGTTACCATACCTATGGACATTTATACGACAAGAGTTACCAATGTGCTGCCGCTCTTTAAAGGGAGACGATTCTGGCCACTAATACTAAAACTATTTCAGAAAATAGTTTTGTTTTTTAATTAATTGGTAAAATGTCAAGTTGTGGCATTTCTACATATATTTTTGGATTTTCTATCAAAATCCTTTGATTTTTATGTTTGATTTAAAACTACCTAACTTCTCTGAACTTTGTAGGAATGTTTCTTTAAATCATTACATACTTCATTATGCTGCAAATACGATATTTATAATAAATTAATTAATTGAAATTCTCATTGAGAAATGTCCAAACCTCATGGGACATATTCTCTTTGTATTATTTCATTCTTTACGTTTTTCTTTTTATTTCGTTTTATATTTTCTTTGATACTTTTGACATAACATAAAAATCCAAAAAAAAAACTTAAAGAATTAAATCATCAATCGACAAGAAATATGACAATATGTCTAATTATGTTTTAAGTGAGACCAGGCTGTTTTATTACATTGGCCATGGCTGCTTCCAGCACTACTTATGCAGGATTAGGAGAGGAGAGGATTACACACACATGCCCATACTGCGAAAAAGTAGACACCGCAGCGCATACTATTTTAGAATGCGAAAGATAACAGCAACTACAATGTTGGCTATAATGCTAAAAAATGAAGAAAATTGGGGCAATGTCAACAACATGATGACCGAAATTATGTCCAAAAAGGCTCGTGACTAAATTGAAAGAAAAAATCCCTCTCTTCCCAGCTGCAGTAAAGTAATGCGTAACGGTATACCACTGCAGTGCGAGGTTCATAAAAAATAAAAAAAGGTTGGTCAACTTTATAGAAAGTGGCCAGCTTCACCTATAAATGTTTGCAACACCAAGAGTGGAGTAAACTCATTTCCAGTCTATAAAGTGGTGCGATAGAGGGAGGGAGAAGTGGCCTATCGCAGCATTTCCCTTAGTTTCTTCCTGGGCTTAGTGCAACAAAAATAACAGATAGCACACCATATTGTAGGGGGTGCCCCGTAGAGAGCGGAGGAACGAGATGGAATGCTCCTCCGTCTCGAAGGAAGGATCTTTCAGCGAGGCTAGTGTTGTTCGTCGCAGGCCTAGGCCCATCTTTAGTGTATCATCTATGGACCCTATTATTATTATTTGACTTGACTCTTATGTTTTTGGTCCGAAGACCTCACAACTTTGCGGGGTTTTCGGGGCGAGCCCGGGGGGCAACTTTTACCTCGGCTGGACTGTTGCCATGAGCGGGGGATGAATCTAATGATGCCCACCATATGCACAAATGCACAAATTGGGAACGGGCGACGGGTAATATAAAGGCCGAGGGGAAGGATCCTGGCGGCCGACGCTATCTTACTGCCGTTTCGCAACGTGCTATGGCTGGGAGAGATGAAATCTATGGATCCTATGGATCCTATCCTATGGATGTAATTGCTGAAAATTTGTATATATTCTTGGTATGCTTCGGGAAACGTTTGCGACCTTAATAATTGCTCAGTGCCATCTATTGGTTTGTAAGTGTCCCACTACAATAAATTTAACAAAGGTATGAAATAAATATTGTAGTACATAAACATGTCTCAAATGTTGTTGTACGCTTTTATTGGGCCCACTGCTGTTCCTTCATTGTATTTACACCATCTTATATATACAATTCGGAAAGGAAGTCAACAACGCGACTCGTGGTAGCGTAATGGCTAGCGCACGCGTCCTTGACTCAAAGGGCGCGGATTCGAATCCTGGCCGGGAAGCATGCACTACTTAGGCAGTTTGCTGACCTAATGTGCATATTGTTACATTTACCACATGTTAACAGAGGTGAAGGAAAACATCGTAATGCAACCTGCACATTGAGATAACCGATGTGTCAAATCTGCCAAGCCACCTTGGACAAGCGTGGCGGGTATAATCTCCGTTCCCCTTATAATGGGAGGCCCGAGCCCAGAAGTGGGACAGGCTGTTATTATATATATATATATATATATATATATATATATATACAATTTAAAAGTAAAGTATTCTATTCGCGTTGGGTATCGCTTAGCTCTTAAACTAAGCAGTAAAAGTAATTTAACGAAAGCACTTGCAAAATAATTTTATTTTGACCTGTAGTGTTTGAAAATAAATTATTTCTTAGCCACATTCAGTTTTATCGTTGGCCTGGAAAGTATTGCTTCATTGTTACTACCTTACAGTATTCAAATTAATTGTGTTTCTCTTTATTTTTTGTGTACAATAAGAAGTATTGTATTTTTTCCCAATTATAGAATCCTTTAATGCCTGACAAGTCTGCTTTTTTTTGTTAACAAACTGACAAGTGTTTTTTTATTGCATGAGTTACAAATGCGCTGTTGCTCTCTTGAGGGAGGGAGTCTGGAACCTGGCCACAAATGCCGGAACACAACTCAAGGTTATTATTGCGGCACTCTAGCAAGTACCACCAGGGGTGGTACCCATCCACACGGGCAAATTCCCTACCACCTGACTGTGGATTGTTTTGTCGCCTCTTACGATAGGCCGCCAGACCGCAGGAAATTGTATTCTTTCGCCGTTCCTAAGGTAAAAACAATTATCTAATAATAAATTGCTTCACTTGTTATCGTGTTTGCTTTCCTCATGCAGTCCCTTTCGACAACCTTGTGTTCTATCTATTGTTACTATAAAATGTAATTCTTAGCAAATAAATTAGTTGAAATTAATTACTCACTTGGCTTCTTGACTTCTTCATCTTGGGGAACTCCCATCTTTTATTATTAATTTACAAATCAAGATTTATATAACACTTTGTTTCTTATTTTACTGTTCGTGCACTTATACTGTACACGTTTAAATATTTTTGAAACAAATTTACAGAAACAAACTATACGTTCGTAAATTTAAAAAAATTACGATTCTGTATATTATTTATTCATTTGCATATTTACTATATTGCAATTTGTTTATATAATATTATTTTAGAAATTTTCGAATATTTAATTTATATCATTTTTCTTTTTTGCAGATGATTTTGATGGTTTATTAAAATAATTTTACAAAATTGATGATAATTTGCGCAACGTTCGTGTCGCGCCAAGTTCGCAACTCGTCTAACACTCGGTGGTATTGTTTTTTGTAAAACTTCCTTAAAGATGCGCCTGCGCTGACGTGAATTCGCAACAGTATCTAAACTAATCCGATGTAGGTCATAGTATTATCGAGATGACAGTTTAGGCTTAGTCTACGAAAACCCTAAACGAGGAAGAAGATAACCTACTTTAAAATCAAACCCATCTCATTTTTCCTATCCTTATCTCAGCCTAGACGTGGTAGAAGCATGCTAGAGATATTATCTAGATTTCAGATTTTTGGGGCGGCTCGATGATACCACGCTCTCACAGAATATCGGCGTGAAAC
Source organism: Dendrolimus houi (assembly GCA_039645545.1). NCBI lineage: Eukaryota > Metazoa > Arthropoda > Insecta > Lepidoptera > Lasiocampidae > Dendrolimus > Dendrolimus houi. Next base: position 23,853,589 of record CM077122.1, read on the forward strand.
AGCCTTTGCGATAAGTGACAGTTCCGATGAACCACTTCCCCCTCCTCCCGTCCCATCCCATATCTCATCCCTTCCAACCCATTCCTGCCGTCCTAAAGGTTAGCAACGCGTTGGCTTCGCCTTTCTGTTGCGAATGTCTATAAGCGGCGGTAACCACTTTCCATTAGCTGCGCCGTCTGTTTGCCAGATGCGCAAGAAAAACATACCCCGATCTTCCGCTTTGCTCATCTTCCTCACTTGACGAAAGTAATGCATATAATCTAAATTTTTTTCTCTCATCTTTTGCCAGGTGGTAGGGCATTTGCCCGACTGGATGGCTACCACCCCTGGTCTAAAGTATGTCGCCATAACAACCTTGAGTTGTGTTCCGGCATTAGTGACCAGGTTCCAGTCTCCCTTAAGAGAGCCGCAGCGTATATGTAGTTCCTTTAATGTTGCAAATGTCGCTAGACAATGGTGACCCCATTGCCTAGCGACATTTCCATCAAGTATTACATTAATGTATACATACATATCGTAGGCTCTTGACACCTGCACACACTTCATCCTTTTATGATAACTCTTTTACAGTGCAGGCTGTCAAAGTATGGAATGCGTTGCCTCTTACTGTCAGAGAGCCCAAAACATTACCTACATTTCGCAACTCTCTTAGAAAGTACTATTTGTCTTTAAATAAATATGTGTAATATATGAAACATTTACTTATTTATATAAATAAGTAAATGTTGTAATATATGTTAATATAAAATGCTTGTCACATATAATGTTAACAAGTAAATTTATTTAGATTTTTTTGTATATACGTAAATATATTAGTATTATATTGATATATGTATTCAATTTATAGATTAGTGTAAGTATGTATATTTAAATTCTACAGTCCTATCTTTATTCTGCTCCACCTAAATCGCCAGATTAGTTAAGAATTACTTTTAAGCTAAGTTGCCTGGAAGAGGTCGCTTTTAGCGATAAGGCCGCCTGTAGTTTTGCCAAGAAGTTTTGTAATTATGCATTTTATTTCTGTATTTGTTTATTTTGGTGAGCAATAAAGTGTTATCTATCCATCTATCTACATTCCCGTTCCCATTAGTATTACAAAACAAAATGATTTTTCACAAAAACAACACTTGAAAATATTATCGGTCAGACAATTCAGTTTATCCAACCCGTCTGCGCATTACAGAGAATTATCTATAATCCAAGTTTTCAAATATTTTCATCGTTATAATGCTTACAATTCAATATTTCTCTTTGTTGCCATCACATGACATTGCACGCGTATCTACTCAACAATTTTATTACAATTTTAATTTTTGACGGGCTCTGTGGTTGAGCGGGCTAAGCCTTTGCCGGCTTACCTTACTGCAACGCAGAGGCTCCTGGTTCGGGTTCGGGTTCGATTCCTAGTAAATTTCGAAAAAGTATTTTCTTCGTTATTTACTAGGGTCTGGGTGTCTGGGATCGGCCCCAGGGTGGTCCGTTGTATATTACCCATAACATAAGCGTAACTTGCTTAATTTGGGGATATACAATGTGTGTGTTTGCCTGCCGATTTTGTTATTTTTTTACAATTACCCTCCAATCTGTGTATATAAGTATATCGTTAAATTTGTTACATATATGCTAAATATTGGTTATATATGAATTTTATGTTAACAATATTTGTAAATTTATTCATCTATTTGTCACTCATCTTTTCTACTTCACTTCGCGCGGTCTTCAGCATCCCCGATTTGAGACCATTGGTAAGTTGTTTGTTTTTGTTTGTATGTTTTGAGACCATTAGTTCTATAAGGTTAACATTTGGGTATAGCAATGGTATGACCACGTTTCTGAATTTCGTGAAAAACTCAACTGGTTGCCAATTCGTTTTCGCCGGAATACTCACATTCTTTCATTGCTTTATAGTATTTTATTCATCCCCACTACTCCACAGTACCTTAAAGAACGCTTCGAATTTATTTCTTGCCCTCACAATTTATGCCCTTCCAGTCAACATAGACTTATTACTCCTATTCATAGTACAACGTTTTTCAATAACTCTTTCACGGTCAAGGCTATCCCAACTTTGGAATTCATTGCCTGTTGCTGTCAGACAAGTAAAATCTCTATTAACATTTAAGAACATGGTCAGGAAATACTATCTTCAATATAATGATACTGTTACGATCTGAACACCGACACAAGACAGATTCACACCTGCATACCTGTAGACATTTTATTACCTTTTCGACATTTGGACTTCTTTTGTTTGTGTTTAAAATTTGCGATTAGAAAAACAGTCCATTGTGTGTTGTAATCTTTTATGGTAGTCATTAGCCAGGTGTGATTCTAAAAAATTCGGTCCACGCAGTCAGGCAGACATATTGCATCTGTGCAGTATAAAGCAATGCCCCAATGGCGAGATCGGTAGTCTAACGATAACTACGAGCGAAATAAGACTTGTGTACATTCGGTAATCTATTTAGTGACGGACTTTGCGCGTGTATTTGAATTACGTTTAGACTTATTACGTTCGGTTATATTTGTACCTGTGTTATATGTGTTTCTATAGTTCTAATAAACTTTAATTATATAGTAACTCTAAAATGCCGTTGAAATGATTAAATTCCAACGGCATTTTAATTCCAGTCCTGCAACTCGTAAAAATATGAGTTGCAGGACTCGTACTTTACTCGTACTCGTAATTTTTTATAATTATTATTATATTGCATATAACTACATGTTTATTATGTTTAAATAATTGCATTTCATCACTATATCTTGTATATGTATATAACTTATGTATATATTTGTATATATAGGATAGTTATATATTTATTATTAAAATGTAAGTAATCGTACAATAATTATGTATACCACCATCGCCACTCCTAACCAGCAATATTCCTGCCACGGGTTGTCTGGAAGAGATCGCTTCTTAGCGATAAGACCGCCCTTTGTACACAATTAAAATAATACTAGTTCGTAAGTTTTCTGTAATGGTGTACAATAAAGTGTTATCTATCTCTATTTATTAATAATATAATGTATAGTTTGCTGTGATGTCGCTCTAGGTTCAACGGAAGATCAGCGTTGGTTTAACAGATATACTTTTTGCTGAGCTTGATCCAATTTTTAGGACATAATATTGTTACGAGTTACAGGACTCAAATTATAATACCCTTTGGAATTACTATATAATTTATTAGAACTATATAAACAAGTATAACACAGGTACATATATAACTGGACACAACCAGTACAAACGTAATATACGATTCAATAACACGCGCAAAGTCCGTCACTCTATAGCTTATCGAACGCGTCTTGTCTCACTTGTGACCATCGCTAGACTGCCTCACTCCTCCGTTCTTGCATTGTTTTATACTAAACTGTACAATATGTCGCGACACAATACTCGACCGCGTATTATTTCCAAGAATCACACCTGGTTAAAGACTAACATAAAATATTACAATACACAATAGGCTGTTTGAATTATAAATTTTAAACACAAAGTAAACAAAAGAAGTTCAAATAGCGAAAAGGTAATAAACTGCCGGCGTGAATTGTTCTTTGTCGGTCGTAGCAATATGTATACCTTCTGATACTTTGTGGTTGTTTTTTCTTTTTTTATAGTGCTTTATTTATTAGTTTAAATGTGTTTGTGTCACTTGTATATTAGGTTGGGGAAAAAGTTTCTTCGCATTTTATATGAAAATTCAAAAGGTTTTTTTATAAAGTTTATTTACATTTGACTAAAGTATGTAGGTGCCATTTTGTTGGATAACTTTTTGCCATCTTGTAGGGAGGGACGTGATCCCATTGCTATAAAAATTTTGGGGCTTATGATTAAAAAACTCCGACAAGTGGTTTTCGCAGTCCTCTCGTGATGTTAACCTGATACTGCCTAAAGAATTCTGCAGAGACCGAAACAGGTGAAAATCTGAAGGTACAAGGTCAGGACTATACGGTGGATGCATTAACACCTCCCATCCAAACTCTCGTAATTTTTGCTGAGTGGCTAAAGATGTGTGAGGTCTAGCGTTATCATGGTGAAAAACCACACGCCTTCTGTTGATTAATTCCGGCCGCTTTCTCTCAACTTTTTGCTTTAATCTCATCAGTTGTTCGCAGTACAGTTCAGAATCGATGGTCCTGCCTGGCGGTAACAGCTCATAATGAATAATGCCCTTCCAATCCCACCATACACACAGCATCACCTTGTTGCGAGTTAACCCAGGTTTCGCCACAGTCTGTGAAGCCTGACCGGCCTTTGACCACGATCTTTTTCGCACGTTCTTGTCGTACGTGATCCACTTTTCATCACCAGTTATCAGCTTCTTCACAAATGGTTCGGTTTCATTACGTCGTAATAAAGAATCACAAATAAGTACACGGTTCATTAGGTTTCTTTCAGTGAGCTCATTAGGCACCCAAATATGGAGCTTTTTTGTGTACCCAGCTTTTTTCAAATGCACTAAAACCATTTTGTGGTCAATTCCCAGTTCTCCAGCTACATCGTAACTACTAATATGCCGATCTTTCTCCACTTTTTCAAAAATGGCATCAATTTTGTCCGTAACAGGGCGACCAGAGCGACGTGCATCTTTGATATCAAAATTTCCGCAATGAAAACGCTTAAACCAAATTTGCGCTACTCTCACAGATACTGCATTAGGTCCATAAACATCACAAACTTTTTTCGCGGCTTGTGTTGCATTTTTACCTTATTTGTAGTAAAATTTTAAAATGTATCGAATTTCTTCATCAGATTCACTCATTTTAACAATAAGTAAAACAAATGAAAATCACACATTTTCCTAATTTGAATTTGGAACTTTCTTCTTTAAAATTAAAACTTTTTAATGATACCAAAACCAGCCAGATACAAATGGTATAGCCAAAGAGATCTTATTACAAGTTCATACGTACTATATGCGAAAAGACTTTTTCCCCAACCTATTATGTTCGCCCTAAAAACAAACAAGTTTTCTTTCTTTCTTTCAAACTCAATAGTCGCGAAATATTAAAAAGAAAGAAGTATCCCCTTTTTTTTATTAAATTAAAATTTGAATAAAGATATCTTACTAATTCCAAAATCTAGATAACTCATTTTCTAACTAGTCTATTGACTAAGACGCCAGGAAGATGATAACAAGGACCAGCTACTTGAATGATAAAAAAATTCTACCAAAAAAGAAACTGATTTCAGATTAATTAAAAAGCAAAATCTAAATTTTCTAAAATGCCTTGAGGTCGGTGCTAAGCAAAAGATAAAAATTACCATACACATTGTTACAACAATACAATATTGCAAAATATAGTAAATTATATGCAATATTTTATTATTGTAACATAGTAAAACAAAATATTGTGTGTTTTATATGGCACCGCACTTTTGAAGTCGGTTTCTTTTTTTGTTATTTATTTTCTGCTATATCTTCGGAACCCGAAGTCCGATAACAATAACATTTGTATAGGATCATTTCGAGATTAGTTGAATCTAACGTAAAAAATCATCAAAATCGGTTCAGAAACAACAAAGTTATGGCTGAACATACATTTTTGAAGTCGGTTAAAAATTTAAAAGTCTCCATCGATCATCGATATAGGATGCATTTTAAAGATTTTGCAATGGAGTTTTTTTATTTTAAACCTTTTAACCATGATTCTCCCTTCCATTATAAGTCAATCAAATAGTTGCATTGGTATGCAGCAACGGTTTGCAGCACTGGTTTGTATCGACAAACAAAGTGCTTTACGTCCACTTTCCTTACATACGCTGGAAAAAAGTGAAATTCATTGCTGGTGACTGTTTTGCCAGATGCTTACAACCTCTGTGTAGTAAGTTCTGTGTGAACCTTCTAGGTAAGCACGCTCCATCAAAAACCTTATATTTGCCTAACATCGGGCCAGATCACGAGATATGAATACTAGTACGCTAGTACGAATGGAAGACATACATATGTATGTGGAAGAATAAATAGCTTTGATAAAGAAACTCTTCTCCCTAATAGATGTCATTCGGACCAATAACACGATGGCTACTTTTTATGAAGGCAGGCCAGTTATGTGGAGAACAAATGTCTAGTCATGCCGCCTCCACCAGGTCCTGATAGAAAGTTCTGGCTCAGGAAATGCTGACCGGACGCTTTCACGGATGGTATCTGTACCAAGGGATGCTAAAGACCGCGCACAATGGAGAAGGTAAATTAGGAAAGCAGAGACTGCTGGGCTTTGAAGCAAACCTAATCGGGAATTAAAGTTACGGTGATGATAGATAGATATATAGATAACACTTTATTATACACCAATACAAACATGAACTTAAAGACTAAAATTATAACTAGTAATGTACAAAGGGCGGTTTTATCGCTAAAAAGCGATCTCTTCCAGACAACCCCAGGAATGAATTGAGATGATAATGGCGATAGTGGTATACGTAACATATAGTACGAACTACTTACATTTTAATAATAAATACATATATGTAGATATTTTATATATTACATAGATATATACTTAATATACATACCATACAAATACATATCTACAGAATATATAAATGTTTATAAATGAATTTAAGTAGCATATTCCAACGACAGGTAGTATTTCTTGATCATGGTTTTAAATATCGATAGCGATTTTGCTTGTCTGATAGTAACAGGAAGCGTGTTCCAAAGCTGTATAGCCTTAACAGTAAAAGAATTGTTGTAAAAAGTTGAGTTATGCGCAGGAGTGTTCAATTTAAGTTTAGTAGACGGGCGTAAATTATGGGAGCACGAAAGAAATTCAAAACGTTGTTTAAGGTAATTAGGAATACTTGGGACAAATAAAATACTATAGAGAAAAGCAAGGATGTGAGTATTCCGGCAAAATCGAATTTACAACTACTTGAGTTTTTTTTTAAATTCAGAGACATGGTCATACTTGCGTAGTCCAAATATGAACCTTATGCAAACATTTTGGAGGCGCTCAAGTGTATTAAGTTGTTCTTTTATTTAAGTTTAACCGATAGTCCTGGTCAAAAACACGTCATTCATTTCATTCGTTCGCTCCTTCCTGTTCCGTACTCATAATCTCCCCCCACTACCCACTTCGATTCCAAAAAGAGACGTTGAAAAACTCGCCCGCTACGTACGCACACGAACTAACAAAAGTCCTACTGTAAATAAGAGCTCAAAATTAATCCACCGCGCCGCGACGTGTGTAAAACTTTATAATAATTAAATTAGAAGGTGTGAGAGTATAATACTGGTGTCTGGCTCATACAGGCTATCGAAGGACATGCTGCAAATTGTGCAAGGTGCGTACGCTTTTCAACGCCTTAGACACCCCAGCGCGGGCCCCGCCACCGTCGAGGCGGTGAGGCCCGTCCTGTGCGAATAGCTGGACAGAAGACATGGCACCCTTACGTTCCGGCTGACACAGGTCCTCTCGGGTCATGGCTGCTTCGGAAGGTACCTGTGTCGCCTTAGCCGAGAGCCCACATCAGGGTGCCACCATTGCGACACAGGAGACGAGGGTACGGGGCTGCACACACTCCAGGAGTGTCCTGCATGGACAGAGCAGCGCCGAGATCTCGTCGCCTTCGCCGGCTTTAACACCTCACTCCCGGCCGTGGCTCGCACCATGGTCGGGAGCAAACCCGGATGGGACGCCGTCTCCTCCTTCTGCGGGCACGTCATGTCTGCGAAGGAGGAGGCGGAGCGGGAGCGTGAACGGACCTCCCTGCTCCGCTCCCACCAAAGGAGGACGCGCCGGTGCCGGAGGGCGGATTTCGACCTTCGGCCGCCATAAGAGGGCGGCGCGGGTGTAGGGGTTCTCACTCACCCGCACATGCCGTCGAGATGAGAGCGCGAGTGTTCCGCGCGCGCTCATCTCTCTTCCCGTGGGGCGCGTTACAGACCGCCCCACGCACACGGATTAGACCACGTAGGCGCCGGGGGAGAAGCTCCCCCGGCATTGCAAGAGGCCTAGTGAGCGAGGCCCACGCCTGCCCTAACTGGGGAGGGGCAATAGCGTGGCACCGTATCTGACCAGGCACGCTAGTGCCTCCCCCGATCTGGCAAATCCCACACTCTCACATGGGTCGCGAACATCCCCCCAGGCTTCTGTACCTGTCGCGGCTTAGTCCTCAAACGGATTTCCCCTGGCCAAAAAAAAGGTGTGTACCCTTTTATCTCACACGATTTCTACAATTAAAATATAATTAGGGGACAAATTTTAATTACGTTGTATTTACAAGCTGTAAATATTACTACCAAACAGGCCAGAGATGATGCGGATGTACTTATTATTAAAACAGCGATTGCAGAATCAAAACCTGAAGAAACTACAGTTTTAATAGGAGAAGACATTGATTAACTTGTTATTTTAATTGGGCGTACACTATCTCATCAACAAGAAATGATTGGTTAGATTTGAGACAACTTTTAGGATGTCAAAATACAAGTTTATACGTGTTTAGAGCTGGGTATCTCATATTCCGAGATACTTACCTAATTTTGACTAAGATACAAATATAACTGAACACTGACTGCCGATCTCTCCATTGAGGCATTGCTTTATACGGTACAGATGCAATATGTCTGCCCGGCAAACTTCGACGCAATTTTTTAGAAATCGTAATCCACATACACACATAATTAGGCATGCAAACGGCCATAAACGAGTACAATAGGCTGTTCTCCACAATAACCAATAAATAAGTAAACAAAAGAAGTCCAAATGCTGAAAAGTAATAAACTGTGCAAGATAGGTATGCAGGTGTGAATTTGTCTTTGTCGGTCGTAACACTATACATTCAGTAGTTTTCAAGAAGGACGCGACCGCAGCGTCATCTTTTTCGATATTTTCGTCTATCCCGCGCACACGACGGGGCTATTTCATTGGGATAAAAAGTATCATAAGTCACGACCCGGGATACGAGCTTGCTCTGGGTCGAGTATCATTTAAATCCGTTCAGTAGTTTTCACGTGATGCTCTAACGGATAAAAATTTTTGTCCGTCTATCTAAGATAGACGGACAAAAATTCAATAAATTGCATTTTCAGAATCTCCTTGTCCGAATTATCCCTCCTGGATTTTTTCACATTTTTAAACGCATTATACAAACTCGAACCATTTAAAGATTTATTACAGTAGGTAGATCTAGATTACATCATTGTATAACGTAAATGGATTAAGATAGATAATAGTATAGAGTTGCAGACGTAAAAACAAATAGCGTGATAATTTAATATAGTAAATATAAAGACATGAATGTTAATCAAATCAAATACAAAGATTACTAAGCTTAGTAAGAAACAAAGTATTTGTATTGGAGTAAATGTTATTTTTAGAAAAGAAAGAAGAAAGAATATAACTGTAGTAGTCGGTAACGAGAGCTATAATTAATTGGAGTAAAACATATTGTCTTTTGTGTTATTTCAATAGTTTAAAAGTAATAAACGCAACAATTTATATAATATAATATCAGCCCATAAATGTCCCACTGCTGGGCTCGGGCCTCCCATTATAGGGGGAACGGACAGTATACCCGCCACGCTTGTCCAAGGTGTCCTACACCGTTAGCACGTGGTAATTGTAACAATATGCACATTAGGTCAGAAAACTGACTAAGTGGTGCATGCGTTCCGGCCAGGATCGAACCCGCGCCCTTTGAACTTGGGGCGCATGCGCTAGCCATTACGCTACCACGACTTTTTGCACAATGTCTAACAATGCATAATCTTCTCTATAATACGTGAAGCAAAATCTTTGTGGCCTTTTTTACGAGAATTGCGCGGACGGAGCAGCATGAAATTTGGCACACCTATAGTTTATATAGAGAAGAAGCGACGAATGCTAATTTTTTTAAAATTATGCATAAAAAATACATAAAATCAATAAAAAAAAACATTACACACACTACCATGTATTTGACTCACACACGCATATATAATATACTGCTTTGTTTATTATTGCCTTGGCGAAATCTGTGATTATAGAAGTGTACTCTTTGACATTAATTATTATGGTCGAATTTCGACCACGGGCGACCACTATTTATATTATTATGGGACATAAACGAATTGAAACTTAAGTTTTATTACGCACTAACTAAGTTATCAAAGCAAAATGTCTGCACGTGGTCGATAACTAAATGTCACTCGTTTTGGACACAACGGTCATCTAATCTAGATCTTCAAGAATGACGTGCGACATACAAATAAACAGCTTGAAATCAATCTATGTATCTGTCAATTTATAATCTGACAAAGTACAGGTCAGTATGTAACGAGATTTAATTAGGCATTCTGTCCACGAAAAGCGAATAATAAGATAAACTATACAACAATTGTACCTTGCTTAGAAAGCGATACTTTTTTTTGTTGCTGGAGTACAGTAGACAGGCTGACGGCCCAAATGTGATGGAAAGTGGTTATGGCGGCATGCTCTAGACCAGGGTTCTTAACCTTTAAGTCATGAGGGACCATTTTACCAAATTTCTGTCTTCCCAGGACCACCCAGTCGGTTATGTATATTATAGATTCTATGTATTTGGCTCTATCTAATAAAGCACGTATAATCTTAGAACTAGCATGCATTTATTTATTATTTTAAAAATCGAAAAAGTATAAGTTACGGATTTTAAATTTAATGAGATTTTTGTGATTACATTCTCTTTGCGCGGTTTGCGTTGTGATGACTCAACACAATACGTCACATCACTTGTTAATTACGATGGCTTCGCGGATCACTTGGAATGCCTCCAGGGAGCACCAGTGGTCCGCGGACCACCGGTTAAGAACCACTGCCCTAGACCAAGGGTGGTAGCCATCCAGACGGGCAGCTGCTCTATCATCTGGCTGTGGGTCGTTTTGTCACCTCTTACGACAGGCCGCCTGGCCGCAGGAATTTGTATTCTGTCTCGGTTCCTGCACGGATAAAACTACACTATTGAAGAATATCCAAATGACAAAAGTGCATTTACATAGCTACTAGCTACATCACAATATTTTTTGTTCGTTACAACTGCAATCATTCTTTGAAAAGTAATAAGTATTTATAATCGTAATTAGAAACAGTTAAAACTATATGTATCGTCTGGTTTGCACATTTCAATTTAATGAATTTTAATCTAACCTCACTTAGTACCTATTACAAGCTTATTTCAATGCACTCGTAGACATGATAAAATCGATGGTGAGAAAATTGAAAAAAGATCAACACTATTAAAAAGTAACACAAAGTAACGCATCGCGTCAACTATCAATGATTGGTCAACAATCTTTTTCCAAAATTAAACAATTGCAGATAATCGGAAGATAAAAAACAAAACCGCTTTTCGATCTAGATTTAAGTGTGAATACAATCTGATAATATATAAGGATCAAATTTGACAGCTTTCCAAAATAATTTACGTGCCTTATTTTTCCAGAATCTGTTCTAATATTATAAAGAGGAAAGATTTGATTATTTGTGTGTTTGCATTCAATAGGCTACGAAACTACTGAACCGACTTGAAAAATTATTTAACTGTTGGCAAGCTACACTATCCTCGGGAGACATAGACTATATTATATTTTCAAAAAAATTAGAGATTCTTACTAAAACTCCAATAATGTAACACAAGGTGTAAAAAAATCACCTAAAATCGCGTACGCTGCGAAAACTATTGATGATAGAATAAAATAATGTACTACGACTTTGCAGAACTCATCATTATTTGCAAAAAGTTTGGCGACAGTATATGTCTAACTATTATAGTTATGCCACAATAAGAGTTCTTTTATTTCAAAATTTTAATTGAGCGGCCGCCGCTAGAAACGGCTCTTAATTTGTATCTTGGTATTCATCCTTATCAAAATAAATTACTTCATATTCAAGGCTGCTTCAATACCTTTATATAACTTTTTGAATTATTCAATTCGGACATTCCATTCGGAAGATAACACAAGTTTAAAAATGTAAGGATTAGAGAAAAGTTGCGTGGTCGCTGCGCACCCTGCTCGGTTAGCTAGGCAGCACCTTATGCGATGTAGGCGTCACTGGGGTACGGGCCGTACGGGAGGGGAAATATTTTGAATTCGCTTCGTAGGTAAATAAACTCAACAAAAAAGTTCTTTTTATTCACCCATGCGAAGCCGGGGCGGACCGCTAGTCTATTATAATCTGAATTCATTAATCAGCGTTTAACGAAGATAGATTTCCCCAAATACTTAGAAATGTATACAATTAGTAAGTTTGTTTAATCCACGACTAATTTTAAACGTAAATCGCTAACGGTCGATTTCTATATCTTACTGTACATTAATTATCCTACTATTGGTTGAATTTTGACATTACTTGTATGGAGTTATGTCAAATTTTAACCGATGGCAGATGAACGGCCGGTGAGATGTAGGAACCGACCCTAACTGATTGTCATAATTATAGTTTCAATAACATTTTAATATCGCATTTATCATTAATTATAATATTTTACTACCTTTTAGACAAGGACAGGCAGAATACCCGACCCGTTTTGTCCGAGACTGGTTTCATTCATCAATTACCTCAATAAGTACTACTACTTATTGAAGTAGCAAATTGAATCAATTTGGTTAAAATGCACAGAACTGAAAGGATACAAAGATATTCCAGTGACATTGAATGATTCAATTTTATGTTTATACGGATGACTTCTTTTATTGCCTGAAGCCGGTAAACAGGCATACGGCCCACCTGATGGAAAGTCACCGTCGCCTATGGACGTTTGGAACACCAGGGCTGTCTCTAACGCGTTGCGGACCTCTAAGAGATTTTATAACGCCCTTTGGAAACCACAACTTCAACTTCAACTACCCCTTTTTACGAAAATTGCGCGGACGGAGGAGTATGAAATTTCGCTCACTTATAGTTTATATAGAGAAGAAGCGACAAATGCTAATATTTTTTTAAATTATGCATAAAAAATACATTAAATCAATAAAAAAACATTACACACACTACCATGTATTTGACATACACGAGCATATATACTCTTTTGTTTATTGTTAAAGTCAAATGAACAGTGTAGCCTTGGCGAAATCTGTGATTATAGAAGTATAGTCCTTGACAACAGAACCTTAATAATGTTCAAACTTATAATTTAAATTAATTATGGTCGACTTTCGACCACTGGGCGACCACTAGTTCAAATTAAAAGACAGAAATGAACTGTCTAAAGCCGACTTAACTAGTTTAAATTTGACGAAAGCTCCATCCATATAAGTAATGTCAAGATATAACTAACCTGCCATTACTATAATGAAATTAATCTTAAAACATAGTAAAACTTACGATTTTCGTCCCACACAAGATTAAACACCATTATTTTCAAATAGAATATCACTAGATTTTAATTAATAAATTCTATGTTCATAAAATGATAAAATTTCAAGTCAAAAATTATAACATTTCGTAAATTTTATTCTAAACTACCTACATTTTTGTAGACAAAATCAATAGATTGATAGGGTATATTAAATATGACGTTAAATAATATCTTTGCTACGTTTCGTTCATCACATTTTGCTCTGAATTTTTAAACGCCTAATACTTAAGTGTTCAAATTCAAATTAAAAAGTTTTAATTAACACTAAGAGGCCATCTACAAAATACGTCACACGAATTTCATGATTTTTGACTTCTCCCTCGTCCTTGTCAGTGTGAAATCACATATTTTAACAATTTTACATCAATAAATTACTAAATTAAAACAGCAGTGGTGTAATTAATTTTATTTCCATTTAAATTATTTTTTAATTATGTTTCGTTAATAATTCAAATTTCATGTTTTAAAATTTAAAGCTTAGATATATCAAAGTTTGAAATGTGACTTCGAATTTACCTGCGAGCCCTCCCATCCCTTGTCATACAATGTCACATTTCGTCGTACCCCCTTAACGTATAACAGGACGTAATTATAGATGGTAAATTAAAAACCAAGCCTATTCTTTGTACACCACTTAACAATGAGTTATCGCTGTTTGAGGATGAAGAGAGTGCTATGCTGGACGTGATGCAAGACTCTTGAATAAATATAACTTCGATCTTAAAACTGGCTTTTATTCTCACTCTAGTAAGTATCTTTCAATAGTACAAAAGTCTCTCTCTTAACTGAATTCAAAATTCGTCTTTTTTACATTTTTGAATTCCAATCAACGAGAGCGAGATTTATACACAACTCTCATTGGTTAGTCATATCCTTCCTTACGTCCTGGCTAACACAGCTATATAGGCATTGATTAACAATAACAAAAGTAGATCATTAAGTATTTGACAAATTAAATTGAATTAAATAAATAAGAAAATTGAAGTAGATAATTAAATATTATTTAGAAATTATGATTATACATGAATGATAAACATAGCGTAGATCAAAAGAATGTTGTTGCTATGTTTTTCTTAAGGTATCACTTGTCAAATGTCAAAAGCCAAATGTCAAAAGATTGACCTTGAACTTGACCTACTTTGTTTATTGAGAGAATTACGTTTATGTACTAGTTTTATTGCGAATGTTTCTAATAGAGATGTATAAAGCGAGTAATTGAGTTGGAAACCCGAACGCGTGGTAACCAGGATCATGGTATATTAAGCAAAGTAAAGAATACAAAAATATCTACAATTATGAACGTGGTAAGTGTATTCACTACAAGGACAACAAGCGAAACACTCTACAACTTCTTTAACTTTATAGTTATCTATCTTAAGCTCTTTTTTAAATAATTACAGAAGTATGTCATACAATTAGTTTTCGAAGAATACAGTAAAAAGTACATTATAGTAAAAAGTACGCAATAAAAGAAAAAAAATCGTCATAATAAAGACAAGATATATAAAAAATTTCATTGAAATGTGCAACAATATCTCCATAAATTCCTTACAGGTTAGACATAATAAAACGTTACATAAAATATAGTATTAAAAGTATGGAGTGAACTGCTATGCAAACGCATTAAAAGTCTGGAGCGAACTGCTATGCAAACGCATTAAAAGTCTGGAGCGAACTGCTATGCAAACGCATTAAAACTCTGGAGCGAATTGCTATGCAAATGCAATTTTGTCATTGACATGTTTTCTTTTCTTTATTCTTTATAGTAGGGGAGCTCAAGATGCTAAATGTGGAGTTACTCGAGCGTCGCGGGGACCTTTTGGATTGCTAAGATAAGATGCTACAAAGAAAAAAGGTTATATCATGTATGCCCTTTCACTGGTGGGGGGAGCGTGTACAGATAAAAAAAGAGAGTCGCACAGAAATACTCAAGCGCGTCAAATATTCAAAACAGATGTTAAGTAAACCCTAAAGGAACTCCAATTCAAAAGACTGACGATTTCGACGTGACCAAAAGTCATGGCCGATTGTTGAAAATACAAAAAAAACCTAACATTGAAATACTCGAGCGCGTCCGATTAATACACAGACAGTTCAGCTTGATGTCCTTGTTGTACTGACCCATAATCTGACAATTATGTGGAGGAATTTCCTTAATGTGTCGGTTTGAAAAAAAAATTGATGAATAAATAATACCCCCACCCTATATGAAGGGTTAATATATAGTGGAGGTACATAATAGGGTGCAAAGTTTCTCCCCTTATGTTATTCTGTCACGCTCGAGTAAATCAATCCCAAAATCCCCGCTTGGCCTCCCCTACTATTATTGTACACAAAATAGTTTCAAATAAAGCTGCAAAATAGTGATGACGTCCAAATGCGAGCTTAACCCTAAAAAGAGTTTTCTTCCAGCAAACCTATGAATCTAGAGAGTGGGAAAACAAGAGGCAGGATTGTATACATTAAAGTACTTATTGAAAATAAATATTACATTGACAAATTTCAATTTACATTACATAATAGGTTGGGGAAAAAATCTTTTCGCATATAGTATGTATGAACTTGTAATAAGATCTCTTTGGCTATGCCATTTGCATCTGGCTGGTTTTGGTATCATTAAAAAGTTTTAATTTTAAAGAAGACAATTCCAAATTTAAATTAGGAAAATGTGTGATTTTCATTTGTTTTTCTTATTGTTAAAATGAGTGAATCTAATGAAGAAATTCGATACATTTTAAAATTTTACTACAAAAAAGGTAAAAATGCAACACAAGCCGCAAAAAAATTTGTAATGTTTATGGACTTAATGCAGTATCTGTGAGAGTAGTGCAAATTTGGTTTAAGCGTTTTCAATCCGGAAATTTTGATATTAAAGATATACGTCGCTCTGGTCGCCCTGTTACGGACAAAGTTGACGCCATTTTTGAAAAAGTGGAGCAAGATCGGCATATTAGTATTTACGATGTAGCTGAAGAACTGGGAATTTAACACAAAACGGTTTTGGTGCATTTCAAAAAAGCTGGGTACACAAAAAGCTCGATATTTGGGTGCCTACCATAAGCTCCCTGAAAGAAATCTAATAAACCGTGTACTCATTTGTGATTCTTTATTACGACGTAATGAAACCGAACCATTTTTGAAGAAGCTGATAACTGGTGATGAAAAGTGGATCACGTAAGACAAGAACGTGCGAAAAAGATCGTGGTCAAAGGCCGGTCAGGCTTCACAGACTGTGGCGAAACCCGGGTTAACTAGCAACAAGGTGATGCTGTGTGTATGGTGGGATTGGAAAGGCATTATTCATTATGAGCTGTTACCGCCAGGCAGGACCATCGATTCTGAACTGTACTGCGAACAACTGATGAGATCAAAACAAAAAGTTGAGAGAAAGCGGCCGGAATTAATCAACAGAAGAGGTGTGGTTTTTCACCATGATAACGCTAGACCTCACACATCTTTAGCCACTCAGCAAAAATTACGAGAGTTTGTCTGGGAGGTGTTAATGCATCCGCCGTATAGTCCTGACCTTGCACCTTCAGATTTTCACCTGTTTCGGTCTCTGCAGAATTCCTTAGGCAGTGTCAGGTTAACATCACGAGAGGACTGTCAAAACCACTTGTCGCAGTTTTTTGATCAGAAGCCCCAAAATTTTTATAGCAATGGGATCACGTCCCTACCTATAAGATGGCAAAAAGTTATCCAACAAAATGGCACCTACATACTTTAGTCAAATGTAAATAAACTTTATAAAAAAACCTTTTGAATTTTTATATAAAATGCGAAGAAACTTTTTCCCCAACCTAATATATATCAGTTAATTAGGGCGGATAGTGTTCTTTAACTCTTCTTTTAAAGATGGTGTCCGACGAACTACCTCGGATCACATGAGGGAGGGACTTCCATAGTTTGACTGCAAGAACAGAAAACGAACCGTTATAACATAACTGTTTAGCAGGGTACTCTTTTAATTTAGCTAAGCCAGGTCTACGATTTCATACGGAATCTTATTGAACAAGCGTATACCAACCACAAAGCGTTAGCGGCACCATTACGATTTGATGCCATAGATAAAAGTTACAATAAATCACAATTTGTTAATCAATAATGGTGGTTGAAATTGTTTAAGTATTGAAATCAATTAATTTATCCCATTATTCATTCGGTTTATTAAATAAAATCAATAACTTAGACGTATGGCGTCAGCTACTTTGTAGATCAGGTACCTTTTATTGCTGAAGACAACAGACAGGCAGACGGTTCAACCGATGGAAGGCGGTTGTCGTCACCCATGGCCATTTGCAACACCGAAGCTTCTACCAATGTGACGCCTCAGTGGAGGGATTGTGACTCAGCCAATGACATTGGAACACCACTGAAGATTGTTAAAACACGCTTTTATGATGGTGATTACAGTTCTAATTTGATAGTTGTAGTGTTGTGACCAAATAAGTAATGATATCGATCGCATATATTTATTATGTTTTGAACAAAGACAAATACAACAAAAATATTTAAATATATTTTTTCAAGCTATATTACCGACGAAGTAGCTGCCGAATGTGGTCATTGGGTTCTTCGACTTCCGCCGTATCATTGCCAGTACAATGCTATAGAACTAATATGGGCACCAGTCAAAGGACACGCCGCTCGAAACAATACCCAACCCCCTTTTACGGCAAACAAGATATTAGATTTATTAAAAAATTGCCGAACATTGAGAAAAAGTTGTGAGAAGAACCCAAAAGATTATAGCGTCGGATTGGGAAATTCATGTGGCATTCGATAATATGGAAATACAGAAACTTATAATTAATGTTGGGGAGAGCTCATCGAGTGACAGTGAGGATTCATCAGATTTTGATTAAAATAAATAAATAAACAATCAACATAATATAATTACATCTTATAATGAAATGTAATATTAGTAAATAAATTTGTACAAAATTATCCGGCAATAGTTTAGTTTCTTACACTTTGTAAAAAATATCGGGTCTGTTATCGTGTTACGTTTATCGATAGCTCCATCCCTATCAGTTTCTCCGACTCTGCTATGACCTTGTACGTGCGTAAGCGTCATATTTTTATTAAATAATGTATACATAGTGTAAAAAAGACGCTCGTTCAAGTTTCCACAGGAGCTGTCATCAAGAAAATAAAGAAATGGAAATACCATCTGGTAAACTGCTAAAAAAATTCTGTAATATTTTCTTAAATTTTCACGATTAGTACACATAATAAAATTACGTTTTAACGGTGTTAAGCGCGGTAATTTATTTGATTTTTATTATTCCGACGTTTCGACCACTTTTTAGTAGCCGTGATCACGGAAGACAAAGATTTCAAGTGCAATGAGTATTGTTAAAGATTTATTTAGCCTACCGCCAACTTGTTCATTTTAATTATTTAGTTTTAATTTTATTTATGGTTATTATTTACTCTATGGAAGCCTTATCTGATTTAACACCGCTTCACAACATGTTGTGGATTGAAGAGAAGAAGTGGCGCAAGAAACTCTTCAGTAAACATGTCTAGCTCTAATAATTTTATATAACATTAAAATCCCAAACAAGTGGTACTTGTCAACCATCTTCTCTATTGGTTCTCTATGGTTGGCAAGTACCACCTGTTTGGGATCCGATCATCAAAACTATTAAGACCTAAGCCCAGCAAAAACCAACTGCTAGACCCCAAGACCTGTGAGCTCATTCTGCATACAACGGAACACAAACCAACTTGATTAATAATTTCTTTTTATTTTCCTCCCACCCATTTTAATATTATATAAAATTATTAGAGCTAGGCATGTTTGCTGAAGAGTTTCTTGCGCCACTTCTTCTCTTCAAGCCTCAACATGATGCGAAGCGGTGGTAAATTAGATTAGGCTCCCAGAAAGCAAATAATAACCATAAACAAAAAACTAAATAATTAAAATGAACAAGTTGGTTGACACTTGACATGTTGTCTTCCGTGATCACGGCCACCTAAAAGTGGGCGAAACGTCGGAATAACAAAAATCAAATAAATTACCGCACTTAAAACCGTTATAACGTAGTTTTATTATGTATACAAGTCGTGAAAACTTAATTAATATTAAACATACAAACATGTAAAAGTACAAATCTTTCCTCTTTTAAATATTAGTACAGATGTATATTGCCAAAGCAAAAACAAATTAAGTAGATATTAAAGTGGCTCTAAGACGCAGCTGTCTGTTCATTATGTGCACCATCTGTGACATCCACTTATAATGCTTATAAATTATACTTACAATTTGATATTTTATTACCTACGTTTGCACAAGTCTTTGAAGACAACACAACATTTACAACTAGTTAATTAGAATATTAAGAATTATTTGCTTAGAAATAATATTATAGTTCAACTTTCTACAACAATTGAATGCGCTGCCAGTTGCTGTGAGACAAGCAAAATCACTACCAATGCTTAAAACAATTATTAGAAAATATTACCTGTCCTTGGAATATATTTAAATGTATGTACATATATATTTATCTATAAACATTTATATATTTTTGTAGACTTTGTTACATGTCGCCAAAGATAAGCGCATAGCTGCCTGTTGTAAGCGCAGTTTATTGTCTTCCAGGATTTAGGAATTCTTTTGTGTTTTGAATTTGTTATTAAGAAAAACATGCTATTGTTTTATGACCATCATTAGTGTTGAACTCCTTATTTTTATTGTTTTCGACTTCGTTAGCCGTTCGCAGGTGTGCAAATTACTATTTCTCGGAAACTCAGTGCGCGCGGCCAATTTTTTTTGTACTGTGTAGTTGATATAAGACAAAGCCCGAATGGAGGGGTAGTCAAGCGACGACTACACAACGAGTAAGACGTTTTCTAGTACTCTCGATTAGCGATATAGACGACGGACTTTGCACGTGTCGAATTGTATTGAATCGTGCAGTGTGAACTGGTTGCATCCAGTTTTATTTTTATTTGTTTTATACGTGTTTGTACAGTTCTAATAAACTCTATATTAATTCCAACGGCATGTATTTTAATTCGAGTCCTGTAGCTCGTAACAGTCTGTAAGTTATTTTTTTGTGTTGGAGTACAATAAAGAGTTATTAATATTGAATGGTAAATTTTGGATGATTGTTAGGCACTTGCTGTTCCCCAATAGCATTGGAAGGTCCAAACCCAGTGGGATATTTATGGACTGTTAATATTATTTACTTGTACCACGTATCAGCGGACAGCGAAACTTCATTCGCGTTGTAATGACGAAGCCGTGTTTGTCAGTAAATTGTAACGGCAGAATCAATACTTCAAAAATTTAAAATTCAAACAAGTTCCGCTGGAGAACACTTTTTGAGGGTCAATACATATAAATGAAAATTTAATTTTACTTCCTAGTTTATGTACACCGCTTCGCAACGTGTTATTGCTGTTAAGGAGAAGAAGCGGCAAAGAACTCCCCAGCAACAAATTAATGGGGTTGTAGCAAACAGTGCATACTGAGTAAGACAAAGACACAATTAAAGGTAAGAAAAATATTATTGTAGTTATAATAATGACATGACGTACTAAAATTTTATGCAGCAACATATTGTAATACTTGCAACAACTCAGAAGGGTTTATGGTAGTGAAAGAACAGCAACTGGTTACAATACTTTATAATTAGAGATTTAGAGAACCTTACAGTTTTAACACTTTAGAGACTATTACAAACTCGACAAGCATTTTTAGAACACCTCGACATCCCTCCGACAATTTTACAGTACATCAAACTTAGCATATTGGCACAACCGATAGCGGATTTAAGTCATTCATAAACTATTTTTATTAAAGGATTATGCATGACAAGAATTTAATACATTATTGTTGTTTGGATATTTCAGATAATATTTTATATAAGATATTGTATAAAATATTATACTTAAAGTTTTATATGCAATAAAATAAGTCGAATTTCACACAGCATAAAATCCATCGCGTCTGCCAACATGAAAATAAAATGTAATGAACTTTTTTATTGCAGGAGTTCAGCAGACAGGCAGACGGCCCACTTGATGGAAAGTGGTTACCGTCGCCTATGGACATTAGCAATAAATGCGCTGCTGCTCTCTTAAAGGAGACTGGAACCTGGTCACTGATGCCGGAACACAACACAAGGTTGTTATGGCGGCATACTCTGGACCAGGGGTGGTCGCCATCCAGTCGAGCAAAAACCCTACCACCTGGCTGTGGGTTGTTTAGTCGCCTCTAAACAACCCACAGCCTCTTACGACAGGCCGCCCCAACGCAGGAAATTGTATTCTTTCTCCGTTCCTGCACGGATAAATGATCGGATGATACCGTCTATATATACAATTGAGAGGTTTGAATTATAATCTGTACACAATTATCACATTATATAAAGGATAAATATTGTAACAAAATTATTGTAAATTATAGACAACTACTCTATACGAAACAGGCGCTAATTATTGAATAAATAAAAATATAACATTATTATTCGATTAAGGAAATGGCCGATTGTATCGTTCAGAAATACGAGAGATCGTTCAGCAATAAGAGGGTACATAACAAAATCAATTATTAACTTCAAAAAGAAACACGACAAGAACAACTATGCTAGTCAATAACTATAACATATCTCCATAAATTGGTTACATGCTTGGCAAGATAAAATTGTTATACAAAATACAGCAAAGAGGTTGGAGCGAGCTGCTATGTAAATGGAGTTTTGTCATTTAAGTATTCTTCAGTAGTGTAGTATCCCTTTTTTAGTAAGATACTTTTTAATTTCATTTTTAATTTAGTGAAAGGCCGATCAACATTTCACCCGGAATCTTATTGAAGAAGCGTATACCAAACCCCAGGAATAAGGACTATACTTTTTGCAATCTCAAAAATGGCAATATCAGTCTATCTAATGTTACAAGATATCCACCACAGTAGTCATGAGAACCATAGTGTATATTAACATGACATAGACAATCGTCATAGATAATACTTTTAGTCGATTTATCAGATGATTCGATTTATAATTAAATTACCATTTTCTACCGGTTAGTTAATTTTATAAGCCCACTAAATTATCATCTAGATAATTTAGTGCATCAGTAACTAATTATTATAATTGTTTTTATGACCCTGGCAACACTATGATGTAATTGCTATTTTTAGCAATGATGCAATGTTATTGTTTTGTAGGGTAGCATTTTCGTATAAAAGGCGTAGTGGCGTGTAAACGTGTTCATTGCTTACTGTGATGTTTGAATATTCACATCAAAGGCTGAACAATAAAGGGGAAACCCTGCCCAAATAGTTAATATTTGGTATATTTGGTACTTTCTTACCCAAATCTCTCCTTGCATTTTACACTAGCTTTATTTTCCTGTGCCTGTCCGTGGGATAGGCTATGTTCGTCTATCCCACGGAAAGAGCATCCTTTCTCGGGACAAAATGTTAATCCGGCATATAAAGTAACTGTGTCGAGATTTATTTAAATCCGTTCAGTATTTTCACGTTATGCTTTAACAGACATATAGGCAAAACTTCTAAAATATATGTTTTCGGAATCTGCTGATCCGAATCAGGCCCCTAAATATAGACTAGTTGGCGCGGCAGACGTTGTCTTGTCACGTACCAGGTCCAATTATGAAACTAAGCCATGTCGAGACTTGCTCGAACACACACAAATTGTCATCAAGATCGGTACGGAGCCTTAGGAGTTCAGTGGTATACTAACATCAGAATTGTATATATAACTAGGATATACGGCCTCTGTGGTTCAGCGGGCTAAGCCGTTGCCGGCCTACTCACTGCAACGCAGAGGCTCCGGGTTCGATTCCCGGTATATTAAATTTCGGAAACGTATTTTCTCCGTTATTTACTATGGTCTGGGTGTCTGGGATCGGCCCCAGGGTGGTCCGTTGTATATTACCCATAACACAAGCGTAACTTGCTTAATTTGGGGATATACAATATGTGTGTTTGTCTGCCGATTATTATTATTATTATACGCGCGCCTTCGTTCAAAATTGACTTGAAATTCCCGCGGGATTTACGAGATATTTAAAAAAGAATGTAAGCTAGCGTTTTAGTGGAAACTTTGTCAGAATAAGCTAATTTTTATAAATCCGAACAACTTCACACCGCTGCCGGGAAATTTCCCGCGGGATTCAAGGATAAAAAAATCAACATTTTATTACATAAAATTTACTATCGATCAGTGAAAAAGTCACATTGAAATTCCAAAATGTTTTTAAATCATTCCCAGAAAAAATCCCGGGATAAAAAGTAGCGCATAGTTTAAGTCTAAGAGTTTGCTGTCGATTAACGAAAACCGCATCGAAATCGGCCCAGTAGTTTTTACGTGAATCCCTAACAAAGAGACACGATTTCTATAAAAAATTGCATCTTTTCTCCATCGTTTATATAGTGTATTCCAGTTAAAGTTTTTAAACAGCTTCAATGTATAGAATTTTATAATATTATAGAAGATAAATTATATAAAAAGAATTAGTACATGTAAAATGCTTAGAGAATAAAATACAAAATATTACAAAAGTACAATAGATGTAATCCCAAGCAAATAATTTGGTTTCCAAATGTAATTAAAGAATACAAATTGCCTTTATTACATTTGACTCCTGAAATACCTTTACATTGGCAACTCATGTTTTTTTTTCTTTTAATTAAAAACCTTTTGCCAAACAATTAACTTGAGGAATAAACAGACAGCAATTGCATGCCACAGTATACAATCTAAATCAGTGAGGTAACTTTGTTCAAATGCTTTCGTGTTCCGGTTCCTAAATGTATAAAGGACTTATATTCTCACTACAAGTAAGTCTATATGTCACTGCTGAATGCCTTGAAACTACTAAGACTGCAGATTCCATTTTGAAAATATGATATTTGGCACAGCTAATTTCGTATCTTAACAAATTAGTGAAAATATTTTTGTAAGTGTTGATTAGAGGGAGAAAATTGAAAGTTTTTGTTTAAAATTGCTTTATTTTACATTAATTTCAGGTTTTTTCGTTTTTGAGTTATGATTAAAAATGTGCAAAAATGATCGATTGTTAACGTTGTTTCCGAATTGTACCGTTATCTTCGCATATAGACGTTTGACATACCAGGAGAGAAGTCAACGCGTTCCCAGTCTTTATAAATAAAAAAGCCTTTATTTACCAATGAATGAATGAATGTAGTAAAAATAATTTATTTGCTAGGAAAGCGACAATGAAAGGATGTAGAAAAAATTTATTAATGCATTTCTATGGTTAAATTCGATATGTTGTACACCGCATTTCCTATAAATGAGTGGACCTACGAATTAAATGACCCCGCCTCATTGAAATAAAATGTTTGTTTATTTCATTGATTAACATTTGACCCATCACCACAGTAAATGTAACAAGTAAAAGTAAATGTAGTAAGAAAGTAACACAGTATATGAAACATAAAACAGATATGACAAACACGTGCACAGAAAATAAAAAGAATCATTATCCTATGTAATAAAAGAAGATAAAATATATAAGTAAACAGAACTATAATAACTACAATTCCAGTACTCTCTAGTTCTTTTTTCTTCCTAATTTAAAGAGTCCTTCCATTTTCGGATGAAGTCCTTGTCAGTCTTTAGGGTAGAATAAAGAAAAGAGGTAGGCGAATGAGATAAAGGGATCAGATTGGAGGAATAGAATATAAGGGGTGGAATAAGGACGATGGGATAGGGGAAGGGGAAAAAGCCCATCGGAATTTTCAAACATCACACGAAACCCGAATAGCCCAAAACCGTTTGACGTCTATATTCTATGACAGCATGGTATCGGACCTATCGAGCCAGCCCTAAGATCTGTTATCACATTCAAATTCGTAAATTTTAATCAAAATAAATTCTACTGGAATACACTTTTTGAAGATCATATATTAAGTTACAAATTATATTTACTTCCCATTCTATGTACACAGTTTCGCAATCTGTTATTGCTGTTAAGGAGTAGAAGCAACAAGAAGGCCCCAGTAACGCGTCTAGCTAAAAAAAATATTTCTAGCTAGACGTGTTGCTGCGTAGATCAATATAATGATACCGGCATGGCTCTACCATGCATCAAATAATCACTACTATATATACGCACTATCCCATAATCTATGCAATTTTGTGGTACACTTTACTGAGAAACTATTCCACTTTCAGATATCACAAAAATATTATTTTATACACAGTAAAGAAATAGAAGATATCACTATTTTCCTTAATTAGAATTTTACTATATTCCTAACGCCACCTCTTCGCAAAATAAAGAACTAATATCAATGTAAACAGAATGTTGTTTAGTTAAAAAAAGACAGATTTTTTTTGGATAAACAGTTATAAAAATAATAATTACTAGGTAGAAAACTTCGCGAGTCCTCCTAAAGCACCACTTTTCTCTAGTTAAAATAAATTTAATAAATAAATGGAATACACGCTTATTTACCCATACTGTGTATTGTAATACACAGCTCGGTCCCTTAACGAGTGAGCCGACCGTTCTTTGGCTCTCACAGAATACGCGCAAAACGATTAATTTCCTTTCAAACAAAGAATTTCGTTATATTGTGACAAGACAGTTTTCCTTCATTTTGTTTCATTTCATTCAGTTTTTTTATATAAAATATTGCTTTTATAAATTTACCTGTACAGTGGACACTCGAATAAATCTTCTGGTTAAATATAAATACACAAAAAAATTAATTGAAGTGTCTGTTTGTAATGTCAGAATAACAGCATTTTACTAAATGAAAGTATATACGATATCTACTTACATCAAAAAATCAATTTTTAATTTTTATTGTCTGTCTGTTTGTTCCAGCTTCTGCAACGGCAGGACCATTTTTGACTGTAGTGTACTACAAATGAAACAACGGTGGCGGTAACAAGACTGATTTATTCGTCATGGGATAAAGTACCAACTACCCGCAATTTATATACATAACATACATTACATTTCCCCCCTTTTTAAATAGAAAGTAATAACAAAATTGGAAGAAATAAAACGAAACTAATCATACATTTATTTAGATTACCGTCAGTATAAATACTGATTACAATTATGAATTTGTGATACCATCGGCAAATATAGTTTAATACGAAAAAAAATATGATCCATTACAAATACAGTACTTAATATAATTTGAGATAAAAAAAATGAAATAACTATACACATCTTTTAAAAGTGTGATTCTATTGCATATCTTTAACAACATAATTTTACTAAAATATTGATAAACAATAATGAAAATAGCGATTCTTTACCAATACATATTACAATTAAAGAAGTTCTACTATAAAGTATGATGAGAAAGAAATGCTCACAGTTTCTTTTTTATATATGTATACAATCACACTCATTGTTTCTCCAAATCAAGCTAATTACGCTTGTGCTGGGCAATATACAGTGTCAACCCTGTGTACAATTCCAAACACTCAGATCATATCAAATAACAAAAGGTTATTCGCAAAATCCACCATGCTAGGAATAAAACCCGGGACCTCCACGGACTCAGCAGACCAGGCTGGTAAAGGCATAGACCACTTAAAGAAAGAGACCATATCAATTTGACTAGTAAATTAAACAATTCTTTAAATTGTATAGAAACTATGTTACATGTTTGCAATCTCTGTAAAAGACATCTCTGTAAAAACTGTGATAGCTGATGTTATTAGGAGTAACTTGGCTACTTTTTATTTTAGAAAAAGAAATTAAAGGTCCCACGTGCACGCCGCCACCGCCGCTGTACCGGAAAGCAAATTAAATTATGTGAACATGATTTTGATCAGAGGACTGTTGCCTACATCGGCCAAAGGATCAGTATGGCGATCCAGCGAGCGTATCCTTCTTTCTACTTCTGGTCACCTTACCCATAGAAGACGGTGACCTATTTTTGCTTATAGTCTTAAGGGTGTTGTGGACAGAGAGCACCCCCCCGGACCCGCCCGCCGGAGCATACCTACTCTCCGCGCCCCGCATACCGCTGACGCCCATAGCTCGCACAATTAGCAGCTAGGCGTCGGACGGGATGCGGGATATAAGAGTGGACCCAAGTCCACTCTAAGCAAAAATGGCTCACTCATTCATTCATAATTATTCACAATTCACAATTCTACTATAAATCTCAACGACGACTCTCTTGCATAATTTGCACTTATTCTATGTATATTTCGATTTATGTAAAAAGTTCAATAATAATAATTATAATTTTGACTTGTGTTCTTCAAAAACGCTCTTCGACTTAAGGACCATGTACAGCTTTCGTACAATTTCCTTGAACCCGGGGTACCCCAAATTAAACAGTGGTTACCTCAAAGAAAAATCTTCATTTCAGAGCTAAGCTATCCCCTATACTCCTGTCATCTTTAAACCATAGCGCGATGTAAGGTAGAGAACTCCTTAGAGAGAGTCTCCGAGTGGGGAAGACAAAACCTTGTCCAATTCAATCCCACAAAGACACAGGTCTGCGTATTCTCTGCCAAGAAAACCCCATTCGTACATGCGCTTCAGTTCCAAGGAACACCCCTTACCACCTCTAAGAGTATTGGGATCCTTGGTGTCGACATTGCAAACGATGTACAGTTCAGGGGCCATCTTGAAGGCAAGGCAAAACTTGCCTCCAAGAAGCTGGGAGTGCTAAACCGGTCCAAGCAGTATTCCACTCCGCGGCAACGCCTTGTTCTTTACAAAGCCCAGGTAAGGCCGCATATGGAGTACTGCTCACATTTGTGGGCCGGGGCACCCGCCTACCAGCTAAATCCCCTGGACAGTATTCAACGTCGAGCCGCTCGCATTGTCGACGATCCCATGCTCACAGACGGTTTAGATACGCTTGGCCTTCGGAGAGACTTCGCATCTCTCTGCGTATTCTACCGACTATACAACGGAGAGTGTTCCGAGGAACTGTTCGGAATGGTGCCTTCGTCTTCTTTTTACCACCACACCGCACGCCATCGACTGGGCGTTCATCCCCACTTCCTTGAGCCGCTTCGCTCTTGTACGCAACGGTTCTCCAGAACGTTTCTCTTGCGTACCGAGGGGATTTGGAATGAGCTCCCAGCCGAGGTTTTCCCACATCGCTACAATATGGGGTTTTTTAAAACGGGTGTCATAAAATTTCTTCGAGGCCGGCAGCGCGTTAGTGATACCTCTGGTGTTGCAAACGTCCATAGGCGACGGTAACCGCTTTTCATCAGGTGGGCCGTCTGCTTGTCTGCTGTACTCCAGCGATAAAAAAAAAATGTAATTCGACGCAACGCCATCTAGAGCTCGACAAAACAAACACAATAATACGTACAATTGAACGTTACAAAGCCTCTGGTTGAATTCTTAATACACACAGTCCATTATTACATCGAGTTTAATTTCCAAACAAGAAACAACTCCCACCAATAAAGGGATTACAACAATTCCAGTTTTTGCCTGTGACTTCGCTCGCGTTAGTGCAGATTTCGTCGATCCATCCAGATTTTTTCTATACCTCAGGAACACTATTGATAAATACACGTAACGCCACCTCGTGAAGACGGAACTAACCTTAGGAGCAACACATTAAACTTTCATTCTCGTTGCCATTACGATGTATTTGATAGTGCATTGCAATGGTGGCGCCTATAAAACGCGATTGGAGCGTCATCTTTTCGATTATTATCATTATACTTATTCATCTATCCCTCGGGAGTAATATTTTTTTTGATGAAACGTATCCTATTTTTTTGTTTTCCATACTCTAACAATATTTCGTATCAATCGTTTGCGTAGTTAAGGAGTGGAATCATCACGAACAAACTTACATACGTATATATAAAATTAGTGTATATTTTAATATACTTAAACTAGCGAGCCGGGCAGACTTTGTCCTGATTGCAGCACAACTTACTGGGTCCAAATGTGAATTTAAATCATCTCGGGATCCACTCAAACGCACAAAATATTTTATCAAAATCTGTCCAGGGGTTTAGGAGTTCAGTGACATACACACGAATAGCAGCATCTATATCTATATGCGGGGGTATATTTATGTGTGTAGTGCATCTATGATGGTTACTTCGTTGGATAGGGTGATGCACCACTAGTGAGAGCCCATGATTCCATTGCCGTGGGAGCTAGTCTCAGCCTCTGTAGGAAATACAAAATAAGACGACGAGTGTTGGACTCTAGATGTAACTGTTGCTTAACTAATTTAACAATAAACTTAAGACTATATATACAGAAATCTAAGCTGCTACGTGAAAATATTGTTACGAGTCGCGAGACTCGAATTAAAATCCCGTTGCAATTACTATAGAGTTTATTAGAACTATACAAACACGTATAACACAGGTACAAATATAACAGAACACAACAAGTCTAAACGTAATGGAGAAGGTCGTAATTCAATAAAACGCGTAATGCCCGTCACTTATTCGATTCCCGATTGTAGTACACGCGTCTCGCTTCGCTCGTGGTTCTTGGTCGACTGACTCTTCCTCAATCGGGCCATTGCTTTATAATGCACAAATGCAATATGTCCGCCCGGCAGCATGGACCGATTTTCCTAGAATCAGCTTCTACTTTAAATCCGTAACGCCTGGCTAATGATTACAATACAACAATAGGCCGTATGCCAATAAGTAGACAAAGAAGACGACCATAAAAGAATCTCAATGCCAATCGTTCAAATGCTGACGGTTGTCGGGGCCCGAGTTGTAACAACATGTTAAACCCTAAACATGTTCGTAGATACATCTTCGAAGGTTTTCTGTTTTGTGTATTGACAGATTTTGGCATGTACATAGACTACCTACTCAGTTTTAACCTTGTTAATTATGTAGCATAGTATAAAAATAGTCGCTTTCCACCTCTATCCGTCTGTACATACGCTAAATCCTCTTAAATTACGCAAAGTATTTTCAAGTTCTTTTCACCATTAGTTAATTTTTCATGGAAGGTTTATATATACGTTATAGTCAAACATCGAAGCTCTGGCGCTCCTAGGTTTGACTAGTCAAGCCTCAGGTTTGACAAAGTCTTACTCAAAGTCCAAATAAATGACGTTTGACTAACGAATTTTTGTCTAACTTTGGAGAGACTAATTTATATAGTCATTAAACATACAAGTGCAGTACGAATCGACGTTTGACCGAGTCTGCCTTAGTCGATTCTAAGATTGACTAGGCAAAGCCAAAAAACAGATTATTTTACGTTCGACTTTGACTAAAAATACTTTAGTCAAAGGCCGAAGTTGGAATTTATTTCAGGTTTTGTCCATAGGCCTAGATCAAACCTAGGATAAACCAGTCATTCCGGGAAGAGACTCCATATCGACCTTTGACTATATATACTTATATATTTATATATATATATATATATATATATATATATATACATATATATATATATATATATATATATACACATATATATATATATAAGTATAGGTTGGGGAAAAAGTCTTTTCGCATATAGTATGTATGAACTTGTAATAAGATCTCTTTGGCTATACCATTTGTATCTGGCTGGTTTTGGTATCATTAAAAAGTTTTAATTTTAAAGAAGACAGTTCCAAATTCAAATTAGGAAAATGTGTGATTTTCATTTGTTTTTCTTATTGTTAAAATGAGTGAATCTGATGAAGAAATTCGATACATTTTAAAATTTTACTAAAAAAAAGGTAAAAATGCAACACAAGCCGCTAAAAAAAAATTGTGATGTTTATGGACCTAATGCAGTATCTATGAGAGTAGCGCAAATTTGGTTTAAGCGTTTACAATCCGGAAATTTTGATATCAAAGATGCACGTCGCTCTGGTCGCCCTGTTACGGACAAAATTGATGCCATTTTTGAAAAAGTGGAGCATCATCGGCATATTAGTTACGATATAGCTGGAGACCTAAGAATTGAGCACAAAACGGTTTTAGCGCATTTGAAAAAAGCTGGGTACACAAAAAGCTCGATATGTGGGTGCCTCATGAGCTCACTGAAAGAAACCTAATGAACCGTGTACTCATTTGTGATTCTTTATTACGACGTAATGAAACTGAACCATTTTTGAAGAAATTGATAACTGGTGATGAAAAGTGGATCACGTACGACAAGAACGTGCGAAAAAGATCGTGGTCAAAGGCCGGTCAGGTTTCACAGACTGTGGCGAAACCCGGGTTAACTCGCAACAAGGTGATGCTGTGTGTATGGTGGGATTGGAAGAGCATTATTCATTATGAGCTGTTACCGCCAGACAGGACCATCGATTCTGAACTGTACTGCGAACAACTGATGATATTAAAGCAAAAAGTTGAGAGGAAGCGGCCGGAAATAATCAACAGAAGGGGTGTAGTTTTTCACCATGATAACGCTAGACCTCACACATCTTTAGCCACTCAGCAAAAATTACGAGAGTTTGGATAGGAGGTGTTAATGCATCCGCCGTATAGTTCTGACCTTGCACCTTCAGATTTTCACCTATTTCGGTCTCTGCAGAATTCCTTAGGCAGTGTCAGGTTAACATCACGAGAGGACGGCCAAAACCACTTGTCGCAGTTTTTTGATCAGAAGCCCCAAAATTTTTATAGCAATGGGATCACGTCCCTACCTACAAGATGGCAAAAAGTTATCCAACAAATGGCACCTACATACTTTAGTCAAATGTAAATACTTTATAAAAAAACTTTTGAATTTTTATATAAAATGCGAAGAAACTTTTTCCCCAAGCTAATTTTTTTTTAACACCTCTGCGGACTTCATTTGCGTACCCTTTTTTACAACTTAATTTCGAAGAAAGTTTTTAGAATATGTAACGCTTCTTGGTAATTTTTGTTTTAGTGTGTGATCATTTACTCAATGATATTTGTGTTGTGGTGTACCTTTACATTAACTTATTGTATTAATTTATTCTAATTTTAATACTAAACTTATACTAATGTATCTGTTACATGCTGGTGTTGCGAGGAAGTGCATGTGCAGCGTGTGCCTAGTGTCTATACCTATGTATATTATCTTAACTAGTGCAATGTGTGTTCTTTTTTCCTATCTGTGTCTGGGTTATTAATTTTTAGGCTCTTTGTGTGTCTTGGTTTGTTTGTGAAGTGTGCGTATAATGCAATGCGGGGGTAGTGCGCGTTAGTGTGAGTATATGTGTAAGTTTTGTTGTTGGTTGTGTGCCTTTGACTATAATAAACCTTATTAAGTCTTTATATGATCATAACAGAGTTACTTACTAGGGTTTGATCCTGTTTAGTTACATATATACTATATAACTTAGTTTTCAAATGCGTGGATATTTAATTTTTACTAAAAGCAACTTATCGATGGACTAAGCCTATGATGTCAAAATATTGATTTTGTGAAGATATATATTTAGGATGATACGAGGTACAAAAGTAGCTTATTCTGTTTACCTTTTAATTATCAAATAATTATTAGCTTTACATTAGCACTAGCTGGTTAGAGATATGAAATCAATAACAATTTTTCACGTCCATGTTCTAAATCTATATTGACACCCGGTTTCTAACATACCTAAACGTGTTTTACGAAAACATTGGGTCGTATAGCTTTCAGCTGCAAATAGAGAGAAACAACAAACACACACTCGCACAAACTTTGTTTCGCATACTGATATGTTTAATGGTAGTAACTTATAGTATAATAAACCTGTTAGTGGTATGGAGGTAATAGAAAAATTAGGGGGCTAATTTGGGCAAGGAGATTTCGAAAATGCATGCAATGAAAAAAATTGACATCTATCTGTAAATTTTAGAGCATTGCATGAAAAGTACTGAACGGATTTAATTGAAACTCGGACTTAAAGATTGAACTTAAAGACTATAATTATATCTACTTGTGTACAAAGGGCGGTCTTATCGCTAAAAAGTGATCTCTTCCAGACAACCCCAGGAATGAATTGAGATGATAATGACGATGGTGGTATACGTAACATGTAGTACTGTTACGAGCTACAGGAATCGAATTAAAAATGCCGTTGGAACTACTATAGAATTTATTAGAACTGTACAAACACATATAAAACAAATACAAATAAAACTGGATGCAACCAGTTCACACTGCACGATTCAATGATTTTCGACACGCGCAAAGTTCGTCGTCTATATCGCTAATCGAGAGTACTACAAACGTCTTACTCGTCTCGTAGTCGTCGCTTGACTGCCCGCCCCTCCATTCAGGCATCGTCTTATACTAACTACACAGTACAAATAAATTGGCCGCGCACACTGAGTTTCTGGGAAATAGTAATTTGCACACCTGCGAAGTGCCACAAAGTCGAAAACAATAACAATAAGGATTAGTTCCACGTCAATGATGGTTATAAAATAAGTAGAAAACAATAGAATCTTTTTCTTAATTGCAAATTCAAAACACAAAGAATTGCTAAGTCCCCCGGAGGACAATAAACTGCGCTTACAATAGGCAGCTGCGCGCTTATATTTGATGGTATGTAATAGTATGAACTACTCACTTTTTAATAATAAATATAAGTATATACCTACGTAATGTATAATATTTCTGTATAAATAAATATATATTTATTTATTCATTTATTTATGCAGAAATTTATGTAAATTAATTAAAAATGTAAATTATGAGAGCACGGAAGAAATTCAAAACTTTTTTAAGGTAATCAGGATGGCCCACCTGATGGAAAGCGGTTACCATCGCGTGTACACATTTGCGACACCAAAGGCGTTACAAATGCGCTGCTGCTCTCTGAGGGAGATTAGAACCTGAACACTAATTGCACTTATGGCGGCATACTCTAGACCAGGGATTAGCCATCTAGCCGGGTAAACACCCTACCACTTGGCTGTGGGTTATTTAGTCGCCTCTTATGACATGCCCAGCGGCAGGAAACTGTATTCTTTCTCCGTTCCTGCACGGATAGAAATCCCGAGTCAATACTTAGGACACTATCCCGATGGATTACATCGTTTCATTCGCATAAAGATGGCGCTGCAGGCACGTCTTCTCTCTTCATCCGTACAGGAACAGAGAAAGAAGACAAACTGCTGCGGCCAGGTGGCGTGTCGTAAGAGGCGACATGACAACTCACAGCCAGTGGGTAGAGGGCATTTTAGTATCTGAATGGATACCACCCCTGGTCTAGAGAACAACCTTGAGTTATGTTCTGGCATTAGTGGCCAGGTTCCAGTGCACCTACGAGGACGGCAGCACATTTGTAGCACGTAGCCACGGTAGCCACTTTCCATCAGGTGGATTGTCGGCCTGTCTGCTTTACTCCAGCAATAAAGAAAAGTCGCGTTTATTTGTGCCGTCTTCAGAATGAGGCATGTACCGCCGTTGTAATTCACCAACAAACGTCGTCATAACTACACCAACGAAGTGTTGCTGGTTCAGTTTGTAGAATATAATATTACAATGTAGGACTTTACAGCGGTAAGATCTTCTGTAAAACTTAAATTATTAAAAAAAGAGAATTTACAGTTTGTACCCTTGCTCTTGCTTGTAGTGGTGACTGCTGACACTAGTTGGTGGAGTGCTGGTGCTTTCTTACGCTAGAGTGAAGAAAATACCCCTTGTTGCTTTCAGGGATTTATTCTCGGACTAGTTGAGCTTAGATGCTGATCCCTGGGTTCAACTTAGTGGTAGTTGAAGTCGTATGGTTACAACTAATAGCAACTCGTAGGGAATTGATAGCAACTCAATCACATAGTATTTGTGAGTGTTATTTATAGTAAGATCATAATATTAAAGTAACCTAAAGTAGGCCGTGGCGTCAGCAAAACTGTGTACGTTGAATTGTACAGAGTTAAAATTATTAAAATTAACTCAGATGTGTTGTTGTTGCAAATTTTCTTGGCGCTCCTTGTCCTTAAAACGGCATAATGTGTTGCGAAGCTGGATACAGAAAGAAAGAAGAAGAATTATTTCTTAACTCATTTATTATATACTTTATTATCGGCAGACAAATATGTTTGACATTGTATATCCCCAAGTTACGCTTGTGTTATGAGAAGATATGTACAGTCGCGATATGAAAAGGTTCACCAGTTTTCAAATTGATTCACGTAACGCTCCGCGAGCACATGTTACATTTTAGAACTAAGTCACTGAAGAGACTGTCACAGAAAATTATGTTTAACTGTTTTTTTTATGTTTGCTTGTAGGCAAACTGGCAAACGGACCAGCTGTTGATAGGTGGCTTACTTCGCCCATGGACATCTGCAACACTAAGGGAGCCGATGCGTTGCCTACATCGTTGAGACTTTAAGTATCTGTTCACGCCCCTTCTGAAGAGCCCCATATTGTAGCGCTCTGGACAAACCGCGGGAGGAGCGTCCGCCATGTGCCGTGGAGGACTTCCGAGTGTCTAGGAATTGTGGATGACCTCCCAATCGCCGGAGCATTCCCCTTTGTACAGACGGTTTGACAATAAAGTTTAAAATTACTTAGATCAAAGTTGTCGAAGAATATTGTTTAGAGATGTAAAACCTTTTCGTTGAGTTTAATATTTATGATAAGTGTAGTGTAGGGATCTGTACTTAGTGCATCCGGGGATATTGACCACGACGTCAAGGCCCGTATCACAGCAGCTTGGGCCAAGTGGCGTGAGGCGACAGGTGTCATTTGTGACCTCAAAATGCCGGTTAATTAAAAAGACAGGTCTATAAATCCATCATTAGACCTGTCCTTTTGTATGGTAGTGAATCGTGGCCTGTACTTGAGCAACACAAGCAAGAACTGCGTGTCACGGAGATGAATATGCTGCGATGGATGTGTGGAGTGACGCGAAAAGACCGGGTCAGGAACTCCCGCATCCGTGACATCTTGTTCGTGACATAGCAGACAAACTGCAAGAGTGGCGCTTACGCTGGTACGGCCACGTTTTACGGAGACCGGCTAACTATGTGGGGAGCAAATGTCTAGCCATGCTGCCTCCGCCAGGTCCCGGTCGAAGGGGAAGGCCCAAGAAATGTTGACTTGACTTTGTGAAGGATGACATGCGTACCAATGGTCTCAAAACGGGGGATGCTGAAGACCGCGCGAAATGGAGTAGAATAAAGTAGGAAAGCGGACCCTGAGCATCGGAGTGACGGCTCCAAACGCAACCGGGATTTAACGCTCAGATGATGATGATGATGATAAGTATAGTGATTATATTATTATCTTTGTTTCTGATGATTACAACTATTGTTAATTTCAGTGTCTGTCATTGTGAACATTACAATTTTCTCTTTTCATGTTTCTATATTTTATGTCGCCGATACTGTTTTTTGTACTCGCGCAAGAAAAATTTGATTTTAAGGTGACAAACCTTTTCATATCGCGACTGTACAACAGACCACTTTGGGGCCGATCCCAGACACCCAGACCTAAGTAAATAACTGAAAAATTGTTTCTGAAATTTACTATGCCGAGACTTTGCGTTGTTTGCGACTCTGGCCTTCCACCGAAGTCATCAAAGGCCGTCTTTACTACACACAACTTAGAATTGGAACCACAGTAATAATATAACAAAAAGAGTACAATTGGCGGTCTTATCGCTATGAGTGATTTTTCCCAGACAATTTCAGGATGGAAAATCACATTTGCACACAAAAATATATTATTATAACTTTGTTATATGTGTAACTAGCTGTACCTGCGACTTCGTCCACGTGGAATTAAAAAAAAAGTAGTCTAAGTTACTCTTTATAACATCAGCTACCTGTCAATTAAAGTCTCGTCAAAATCGGTCCAGCCGTTTCAGAAGTTAGTCGGAACATCGAGAGAGACAGACAATTTTTTTTTTTTTTGTATATCTGTAGTACCGTATATAGTTTTATAGTATACAGCTTTTTACTAAATGTATAATTTAGTAAAAAGCTGTTATTTTCACATTACAAACAGACACTTCAATTTTATTTATCTATATTTAAGTTTATATATTCTAAGCTACCATAAGATACTGTAATTGATGTTAGAGATAAATTTGGATTTAGTTAGATTACAAAAAACATCTTATAATATCCCAGACTTACAAGATGACAAACAGACAGACAGACAGTCTTTCATGTCGTGAACATTGTATATTCGTAAGAGTTGGTAGAGGTTGGCGCTGATAAATCAAACTTCCGCGTTACATTTGTATAGATTATCATAAAACATAATTCAGTAAAATTTCATTGAAATCAAAACTGCTGAGGATGGATAATAAGTGGATATTAAAGAAATAAAGGAACAGTTTATTTTTATTCTGGAGATTTCCCAATCATGAGTCTTTCTGTCTCTTTTTCATTAGATTCAGGTGGGTCGTTCCATTCTGCTTTTTCGCCAGTGCCGAAAATAATGTAGACGAGGTTCGATGCAAGGTACAAGCCCGCTGCGACGAAGAATACTTGCCGCCAGAGATGTTCACTTTTCTGAAAAAGATATAAACTTTATAAAGACACAATTATGAGAACATGCTTGCATTTGATCAAAGTTAAGTGTTGTGAATTACCAAATTAACAATATGGATACAACTGTCAACGACACGTTACCTCTTCGGGTCACACGCGAAAATGCCGTGTATTATTCACCTCGCATGAACGCCAATCATGGCGACAATGACTGGCTTAACATTTATCGTTATGTTGTGGTAGAGAAAACTTTTAACAATTATATATATATATATATAGTCTATGGATTATTCTGATGTATAAAGTCCTACGGCCAAGGGACCCATGGTAAGAGACGACAACACAGTGCACACCCAGGTGGTAGATATTTGCCTGTTAAGTTGTCTACCACTTCTGATCTAGGGCATACCACTATGAAAAACTTGGGGTGTCTTCCAGTAGATAGGTTCCAGTCCTCTTTTTTTATTGCATGAGTTATGGAGACAGGCAGACTGCCTACCTGATGTGGAGGTGTTACAAATGTCCACAGGCACTTTAGGCGGTTAATGTGCTGCCGCTTTAAAGGGAGACTGGAACCTAGCCTTTCTAGCTTTCTAGATTCCTAGCCTAGATCTGCCTTTCACTAAATTCAAAACCAAATTAAAAAGTATCTTGCTAAAAAAGGGATACTACACTATTGAAGAATACTTAAATGACAAAAATTCATTTACATAGCAGCTCACTCTAACATCTTATACTATATTTTGTTTAATGTTATCTTGCCTAGCTTGTAAGGGATTTATGGAGATATATTGCAGCATAACATTTTAGTACGTCATATCATTATTATAACTTTCATAATATTTTTCTTTCCTCTTATTGTGTTTTGGTCTTATTGAGTATACACTGTTTGCTACAACTCCATTAATTCTTCAAAAAGTAATTCTGTAACATACTTCTGTATAAAACTTATTAAAAAAAAACAACTTGAGATATAAATAGAATAAGAAACTTAAAGAAAAACATTATTTAGCTAGACGTGTTGCTGGGGAGTTTCTTGCCGCTTCTTCTCCTTAACAGCAATAACACGTTGTGAAGCGGTATACATAGAATAGAAAGAAAAATTAAATTTTAACTTATATATTTATATGACCTTCAAAAAGTGTTCTCCAGTGGAACTTATTTTGAATAAAAAACTTTGAATTTGAATTTGAATTTGAATAGCCTCTAATGCCGGAGCACAACTCAAGGTTATTATGGAGGCATACAGTAGACCAGGGGTGGCAGCTATCAAGTCGAGCAAATGCCTTATCACCTTACTGTGGGTTGTTTCTTCGCCTCTTGCAGCCACCTGGCCGCAGGAAATTGAATTCTTTCTTCGTTCCTGCACAGATAAATACTATCCCCTTTGAGGCTAGCTGAACAATAGTAGCAGCTTTGGTGTTTCATGTTATCTATAGGTGACGGTAACAAGTTTCCATCAGGTAGGCCGGCGGCCTGTCTAATGTACTCCAGCAATAAAAATATATAAATTGAGTTTTTAAACTATACTCACGACATCTGTAAGAATAAGCCCAGTGACAATGGGTGCTAAAGAAGCTACCAGATTCGAGGCGAAGTTGCTGATGCTCATCATCGTACCCGCAAAGTTGGGTGATATATCTATGTGGTTTACCTGAAGAAAACAACGAATCAAATATCATGTTATCCTTGTTCCAAAAATTGTCACACTCGACCCAGTTACAAGTGATTTTGCTCTTGTCTAGACTCCTCCTGGATGTATGTAGTAATCAGTGGACTGTTATGATTATATGAGCTTTATTTCGACCACGGTACAGGTATTATACGCGACAAAGGTAAACGATGTATGGTTTATTGTATGCGTAAGCGTCGTCGGACTGCGTAAGGCGGACTGACTGTGATTGCTGTGTTGGCGGCTCTCCTCGTAACAGAGCAGAACCGGTTGAGCTCCAACAGCTATCACTTGGACAATAATCTGTTGTAATTCTTCATACCATTAAACAGATATGAAAGTAACCCTGTCTGAACGTTAATTTACTCCTTGACGGTATTGAGAAAGTAAAGATCGTGTTGTTGTCGATGTCGATATTGAACATACAAAAGCCTTACATCATCATTTATTCAATAATACAAAATGTACAAGATTTTTTTAATATGACTTAATTGGCTTTGAAATAAAATATTACTTACTTGAAAACCTAAGTGAGATGATATCTTAAAAGCGCAAATAATGACAAGAACTGTTTCGACTATATAGATGTTCTTTGGAACATATGCTAAAACAACCAAGCCTAGGGCAGCTGGAACATAACCTGCAAATATTATAGAGAAAATTATAGAAATACATTAAACAATTTTATTTAAAAGAAACAATTATATAAATATGAAACATTATTAATAATAAATATAAAATTCGAAATACCTAAGGTGGTAGCAAATTTTCTTGTATTAGTGACAGTCATATATTTGTTGACAATAATCATATCTGTTAACCAACTGAAGAAGAAATTAGTACCCCACATAACCAAGAATGGAAGAGCTGTTAATAAGCCATTCTGAAAAGTATGGAAAATAAGATTGGAAATAGAGAAATATGATTAATTTTCAAAGAATTTCCTGATATAGCCATAATTAATAAAAAAAAACTTATATCTATAGTAAAATAACAATTTGATTATATAAAAGTTTTAGCTTTTCGAGAAATATTTGGACTGTGTAATATGACGTCGAAATTGCAAGCAACAGAAGACGAAAAAAATTAGTCAGTTACTGCTGCGACAGCAGTGAGGGCTTAGCAGAAGAATACACAGTTCGGAGGTCTAATGGTATCGGTTGTTAAGTTTTCTATTTTCTTGGATGAATCATAAAATATGTATATTTAGCAATACAATGAAAACGAAGACAAATTAAACTTTATGTTAAATAATACACAGAGAAATTATACAAATTGCTTAAGTAAGAAAATCATCTCAAATATTACTTACAGCTTTAATATTGACTCCCATCACCTTATCCATATATGCAGGAACTTCTGAATATAAAACCAGTTGACCCCACGTGCTGCTAACATGAGCACAGACTATTGCAAACATTGCAGGACTTCGCAATAATTTAGACCATGGTACTGGCAAGATTTTCTATAAGAAATAAGAAATCTATGAATAAAGACAATTTTTTAGATCTTTGTACAGCTTAAGTAACCAATAATATTTTAAAATATAAGTATCTCCATATGAAATGTCATAATATTCTCCAATAGATGTAAGTACCTTCTCATAGCCTTGTTTTTGACCTATCCCTTCCTCGATATATGTTCTCTCAGCAATAGATATCTTGGGATGTTTTGATGGAGTGTCAGCTAGCATAAACCAGATGACGACAGCTATTATGCCAGATAAAATACCATAGAACCTGAATATTCCAGGCCAGCCAAGTACTGAACTTGAGATAAAACCTGTCATCGGGAGCCCCAAAACAGTACCAAGTGCTTGCCCTGAAATACGACATGAAACACATTCTTGAGATTTTGAGCGCTATAATTTATTTGATTTTTATTATTCCGATATTTCGGCCACTTTTCAGTAGCTATTGAAACTTTTTAGAACTTTTTTTTATTTCACAAAATTTAAATTTGTATGTGATATAATTTTTTGTTTCTATATGTTACATGAAAGGAAAAATTTTTTCAGAATGCACGCAATATATACGTTTTATACATAAGCGAATTTAAATTAAATAATAACCATAAACAAAATTAAAACTAAATAATTCAAATGAACAATTTGGTGGTAGGCTAATTAAAACTTTTAACAGTAAGTGCTCATTGACACTTGGCATCTTTGTCTTCCGTGATCACGTCGACTAAAAAGTGGCCGAAACGTCGGAATTAATAAATATCAAATAAATTACCGTGCTTAAAAAGTTTTATTATGTATGCTAATCGCGAAAAATATCACATTCTAGAGGCTAAAAATACTTTAGAAAATTATAAGTTGTCTCGGACTCTCAAACTAGGTGTAATTACCTGTAATATGCGACAACCAAAACATAAATTAAGTACAGTGACTTATTCAAGTGAAATAGACCAAACTCAGATGTACTGTGGATTTGAACTATTTTTATCTAAGGCCGATG
Source organism: Dendrolimus houi (assembly GCA_039645545.1). Taxonomy (NCBI): domain Eukaryota; kingdom Metazoa; phylum Arthropoda; class Insecta; order Lepidoptera; family Lasiocampidae; genus Dendrolimus; species Dendrolimus houi. The sequence continues at coordinate 23,895,400 of CM077122.1, forward strand.
TTATGGCATATTGATATAGTAATACTTGTAATTAAGGGCCAATAAATTATTCTGGAACCTAATTTAATATTATGATTCATATTTTTGGTTTATTGATTATGACCAGATAACTTGCCGACAGCTAACTAACTAGGCAGTAAAACTTTACTTACCACCGTACGTTAACCCGGTCAATCTACCTCGTTCTTCCAATGGTGCCCATTTCCCAAAAAAGGTATGCATTCCTGGTACAATACACGCCTGAGTTAATCCCTGGACAACTCTCATTATCACTGTACATATCCAGCCACCCTGAAATGGCGAATTAACATTCAAGATAGATAGATAGATAATAACTTTATTGCTCACCAAAATAAACAAATACAACAACAAAATGCATAATTACAATACTTGTTGGCAAAACAACAGACGGCCTTATCGCTAAAAGCGATCTCTTCCAGACAACCTAGCTTAAAAGAAATTCTTAATTAATCTGGCGATATAGATGGCGCAGAAAAAAGATAGGACTGTACAATTTAAATATACATATTTACACTAATTTATAAATTTTTAATACATACATACATCCACACAATTCTAATGGAGTGCAGCTAGTTTGAAATATAATATTGTTACATACCATCAAAGATTAGCCGCATAGCCTATTGTAGGCGCAGCTCATTACCCTTTCTCGGATTAGAGAATCCTTTGTCTTTTGAATTTGTAGTTAAGAAAAACATGCTATTGTCTTTTTACTTGTTTTATAACCATCATTAGCGTCGAACTATAATCCCTATTGTAATTGTATTCGACTTTGTGGATGTTCGCAGGTGTGCAAATTAAATTTCTTACAAACTTCCTTTCTTTCCTTTGTACTGTGTAGTTAGTATAACACGAGGCCCGGATGAAGGGGAGGGCAGTTAAGCGAGGACTACGAAGCGAGTCAGACGTTTTCTAGTACTCTCGATTAGCGATATAAACGACGGACTTTGTGCGTTCGAATTGTATTGAATAGTGCAGTGTGAACTGGTTGCATCCAGTGTTATTTGTATTCGTTTTATACGTGTTTGTATAGTTCTAATAAACTCTATAGTAGTTCCAACGGCATTTTTAATAATCGAGTCCTGTAGCTCGTAACAATATATTAAATTTCTTCGGCATTTGTGCTTATAATTTAACGCGGATTAGAAATAAATATCTCGTAGACCAAACTTAAGCGCCATTTACATGGAGAGAGCTTATCGCACGTTTTGGAGCGGAAATCGTATACTATTTTCGTAGGTGAAATTCTTTAGACAATAATCGATTGACATGTTTTCATTCAACCAAAAAATCAAAATTCGCCTACGAGTATGTCATACGATAATCTTAAGGTAATTATCACCAAGATTTTTGTTTACACTATGCCACAAATCGCATTGAGATATTTGCCTACGATTGCTCGACTTGTCAAAACTAGAACTCTTACATTTTATCAAGTTTCTGCGTATATCGTACACACTATGGTACAAATTAGTTTGAATCGATTTGAATGCGAGACTTGCCTTTCGAGCTCAGTGATGAGCATGGTATTTTGTATTTTGTTTACACAGAGACGTGAATATTCAATGACCAGGCGATTATCGCCCTTCCATATACGATATCGTATAGTAGTTTACATTATATTTTGTCTTGCTTTCCACAATCGTATTTTGGAGGCAAGAAACTTTCTCTATGTAATTGGCCCTTAAATTTTATACAAAGACTTTTCTTATCACTTTATCGGCTTCGTGTAGACTCGTACCTTGGAATATAAAAACTTTCGTTAAACTAAAAAATCTATTCCATTTATCAAAATGCTTGTAGTTGGTCTAAAAACTATATAACATATAGTTTTAAGACCAACTACAAGCATTTTGATTGTGTCCATTGTGGACACCGTTGAGTATTTGTTGTATTGTTACGAGTTACGGGACTCGAATTAAAATGCCATTTGGAATTACTATAGAATTTGTTAGAATTATACAAACACGTATAACACAGGTACAAATATAACTGGACGCAACCAGTACAAACTGCATGATTTAATAACTCGCGCTAAGTCCGTCACTATATAGCTCATTGAATGTACACACGTCTTGTTCGTATCGTAATCGTCGCTTGACTGTCGGTCTCTCCGTTCGGGCATTCCTTTATACTCAGATTACAATATGTCACGACCGGGTGAACAATGGTTTATAAGAATCACACCTGGCCACTGCCTACCATAAAGGATTACAATACACAATAGGCGGCTTTACTAATTACAAATATTAAAAACAAGGTAAACAAAAGAAGTCCAAATGCGGGCAGGCAAAAGCAGGGCCGTGCTTTATGGCCGACAGGTGTGCATTCACATTTGTTGGCGTGCTTCGTGGAATTTTGGCTAAGTTGTAACACTATTGAGTTGTTCCTATGTACAAGTTCAGTTTTTAATAAGCTCTGAATATTAATCAGCTAACAGATTAACCTCCATGGTGTGGTGTGGTATGATGATCGCACTTAAAACATCTTATTTTTCTAATTCCACCTATCGTCAACGCGTCGTAGATAATTATATGAGAATAATAATCTTTTAATATTACGCATCAAACCAGTCATACATAATTATAAACGATACAGGGCGAAAGTAAGCGAGATAAGATTTTACAAGCTCATAACACCATTGATAATAATCATAATTCCTGTTTGTTATTTGCTAATATGCTATAATATATTCAACGGAAATTTTGATATGCCGTAGAATCCATCTGAACAACTAATTCGTCGGGAACATGGTGATTGGTTTCATTAGTGGATGACGCTCTCTAGTATCAAACTCTCGTTTTGAAAGAAATGTGAATTTAAATCATAGTTGATACAAGATTTCATGAGACTTGTCAAAACTTTTATAATACAGAAATAGAGGTTTGTATGAGTTTATAGCTTATGGGCAGTCAATCCGGGATGAAACCTTAATTTGACTGACTGGACTACAACGTGTTAAACACGCTCATTGGTATTATTAAAGTCTCAGCGGTAGACTGCCCGTTCCCCTTAAAATAGCGAAGCCCGATCCCAGCTGTGGGACGTCTGTAGACTATTAACATAATTATAATTTCAAGACCAATTACAACGATAAAATGTGTTAGTTACTCACATAATAAGCCCCTAGAGGTAGTGCTATAGAAATGATACAATTTACACCCAAAGCTCCAGTTAAGAGGTATCTAGCACCAAATTTATGAGCCAATTGTCCAGCAGGTATCTGGAGGAGCATATAGCCCCAGAAAAATGAAGATATCAGAGTATCTTGGGTTTTTTTGCTCCATCTGAATTGAGGATACTGAAATCAAAATAAAGGTAAATATGAAAAAATATTTCTTTTACTTTATATAACGACTATTATATATAGCCTTTGAGGGACCTTATTGGTCTTTGTAAAATGTTAACTGTAAGGCTGGAGCTTATGCGCTTCAATGAATTTTTCTCTTTATTCAGCCAGGTAATGCTGCTAGCTTAATAGGTACGCTGCTTGATCAGATGTAATTGTATTTTGACTTGAAATTAATTTTATTTTTAAGTTAGGTTTATTTCCTCTGCATAGCTTTACTTGAACCACTATTTCTCTAATGATAGTTAAACGTTCAATAACTCCCATTAAGATTACATTATTATCATTTATCGACTCATTCGGTGTTGTTTTGAAAAATTATTAAAAACAGCAAAAAATTAGTTTTCAGATTGAGTCTACAATTAATGTAACATTATACAAATTAGTTAAATGTTACAATACTAACTCATTTGATTACTTTTAAATATAGTCGTTTAACTAACAGACCATAAAATATTTGAAGAAAATATTACTACTTACAGGGGGTACCAACAATAATGCGTTGAAAAATCCATCAGTAATGAATTCTACACCATTGTCGTCAATAACTGCGCCATTATATGGGTTTGTGTCATTAACAGCTATTATTGCGACATGGTAGTCAGTCATGGCTACCAGAGACACGCCCATAAGAGCTCTCATGCTGTATGCTATTGTTAAAGCAAAGAACAGTATCACACACTGCTGGTGTCTGAATCCCCATCCTGCAACTGTTAATTAAAAGTGATCTAAATTCATTAACAATAAGGTCAAGAGTAGACAAATACCAGTTTCAAAGTATATTTATGCTTAAAAGTGAAAGGAATTTGATAAAAGGTCACGACAGAACTGTATTTTCATGTCGGTGGTCCGAAAAAAATAGCTTATAAAATATAATAATTGTGTACATAGATGACTACACTGTTATATGTGAGAACGTAGAAACAATAAAAACCAGTCTTAATTCCATAATTCAATGGCTCCATAATAAAGACTTACACATAAATTTACAGAAGATCAAAATTATGAACTTTAGTCAAAGGCCAAATAACAATAATTACTACTATTGTTTTGTTTTATTTTTAATTGTACGATTTTAGCAGACAAGCAGACGACCCACCTGTTGGAAAGCGGTTACCATCGCCTACGGACACTTGCAACTCCAAAGGTGCTACAAATACGGTTCTGCTCTCTAAATGTAGACTGGAACCTGGCCACTAATGCCGGAACAGAACTCAAGGTAGTTATGAATGCATACTCTAGACCAAGTAGCTATTCAGATAGTTAACTACTCTATCACCTGGCTGTGGGGTTTTTTGTCGCCTTTTACGAAAGGCTACCTAGCCCCAGGAAGTTGTATTCTTTTTCCGTTCCCTTACGGACGGTGATGATGATGAAATACGGGGACGAAGAATTTGGCGATATATAAACAAAGTTTCTAGGTTTGCAGATTGATAGCAATCTATCTAAAGAGTTAATGAGAGAGAGAAAGAGAGAGTGCTTAGGCTGCCTAAGCACTACGAAAACATAAGCACACGCCGATGCGACACATTAAAATTTAACAAAAACTTTAACACAGCGTTATTCTCACAGATCATATTTACGATGTCAATAAAAAATTATAATTAGTTATACCTTGACATTCGGAAAATGTAATACATTTAAAATTTATAGGTTCAAGTTATTTATTTGACTGTTTGCCATATATGATCTTGTATTCAATTCGAGATTTTTTTGACTATCAACTAGGATACATATAAATTAAAACGCAGTAATATATGTATAGTCCTCCTTACCGATTTCGGTAACGGCATAAGCAAGGGTCATCTGCGCGTGAGAATATTTTAAGTGGGCATACAGTTGCGCGGATGTAAGCCCACTCTCTCGTCCAGTAAACTGGTACGATCGACAGAGGAAGCGATGCAGCGAAAGGCCGTAAGCCACTGTACGGATCCTGGCAAACGCTCTTAAGGTGCTTCGCATTACCATGCTACACTGTTATGAAGGACGGCACGTAGTTGCACGACTATCAGTAGTAGTAATATATAAAGTAACATATATAAATAAATAAATTATTAGTGTAATTACGATATTGATACTGCTCGTTTGGTTTATTTTAGCTGTTTTCATAGCATTACGTGTGTTACGGAATTCTATTATGGGGTAATGCAGCTGAAATAAACGCTATTTTGGTCCTGCAGAAGCGTGCTGTTTGCTCGATTTACAACATGGGAGCGCGAGATCTTTTGCGAGATAAGTTTAAAGAAATCAATATTTTAACAATGGCTTCACAGTATAGATTTCAAAATGTACAATATGTTAAGAAAAATATCTCGGATTTTCCCAGATTAGGTGATGTACATTGTAAAAATATTAGAAACAAAAATAAATTAGAAACTCCCACATATTATGGGCTTCATAAAGATTACAATAATTTCATGAGGAAAAGTATAGAGTATAATGCTCTTCAATAAAACCCCAGAAAACGTTCATCAGCTTTCAGTAAACTAATTTAAAAAAATAGTAATACAACGTTTGTGTGAGAAAGCTTATTATAATATGACGAAAGATTTTTTTTTGATGAGAGCACTGAATGGGTATAATGCGATCGATAGTTTATTAGAACTATACAAACACATATAACACAGGTACAAATATAACCGAACACAATCAGTCCAAACGTAATGCGCGATTCAATAACACGCGCAAAGTCCGTCACTATATAGCTTATCGAATGTACACACGTCTTGTCTCGCTAGTGGTTATCGCTTGAGTGGTTCAACCCTCCGTTGGGGCATTGCTTTATCCTGTACAAATACAATATGTCAGCTCGACCGCGTGGACTGAATTTTCCAAGAATCACACCTGGCTAATCACTACCATAAAGACGAAAATATACAATGGGCTGTTTTTCCAATCACAAAGTTTAAACACAAAGTAAACAAAAGAAGACAGTCATAAAAGAGCTTCAATATTATTAGCTCAAACGCCGGCGGGTAATAAATGTGCTTTGTTTATAAATATGGTATGCAGGTGTGAATCTACTTTTATCGTCATGTAAGTTGTAAGAATATATATAATATATATATATATATATATATATATATATATATATATATATACATATATATAAGCACATTTTTTCTTAAAAATACTTAATATAATACAAAATAAATAGAGTAAATGGAATAAGATGATATCATATTTTTAATCAATATAATAATTACCTTTGAAATCAATTTCTTTTTTTTCTTCTTGAGTCACACGTCTATCTTCATTCATAATTACGTATTATTTAAAATTCCTTTGAAGCCTTCTTATCATGGTAATTTAAAAAAAATGAGGGATTAAAGTTTTTGTATGTAGATACGACATCACAGTAATGTTTACTTGTTTGAGCTAGTTGCTATCTTTAGTATAAGATTTTAATATAGGTATATTTATTTATATAATACTAAAAAATTTGAATGATTACTGTGATTATTTGAGTTTACTTTCGGTTCACTACTCTTACGCGTTCGTACCAACATATATACTTGGATGTTTTATCATGTATTTATTTTTAACCAGCGTTTTCTCCGCGGCTAGGCCGCATGTAAATCTACAGATAGTAATAGTATTGTTACGAGTTTAGCGGGACTCGAATTAAAATGCCGTTAGAATTCCTATAGAGTTTATTAGAACTATACAAACACGTATAACACAGGTACAAATATAACCGAACACAACAAATCCAAACCTAATGCAGAAGGTCGTAATTCCATAAAACTCGCAAAGTCCGTCACTATTGGATTCCCGAATGTACACACGTCACGCCCGTATCGTAGTCGTAGCTTGACTGCCTCACGTAATAAAATGTGCTTTTACAGATTTGTACTTGGAATTTATGTCTTTGTTGGGGCTTAGGTTGTAACAGTATGTTACTTACATAAAAACTTAATTAGGTTTTTTATTTAGTATAAACCTTCAACAAAAATTTATCTAACTGATGGTGAAAACGCTTAAAAATTCTACCTACATTATTGTATATATATACGTTATACGTCATTATTTACCGTCACTAACAATTAATAACAATATCACATCACAAATAATGCATTAAACTTATCGCTACATTACTAAAGTAGTCAAAACTCTTGTAGCATTTGAGGTAACTGGATTAAACGAATATCTGGACTGCATGAACAAAAAGTTGATACGTGTAGGAAACTCTGCAGAAACAACAAAAACAAATAAAGATACCAGAAAATAGAAACACAGGCTTAGAAAATAAAAACATACGTGCACACTTAGAATTATAGATCGGAGCACTAAAGCAAAAACAACAGGAAAAGGATAACAAAACCCGCTGTCAAATTATATCGAAATAGCTGGGATACCTATGAATAACGTACCTGATGATGAAGTTATTAAAACTATGAAATAAGGAACCTGACCTAGAGAGCTCTTCTCGTACAGATAAATACTAAAAACTACATAGTCGGTAGTTAGGAGCTGATAGGAAAACCGATTTATCACTAGGATATATCCTAGGAAACGTACCCACAGAGTTAGCATCATACAAGATAGATATTCGAAAAGCACTAACTTCTACGTTAAAATCACTATTGCACCAAACGAAACAAAAATTATCTCCCAAATATAAATACATATTGCGTGATAAAGGAAAATTAATTCTTAAATATAGAAATATTTGATTATACAACCTTCATACAACCTGTTCCAAATAGTCATAATAAATTCACAATAATCCATGTAATCCAGGTAATTTGTCGACCTGCTCAACAGCCTGAATAAATCCTCCTGACGAGTCGGTCTTGGCACAAACTTGGACAAGACGAAAGTCATGTTCTTGAGGCTGTGCAGAAATATATGTAACTTGGACAAAAAAATCAGGTAGACAGGCACAACTTCAGGAGGAGGAAGTTCTTCCAGGAGGAAGCCAATAGGAGGATCCAGCTAGGCTGGGCAGCATTCGGTGAGCTACGGCAATCTTCTTATCGACCATTCCGCAATGTATGAAGACGATAGTCATTGAGTAATGCGTTCTACGCATTATGATATACGGTGCCGAGACGTGGACACAAACTGTGGAACTGATCGATATGGATATGGAGGGAGGTATGTTGGGTGTTTCTCTTATGGATTGAATCAGAAATGAAGATATGCGTAAGAGAACCAAGGTAACCGAAATAGCTCACAAAATTAACAAGTTGAAGAAATTAGCAAGTTGAAGTGGCAGAGGGTCTGTCATGTATGTCGAGGGACCGACGAGCGATGGAGCAAACGTGTCTTAGAGTGGAGACCGCGTCTCGGTAGGCATAGTATAGGGTCGCCCGGTGGACCACTGACCTTCTTAAAGTCACCGGTAGGAGCTAGATAAGCAAGACTTCGATATGTGACGCAGACTTAGGAAGGTCTAAGTCCAGCAGAGGACATTGAGTGGCTGATAAAAAAGAAGAAATTTATGTAAATATACGCTCAATGATAAACATTTTTAGCCTTCCAGAATAATTAGCCATGACCGATTACAAGGACATGAATATCATTGTAATTACTGTAACTAGCATTTCTATTCATTAATGTAACCTATTTAATCTTGCAGGTTATAGAATGCACACAGTATTACGAAAAACTATAAACGGGGGTGGAATAATAATTTACACGAAACAAAACTTAGAATTTTCAACAATAACAATTTAAACTCAAACTTGTGGAATATTATCTAGCACTATTCGATTAAATAAACACTCAACAACACAATGTGCTCTGTATAGGCCACCTAACACCAATAACACCAAATGTATAAACGAACTTAATAAAAGAATATCAAACAACTTTCAAAAGACTAACTTAATCATAATTGGAGATTAAACATTGATCTGAAATCATTAGTAGCATAAGAATCTCGACATAATTTCCGGACACGGCTTATTGAGTGGAATATCTGTCTACACTAGAATAGAACATAGTGTTGACAAATGAACAAAATCATGCATAGACCACTTGTTTACACGATTCTACTCATTCGAGCCGTACTCGGGCACTGTCGATGCCGTACTGACAGATCATCGACTGATACCTCTCACCGGTATTAGAGTTTCACGCACGCAGACTCATCATGATAATCACATGCATCGAATAGACAAGAAGCGGCTAATAAAAACACTTAGCGAGGTAAACAGGATGCAAATAAACACGATAGACGACTCTATTTAAATCTATAACTGTATAAAAACTAACTAGGACATCCTAACAAAGAATTCAGTAACTTGTTTTAAATTCACACAAAAGATTTGTTCTGGTGTACCTTGTATTACCGAAAATATTTAATTATGCAACAAACGTGACAGACATAAGACTTCAAATATATTTATATATATGCGTAATAATAAGACAAATAAAATTATAAACTTTCATACAAATAAATATCATATATTTGAAGTTACTAAAAACTGGGTTATTATAAAGAAATTATGGGAAATAATAAATAAACTTTCTGGAAAATTATTATTTAATATAGACCACACAAAAAAGCCATTTTATAAAGAAAGATATTGGAATAAAGATGTAGCAAATTTATTTGCTGAGAATGTAACAAGTATACTACCTAACAACAAAACAAAACTAACAAATTAACAATATAAAAAAAAATTAACATAAATAAGGATCCTAGGACAGACCGTATAAAGATTTGTCTTTTAACAGAAAGAAGTATCTTTAGCCATTTGTAATCTAATAAATTGTTACAGAAAATTGCGTGACACTAATTTATAAAAATCAAGCCAGCAAAACCTATTGTAATTTTATACTCCGCTACATATGATTCAGGCCATTGGCAAAATTACAGTAAAAGTTATTTGCGACCAGATATATTCATTTTACAAAAAGCGCAACCATATTTCGGAAAAAAAAATTGAATTTCAACCACAGAAAGGTACTACACGACTTGTTTGATTGAGTGTTATATAATTTTGTATAATGCGCTTTTAAACAGATTCGACTCACCGATAGCCTCTTGTAGATTTTATTTGATGGAGTTCAAAATGCAGTACCGTTATGAAGGTGGCGCCACTCGTAGACGTGTTGAAATGTCGATTTGATTAATACTCACGAGTTTACAGTGACATTTGTAAGAGAATTTTTGAATTGCGGAAATTTGAGTATAAGCCGTTTATAGCAAACCCAACATTTTCCCATGGAAATCCGCAAGGTTTTTCCAATTAAAAAAATATAAAGTGTTTTTGAGTCATGTTAGTAATAGACTGTATAAGATAATGGTATATGTTTAAATTAAACATAATCGACTAGGATTTGCGCGCGACTTCGTCCACTTACTTACTTATACTGGTTCTCCTCCTTGAGGGTAACATCCAAGCTTCGCATCCATACATCAGGATGGGCCGTATGACGGTTTTGTATGTAAGTAATTTTGTTTACAGGGCTTCCGAAACGTTGCGATATTTATTGGACCGCTTGCCAACGATTTGGGATACAAATTTTTTTGTATTATTAATTGTTGAAATTCATTCACATACATCGATTATGGTAATCAATGACTTGTTTTATTTGTGATCTTACTTTTAGTATTACTCGTCTTCCAGACAGAATTTAAGGCTGATGTTCTCTATCTTGTAATAGAGCAATATAACGCTTTCTTTAGAATCAAACATGTTTTCTTTCACAAAACACACGTTACAAACCATTATCGACATGTGTATGCAATTCCCTCGGTCGATTGAGTGTAGGTATAAAAAGATGGCACAAATTCACAAGTGAATTGCACTTCTTCAATGACGTTTAATCTATGACAGAAGGAAATCTTATCATTTCTCTCGTCTATAAAGTGATATGACTATTATCAAATGTTAATTAGCCTGGCTCATAGTAAAATGCTACTGTATTATTATAAATGTGATAGCATTTTGGAGGTTTCACATAAAAGATTATATCTTTAATGAGGACCAATTGAACCACATGGTTTAACCGAGATATATCAAAAGTACTAATGTGTTATTAATTAGAAGTTTCTAAATTATTATGCCTATTTAAAGTTATTAATATATATATATATATCCACATACACTCACATTTATTATTGACGACCTCTGTGGTTGTGCGGGCTAAGCCTCTGCCGGCCTACCTCACTGCAACGCAGAGGTTCCGGTTCGGATTCCTGGTATAGTAAATTTCGGAAACGTATTTTCTCCGTTATTTACTATAGTCTGGGTGTCTGTGTCTGGGATCGGCCCCAGAGTGGTACGTTGTACATCACCCATAACACAAGCGTAACTTGGTTAATTTGGGAATATTACAATATGTGTGTTTGTCACCCACCCACGCCTACACGCCAACACACACGCACAGGTACAAACACACACAACTCATACATATATCGTTCATTCTAACATTTATTTCTGTGTCTTAACTGTGTAAGCTTAGATTTAAGTTAATCTTAAAAATCTTTTATTTTTTGCTGGCCATGGACTGGAGCACTGGTGACCTGTCATACAGATTTCTTATAAATCTATTTCAGGCACCAGTCTCACACACCAGGTTGTTAAGTGAATCTGTTGTGTTGAGAATTAAATAAAGTTTTTATTATTATTATTATTATATATAAAACATACACATTATAACATTATTGGCAGTATAACGTGACACAGCCTTGCTGGAATCATAGGTCCAGCTTGATCGGTGTGATATCACGCATGGTACCGCCATGTGACCTCCTTTGGACCTATTGAAACTTTCTTCTAGCATATTTAAATTCTCTCTTCAAATCTGACGGCGTTTTCTCCTTTCGCACTCACGTCAGTCATTCATTGCCATTACATCAATAAAATATATCGCGCCCGCATCATACCATAAATGTATATAACATATATAATATAAACTACAATAAATACATACACATCAAATTAAATATTATAAATATATTACAACAAGTGAACTAAACTGTAGAAGAAGTGAAAGTGAGGAGCAGCAGTATTTCATGACCATTAATCAGGTATGTGCGTGCTCAGTCTCAGATTTTCATCTAAATTGCCCCACACTTCTTTTTCGACAAAATTGCCATAGTCTATTGCTATCCTAAACCCACACCGTAACAACGTGAATACAGAACCTCGGGATGAAATAGACTTGAGGTAGTCGTGTCTTGTTCGTGCATTTGCAGTAACTATGCATATTCCGCTGTCCTGTATATTCCCGAGAAAGGAACGACTTGGCTACAAAACTAAGAATCGACATTGAATACTGGAATATGTCAGAACTGATGAACAAAACTAACGTAGAACAGTTTATTGAATTTTGTATATTATAATACCGTAAATATAAATATATAAAAGTATGTATTTCATTGTATATTGTATATATATATTAGATTGGGAGAAAAGTTTCTTCGCATTTTATATAAAAATTCAAAAGGTTTTTTATAAAGTTTATTTACATTTGACTAAAGTATGTAGGTGCCATTTTGTTGGATAACTTTTTGCCATCTTGTAGGTAGGGACGTGATCCCATTGATATAAAAATTTTGGGGCTTTGATCACAAAACTGCGACAAGTGGTTTTGATAGTCCTCTCGTGATGTTAACCTGACACTGCCTAAAGAATTCTGCAGAGACCGAAACAGGTGAAAATCTGAAGGTGCAAGGTTTAGGACTATACGGCGGTTGCATTAACACCTCCCAGCCAAACTCTCGTAATTTTTGCTGAGTGGCTAAAGATGTGTGAGGTCTAGCGTTATCATGGTGAAAAACCACACCCCTTCTGTTGATTAATTCCGGCCGCTTTCTCTCAACTTTTTGCTTTAATCTCATCAGTTGTTCGCAGTACAGTTCAGAATCGATGGTCCTGCCTGGTTGTAACAGCTCATAATGAATAATGCCCCTCCAATCCCACCATACACACAACATCACCTTGTTGCGAGTTAACCCGGGTTTCGCCACAGTCTGTGAAGCCTGACCGGCCTTTGACCACGGTCTTTTTCGCACGTTCTTGTCGTACGTGATCCACTTTTCATAACCAGTTGTCAACTTCTTCAAAAATGGTTCGGTTTCATTACGTCGTAATAAAGAATCACAAATGTGTACACGGTTCATTAGGTTTCTTTCAGTGAGCTCATGAGGCACCCAAATGTCGAGCTTTTTTGTGTACCCAGCTTTTTTCAAATACGCCAAAACCGTTTCGTGGTCAATTCCCAGTTCTCCAGTTACATCGTAACTACTAATATGCCGATCAGGCTCCACTTTTTCAAAAATGGCATCAATTTCGTCCGTAACAGGGCGACCAGAGCGACGTGCATCTTTGATATCAAAATTTCTGGATTGAAAACGCTTGAACCAAATTTGCGCTACTCTCACAGATACTGCATTAGGTCCATAAACAACACATTTTTTTTCGCGGCTTGTGTTGCATTTTTACCTTTTTTTGTAGTAAAATTTTAAAATGTATCGAATTTCTTCATTAGATTCACTAATTTTAACAATAAGAAAAACAAATGAAAATCACACATTTTCCTAATCTTTTTAATGATACCAAAACCAGCCAGATACAAATGGTATAGCCAAAGAGATCTTATTACAAGTTCATATATACTATATGCAAAAAGACTTTTTCCCCAACCTATTATATGTATATATATATATATATATATATATATATATATAATGTATAAATAAGTATATCAATAAACATAGCACGTAACTTATAACATAAGTACAGACATATGAATGTAAAGCAAAATTAAATTTTATTATTAATTTGAAACCAAGGAAATTATAATATGAGATAAGGACCAAATGTAAATTTTTGAAAAAAATAAAGATCATAAGAAAAAGAAAAGATAAATAAACAAATAAAAAGATAAAAAAAAGTACAAAACCATCGTCTCTGCCTACCGCTATGGGAAACAGGCGTGATGATATGTACGCATCTATAGAAATGTAGATATTTTTACGACCGACAAAGAACAATTCACCTTTTCGGCATTTGGACTTCTTTTGTTTAATTTGTGTTTAAATTTTTTAATAAGAAAAACAGCCTATTGTGTATTGTATTCCTTTATGGTAGGCATTAGACAGGTGTGGTTCTTGGAAATAATTGTTATACGGTCGAATATAATGTCGAGACATATTGTGTTGGTGCATTATATAACAATGCCCCAACTGAGAGATGAGGCAGCGATAATCGCCAGCGAGACAAGATGTGTGTACATTCGATAAGCTATATAGTGACGGACTTTGCGCGTGTTATTGAATCGTGTATTACGTTTGTACTGGTTGTGTCCAGTTATAATTGTAACTGTGTTATACGTTTTTGTATAGTTCTAATAAATTCTATAGTAATTCCAAGGGCATTTTAATTCGAGTCCTGTAACTCGTAACAGTATTTTAGTAACATCTAAACTAGAACCACCTGCAGTTTTTTTCCCTAATTCTTTTACATCATCAATTTCATTTCTAAATGGAATTGAGAATAAAAATTAAGTGATCTAATTCGGAACAGCAGATTCGGAAATGTAACTTTTCTGTTAGATATCAAGTAAAAACTACTGAACGGATGTAGATGAAACTCGACACCTTATATGACACCCGGGTCAACACTTAGGATACTTTTTATCCCGGGTCAACACTTAGCATACTCTTTATCCCGGGTCAACATTTAGGATACTCTTTATCCTGGGTTAACACTTAGGATACTCTTTATCCCGGACCAACACTTAGGTTACTTTTTATTCCGGGTCAACACTTAGGTTATTTTTTATCCCGCCCGGGTCAACACTTGGATACTTTTTATCCCGGGTCAACATTTAGGATACTCTTTATCCTGGATCAACCCTTAGGATACTCTTTACCCGGGTCAACACTTAGGTTACTTTTTATCCCGGGTCAACACTTAGGATACTTTTTATCCTGATAAACGACGTCATTTCCTCGAATAACTTCCTTTGAAAGTATTTTTGGGTTGTGCTAACTTCAACTGCTTGAGAGTCTTCGTCATGATTTAAAAGTTGACGATTACTACTGTCCATGTTCATTAATATATTACTTAAACTGTTTAAATGTTGTACATTTAAACAAGTTAGGGATATTATTTATTATATAAATTAAAAACTGTGTAATTAAATTAAAGATTTATTAAAAACTAGAACTGTTTCTCTTTATTCTTTCACATGTTCGCTTTTCTCTGTACCTGCTTCTATTCCTGCAACATACAAAATTCAATTTAAAGTAATATATGTATTACTTACTATCTTTATCTTTATGCCGCGGCCACACATTGGTCATATTTACACCAATGAGTCGGTTTTTAAAACGAGTTCAAAGGCGAGGGGAATAAAAAAGGAGTGCGCGCGGCCATCTTGGACCAATGTGTGATGCAATAGTTTGGTTAAATATTGGTAATGTCAAATTGGAGCCAAGCTTGGACGCAAACTTGTATCCAATATGTGACCGCACCTTTATATGTACTGTAATCTTAGTGTGCTTGTCATTGAACTCCTCCTAAACCCCTGGACCAATCTTGAAGTTTTTTTGTGTGAGCTCGAGTGGGTCTCCGGATGATTTAGGTTGACAATTGGATCCAGTAGGTGGTGCTGCAATCGGGGATCTAGATATTTACTTTTCAGAACACGATCCAGTGCGTCTTGGACCATTGAAGAGTTACATAGAGGCGACAAACTCTCTATTTTGTCATTTGACTAGAATTGCCTACGATCCATTGATACAATTTTAGTATTTACAGTGGTTGAAAGATCTTGATACAGTACAGTGATGGTCACAATAATTTATCACATACAGTACAGTGATGACGATAACAATTATAATTTGTCACCGACAGTACAGTAATGACGACCACAATGAATTGTCATCTACACGCAATACAGTGATGATGTTCACAATAATTTGTGTTTATAATCACTTTCTTTGGGGCTCTCCGATTTGTACGCATGCTTTATTTTAACAAGGTCTTACCTTCTTCACCGTCTCCGTGACAGTCGTTCCAGGGCTGGGTGTCAGTTGAGAGAAAAATGACGAATATCATGTTTGTAATGATCGCCAATGCAGCCATCATTCCGAACATTATTTGCCATTGATGTTGGTTTTTCTGCAAATATTTTTTTTTAAATAATCCAAGTTTGTGACAGGTCGACAGCTATTTACCAAATGGGGTATGAGGTGGACAAATCTGTAATATGATACGGCTTCATCTGCGATAATGTTACAAGTAGAGACCATTTGACGCAGATATGGCGTTGGGTTTAATGCGTTATTTTAGATGTTATTTTGTCAATAACGTTCAATATTGACAGATAACGTATTTACATACACTTATAATTAATAACACTATATGTATGTATTTGTATATTTAATTCTTAAATTAGTTTGGGTATTTATGTATCTATTGCCTTTTCCTGCACCACCTACATCGCCTGATTCAAATTTCTTTGACTTGGGTTGCTTGGAAGAGATAGCTTTGAGCGATAAGGCTGCCTAATGTATTGCCTAGAAAATATTGTAAATATGGTGTTTTGTAATGTTATATTTTGGTTTGCAATAAAGTGTTATCTATCTCTCTCTCTCTCACGCAGATGAAACCCCATACGAGCATAAAAAATAGGGTAATGCACGAGCGAGATAGCTAATATCATTCAAGTTTAACACGTGAAGTGTGAATGTCAAATGTTACATTAAGATTAAACGTATAAAATTAATATATACAAATAATACATCCCAAAGCTCGATTAGAAAAAAGACACAAATTATAAATGTCCCAAACAACCGACACTTGGGAAAGTTCCCAAAACGGTAGACAGGTTATATAGGTTATATATTTGCTATAATTATAAATGAAGCTAGCTAACCCGTGTCCAATTCACTGGGCGTCATTAAAATGTGCGTATTTTAATGACGCACGCACACACGCATCAAATCCAAATTGATTTATATAAACTTATTTCGAGGCCTTATATAATTATATCTAGAACTTAAGATAATAACACATTTTGAATTAAAATTAAGGCTATAATTTTTTTGGCGGCGGTTGCTGCACTAGACTCTAGGTCTGTATCGCGGCACCCAACACAATTTTATTATAAGAACTTAAATATAGTGGAATTATTCATTAATTGACTTATACATATGTAAAATGAGTGCGTTCGTGTGTATGTGTACGTGCATACATATACTTCTGCATATACATGCACACATGCACGCACGCACGCACATACGTAACTGTTACAATCCTATTCGGTAAGTACTCATTGCTGAGTCCACCAATTCATTCACATAGATTTCCAAAATGTCGATCAGCAGTAGTTGCCTATAAAAACCAAATCTTTTCCAAATTCATAGAGTTCTCTTGGTTATTAGCCACAGCTCTACAGCCACGGACCTGGTTTATGCCTGCCGGCTGGATTGCTTGAACTAATACCATATCGGTCCGGTAGACCTTTGAGGTCCCGCATATTGAGACTCCAAGTCACTTATTATTCGTAATAGTGAAATAAAAAGGGTCCTAATAGCCAAAAGTGTTTTTTTTTAAACATATAAGTGCTCGGGACTAACAGTACGCATGCGTGCCAACCAAGGTTGTATTAGGTTTTTAATCTTCAATTAATTTTGTAACGCGGAAAATAGTCGCAGTGCCTCGTACAAGGATTGTAACAATATTGCTGTTACATATCTGAGAGGCGTTTTCATACCAACTTCGCTGGACGTCATTAAAAAAATTAAAAACAGCCTATGGCACTCAGACATAATTTAGTTTTCCACTGATGAAAGGATTTTCAAAATCGGTTCAGTAGTTCAACAGATTACTTCCTACAAACAAACAAAGAAACTCACAAACTTTACTTCTTTATAATATTAGTAAGTATAGAAATATATTGTTACGCCGACAAAAGTAGATCCACATTTGCATACCATAAAAACACATCTTATTACCTTTCCGCATTTGGACTTCTTTTGTTTACTTTGTGTTTAAATTTTGTAATTAGTAAACAGCCCATTGTGTAACGTAATCCTTTATGGCAGTCATTAGCCAGGTGTGATTCTAAGAAATTCGGCCCGTGCGGCCAGTTAGACTTATTGCATTTGTGCAGCAGACAGCAATGCCCCAATGGAGAGGTCGGCAGTCAAACAATAATCGCAAGCGAGGCAAGACGTGTGTGCATTCGATAAGCTATATAGTGACGGACTTTGCGCGTGTTATTGAATCGCGCCTTACGTTTGTACTGGTTGCGTTCAGTTATATATATATACGTGTGTTATATGTGTTTGTAAAGTTCTAATAAATTCTACGGTAATTTCAACGGCATTTTAATTAGAGTCTTGTAACTTGTAACAATATTATAATAATAGTACGTAATTTAAAGATGAGATTGGTAGGAATCTTGATTATATTAAAGACTAATTAATTAAATCTAATCCAATAGTGTATTCGATATGAAAGTCGTATAAATACTAGTACATGTTACGAATTTCTAGATAACGTTCGGCTGTTTGTTTGTTTCTATCGTCATTATTATTTTTTCTTTGCAATGTTCTGCTAACTTCAACTCATTAACATGTAATAGATGACGTCACATCGTGACAAAACTCATATTTTCGGTAGTTTTTGGCGAGAAATTGATATTGTTACAAACTAAGCGCCGACAAAGACAAATTCCACGTACAGATTTGTAGAAGCACATCTATTACCCGTCGGCATTTGAACTAATAACATTGAAACTATTGTAATTCTTTAATGATCGTCTTCTTTTGCTTACTTATTTATTGGCATACATTTCTAGAGAACAGCCTATTGTTGTACTTTAGTCATTAGCCAGGTGTTACGGATTTTAAAGTACAAGC
Source organism: Dendrolimus houi (assembly GCA_039645545.1). Classification (NCBI taxonomy): domain Eukaryota; kingdom Metazoa; phylum Arthropoda; class Insecta; order Lepidoptera; family Lasiocampidae; genus Dendrolimus; species Dendrolimus houi. Next base: position 23,914,608 of record CM077122.1, read on the forward strand.
TGATTCTAGGAAATTCGGTCCACGCGGCCGGGCGAGCACATTGCACTTGTGCAGGATAAAACGATGGCCTGGTTGAGGGAGGCGGGCGGTCGAGCGAGAACCACGATCAAAGCGAGACGTGTGTACTACGATCGCGTTTTATTGAATTACGACCTTCTGCATTACGTTTGGACTTTTTGTGTTCGGTTATATTTGTGTTATACATGTTTGTATAGTTCTAATAAACTCTTTAATAATGTTAAGTAACTCGTAACAATATTATGAATTGTAGGACATTGATTGTTTTTGGATAATAGTTGTGTGTTTTGTGATAAGTATAAATTGTGAAGTCAAATGTATGTCTTCCGCACAAGAACTTTTTTGTTTCGCGTCAATCACCTACAATTTGAACTAGACTGAAGACTATATACATTCCATTACACAAGGTTTTATGGACTAAGTTCTAAGACTCATCCTAAAACATTGCATATTTATTTTGCATCGCACTTAAAAACCCAGTAATTTCCTTTAACTAGCGGAAATATCCAGACAATAATTTCATCACGATTGATCATTTTAACGTCATTTTGAAACCACACGTTTATTAAGTACCAGGTAAATCCAAGGATCGTAATAAGTCAAGGTCTTTAGGTAAAACACATAAAAACCACAAGAGCAATGCCGTATATGTCACTACTAGCTATGCCCGAGACGTTGTTTGCACGAGACTAATTTTGTATTCAAATTTAAGGGCGTTATAAAATTTCTTCCTCTGTGAGCCCCAATTTCTCATAATAACTTATCATAGTTTCGTAGCACACCGCAGCAGCTGTATCAGACGTTTCTAATATGAAAGTGTCGCGCATTTGCAAATGGCGTCACATCCGCGTGGTGAAAATTAGAACTACATAGTTTGTCTCATAGTAGAGTGTACTTACTTGGTACTAGAGTGAGACAAATATATTGATCAAAAGCGCTTCCAAGGAGGTTCGATCATTAAGCTCATTTATTCTAGTAATGTGAAACTCCTTGGTGGGATTCTAATATATTTGATGGGAATTTAAAAAAACCGCAAAGGATAGGCATTGCGCTATACAACAGAATATGCGGTAAAACAGGTACTTAGATAAGAGTACTTATTAATCGCGCATTCCATTGTATGGTGCGTAATTTCTAACTTTCGAACAGTGTATTTATTTATTTAAGTTTAGGAAGGCTTCAGACTAATACATATCAGTATAGCCTCCACCTATTGGTAACAACACATACATACATACATACACGATTCCTATTGATAATATAGTTACTAAGTTTCTGTCTTTCCAAAAAAATCTTGAGCCAGTATTCGCTTGACCGAATTTATGCTGGTGCAGTATAAGTCTAGGTTCAATTTTTTGAAACAGTTTGAGCTTCGTAAGATAAAGGCGTTTTGTTTATAATTAGTGGTCATTAAAGGTGTATGAAGCAAACCTCTCTGTCTAAGACCAAGCTGATTAGCCCGTAAATACATTTTTGAAATCAAGTCTGGACAATCAATATCGCCTCTAGCCAACTTCATCAAAAAAGTTATATCGCTTATATTGCGTCTAACATTTAAAGGTAAAAAATGATATTTTTTGCGGCGCTCGTTGTAGCATTTGGATGATTGTTGTTCCCGGTAATCTAGATATATTAGGAACTTTTTTTGAATTATACTAGTATACTCGTACAGGTTTCCTAAACGCATTTTTTGAGGAAATGTGTTGAAAAAAAATTGAATAGCATAGTATGGACTGGTGATTGATTTTCAGTCCTCGCAGGCAAAATCACATTTAGACCTCTAGTCAATTAATCATACAGTGTTCCGGTTTTTTTTTATTATTTCCTAATTACACTTCCTTAACATTTTCTTAAGTTTTCGCGACTTGCATATATAATAAAACTAAGTTTTAACGTTGATTTTTATTATTCCGACGTTTCGGCCACTTTTCAGTGGTCGTGATCTCGGTAGACAAAGACGTTAAGTGTCGATGAGTTAAAGTTTTTTTTAGCCTACCGCCAACTTGTTCATTTTAGTTATTTAGTTTTAATTTTGTTTATGGTTATTATTTACTCTATGGGAGCTTAATCTAATTTACCACCGCTTCGCAAAATGTTGTGGCTTGAAGAGGAGAAGCGTCGCAAGAAGCTCTTCAGCAAATATGCCAAATATTAAAATGAGTGAAAGGAAACTTACTTTTACTTTAACACGTCGGAATAATAAAAATCAAATAAATTACCGCGCCTAAAATCGTTAAAACGTAGTTTTGTTATACACTTCCTTATTTGAAAAATTCCCAATTACGCATTGCACAAAGCGGGAGATAATCTGAAACAACGGCTTTGTCGAGGGGAATCGCGTCCCTCGCAGGGAATCGTGCTGATTGATCTCGGATAAGCATTAAACAAGAATTAATAATACACTTCGCTTTGATATCGAAGGCAGAATAAAACAAGCTTTGTATTTATGACACAATACTGAATACTGCATCGCTTTTCATCAGGCTCTTTCTAGATCATTGCAAAAGCTGGATAAATGTAGTACAAAATAATAAGGGCGTCGCTTTCGCCATGTCTTAAACTCTAGCAACTCGAATATCATGTCATGAGTAATTATGATACATACTAGTACGCTATATATTGTTACAACTTAGGCTCCGACAAACGTATAAGTTCCATTTCTAATCTGTAAAATCACATTTTATTACCTGTCGGCATTTGAACTATTTGTAATCCTTTTATGATCGTCTTCTTTTGTTCACTTATTTATTGGCATACGTTTCTAGTTATTGTGGAGAACAGCCCATTGTCCTATTGTACTCGATTACGGCCGCTCAACAGCATCATTAGCCACGTGTTGCGGATTATAAATACAAGCTAATTCTAGGAAATTAGGTCGACGTTTCCGAGCGGGCACATTTGCATTTGTGAAGTATAAAACGATGGCCTGATGGAGAGAGGGGGTCAATCGAGCTACAACTACAATCTAGGCGTGACGTGAGTACATTCGAGAATCTAATATTGACGGACTTTGCGCGTTTTATTGAATTACGACCTTCTGCATTACGTTTAAATTTGTTAGGTTCGGTTATATTTGTACCTGTGTTATACGTGTTTGTATAATTCTATTAAACTCTATAATAATTCTAACGGCATTTTAATTCGAGTCCCACAAACTCGTAACAATATTAATACGTGAAGCAAAAACACAGCAAAAACTTTGCACCCCTCTTTACGAAATATGCGCGGACAGAGGAGTATGAAATTTCGCACACTTATAGTTTATATAGAGAAGGAGTACATAATACTAATATATTTTTTAAATTATGCATTAAAAATACATTAAATCAATAAAAAAAATATTACACACACTACCATGTATTTGACACACACACACACGCATATATACTCTTTTGTTTATTGTTAAAGTCAAATGAACAGTGTAGCCTTGGCGAAATCTGTGATTATAGAAGTATTGTCATTGACAACAGAACCTTAATAATGTTCAAACTTACAATTTAAATTAATTATTATGGTCGAATTTCGACCATGGGCGACCACTAATTTTAATTATTACGTCAAAAATAATGCAAATATCAAATGGCTTTATTAACGACATACGCATTTGGTCAACATAATATGGATCAATTAGCTTGGTTTATAATTTTTTTGCATGAGTTCAGCAGACAAGCAGACAGCGCACCTGATGGAAAGCGGTTACCATCGCCTATGGACATAGGCAACAGCGAAGGTAACACCAATATGCATCCGCTCTCTAAAGGGAGTGTTATAGCGGCATACTCTAGACCCTACCACCTGGCTTTGGGTTGTTGTGTCGCCTCTTACGACAGCCAAACGCAAGAAATTGTACTGTGTTTTCGTTCCTGCCCGGATACAAACTCACATAGACTACAAATAAGTATATATTAGTTTGGGGAAAAAGTTTCTTCGCATTTTATATAAAAATTCAAAAGGTTTTTTTATAAAGTTTATTTACATTTGACTAAAGTATGTAGGTGCCATTTTGTTAGATAACTTTTTGCCATCTTGTAAGTAGGGACGTGATCCCATTGCTATAAAATTTTTGAGGCTTCTGATCAAAAAATTACGACAAGTGGTTTTGGCAGTCCTCTCGTAATGTTAACCTGACACTGCCTAAGCAATTCTGCAGAGACCGAAACAGGTGAAAATCTGAAGGTACAAGGTCAGGACTATACGGCGGATGTATTAACACCTCCCAGCCAAACTCTCGTAATTTTTTGGTGAGTGGCTAAAGATGTGTGAGGTCTAGCGTTATCATGGTGAAAAACCACACCCCTTCTGTTGATTAATTCCGGCCGCTTTCTCTCAACTTTTTGCTTTAATCTCATCATTTGTTCGTAGTACAGTTCAGAATCGATAGTCCTGCCTGGCGGTAAAAGCTCATAATGAATAATGCCCTTCCAATCCCACCATACACATAGCATCGCCTTGTTGCGAGTTAACCCGGATTTCGCCACAGTCTGTGAAACCTGACCGGCCTTTGACCACGATCTTTTTCGCACGTTCTTGTCGTACGTTATCCACTTTTCATCACCAGTTATCAACTTATTCAAAAATGGTTCGGTTTCATTACGTCGTAATAAAGAATCACAAATGAGTACACGGTTCATTAGGTTTCTTTCAGTGAGCTCATGAGGCACCCAAATATCGAGCTTTTTTGTGTACCCAGCTTTTTTCAAATGCGTCAAAACCGTTTTGTGGTCAATTCCCAGTTTTCCAGCTACATCGTAACTACTAATATGCCGATCTTGCTCCACTTTTTCAAAAATGGCATCAATTTTGTCCGTAACAGGGCGACCAGAGCGACATGCATCTTTGATATCAAAATTTCCGGATTGAAAAGGCTTAAACCAAATTTGCGCTACTCTCACAGACACTGCATTAGGTCCATAAACATCACAAATTTTTTTCGCGGCTTGTGTTGCATTTGTACCTTTTTTGTGGTAACATTTTAAAATATATCGATTTTCTTCATTACTTTCACTCATTTTAACAATAAGATAAACAAATGAAAATCACACATTTTCCTAATTTGAATTTGGAATTGTCTTCTTTAAAATTAAAACTTTTTAATGATACCAAAACCAGCCAGATACAAATGGTATAGCCAAAGAGATCTTATTACAAGTTCATACATACTATATGCGAAAAGACTTTTTCCCCAACCTATTATATGCAATATTATATATATTGCTAGAGGGCAAAAAATGAGTTCATGTTCTAGACGTTATGGTCAGGTTGTAAGTTGTAAGACCCGTGCAGGAACGGAGAAAGAATAAAATTTTCTGCAGCCGGGCGGCCTGTCGTAAAAGGCGACTAAACAACCCACAGCCAGGTGGTAGGCTATTTGCTCGACTGGATGGCGACCACCCCTGGTCTAAAGCATGCCGCCATAAGAACCTTGAGTTGTGTTCCGGCATCAGTGACCAGGTTCCAGTCTCCTTTAAGAGAGCAGCAGCGCATTTGTAGCACCTTTCGTGTTGCAAATGTCCATAGGCGACGGTAACCACTTTCCATCAAGTGGGCCGTCTGCCTGTCTGCTGAACTCCTGCAATAAAAAAAATAAAAAAAAAAGCCCCATGTGTATAACTGCTTGTAGAAATTGAGTAAAATGTTTGATTTATTGAGAGCAAATAAATAAATAAAATCATTATTTTACGGTGTAGGTTCTCAAACTTGGGAATATGCTGCCTCTTACTGTCAGAGAGGCCAAATCCTTACCAACATTTAGAATTTTACTCAGAAAACACTATTTGTCCACAAATAGCTATTGATTAACAGAATATAATCATGTTAATACATTTATTATAATAACTTATCTATTAATTTATATATATGACTATGTATATATTTATGTATTTGTATATTTATTTCTTTAACTAGTTTGAGTATTTATGTATCTATTGCCTTTTTCCTGCACCACCTACTACATCACCTGATTCAATCGCAAATTTCTTTGATTTAGGTTGCCTGGAAGAGATCGCTTTGAGCGATAAGGCCGCCTATTGTATTGCCTAGAAAATATGGTCTGTTTTTGTAATTGTATATTTTGGTGTGCAATAAAGTGTTATCTCTCTCTCTCTTTCTCTAAATGATACTTACCACGTCGACGACGATGTATGAGACAGCCACTGGTAGAAGCTGCACGAATATGTTCGTTATTGTGTTTCCAAGTGCCATTAACGTTCCACTATAGTTTGGTGCCATATCTATATGATTTATCTGAAAATACGTAATTCATTTATTTAAACAATACAATAATAAATATAGATTGTTTATTGTTGTGTGAATATTATTAAATTCTAAAAATGCCGTGTCTATACATTGAAGTGATTTATAAAAGTGGAATATACTACAATGGAGAAAACAATGCATTTTTTTACATTTCTTGTCCGTTTGTCGGGTTTGTTTGTTTGTTCGGGATTCACGTAAAAACTGCTAGGACGATTTCGATGCGGTTTTCACTGATCGACAGCAAATTCTCAGACTTAAAATCTGCATCACTTTTTATCTTGAGAATCTCGCGAAAATTTTTCTGGGAATTATTTAAAATGGTCAAATTGAAATAAAAATTCGAATTTCATGCGATTTTTTCACTGATCGATAGCAAATTTTATGTGATGAAATAGGTGATATTTCTATGCCGGGAATCCCGCGGGAATTTTCCCGGGATGGGTTTGTAGTTGTTCGGGTACATAAAAATTAACTTATTCCAATAAAGTTTTCACCAAAACGATAACTTACATTATTTTTTATGTATTGCGTTACTTTATGTCCCGGGAATCCCGCGGGAATGTCAAGTCGAGCACGGACAAAGTCGCGGGCATGTACGAGTTACATATATACCTATTTATTATAATATCTCCTTTTTAAATATAAAAATTATTTGCTGTTCGTTAGTCTTGCTAAAATTCAAAAATGGCTTGAACGATTTTGATGAAATTTTATATGTGTTTTCCATTGGGCGACGGTAGCCACTTGCCATCAAGTAGACCCGTTTGCCAGTTTGCCTACAAGCAAACATAAAAAAAAAGTTGGCACAATATATTTTTTCCTTCTATACTCCTCTATTCTAACATACGTCCTCTGTCACACCACAATCATTATGTCATCCTTGACACCATCCGTCCATCACTATTTTGGTCTATCTGTACCCATTTGTACCCATCCATCTTACAGTTTAATATTCTTTTTGTCATCTAACTTTCATTCGTGCTTATTACATGCCCATACCAACTTAATCTGCTTCATGGATGCAATTTTCAAAGATCCCCTTTTGTACTCAATTCTCACCTTATCCATTCTTGTAATACCACAGATCCATCTCAGCTGTTTGTGGTGTATCATTTTAGTGGCCCAACATTCGGATCCATATAACATGACCGGTCGTATGACAGATTTATATATCTGACCAATTAATTTCAATGGAAGTAGCTTGTCGTATGTCACATCGGTTACCTGTCTCTACTTTAGTCATGCTGTATTTATTGTTCAAAAACGCTTACCATCCATCCAGTATGAATACCCATCTGGCAGCCCATAGCAAAAACCAGGCATGTGACAGCGATGCTACTCGTGCTGGCCACCGATGCTAGAATCAGTGATACTCCAATGCCAACTTGCGCTGTAACAGTTCCAACCAAAAGACGTTAAACAATAAAATTAATCGGCAGACCAAAACACACATTCTATACTATATTTACAAGCGAAGCAATTTACGCTTGTGCTATAGGTAATATGCAACAGACCACTCTGAGGCCGATCCCAGATACCCAGAGGTAAATAACAGAAAAGAGAATCGTTTCATACCTAGAATGATGCGTGAGGCTATTGAAATCAAAGAACACCCAAATTTCAATAGAGAAGATGGTTGCCAAGTATCATCTGTTTGGGATCCGATCATCAAAACTATCAAGACCCAAACCCAGCAAAAACTAACTGCCAGACATCAAGACACTGTGAGCTCTTTCTGCGTGCACCGGAGCACAAACCAACTTGACTGACAATTCCTTTCATTTTGATTTTAATATTATATAAATTATTAGAGCTAGGCATGTTTGCTGAAGAGTTTCTTGCACCGCTTCTTCTCTTCAAATTACAACATGTTGCGAAGTGGTGGCAAATTAGATTGGGCTCCCATAGAGTAAATAATAACCATAAACAAAATTAAAACTAAATAATTAAAATGAACAAGTTGGCGGTAGGTTAAATAAAACTTTAACAATACTCGTTGACACTTGACATCTTTGTCTTCCGTGATCACTGCCACTGAAAAGTGACCGAAACGTCGGAATAATAAAAATCTAAAACCGTTAAAACTTAGTTTTATTAACAGAAAAGTTTACGAAATTTACCATGTTAGAAGTTAAACCCGGGACATCTGCGTTCTAATTAAGTCAGCAAAGAAGTAGACCACGCCACAGATTCACAAAACGTCGTAGACCTATAGATTTTGTACGAGCGTACAATCTTATAACGTCATAAGTTAGTGCAAGTACATATATTATCACGCCTGCTTCCCATGGACGTCGGCAGACACTATAGATATCTCTCTGACAAACTTCTTTCATTAATCTCTTCATACATACACGTTTATTTGAGATTCTTTTCACCACGTCTGCTCTTTAACCATGGTGTGATCATCTGTTTTGCCCCAAATCACTACGGAACTTTAAAAAGTATATAAAATACATTAAAGTAACTTGTACAATGGATATAACATGGCCAAGTAGTGAAAAGGGATCATGAATGCGTAAAGTTTTAAACTAAGTTGTCAAGTTCTAGTTTTATTGTGTCCTAAAGAACCCATCTTGGATATAAGGCCTTGAAACTTTGTTTACTTCTGTTACTTGTTAAATACGAATATGGATTTATGTTCTTCACAGAGATATACTTATTTCTGAAAGCCTTTTAAAACTGGGTATTTTATTTTAATGGGTTTTGGTCGCCCCCTCCGAGACCGGCAGCATATTTGAGGAAGTAAAGCCATGATGCAACAATTATCTTGATACTAGCTGTGCCCGCGACGTCGTCCGCGTGGAATTTATCTTCAGAACCCCCCGATTTTGAAACATTCTTCATTGGTGCTCCGCTCTTATTGGTCTTATCTTAATTCTATATAGCCTATAGCGTTCCTCGATAAATGGGCTATCTAACACTGAAATAATTTTTCAAATCAAACCAGTAGTTCGTGAAATTAGCGCGTTCAATCAAACAAACAAACAAACTCTTCAGCTTTATATATTAGTACTAGCTGACCCGGCGAACTTCGTACCGCCATATTTTCTGAATTCTTAAAAGACTTTGTTTCATGACATAAAAACAAAATCAACAAAATTGGTCTAGGTGATTAGGAGAATTCTATAACCCGATCTTAGCGCCACCTACCGGTTCCGATTGTGAATCTAAACCATCCGGGAACCCATTCAAACACACAAAATAAATATCATCAAAATCGGTCCAGCCGTTTAGGAGGAGTTCACTGTCAACACACGTACAAAAGAATTATATATATATATTTATAAAGAGCTGTAAATCTTATCTATAGATAAGATTTACAGCTCTTAAGGTGATGTTAGATGGTATATTTTTGTCTTTCAATGAATGAATTAAGTAACAAAATAAGCCATATAAACGTAAATTTAAATAATTAAATATCATTCATTCATCAGACATGTCAACTAAATTAATTCAATTATATCAACCAAATCAATTCAATTATATTAACCAAATTAATTCAATTATATCAACCAAATTAGTTTGATTTGGTTGATGTCTCTAACGTTAGCAATAGGGCCGGCTAGATCGGTGTGAGATACCACGCTCTCAAAGAATATCGATGTGAGACAGTTAGCCTTGTTTTATTGCGTGAGTTCAGCAAAATAGGCAGACGGGACACCTGATGGAAAGCTGTTACTATCGCCTATGAACATTTGCAACACCAAAGCTGCTACCAATGTACTGCCGCTCTCTAAAGGGAGACTGGAACCTAGCCACTAATCTGAGAACACAACTCAAATTTGCTATGGCGGTTCGCCCCAAATTGTAGTAATCTAGATGGGCAAATACCTACCACCTGGCTGTGGGTTGTTTTGTAGCCTCTTACGACAAGCCACAGGACTTTCCTACTGTGTTGTTGGTCGGATGCCGAGTGGGTCTTATGAACTATAATTTTAAAAATCACATATATGTACTTACATACTGAATTACTGAGGCGTCTGGCAGTTTTTGGGGTTAAAATTCTTCTGTTAGTGAAATAATCTGATAGCAGTCCAAAGCCTATGCTTGTGAAGAAGCTTGCTAAATATGGCAATGATGATAACAAGCCACTCTGAAAGTAATTAATTGTATTTATATATAATATTGTAGAACCTCTTTAAGTCGAACCTCGGTAAGTCGAAAACCTTACAAACTCGAAAAAAATTGTCTTTCCTTCCCTTCAATCCTAAAACCTCCATTGCTTGAAATCTGAACCCTCTATAAGTCGAAATAATGAGTGACTCCCAATAAGAAAATTAAGTACTTATTCTCCCTTTATAACTCGAAAAAAAAAATTCAACCTCTGTATCTCGAACATAGCAATAATTGATTTTACAATCTCTACAACTGGATTATTTGAATAAATCTTAACTTCTACAAGTCAAATGTTTCTTTACAAAATTCGTTTAAATCGAAATCCTCCATAAGTCAAAAAACTTAAAACTTGCATTTTTTGGCGTCTCCCTTCACGTTCGACTTGAAGAGGTTATACTGTAGTTATATTATATATGTTGTTGCAGACAGAAAGCAACCCTGACCCGCCTGCCGTAGAACACCTTCTCTCCACGCCCTGCATACCGCCGACGCCCATAGCTCGCACAGTTAGCAGCTAGGCGTCGGACGAAACGTGGGATATAGAAGCGGGCTTGGAGGCCGGAATTGCTGACTTGCTCAAATTGCTCCCCTCTCTGCCATTCATCTTTGTATTTATCGTCTATGTATAGTTTTAATTTAATTGTAAATAACGCCAATAATAAGTCATACAGTCCACATCTAGTTTTTTTTTATAGCAACTGCTACCAATTATGTGTTTATCTAATTAAAGAGAAGAATATAAAATATATATTTAGCAGGATTAATCTAATTCATACTTGTCAACCAAATGCATTCCACTAGCTTTCTTCATCCACCCCCTACTGGCGACCTTACTCGGGTCGTCGGGCCAGTGGGCTGAAGCGTGACGCACACTCCACTCCAGAAATCCTCTGCTGCATCGGTCATCGGCCCAACAACAATCTTGACAGGGTCCATACTACTTCAACTTCTTAATTTTACTACCTATGTCACTTACTTATCTAGTTTCATAAATATTTAATAAATACTTACACTTTTCACATCAATATCATATGTGTAATGTATGTAAGAAGGAACTTGTGTGAAGAAGAAGACGAACGTAATTGTGCTTCCGAAATGGGTGCTGATACTAGCCCATACATGCTTTGATCGTAGGATAGCTCCCCACGGGACCTTTTGCACCTAAAATTATATTATATTATTTAATATTTGGGATATACCCGCGACTTCGTCCAGGCTGTTCTCTCCGTCGTTTATATAGTCTATTCCAGTTGTCACCAATACGATAGCGTGGTACATATAATACTGTGGCGACCGAGGGTAGAACTTTCCGCCAGCGTAAGCCGGTCTCAAGACTTTTAGAAAAAGGTAGAAGATTCTGGAAAGAAAAGACAAGGACAGATACATGTTGGAAAGGGATAGACGATAAAGGAAAGTTCTAGAATAGAAAGTTCGGGAAGGAAAAGACAGAGATAGATAGATGTTTAGAAAGGGACGGATAGTGAATAAAAGAATAACGAAATTATGGCTTCCAGAAGATTCTTCCGGGTATATAAGCAGCGTAAGGCGCGCCTACAGGGCAGTTTAGAGTTGAGTTCAGTTCAAGACAGTGAAGCGACAAGTGCGATACGAAAGAGTTGGAAGAAGAGTTTAATAGAAGACAGTGACGAGCTTAGGGGTGAATTTAGTGAAAAATGTAGTGGACAGTTTAGTGAAGGAGGAGTTTCGCGTAGTTTAAAAGGAGGTCCAGAGGCGATCTACGCGCAGTAAATTCTGTGGTGAACACTGCAGCAGCAGAAGGTGTCTCTACGCAATATCGGCGACGGTATTGTGAGTGAGACAACTCATCGTGGGGCAGTGTGTCGTTAGTTGTGCGTGTAGGGGCGACCCTGTAAAGAGGTACCACGTACGGCTGTGTAAGTTAATAAAAGCGTTTAGTTAAAAACTGGTGTTTTCTTCCAATCCTAAGTGCGTACCCCCTCGCACGTAACAATACAATATATATACATATTCAATCGTCATAATATATGATATAATTTTCAGTTCTTGTGAAGTCACAGTACAGATAAAAATATCAATTTTTCATCATCGTCGGCGCCTTATTAAGCAAGTTGGTCCTGCCGTATGTAACTACGAACATTGGTGGCTGCCTACGTCTCATTACAAAATTCGCTGGAATGCTCAATTTGATTTCAGCTAATACACCTGGGTTAAATAATTTACCTCTTAACAATTTAAATAAGTGGGAGACCAATGCAAACTTGACGTAAAAGTTAGCAGCGGATTCGGATCAGATTGATACTAAAACAATACAATCCGGGACTTTATATGTTCTTCGGGAATTCCTAAAGTGGAAACCACGTGATATATGGACTTGTGTTAAGGCGTGTAAATAGCCCTAACACATAGTATACGGGCTATGATGAACCAGCGTTCGAGCCCTAAATTTAATTATGGTGACATAAACCAAAATATGCGATGCCGGGCAATCGACACGAACTCATACGACAACCACTGGAGCGGCTAAGAAAATATGCCCACCTTATCACAGTACGTTGTCAGATCACCATCAGTTCACCACACCTTCTTCATCACGACACCAGACACAAGGGGAAGCCTGCCGGCTTTTAACCAATTCCCAGTCACATTCCACTTGATGCAACACTTATTAATTTTTGTGCATTTGATTAACGACACAGACGGCCTCTGTGGTTGAGCGGGCTAAGCCTTTGTGGGTAGTAAATTTCGGGAACGTATTTTCTTCGGTATTTACTATGGTCTGGGTGTCTGGGATCGGCCCCAGAATGGTCCGTTGTATATTACCCATAACACAAGCGTAAATTGCTTAATTTGGGGATATGCAGTGTGTGTGTTAGTCTGCCGATTTATTTATTTATTAAAGGCCGATTTCTTAATCGGCTTAATCGTGACGACGCGTCTAGAAAGTAACGTACGAACATGCAAAAGTCGAGGCACCATCTTCTGGCGAGTGGGCTGCCGCAGTGACGTATGAAATGAAGTTATCTGTAAACTACCCAATATCACTAGATGGCGTCACCAACTTGCTTGATATAACAGTTTCTAAATTTATTAGAAATCTTTAGTAGAACAGATGTAGTCATGTATGTAGTAACATTATTTGTCTCGTGTTTTTATGGGACTCTCCCGAATTCATATATTTTCATACAAAAAAATCGGTGGCCCTGATGATAATACCCTTTAATTTTAAATACTGGCAACATAACTGTAACCTATGTTACCTGTCAAGCGGGGGGGGGGGGACAAGTCACGGACAAATCCTAATAATAAAAATATGTAATATGTAAGCATTTGTATTGTTCATTGTGAGGGTGGCCAGCGCACAATAATTAAGCACACGTAGCATAAATGTAGTATATAAGGCTTTAATTTTGTTAAAGGTGACAATAAAGATATCAATTGCATTAGGGCAATGTAGTTTCAATACCACAACCACCACAAAACTACGAGCAGCGCCCGCGCATACCACATGGCGACCCTGTCAGTTGCAAGGTAGTAGATAAAAATAGTACTCTCTTACTTACAGCTCTTAGGGCCAACCCGATTGACATGACACCACGCTGTCATAGAATATCCACGTGAAACGGAGCTTGAGGTAAATGTTCTTTGTGCGATAAGTGAGAATTTCGATCCTCCAATTCCCCGTCCTCCTATCCCATTTCCCTATCTCATTCTCCTCCTATCCCATTTCCCTATCTTATCTACCTCCTATACCACTTCCCTATCACATCCTCCACCTATCCCATTTCCCTATCTCACCCTCCTCCTATACCATTTCCCTATCTCATGCTCCTCCTATCCCATTTCCCTATGTTATCTACCTCCTATACCACTTCCCTATCTCATCCTCCTCCTATCTCATTCTTATCTATTTTGTTTCTCCTGTCTGATTATTCCAATCCCATCCCTTGATCCAATTACTCCTCCCAGTCCCCTTTATCTCATCCTGAAGGCTGGCAACGCGTTTGATTCAACCCTTATGTTGCAAACGTCTATAAGTGACGGTAATAATTTTCGAAAAAGCGACGTATAAATTCTCAAAATATGCTCTGTGTATAATAATGTATAACAAATGTAATTACGTCGCTATTTCTTTGAATAAAGTTTTTCTTTCTTTCTTTCAATAGATGGATAATCTGCCTGTTTGCTAGATTTGCATTACAAAAATTAAAATTACTATGAAATTTATAAATCACCTTCACACCACCACCGTCTATACCACTTAAGATATAATATCTTTCTTCTTCAGAAATGAACTTATTATCAGCCGGTGAAGCAGTGCCGAAAATTGTTAGTACAGTGGCAGCTATTATGCAGAGTAAGCCCACAACCCAGTAGGTGGTTGGCCACCCCCATCTGCTGTCAGCCAGGAGACCCCCAATCTGAAGGCCTATCACGTTACCTATCACGGTTCCTGTAATTAAATTTTTAAAAATGTGTTGTAAAACCTTTTCGATACGAAAATAATTCAGATGGGATGATGCGTATTAGTAATATGAGATCAATACTAATAAATGCGAAATTGACTCTGTCTATCTCTTACGCTTTCACAGGAAACCTACGGTACCGTTTTTATTGAGAGCTGAGTGTTTCAATAACAAAAATACGATACTTTTTATGCCGGAAAAAAGGTTATTTTTTTCGAGAAGGATCGTGTTTTTCTGCGGTCGTGCAAAGTAAAAAATACCTACATAAAAATGTAATCCACTGCATCTTGTATTTCCAAAATTGTATGAAATCCATTTGACCCGTAAAATGAGGTTGCTTCTGCAGGAGATGGGTCAGAATTTTGAATGTTATGGAAAGCTTATTTCAATACGAAAATTTTGTTAATTAATTAAGTAAATTTTAAAGTTATATTGCCACCAAAATGCCCAAAAATCGACTACTGCGCAAATTATGACTGAAGACAGCAGTTTTTGTTAGCCTAGTATTATACTAACGAAAATAAAGTCTGAGTATTTTTTAAATTATATAATGCTTAAGTAAATATATGTATAATATTTATGACGTTGGAAATACAAAGATTGGAAGAGACCATTTGGTATAGATAAATTATATATGTACATATATATATATATATAGATGATAACTATGATCGTTCGTTGACATTTGAAATATTTATTATTTTATTTATTTAGGTTTATGGCTTGGCAGCTAGCTAGGCCTTTAAGCCAGACCTTAGATTATAATGTAGTTTCTTCATTTTCTTAAGCTTATGTGTAGCACAGCTGAACTGTGGGTTATCAGCTGGTGCCATTCAACGGGGTTCTTGTGACAACTCAAAAGGCCACATTCAAATTCAAATTCAAAGTTTTTTATTCAAAATAAGTTCCACTCCAATAAGTTCTTTACAAGTCTTCATTTGTTAATGTCACAAAAGTAATCTTAATGAATATAATGTATAAAAATATAAAACTTCCTCTTCTGTCATTTTCCAAATTCTGTCAACAATTTTACCGTGTCTGTCAATAACGTATGCCAGTAACGCAACGAATAAAGATCAACAGTAGATGGATAGACTTCGCTAATCCTATCAATAAAATAATAAGTAATGTCTAAAAACTGCACCATTTTCTGATATAAAAAATATGCTGCATCGATTATTTTTATCAAATAAATAGGCATAGCAATCGTTTCATTCCCAAGAGCAAGGATATTTTTTGTATTATCTGTAATCTAAAAATTATAAATTTAATATCGGGTCCGGCAGACGATGTTCTGCAATAAAAATAAATTAGAATCCTATTGCAACGCCACCTACTGGGGCCAATTATGAATCTAAACCATCCAGCGACCCACTTGCACACATAAAAAAATCATCAAAATCGGTCCAGGGTGTTAGGACAAGGCCAGGGACAAGCACACTAACATAATAAAATTATACATAAACATATTTTAGTATATTTATAAAGGTTTTAAGCGCGGTATTTTATTTGATTTATATTATTCCGACGTTTCGACCACTTTTTAGTAGCTATGCTCACGGCTATTATGTGGACCAGTCGCGAAAACTTAAGAAAATACTATACAGGAATAAAATTATTTTTTTTATCCAAATACTGAAATAGTCTTCATAGTCGTATCAAATAAACGTGTATAATTTGTTAAATTGTAGTAAAAGAAGATCCATAGTTCATGTCTATCCCCGTGTAAAACAGTCATGGTAATATGTACAATGTATATATTATGTTATCCTGGCCGGAACGCATGCACCACTTGGGCAGTTTTCTGACCTAATGTGCATATTGTTACAATTACCACGTGCTAATAACGGTGAAGGAAAACATCGTGATGCAACCTGCACATCGAGATAACCGATGTGTCAAACCTGCCAAGCCGCCTTGGACAAGCGTGGCGGGTATACTGTCCGTTCCCCTACAGTGGGAGGCCTGAGCCCAGCAGTGGGACATATATGGGCTGCTATTACTACATATATTATGTATGATGTATATAGTATTTTAGTTTCAATAATGAAGTATATTATTATTTCGGTATTTTAAAACGCTCGTCTGCTAAAAGATTTGAATATTATTTTTACTACCAAATCTAAATTATGTAGCTTCTGTTTGTTGAAGATTGCTAGTTTAACATTATCAGTGACACCTTTAATTTTGTACTCTGCTGTAATTAACAAGCTTAGTTATATCTTCCAAACATATGTTAATATATATTAAAAGTTATAACGTCACAATTTTGCAGTATTCTAAATTTATGAGATTTCGATGTTCAGTGTGTAAAAATTCAAAAAGTAAGTTTCACCTGTATATACGTAGCTGCCCCAGGTGGCTCTTTCGTTCCTGGGCACCCATCTAGCAAGTAAAGATTGTGTACCAGGGAAAGTACCAGCCTGTGAGAGACCTTGTGCTATGCGACAAGCGCAAACTGCTTTCCAGCCACCCTAGAATCATGCATAAGTAGATATAGCTTAACAAGTAAAGCTCTCGAATCCCAAATTTGCGTTTGAAAATGTAAATTCAAGTGAAGTACTGACCGGAAAACATGCACCAATTAAGCAATTTTCTGACCTAATGTGCATATTACTAATTTGAGTCTTATCTTCATTGATGTTATAGTTGGCTGTAGACGAATGCGTGTTATTTAATTCGTTAAAAATAACATTATCATCGAATAACCACAACAGTGTATATATATACGTTTATGTAACGTCATTAACAATTAAAAACAATATCGCATCACAAATAACGCATTACACCCATCGTCACATCTGCATGAATCGGCCTATAACTGTGACATTAAACCAGATGTGGCCCTACCTTTAGAATTATCAGATGCTGATGATGAAGGAAAACGTCGTGATGAAACCTGCACATCGAGATAACCGGTATGTCGAAGCCGCAAATTGGCCTTGTGGGTATACTGCTTGTTCCTCACCCCTTTTTGGCAAGGAGGCCATAGTTCAGCAGTGGGACGCTAGGCTGTTATTATCGTAATTTGTATAGTAGAAAACAACTTGTCTCTAATCACCGTTGTACCGCAACGACGACAAGAGACCCGATAGAATTTCATTGATGGGCACCAATGAAATTCTATCGGGATCGTGTAATGTAGATCGCCCCTTCAGTATGAGACGCCTCTTGCGTCGATAATCTTGCGGCGTCCTGTCTTCCAGCCACTAGCGTGGCAGTCGGCGCAGCTGCTACACAAAAGGAAGCCCAAAAATGCCGCAAATATTCAGCCATCAGAAATGACTACATATTTGCGATTTTTGGGGTCGAGACCCTGGGAACATGGGGGCCTGAAGTGCACAAGCTTTATCCAGACATAGCCAAACATCTGGTAGATGACTCACGAGACCATAAGATTAGTCTATAATACCTCGGACCCGGTTTTTGAGTACGTTTCCAATTGACAACGATCTGCCACTAAATTTTATAGTTT
Source organism: Dendrolimus houi (assembly GCA_039645545.1). Classification (NCBI taxonomy): domain Eukaryota; kingdom Metazoa; phylum Arthropoda; class Insecta; order Lepidoptera; family Lasiocampidae; genus Dendrolimus; species Dendrolimus houi. The sequence continues at coordinate 23,932,920 of CM077122.1, forward strand.
AATTTCTATATATAGTTTTACTTTTTATTTATTACCACTTAAAATTAATATATGATATATTGGTATTCTTACCCATGCAGCAGCCCAGGGTATTACAATAGAGACGACCCCGTTCGTAAATAATGATATCTGATAGGGCACCTTCCCACCCCATCTCTGACAGACCATCCCAATGGGGAACATCATAATGCAATAGCCCAAGAAGAAGGCACTCAGTATCATCTCTTGATATGGTTTGCTCCAGTTGTAACTCTGTTTAAATATACATAATTCTATTTGTCAAGTACTTTATAAAGAAGCAGTTACGCATAATTTTGAAGAAATTCCAATATTTTAGAAATTTTATTATAAAATGTAGGTACATTTTAGTATTTACCACAACTTCAAGAAGGGATCTAATAGGAAGAACCTTCGAATAGGTTCCTCCTATCAGCTCCCTTCTCGACGAAGTGAACAGCTTTCAGTAAGCAAGTCGTCAAGTTTTCTAGTGGATGATTCCGCAATGCTTGAAGAGTCTTCAGTGTGTTCTATCAGTTATGAGGTAAGGTGCCAAATTAAAAGCCTCTCAATGGGCTGTTCAGAGAGCTAAGTTAGTTTTTGTTCCCAATAGATAAAGTCATAAATAAGGATATCAATAAGAGAACCTAGTTAATCTACATATTTCGCCAAATTAGACGATTAACCCTTACTAATAAATAACTAACTAACTTATTTGTTCATCAAAGAAAACAAACATAATGTTTAGTTACAATACTTTAAAGACAAAATAAAAAGCAGTCTCTTCCAGGCTAACAATCTTAAGAATACTTAGTAAGTTAAAGTGGCAGTGACCCTGTTGTATGTCGCAAAACCAACGGCTGATGGAGCAAACGAGCAAACGTAGACGCCCTCGAGCCCAGTGGACAAATAACTTGTACAAGATCATCGGCAGGGACTGGATAGATTAACAGATGACAAGAAGAAGAGGAGAACATGCGACACATATTTAGAGAGGCCTACGTTCAGCAACGAAAATAACATCCTTAATAAATTTTATTGAGTGTGAATTATTATGTTCTATTTTACTACACAATAGTTCTTACATATTTATCATAACATTGTATATGTAGAAATATATTATAGATCTATTTCTAATTAAAATTGATTTCGGTTACTAGTCCACTTACCCTATTTACATTCCAAATACTATCTGAAGAGTCTTCTTTAACTTCATCAATATTTTTATTACTTTCATTAGGATCTTTAGAAGCATTATTATTTATCCAATTACTTGATTTTGTTAAATTATCAAAATCTTTTCGAAATTCTATTAGTGTTTCAGTAACTTCAAAATGAGTTTCATTTTTTGGTTTTATTTCTGTATCCGTATTTGCAATGTCGGCCATAGCAACTATGGTCACACCCAAATGACCTCTAGCTATAAAGCTAACTGACAAACACATAAGGAATATGAAGAGTTGTATATGTCTTACACCATATCCAAATGCAGCTGGAACTTCTTTTTCTGAAAATTTTAATTCTTAGCCATGTCATAGGAACAAAACTTGAATATTTACAATCAATCTAGTTTCTAAAATGAAAAACTCTAGTGTAAATTTAACGGAAACAGGAAAGGATTATAAGATTTTATACCTACTAAGACAGTATCGGCAAGCAAGTATCAGATCACGTGCAATGAAGTGTTCCGCAATTGCGACGAATACCCATTGTTTTTTTATTTGGTTACAGAAACCAGAGAAAACATTACTTGAAAACACACCGCATATCAAAGACTATTCTCGCAATCTATTTTGATTAAAGCTCAATGATAATCGCAATATTTTTGATGTTGTTAATGTACCTCATACAAACACAGCGGGTATATAATTATACATTCTGTTTGAAGAAGCCCAAGTCCAACAGTGAGATATTTAAGCGTTACTATTATTCTTATATGACGACAAATTGTGGACTACAGCACAGCTTCCTCACATATTTCATCTATCTAAAATTACGGGTACCCTAAAAACAGCAATAGTGATTTGATGAATACAACTGTATAGAGACATACCAAGATCTTTCAAATTTTCCTTAGTAGGCACTTTCTCGTAATGAAAATCCGTAATGTTAGATTCTGATTTAGTCATTTTGATGAATTTAATTGATAAAGCAAACACTCCTTCAGCATTTACGTGCGAATGTGTTATGCTATCATTAATGAAATAAGATGTCTTAATGTTAACACAGTTATCGTTGTATAAATAAGTAATGTGTAGATTGTCAGTTTCGTATATTTATGCTGTGATATTGTTTGCGATTTTAAAGGTATTATATACTTAAAACCAAAAGTGGCCCTGTAAGGATCAGAATCAGATATACAAGATACATGTGTGAGGTAAGTTAGGGCTAACGCGTTACACTCGCTCTTAAAAGTCCGTCGATATGTATGGCGACGCGTGCATGTTATGATGGGACAACTGGGTGTCAGGTTTGTACGCCGACCGGTGAACAAGCCCGTGATGAAGCTGTCACCGCAGCATTAGATTTGCATATCGCGCACGCACTGGTGACAAACCCAAAACTGTCACTTTCCGCATCGTTCGTCCGCCATTTGCTTTCGACTATAGTCTTTGTCGCAACACAAAATGGCGTCAGCATCTATGCAAAACGTGAACGTACATGAAGACGATATTGATGATTATATGCTTAAACTTTTAAGTCGCCATGACACAAGTTATCCGTGCGCGCTAGCCCTTAGGACGCGATTTTTTAAATATTCTGTACGGCTCAACATACAGTGTTTTGCTGACGCTGTGGCCTGCTTTATGCTACTTTAATATTATAATATTAGTATAAATAATGCTCACTAATACTTTGTGATTGAGTTGCTATCAAGTTGCTACGAGTTGCTATTAGTCGTAACATACGACTTCAACTACCACTAAGTTGAACTCAGGGATCAGCATACAAGCCCAAGTACTACGAGAATAAATCCCTGAAAGCAACAAGGTGTATTTTCTTCATCCTACTACAAGAAAGCACCAGCACTCCACCAACTACTGCCAGCATCCACCACACGAAGCAAGAACAAGTGTACAAACTGTACATATTCAATTGACAAATCTCTTAATGTTTAAGCTATTTGTCTCTTGAACGTAATATCTGTTAATAACGGTCTGGTTAAGTCACTGATTACTTTAAATTCAAATTCAAAAGCTTTTATTCAAAATAAGTTTCACTGGAGAACATTTTTTGAAAGTCATACATGTAAGTCAACATTTAAATCTACTTCCTAATCTATGTAAACCGCTTCGCTACGTGTTATTGCTGTTCAAAGGAGAAGAAGCGGAAAGAAACTCTCCAACAACACGTCTAGCTAAATATATTTTTTTCATCAAAATTATCTTTGGCCCTTTTTTTACAGCTTGTTGCTGCAAGAGGTCCCAAGTAAGATACAAACTATTACAATTTACCAAAAGAACATCATAAATCTACACGATATGAGACGTAACGTGTTTTTTTTTGTATTGTTTCTATAGTTGTTTTGATTTAAGATCAAAATCACCAAATCACCTTCCAACTATTGACATGAAACCATTTCACTTCATCAATTTTTATCAAAACAAAACAAAAGAGATATAAATAATATGCTTTTAAAAGAATAACTTTTACATACTAATTTATTTTGTTCACAATAAAACCATAATGCATCTGAAAACCGACCGCGTGTATGGAATATCCGCTATTGGGCGAAAAGTGAGTACTGAAAAATCTTCAAGGCTGTTGGCGTTGCTACAAGCCTTATACTTGTGAAAGACTAGTGTTGCCATGACGAGATGTTTGTTATCGAATTACATCGGCAGCACCAAAGAAATGCCACTGCAGCGCTATCTTTTTGGCTGTATTCATCTATCCCACAGAAACATAAAAGTAACTCGAAAGATAGATTACCTAGCTCTGTATTGAGTTTTATTTAAATCCATTCAGTAGTTTTCTCGTGATGCACAGACAGACGAACATTCATAAAGTTGTCTGTCTATCTGTCTGAGCATTATGTCATCATGTGAATACAGGCCAAGTTAGTGTTTGCCCTCTTACATTGATGTGTTCCACGGAGGTACCGATCGTTAAGTTTTTGTCATTTGACTAAATAAATCCAAAAGAATCATTTCCTATATCTACATTTCTGTAATATAATAAATCTGTAGAGGATTTAAAGTTGTACAATGAATGTCCTTTGTTGCCTCATCTCAACGACGTGGCACACAGAATATGGTAATATTAGGCAAGCACTCTATCGAATTGTATTCGAATAGATGATACGATGCAAGTTGTTACACGGATTTATTTTAATTTTAAAGTAACAAAGTATTTTATTGTTGGCTTTATTTAAATTTATTTATTCGTTTTACTAATTAAATATTACATAAGAAGAATTAGTTTTATTAATTATTATTATTATATATTATTTAACAAAATTGGGTCGTTTTGGTCTTACGCCAAAAGGGAGGTTAGCACTGAAAATCAGCGTTGTGCAGGATATAATTCCGGCACAGCAATATGCTGAGTGCAAACCTTGTTTGCTGCAAATGGGGCGTACAAATTCTCAAGATGTGCTATGTGTACTCGTATAATAATGTAATTACGTCGCTATTTCTTCAAAGAAAGTTTTTATTTATTTCTAATTAAAAATAAACTCGAGGAAATGAATCAGGGGCTGTAATACGGATCAGCAGATTCCGAAATGCAACTTTTAGATATCAAGTGAAAAATACTAAACGGGTGTAAATCAAACTCAACGCCGAGCTACTTTATATCCCGAGACGTACCTTGGGTTTTTTTAATACTGATAAATGACGTCGATTTCACGGGATAGGTCGTGTTTCGAACAATCTTTCTTTGAAATTTTTTAAACTCTTTCAACTTCGTCTTTACCTTTTTCATCTTCAACTTTACTACGTCATGATATAAAAGTTAAACTACTACTACTAATAATAATAATTCGGATCCGCAGGGGGGCTTTGTGGCGAAGGCTTAGGTGAGTAGCAACACCTCGGACTTTGTGGCGGCTTTCGCCAGCCGGCACGGCCTATACTCCCAAGTGATAAATGACCCTAGCCACTCACACCCATGTTGCCCCTGTCTTCGATGGCATTTTTTGAAGAGTATTGAGTCACCATCCATTTTTCCATTTTCCCCGAACATTGCGATGGGCAGACGCCCATACTTTTACCACTAGTTTCTCAATTTTTTGTTCTCATTTCTCACAATAGTCCTACACTGGCCGGGGCTTGTCCTTGGGTGCATTTTTTATGATGTACACAGGGATAATCGCCGATCAGTGTCATGCCACATTTAGATTAAATTTATCAAGGGGCCTCTACGTGTTGGCCTTCCCATGGCCTCACGCAAGCCCTCCAAAAGTCCGAGACATTTTTATGGCCCGTGGTCTTTAAAGACATACAAAATAATAATTCATTTATTGCAGAAAAAATTATATTATAAAACTATTTCCATGTTATCAAAGTTTAAATAAATTCACGGCACAATGATTAATTAATAAGACAATATTCTACTTCACGGCATCAAAGGAACATGTATACCAAAATAACTTCAATTGTGCACTCGAGGCGAGTCGGCAGAAAACAAACAAACTTATGCATCTGACTGAGTGTGCAGTTGCACCCATTTACTACGTAGCAGGGGCGAGTCACATTGGTCTATAAAAAGACTGAGCATGCTGTTGGTGCTGCCGCGAACGAGGGCCAGTAGGGAGGCGCATCTCTTTCTAATGATGGCCGCAAAGCCATCAACTCGCGGTTCTGTGAACATCCCTGACGCACTGCACCGCCACGGCAGTCCCAACAACACTCTCAGCCCATTATTATACTGGACACGTAGATCGCTGTGTGCCCGCTGCGTATGACTGAGCCACAGGCTGCACGTGTAGAAGGACTGCCAGTATGCTCGGAGAAGCGTCTTCTTTACCTCTTGCGTCCAGCGTGCGAACCTGCGGGCCAGCATGTCACACCGGACAGCCAGCAACCTACGGTCCCGGTCTATACCACAAACATCCTTTAAGTCTTCGGTTAGCCTTATGTCCATACACGGATGATATAAACATATGAGGGCCTAAAGGGTGAAATTGACTCGTGTATATATACTGATAGTTGTAAGACATAGCATAAAGTTCTACTTCACGTTGATACATGTCATGTTCATCATACGAATTTGCGATAACAATCTCTTAAGGCTCTCATTTCATTGTTAGTACAGTATTTAAGTGTTGTACATACAAAATAGCAATACTACACATTAATAAAAACTGGTTAAGTAAATTAAAGATTTATTAAAAATTTGAACTATTTTTGTCTCTTTATTCCTTCACAGGTTCGCTTTTCTCTGTAACTGGTTCTATTCCTGAAACATATAAAATTATTTTAAAATATGTATTACAATTTCTTGTATTTTTTTATACTTTGAATTAAAACTCGACTACAGTGCGTGTTATACTGGCGTGGTATGAAAGGTTCGCCAGTTTTCAAATTGATTCATTTAACGTTCCGCGAGCACATGTTACCTTTTCAAACTAAGTCACAGTACAGACTTTCACAGAAAATTATGTTCAACTGTTTGACAATAAAGTTTAAAATTACTGAGATCAAAGTTGTTCGAGTTTCTATCTTGTCTAAGAAGACTGTTTAAAGATGTAAAACCTTTTAATCGGTTTTAATATTTATGATAGCAAAGTGATTATATTTTCTTTCTTGCTTATTGTTAATTTCAGTGTCTGTTATTGTCAACATTGCAATTTTCTTTTTTCAGGTTTTTATATTTTGTAAACTTAGCATTTATTTAAATGTTGGCAGTACTGTTCCTTGTACTCGTGCAAGCAAAAATAGACTTAATGTGATGAACTTTTTCATACCGCGTCTTTACCAATAAAGAGCGTCATAAAGATGACAAACGCACTTTTTAACATTTGATTGGGATACCATAAGTATTTAATAAAAAAAAACCCTATATCTCAAAAAGTATTTAACGGATCTTGTTCAAACTATTTTTCATTAATAGTATCTTTTATTGTCAGACACCTTTAATTTCAAAAGACTGATGGGTTTCTTAGGAGCTACCGGTCTGGTCACATACATAATGTGTTTAGGTAGCTTAGTTCATTAGAAACCCATGTGTTATTGTAATTTTCTAAAAAAACTTTTGTGAAAATATAATAAAGCAGCTGCATTTCATGCCCATTAATCAGGTATGTGCGTGCTCTTTCTTCCCACTACCTTTCTAATTTGTCCCATTCTCCTTTTTTATCATTTTGAAACAGTTTGCTTATCACTAAACCCAACGCCGCCAATAACTTACAGCACGGTTATGATAGTTATAATCATCTGCCACCTGCATTACAATTAATGACGGTGACAATAATTTGTCATTTACAGGAGAGTGATGATGAGCACAATAATTTGGGATTATAATTACTTTCTTTGGGGCACTCAGATTTGCATGTATGCTTTTTTTCAATTAGAAACCTATGTGTGATTGTCATTTTCTACAAAAACTTTTGTGAAAATATAATAAAGGAGCTGCATTTCATGCCCATTAATCAGGTACGTGCGTGCTCTTTCTTCCCACTACCCTTCTAAATTGTCCCATTCTCCTATTTTATCATTTTGAAACAGTTTGCTTATCACTTGAACCCAACGCCGCTGCAACAGCTTACAGTACGATTGTGATAGTCATAATCATCTGTCACCTGCATTACAATTAATGACGGTGATAATAATTTGTCATTTACAGTAGAGTGATGATGAGCACAATAATTTGGGATTATAATTACTTTCTTTGAGGCACTCAGATTTGCATGCATGCTTTTTTTCAATAAGGTCTTACCATCTCCGCGACAGTCGTTCCAGGGCTGGGTATCAGTCGAAAGGAAAACGACGAAAATCGTGTTTGTAATGATCGCCAGTGCAGCCACCATTCCGAACATTATTTGCCATTGATGTTGGTTTTTCTACAAATATATTTTTTAAGAATAATCCAGTTAGACATGGCAATGGGGTATGAGGTGAGTCATGGAGGGGGCTCGCCCGCATATATGCTGCGGGCACGGCGTATCAGCGTCTTATTAGCGAGTGAGTGCCCGTGGAACAACAATCGATCTTTATAAACATTTATAAGCATAAACTCACCAAATACATGTTTAAAATTATGATACCTTTGTGGTAATTGTAATACCAATTCTTGAAGAGAAAACTTCTTTAGCCGCGTTGGGCACTTTGTGGTAGGAGAAAATCTTATGGGTTCGAGTCACTGACTTGCTTATGACTGGCGCATGTGTAGCGGCCGTGTGCTGTGCGAGTTAGACGCTTTTTGAGTGGGTGAAATCTCATGCGTTCGCGTCACCGACATGCATATAGCAGTATATCTGTAGCTATACAGCTGATGTATTGTACAACATTAGTGCTGTGTATATCTTATAAGTGCATTGTTGAAAATGTGTTTTAATTCCAACGTTATGAAATTTTAAATTTTAATACTAAAAGTTCTAAGTTTTCACTTCTATCGGCATTCAGCAGTCTCTATAACTGCCAAAAAAATTCTACTGTTATTCCGCCAGGACGATATCGAGAAGATCTTGTAAGGATTTAGTAGAATACTGTTAAGAGTCGCACGACTCGAATTAAAATGCCGTTAGAAGTACTATAGAGTTTATTAGAACTATACAAACACGTATAACACAGGTACAAATATAACCGAACAAGTCCAAACGTAATACAGAAGGTCGTAATTCGATAAAACGTGCAAAGACCGTCACTTATTAGATTTCCGATTGTAGTACACATGTCTTGTTTCGCTCGTGGCTATCACTCGATTGACGGCTCCCTTAGTCGGGCCATTGCTTTATACTGCTCAAATGCAATATGTCTGCCCGGCAGCGTGACCGAATTTCCTAGAATCTTAATCCGCACACCTGGCTAATTATGCCCGCAAGCGGCCATAAACGAGTACAATAGGCTGTTCTCCACAATAACCACTAAATAAGTGAACAAAAGAAGACAATCATAAAAGGATTACAATTAGTTCAAATGCCGACGGGTAATAAAATGTGTTTTTTATAAATATGCAGGTGGATTTTGTTTTCGTCGGAACTTAAGTTGTAACAATACTAATTATGACATCGTCACAATTGTGGACACAATCACTTTATTTTGAATATTTTCGCAACGCCAAGATGTTAAAAGAGCATAATTGGGATTCATGAGTGGTAGCAATCCAAACAAATGGGCAAAATGCTCTGTTATGGATTTTTAAGTCAACTATTACGCCAGTATTATTAACCTATTGTTGCTCGTATAAGTGGAAAGTCCTGCTAAACACACGTGGTCTAAATTTGAGTAAATGTTTTAAGCTATTATAGATTAGCTTGATGTTATACAATAGTAAAGTATAACGTCGAACCAAACATTATAGAAAATTACACGTAACAGGCATCAGGCTTTTTCTATTCTAATGGCCTGTATTTGTATCTTACCAACCGTTCATTTGCCTTACTATCGGTTTAATTTCTGTATAAGCCCCATACAAATATTTAAAATGTAATATGTATAATTGATTTTATATATTTATTGCGTGTTAAAAGAAATGACAATTTACAACACAACGGGGGGCTTTATCGCTATCAGCGATTTCTTCCAGACCATCTTTGTATGGACAAAAAGTTTTGATAAGAACGAGAATAATGCTATATGCATTATTCTCGTTTTAACGACTTAGTATCTTATCTATACTAATACTATAAAGCGGTACAGTTTATGAGTTTGTTTGTAGGCAATAATCTCTTCAACTACTGAGTCGATTTTGAAAACTCTTACACCTGTAGAAAGCTACATTATTTTTGAGTGACACGGGCTATATTTGGTTGTGATTAATAATATTTTTTAATGTGAAATATTAGTTCCGATGCAAAGGGGACTCATGCGTTGATTTATCTACGTGCACTGACTAAACAATAGATAAGTCTCACTGTCAAACGTTCTCCCTGGTAAACACTGACTTAAGAACATAGTGTTTTTCCCATGGGCAATTGTATGTCGGCTTATCTTGATTAGTGCCCAGAGAAGTGGACACGGAAATTAATATTTTTCCCATGGGCAATTGTATGTTGGCTTATTTTGAGTAACGCCCAGCGAAATGGGCACAAGAAGAAGTGTTTTTCCCATGGACAATTGTACGTTGGCTTATTTCGAGTAGCGCCCAGTGAAGTGAGCACGGCTCAACTAGTAATAGATATACACATAAACATATTGCTCGTAGAAACTTATAGAAACCGTGTAAATATATCGTTTTATTGAGAGCAAATAAATAAATTGTTAAATTAGTGATATTTACCACGTCGACGATAATATGTGAAACGGCCACTGGTAGAAGCTGTAGTAAAATACTTGTTATTGTGTTGCCAAGCGTCATTAGGGTCCCACTATAGTTTGGTGCCAGATCTATCTGATTTATCTGAAAATTTGTAATTTATTTCCTTAGACAACACAATAATAAATAATTATATACCTATTAGACAATACTACTATCGCGTATGTACACTTGAAACACCAAAGATGTTACAAATGCGCTGCTCCTCTCTAAAGAGTGACATATTCTAGAGTCTACCCTACCACCTGGCAGTGAGTTGTTTTGTCTTCTCTTTCTTAAACGACGAGTTTGTAAAATGGATTTATAAATAGGATAAATTTCAGAGGGGTAATTCGGACCATCAGAATCCAAAACTTACTACTCGACCAAGCTATCTTGACTAACTAGTAGAATGTGACCTCACCGCTTGCATACCGCGTACCTCTTAGTATCGTCCGCAGCGTCGAATAGTTAGCACGTATTACGTTCCTCATTTCTGTACTTAGTTGTTTTGTTACAATCTTTCTGATAGTCATTAAGTTTTTTTTTGTGTTATACAATTATTGTTGCATACATATAATTTTTTGTTCCTTTATGTTTATTTTTATTATCTTTTAAAAATATTTTTATTTCTTTATTCATTTCAAAAATATAATAAATAAAATATTACAATAACCAGGTATCGACTCATTAATTTAAAATTAATGACGATATTCATGTTGGTATTTTTCGATTTTCATACAATCGGTACTGGACACGCTTTACTGTACATCTGACATTCGTCTACTTGGCTTGGTCGAACTATACATTTTTTTAGAAGTTGTGTCTGTCTATTAGAGTATCCAGTGATTGTCTGGGACTAGGCCCTGAGTCTGTAACTCAAACTGACAATCGAATCTAATTGGAATCCTAACTTTTGACAGTTTTGGTATTCTCTAAACCATCTAGACTCAATATGTAATCAATCTTAATTTGACCGAGACTGATTTATTATGAATCGAGTTGATAATTCTTTATTCGCACTGGCATAGTTTTTTTTGTTAAGGTTACATACAGACTTGGGGCTATGAACAGATTTAAATGAAATTCGACATAAAGCTAGCTTATATCCCAGGTAAACACTTAAGATATTTTTTATCCCAACAAGTAACGTTATTTCCGTGGGATAGACGTATATACCTAACCAAAAAGGTGACGCTGTGGTGGCGTTTGGCGATTTTTTGGTGCCGCCGTAGAAATTCACTACCAAATACGTCGTCATGGCAACGCTAACGAAGTGCCTATGGCACTGCTAGTAAGTAGTAGTAGAATAAAACACTTACTATCCAACCAGTATGAATACCCATGTGGCAGCCCATAGCAAAGACCAGGCATGTGACAGCAATGCCACTTGTACTGGCCACTGAAGCAAGAGTCAATGATACTCCAATTCCAACTTGCGCTGAAAACATTCCAACGAAAAGACGTTAACCAAATTAAATTTTTAGAACGAAGTTCTTTATCGCTCGTTACTCATCGGATGACTAAGACAAAAAAATGTTAGCGAAAAAAAATATGCTGACCGTTGTACATTATTATAACGAATAGTTCACTCGCCATCTGCGCGTGGACAGCCTTCGAGCGAAGAGATCTGGTGTAGGTACAGTTTTACACAACTAATAATTCCTGCGCCTGCACAGTAGATGCTTCCACCTGCGCAGTAGATAAATTTAATAGAGCGCGACAGTGTACGAATTGTGTAAGCGATACAGAGATAAGAATGCATAGCAAGCAACACTGCAATTTCCGCTTGTGATTAAAGTTAAATATAGATTATTTACATGTCGGAAACCGGTCTGCGCTTGTCAGAATAAGAAAGCGTGGTAGGAAAAGAAACATTGCTCCGACCCCAAATAATTGGAAGAATGTGAAAGAAAAGCGAGGGGGAACCGGTCTGCACTCTTCTGCGCAAACGAAAATTGCCGATCGGAATTGTAAGTTGTAGAAAACTGTAAGTTTTTGACAATATATTAATGATATTGATGTCTGTTTGGATGTTCCGACTAGTCTCTGAAACGATGGGACGGATTTGATGTGACTTTTACTGGCAAATAGCTGATGTTATAAGGAGTGATTTAGGCTAGTTTTTTGTTGTTTTACTTTTGATAGGGTTCCGCGAAAAAAACCATGCAGACGAAGTCGCGCACACAGCTAGTCTGGAATATAGTTAAAGAGTTAGGCCGTTTCAGGCAGCGACATTGTTAAGGATGTTAAGTATTGACAGATAACGTACATTATGGCTACGTTCCACAAGAGAGTCACAACGACCGCGATTTTTTCCGTTCCACTTGTTTGCGGGCGTTACAGTCGTAACCTCAAGTGGAACGGATTATGGAGCGCTGATTTCATTATCGACAAAATACAGATGTCGTTGGTTGATTTGAATATTGCGCCTTTTTCAATGTCAATCGATAAGGAGAATTAAAGGCTCTGTGGTCAACGCCCACTTCGACCCAGCTCTTGACATGGGTCGTTGTGAGCGCTGTGTGAGGGAAAATAATAACGTCATTAATGACGTTTTTGCCACGACCATAACGACCGTGGTCGCCATGTAGAACGGCAGACGGAGCATTTTGGGCGTTGTGACTAAATCTTTAACGCAGATGAATCCCCAGCATAAAGAACAGCATACAAAGAACTAAGTTCACAAGCCGAGACGGTGCTGGTTGGATGCCGGGTGGGTGTTATATTATGATCTGCCCTTAAAAGTAATATAGAACTATAGTAGGGGAGGCCAAGCGGGGATTTTGGGATTTACTCGAGCGTGGCAGAATAACATAAGAGGAGAAATCTTGCACCCTATTATGTACCCCCACCATATATTAACCCTTCATATAGGGTGAGGGTATTTTTTATTCTTCAAATTTTTTCAAACCGTCAAATTAAGGAAATTCCTCCACATAATTATCAGATTATGGGTCAGCACGACAAGGACATCAAGCTGAACCGTCTGTATATTTCAAAAATCGGCCATGAGTTTGGGTCGCGTCCAAATCGTCAGTCTTTTGAATAGGAGTTCCTTTAGGATTTACTTAACATCCCTTTTGAATATCTGACGCGCTCGAGTATTTCTGTGCGACTGTTTTTCTTTTAAACCTGTACACCCTCCCCCACCAGTGGAAGGGCATACGTCATATAACCTTTTTTTTAGGATCTAATCTTCACAATCCAATAGGTCCCCGCAACGCTCGAGTAACTCCACATTTAGCATCTTGGGCTCCCCTACAACTACTTACATATTGAATTACTGAGGCGTCTGGCGGTTTTTGGGGTTAAAATTTTTCTGTTAGTGAAATAATCTGATATCAGTCCAAAGGCTATGCTTGTGAAAAGGCTTGCTAAATACGGCAGCGAGGACAGTAGGCCACTCTGAAAGTAATTAATTGTTCATATCAAATTTAATCTAATTTAAAAAATTTACTTTACTTTTAACCTTTTTTTATTTAATCTAAAGTTTATATTTTTATTTTGACGTTTCTGCCACTTTTCCGTAACCATGATCACAGAAGACAAAAATATAAATGTCAATGAGTAATTTTATTACTTAGTGTATAATCAGTCCTGGGAGAGATGTTTTTCTATACGGTATAATAAAATTATAAATACCAAAGCATATGATTGCAGTGAGTGCCAACATCTAATAAGTCAAATACACCCGTCTTATGCACGTACACAATGCACACCATACCGCGATCTAACTTTCCAGTGGCGCCATCTAGTTTATATTACATTATCTACAAACAGCCTACCGCCAAATTGTTCATTTTAATTACTTATTTAGTTTTAATTTTTGTTTATTGTTATTATTTACTCAAAGGGAGTCTATAACCTTTTCCAAGCATTTATTTCACTTTTGACACCTCGATGACAGATCAATTAGTAATCTACTAATGCATTATCGACTCAATTTGTTATCAAAATCGACACAATCTATAAATAAGTTTTAATCAATTAAATTTATCTATGAATTTTTGGTAAATACTATATTGTGTAATGAATGTACCCACTTCCAATAAACATATTTTACATAGATTAAAAATGCCATTTTTGTAATAAAGTAAAAAAATAAAGCAGAATATTTTTTATTTTCAAATCGATAACTTTCGATTTGGTTACGTATAGTGTCGATGTATGTCTGTACGTTACATGACTCACAGAACCTCACTGGAGTTTTTGGCGGGAACTGAAAGGAGATGACGTGCTGTGCTGTTTTATTTTCTAAAAATGTATAAAATTACTCTAAAATGAACAATAGTTTGTAGGATATTGATAGTTTTTGAGTAGTAATTATGTGTTTTGTAAGAAATGTGAACTGTACAGTCAAATGTGACCTTTTGAGTTGTCACAAGAACTCCGTTGAATGGCACCAGCTGATAACCTACAGTCCAGCTGTGCTACACATAGGCTTAATAAAATGAAGAAACTACATTATAATCTAAGATCTGGCTTACATTCCTAGCTGCCAAGCCATAAACCTAAATAAATAACAGAACCTCACGTCACCCACAGCAATAAAGTGCGACAATTATGTCATTTGTGACATGTGGGCTTTACTGTCAATAAATATGTAACCCGATGGACGTGCAAACGTTAAAAGTAAAATAAATGCTTAGAAAAAGTACAATCTGGTTTACAGGATCACCGCTACTGAAGTATATATTTTTAAATAGAGTAAATATATTTATAGTATTTATTAACTTATGTAAAGCTAAAGCTATTCACGCGGTTCGCGGAAACTTCGTTATTTCTTGGGAGAAGAGGGGGGGCAAAGTCTTATATTCCTCGTTATCAAGAAGACAATCCATTCCTCTTCTCCAGACTTTCTTCTTTTATTTATTTTTTACGTTATTGAAAATTAATAGCAAAGGTAGTACAAACAAAATATTTAATATTAACATTTGTAATATAGATCTAGGTTTTGGCGCCTAAAGCAGGCGCTTTTGGAGAATCACTTAGTGATTATTGTACTAGATATACTGATAGGTGTAAAATATAGCATAAAGTTCCACTTTATTTTGATACTTGTCATAGTCGTCATACGGATCTGCAAAAGCCGCTGCTTTAGGCCCCTTATATCTAATTCGTAGGCGTCAGCCAATCGCAGTCTACTGTTGGACGTAGGCCTCACTAAGCTTGTACCACACATCTAGGTCCTAGCTTTCCTCATCCAGCCCCTGGCGATATTATGCAGCTCGTCAATCTATCGGGATCGAGAGCGTCCTACACCATCTTTATTGAGACGCAGTCTCTGCTCCAGGGACCCAATTCTGTTATTACTATCTCATCAAAATTGCCGGACACTATCGAGTCTCGTGCCCGTGGCACACCACTCTACCTTCATAAATATTGTTACGATCTACACGCCGACAAAAGTCGATTCACACCTGCATACCATAAAAGTACACTTTATTACCTTACCGCATTTGGACTTCTTTTGTTTACTTTGTGTTTAAAATTTGTAATTAGAAAACAGCCCATTGTGTATTGTAATCTTTTATGGCAGTCATTAGCCAGGTGTGTCGAACTGATTCTAAGAAATTCGGTCTAAGCGGTCGGGCAGCCATATTATATCGGTGCAGTATAAAGCAATGGCCCAGTGGAGAGATCGGCAGTCTAGCGATAGCTAAAAGCGAAGCAAGGCGTTAGTGGCGGACTTTGCGCGTGTGATTGAATCGTGCATTACGTTGGGACTGGTTATGTACACTTATATAATTATTTCTACCTGTGTTATACGTGTTTGTATAGTTCTAATAAATTCTATAAATATTTCCAATGGCATTTTAATTCGAGTACTGCAACTCGTAACAATATTTATAAGCGAAAACTCACGAAATATATGTTTAACATTGATAGCTTTTTAATATTGATTCCAGTTAACCCCAATCTGCTATTAGTAATACCAATTTTTTTTGTACTATTATTCCGCCGCGACGATATTGAGACGATATTGCCGTAAATACACTACAAAAGCTTCTAGTAGAATATGAATTTTTGACACTATCGCAATGCAATCTTAGTTTGAAAATCTTCGCTACGCCAACATATTAAAATAGCAGAATTGAGCCCCCGGGGTTGTAGTGGAACACAGCCAATAGATGGCGCTGTGCAATAACAGTCGCAAACGTTTCCCGAAATGTACAAAGAATATATACAAATTTCCAACAGTTATAGGTGGCGCTAGGCCCGCGAGGAACAACACTAGCCTTGTTGGAATATCTTCGTTTGAGACGGAGGAGCATTCCATCTCGCTCCTCTATCCTATACGGGGCACCCCCTCCAGAGTCATCTGCTTCATCAATTGTTGGTCCAACACAGACATTAGTTCATTCATATTATTAGGACAATGAAATACTAACAATAGTTTGGGAAAAAAGAAATCCAATATATATGTATGTGGGTTGGCATTGTCGCCAGAAACTCCGGGAGCTTGGTTAGGAAGTTTTGATACATCCACCACAGTCCGTATCTGGCACCATTGCAAAACTTTAGTGATAATAAATCAGCACGAAAAGGAAATCGATTACTAGAGTTCTTCGCCGATAGGGACCAAGACTTCTTTGAAAGATGCATTATGAATCTTTAAAATGGCAACAAAGTATTTTTAACAAAACGAGACAAATCGGGCAATCAGAAAAATGTTACATAAACTCCCAGTTATCTATTTTCTAATTCAATACGTATTTGTGAAACACTTACACTCTTCACATCAATACTGTATATATAATGTATGTAAGAAGGAACTTGTGTGAAAAAGAAGATAAATATGGTTGAGCTTCCGAAATGGGTGCAGATAGTAGCCCATACATGCTTTGATCGTAGAATAGCTCCCCACGGGACCTTTTGCACCTAAAATTTCATCACAATTATATAGTTATAATGTTGTTACATGCCGTCAAAGATAAACAGCTGCCTGTCGTAAGCGCAGTTTATTGTCTTTCCGGATTTAGGAACTCTTTTGTGTTTTGAATTGTAGTTAAGAAAAACACGCTATTGTTTTTCTACTTGTTTTATGACCATCATTAGCGTCGAACTAATCCCTATTGTTATTCTTTTCGACTATGTTACCCGTTCGCGGGTGTGTAAATTACTATTTCTCGGAAACTCAGTGCGCGCGGCCAATTTTTTTGTACTGTGTAGTTAGTATAAGACAATGCCCGAATAGGGGGGGAGGCAGTCACGCGACGACTACGAAACGAGTAAGACGTTTTGGAGTACTCTCGATTAGCATATAGACGACGGACTTTGCGCGTGTCAAATTGTATTGAATCGTGCAGTGTGAACTGATTGCATCCAGTTTTGTTTATATTTGTTTTATACGTGTTTGTACAGTTCTAATAAATTCTATAGTAGTTCCAACGGCAATTTTAATTCGAGTCCTGTAGCTCGTAACAATATTATTAATCCAATAATATAATAGGTTGGAGAAAAAGGCTTTTCGCATATAGTATGTATGAACTTGTAATAAGATCTCTTTGGTATACCATTTGTATCTGGCTGGTTTTGGTATCATTAAAAAGTTTTAATTTTAAAGAAGACAATTCCAAATTCATATTAGGAAAATGTGTGATTTTCATTTGTTTTTCTTATTGTTAAAATGAGTGAATCTAATGAAGAAATTCGATACATTTTAAAATTTTACTACAAAAAAGGTAAAAATGCAACACAAGCAGCAAAAACAAATGTGATGTTTATGGACCTAATGCAGTATCTATGAGAGTAGCGCAAATTTGGTTTAAGCGTTTTCAATCCAGAAATTTTGATATCAAAGATGCACGTCGCTCTGGTCGCCCTGTTACGGACGAAATTGATGCCATTTTTGAAAAAGTGGAGCCTGATCGGCATATTAGGAGTTACGATGTAACTGGAGAACTGGGAATTGACCACGAAACGGTTTTGGCGTATTTGAAAAAAGCTGGGTACATAAAAAAGCTCGACATTTGGGTGCCTCATGAGCTCACTGAAAGAAACCTAATGAACCGTGTACTCATTTGTGATTCTTTATTACGACGTAATGAAACCGAACCATTTTTGAAGAAGTTGACAACTGGTGATGAAAAGTGGATCACGTACGACAAGAACGTGCGAAAAAGACCGTGGTAAAAGGCCGGTCAGGCTTCACAGACTGTGGCAAAACCCGGGTTAACTCGCAACAAGGTGATGCTGTGGGTATGGTGGGATTGGAAGGGCATTATTCATTATGAGCTTTTACCGCCAGGCAGGACCATCGATTCTGAACTGTACTGCGAACAACTGATGAGATTAAAGCAAAAAGTTGAGAGAAAGCGGTCGGAATTAATCAACAGAAGGAGTGTGGTTTTTCACCATGATAACGCTAGACCTCGCACATCTTTAGCCACTCAGCAAAAATTACGAGAGTTTGGCTGGGAGGTGTTAATGCATCCTCCATATAGTCCTGACCTTGCACCTTCGGATTTTTACCTGTTTCGGTCTCTGCAGAATTCCTTAGGCAGTGTCAGGTTAACATCACGAGAGGACTGCCAAAACCACTTGTCGCAGTTTTTTGATCAGAAGCCCCAAAATTTTTATAGCAATGGGATCACGTCCCTACCTACGAGATGGCAAACAGTTATCCAACAAAATGGCACCTACATACTTTAGTCAAATGTAAATAAACTATATAAAAAAACCTTTTGAATTTTTATATAAAATGCGAAGAAACTTTTTCCCCAACCTAATATGTTAGTACTAGAGTTTTCCCCGTGACTGCGCCGCGTGCCATCACTATATCGAGTTTTATTCATATACGTCTAGTAGTTTAAAAAAAATTGCTATCGCAGCGCCATCTTTTTCGCTATTTTCGCCTATCCCACGGAAACGTCGTCATTTCGCGGGATAAATAGTATCCTAAGTTACAACCCGGGATATAAGCTAGCTTCGTTTCGAGTTGCATTTAAATCCGTTCAGTAGTTTTCACGTGATGCTCTAACAGACAGTCAGAAAGGCAGACAGACAAAAATTCTAAAAATTGTATTTTCGGAATTTCCTGGTCCGAATTATCCCCCCCTGATTTTTTTACATTTCTAAACGCATTGTACAAACTCGAGCCACTTACAGCTTTGTTATAGTATATAGATAGATAGATAGATTAAAAAATACAATTGTATAAAAGGTAGAACGGACTGTACGTATTAGAGCCATGCTGAAATATTACGTTATCTCGATTGCAATACTTAGGCCCGGCTGAATCGGTGTGATAAACCCGCTCTCACAGAATACACGCGTGAAACGGTTTCCAGGCTAATCATAACAAGGCTAATCGTATTTCCTAAGATGAGTGTAGTAGAGATGTTCCTGTGCATAATTTCCCCGTTTTTCTATCCCATTAAGCTATCCCTTCTATCCCATGCTCATCTATTTCGTTTCTCTTATCTGATCATCCTAATTCTATCTGTATATCCTGGACGCTGGTAACTGACTTCGCCCCTGGTGTTGCAAATATCTATATGGAACCATATTCCACAAAAGGGTCATCTGCCGATCTGTCAGCTTCATATATTTTTTTTAATTACTCTAATTAGTAAAAATTTACCTTCATACCACCACCGTCTATACCACTTAAGATATAATATCTTTCTTCTTCAGAAATGAACTTATTATCAGCCGGTGAAGCAGTGCCGAAAATTGTTAGTACAGTGGCAGCTATTATGCAGAGTAAGCCCACAACCCAGTAGGTGGTTGGCCACCCCCATCTGCTGTCAGCCAGGAGACCCCCAATCTGAAGGCCTATCACGTTACCTATCATGGTTCCTGTAATTAAATTTTTTGTCTTTAACACTCTTTTCGATGTCAGAGATGACTGAGTTGGGGTGAAATATTAGCAACTAGTAGACCCGTCAAACGTACTGCCCTGAATAAACAAAAATCTAGACCTTGATTACAGCGCCACCTAGCGAGTCCCGTTGTGACTCTAAACCACCAGGGACTCACTTTCTTGTAATAAGTCGAAATCCATTTGGGACACCTTACTGTTGGGACATGATAGTGCGGCAGTGCGAGGGTCACCGGATAATTGCCAAAATACCCAATAAAACATATCTGTGCTCTCTGTCTCACCAGAAATCAGGGCGATAGGACCAAGGCAGTGCCGATGCCGCGACCCTAGCTGGCGTGGATCTACCCCTGTACAGATAAATAGACATTTTTTGATTTATTAACCACCATCAAGTATATCCTATGTCACTCATGAATAATTTAGCCTTCTACTGGGGAAAGAATTTACAAAATCGGTTCAGTAGTACTGGAGACTACCACGAATATTTGTATAAATAAGGAGATATGAGATCAATTGCGGGCGCGATGCGGTGGCCGGGAGAAGGCAAAGGGACGTGGAAGAAGAAGCAAGGGAGGACTTACCTCGCCACCAGTCCGCCGCCACACTGCACTCGTCCCCCGGGGGTTCACACACTCACTAGAATTAGTTATGGTTTAATGTGCATTAAATTCAGTTCCAACAGTTTATTTTCTTTATTGTGTTCCAACCATTTATTTATATTTTATATATATCGCGATGACAGCAGTGACACTAGCTGAATGTCTTGTGTTGCGCATTCTTCATTTCAAAGTTTCTTCTATTCTTGATGGCGAGAATGGGGAGGAAGAATTTACAAGGAGATGTTCCTCGGCGCAACCATCAATCAATACATATAAATGCGAAAGTAAGTCTGTCTATCTGTGTGAATAGATGTCTATATATTACGCGTTCACAGAAAAACCAAGAAACCGGTTTTCTTGACAACCGAATGTGTAGTTTCAATATCGAGCATAGACACGGGATACTTGTTATCCCGAAAGATGGGATAGTTTTTGTGAGAAGGATCGTCATTTTCCAAGGTCGTATAGAGCCTATATAAATTTTTTATGTAATGTAGCAAATGGTATGAAATCCATTTGACCCGTAAAATGAGGTTGCTTCTGCAGGAGATGGGTCAGAATTTTAAATGTTATGGAAAGCTTATTTCAATACGAAATTTTGTTAATTAATTAAGTAAATTTTAAAGTTATATTGCCACCAAAAACGCCCAAAAATCGACTACTGCGCAAATTATGACTGAAGACAGTAGTTTTTATTAGCCTAGTATTATACTAACGAAAATAAATACTGAGTATTTTTTAAATTATATAATGCTTAAGTAAATATGTGTATAATATTTATGACGTCGGAAATACAAAGATTTGAACAGACCATTTGGTATAGATAAATTATATATGTACATACATATATATAGATGATAACTATGATCGTTCGTTGACATTTGAAATAGTTCTTTTTGCTGGGTTATCAGCAGACGAGCGTTTACCAAATATTGATGGAGCTGCTGACACCAATACCAGGCACCTTCTTTACAAGTGTTTATTTCTCAATGTCATAAAAGTAACCTTAATGAATATAATGTATAAAAAAATAAAATTTCCTCTTCTGTAATTTTTTATACTTATTCATATATTTTACCACATCTCCCCATAAAGTGGCCAACAATAGGCGGATAGACTTTTTCACCAATTTTGTAAATAAGATAATAAGTAATGCGTAAGAATTATACTATTTTTTGGCATAAAATATTATACCAAATCGATAATTTTTATTAAACACATACGTTTTAAACAAATTTCATAAAAATCGGCTTATTATAAGAATTTGATTTTTTTTAAATTTCTATTAACTAAAATCAATTTTCTATATTTAGGTATTTAGAAATAAAATTTCATTTTTGTCCAAATATTGAAATAGTATTATGAAATCACATTAAACAAATTTGTACGCCAAAATCGTTGTAAATAAAGATCCACATTTTATGTCTACCCTATGTAAAATAGGCGTAATAATATGTACGATATATATATATATATGTAGACGGTTCACTGAAACGTCACTGTCATACTGTCAAGAGTGATATGTTTTCAATGTCACTCTCGCAGAGCGTCGTGACTAAGGAAGCGGGGTGGCGGGAAGAAGGAAGATATAACCCCTTCTAGAGAATGCTCGCCAGCGCACCAACTATTCGACGAACTGCGATTCCTTGCCTTAACCAAAGTGAATTATAACGTAAGTAAGTGCTAATAAAAGAGAGAGAGAGATGATTGTTATTTAAGCGATAGAAACATTACATTGGTACCCACATAGATCATGCCATGCCATGATGAATTCTGATAAGTAAAGCTTTGACGAGCTTATATATATATATATCATTTTAATTGATATATACATAATATAAGTCGTTGTTGTTGGAGTGTTTTAGTTTCAAAGTATGTTAATATTTCGCTATTTTAAAACGCTCGTCTGCTTAATTTTAAAATATAATCAGAGCAAAATTGCATAGCCTCTGTTTGTTGAAGATTGCTGGTTTAACATTATCAGTGACACCTTTATGTTATACTCTGTTATAATTAACAAGCATAATTATTTGTGACTTGTAAAATATATCTTCCAAACACATGTTAATATATATTAAAAGTGATGACGTCACAATTTTGCATGATTTTACAAAGTCTAAGGTTTCGATGGTTAGTAAGATAATAAAAATTATATCAGTTGATATGGCTCTCCACTACCGCAGTATAAAAATTCAAAAGGTAAGTCTCACCTGCATATACATAGCTGCCCCAGGTGGCTCTTTCGTTCCTGGGCACCCATCTAGCAAGTAAAGATTGTGTACCAGGGAAAGTCCCAGCCTGTGACATACCTTGA
This sequence comes from Dendrolimus houi, assembly GCA_039645545.1. Classification (NCBI taxonomy): domain Eukaryota; kingdom Metazoa; phylum Arthropoda; class Insecta; order Lepidoptera; family Lasiocampidae; genus Dendrolimus; species Dendrolimus houi. The sequence goes on from CM077122.1 coordinate 23,956,060, forward strand.
GCTATGCGACAAGCGCAAACTGCTTTCCAACCACCCTAGAATCATGCGTAAGAAATGTTAATTCAACAAGTTAAGTCAGTAAGTTAATTCAAATCCTCACCAGACAACAAGCAGCAAGTTCTCTGACCTAATTCGGTTATTCTTACAGTTAGTAGATGCTGACGATGAAGAAATTTTTTTGATGAAACTTGCAGATCGATAGAAGCGAATTGTCAAGCCGGCCAATCGGCCTTGTAGAATCGTGCTAGACGATAAACAGGTGGTATCCGTTCCTTAGCCTTTGAGAATAGAAAGCCAGGACCCAGCAATGGGACGTTAAGGGCTGTTAATATTGTTACAAGTTGGGCCAAATACAAGGGATGCACATCTGTCTGCCATAAAACCTGGTTTATTGCCCTTCCTCTATTCGGAGTTCTTTTGCTTACACAATAGCCTATTGTTTTTGTACTTCTTTATGGCTGTTCGCAGACATAATCCTGCAGATGTGCAGAATTATGTTTTCTGGGAATAGCGTCGATGATGGCGCAGGTGTAATTCGTGGAAATCATTGTTTACACGGTCCTAAGTTGAGTATAAAGGGGTGTCCGAACGGAGAGATGGGCACTCAAGCGACGACTACGATACGACTAAGTCGTTTGTAGTACTCTCGATTTGCGATATAGACGACAGACTTTGCGCCTGTCAAATTGCATTGAATCGTGCAGTGAACTGGTTGCATCCAGTTTTATTTGTATTTGTTTTATATGTGTTTGTACAGTTCTAATAAACTAATTCTAATAACCATAGTAATTCCAACGGCATTTATTTTAATTCAAGTCCTGTAGCTCGTAACAATATCATAAATTTATAGTCAGAAATAATTAAAATATTCTTACCCATGCAGCAGCCCAGGGTGTTATAATAGAGAGGACCCCGTTTGTAAATAATGATATCTGAAAGGGCAACTTTCCACCCCATCTCTGGCAGACCATCCCAATGGGAAACATCATAATGCAGTAACCCAAGAAGAAAGCGCTCAGTATCATCTCTTGATAAGGCTTGCTCCAGTTATAACTCTGTTTAAAGATGCATAATTATTTTTGAAAATGTTACATACAATTATAAAGAAACAGATAATTCTAAAAAAATAAAAAGAAACTCCTTGTTATTAACTAAGAAGTAGGAGCACAACTTCCAGGAAAGAGCAAGAGTTCCAGTTCCAGAGAAACTTATTGGAATGGGCAGCGTTTTGTAAGCTTTGTCAAGTTTTCTAGTGGATATTCTGCAATGCTTGAAGAGGAAAGAAAGAAGAAAGAAAGTTATGTGATGTAGATATTGATGGTGGGATTGGCCCACAAATGGGCTATACAACGAGCTATGTCAGGTACCTCTCTGTAGTGAATAGAATCAGAAACTGAGATATTCGTAAGAGTCATATCTCACAAAATTCATAAGAAAGTCGCAGTGAGCCGGGTGTCTATCGTCGAACCAACTGCTGATGGAGCAAACCAGTCTTGGAGTCATGTTCACATATTGATAAATGTAGATACCCTCCACCATAGTGGACAGATTACCAGTGCAAAGTCACTGACAGAAACTGAATGGCGAAAACAGGCGACCAGGACACGTGGCACATACTTAGGGAAGCCTACGGCTAGTAATGGAAATCGTTTGGCTGAAGAACACCAGCAATAAATCCTATTGAGAGACAAAAGTACTGTTTTATTTTCCTACACAACAGTCAGAAATATGATTTCATAATTGAATAGGATTACTATTCCACTTACCCTATTTACATTCCAAATACTTCCTGAAGAGGCTTCTTTAATTTCATCAATAATTTTATTACTTCCATTCAAATCTTTGAAACTAGTATCATTTACCCAATTACTTGATTTTGCTACATCATCAAAGTCTTTTGCAAAGTCCATTAGTGTTTCGGTAACTTCAAAATGAGTTTCATTTTTTGTATTTAGTACTGTATCCGTAGTTGCAATGTCGGCCATAGCAACTATGGTCACACCCAAGTGACCTCTAGCTATAAAGCTAACCGACATACACATAAGGAATATGACTAGTTGTATATGTCTTACACCATATCCAAAATCAGATGGAACTTCTTTTTCTGAAAAAAATAATTTTTAGTCGTATCATTATAATAAAACTTGAATATGTATAACCAAGCTAATTTAAAAAAAAACGCAATTCGAAGTTGAATTAAATGGAAACAGGAAAGGATTATAAGATTGTGTACCTACCAAGACAATAAGACAAAAATCGAACAAGTGCGTAGCAGTTCACGCACAGTGAAGTGTTCCGTAATTGCAACGAATAGAATTTTTTTGATTTGATTACGGAATCCAGAGAAAAGAATTTGAAAATACACCATATTATGTCAAAAATTACTCTTGATTGAACATAGATGAATGTTTATAATATCAATATGTTCATTTAATATATTTAATGCAACTAAGACAAACATAGCGGGAATATATTCTATTTGGAGAAGCTCAAGTGCAACAGTGGGATGTTTATGCGTTATATATTTATTCATGTGTAACTGCATATTGTATTATATAACACAACCTCTTCGCACACTTCATCCATAGGACCAAAATATTTTAACAAAATGGTCGTATACACAGACCAACCTGACAAGATTACAAATGTTTCATTTTGCAATAAATTACGAGACCCTCAAAAGGAACATACCAGGTTCTTGCAAAATTTCCTTAGTGGGCACTTTGTCGTAACAAAAATCCGTAATGTTAGTTTCTAATTTAGCCATTCTGATGATTTTAATTGATAAAGCAAACACTCCTCCAGCATTCACGTGCAAATGTGTTATGCTAGCATCCATGGAATAAGATGAATGAATGCTAACAAAGTTATCGTTATTTAAATAGACTGTCGGTTTCGTATATTTGTGCTGTGACATTGTTTGCGATACTAATGGTCTGGTATTACATACCGAGTAAAATAAATAAATTACATAGTATGAACCAAAATCAGATTTATAAAGTTCATCTATGAAGTGTGTACTATTTTGATTTTGCCCGCCACATAGGCCTTACAGAGACCAAGTGCGCGTACCAGAGTTAACTTTGAACGCTTCTATACAATTGTACTCGTATTGTTAAATAATCTCATGCTGTACTGTGTGTTCCCTCTACTGGCTATGTAAATAAATTTCATTTCACCTATTTCTAATGATTTGGGGTCGGCACAAAATACGTATTTTCCTTCCATACTCTTCTATTCTGGAATATGCTGTCCCTCACACCACAGATCACCATGCCATTCTTCCTACCATCCATCCATATCTGTTTTAGTCTACCTTTAGATTTGTACCCATCAATCTTCCAATTTAATATTCTTTATGTATTGTGATTTTCATCCCTCTTCACTACTCGCTTATACCACTTTAGTCTTGTTCCTTTCAACTTGTTATGTGTCAACTATTTATTTATAGTAATATAGATATACTAATATTATAATATTGTTACGAGTTACAGGACTCGAATTAAAAATTCCATTGGAACTACTATAGAATTTATTAGAATTGTACAAACACGTATAAAACAAATAACAAATAAAACTGGATGCAACCAGTTCACACTGCACGATTCAATACAATTCGACACGCGCAAAGTCCGTCGTCTATATCGCTAATCGAGAGTACTACAAACGTCTTACTCGTCTCGTAGTCGTCGCTTGACTGCCCACCCCTCCATTCGGGCATTGTCTTGTATCAACTACACAGTACAGAAAAAATTGGCCGCGCGCACTGAGTTCCCGAGAAATAGTAATTTGCACACCTGCGAACGGCTAACAAAGTCGAAAACAATAACAATAAGTATTAGTTCGACGCTAACGATGGTTATAAAACAAGTATAAAAACAATAGCATGTTTTCTTAATTACAAATTCAAAACACAAAAGAATTCCTTAATCCGGGAAGACAATAAACTGCGTATACAACAGGCAGCTGTGCGTTTATCTTTGACGGCATGTAACAGTATACTTTATACTAATAATATAAAGATTTTGAAAATTCTTTCACTAGTAGAAAGCTACATTATTCTCGAATGACATAAGCTATATTTAATTATAATAAACAAATTAAAAATGTTTTACGCCCAGCGAAGTGGGCACGGGAACGCCTGTCAAATATGTTACAGCAATAACGTTCCACGCAAGAATTGCGCACATCCTCGCACGAGGCACTGCGACTGCTCTCTGCGTTTATGAATTAATTAAGGTTACAAAACTTAATTACACCTTGACATGCGTGCTTGCGTGCGTGCGGGCGTGTGTGCGTGGTTGCATGTGTATTGTTTAATGACGCCCAGCGAAGTAGGCATGATTCATTTAGTAACATATATAACTAGTTGCGCTAAGGAACATTTCTTTAGTAAATTCTCTCTACCTTCTTCTCCATCAAAACAGTAATATGATTTTTATCAGGCTTAAAAACAGAAGGACCTAGGTTCTCAATTCGTCTTGTATATTTATATTTTCATATATATTCATCGAATTTTGTGATGAGACATAGGCAGCCACCAATGTCCGTAGTACCATACAGCAGAACCAACTTGCTTAATAAGGCGCCAATGACACAGGCCTTGCGAACATTGAACAGGATATGTCAACAAATTGACATTTTTATCTGTACTGTGACTGACTTCACTAGATCTGCATACTATATTATACGTGGGACACTCAGAAAGCTTTGCAAAAATAAAGAAATGTTTTATAGGTAAATAAAAATATTTTTACTAAATATTTTCAAAGTACTCTCCACCAGCCTCTACACAAAGTTTCATGTGTCTGAACCAGTTTTCGAAACACTTTTACCAGTCCACTGCAGACCAGAATCAGATCTTCCGCTGACCAGAATTGTATCACTTTGAGCTGATTTTTTATTTTCGGGAAAAAAAAGAAGTTACACGTTTCTAGGTCAGGGCTGTAAGGAGGGTGACCCAGGATTTTCACCGACGTGCTGTCCAGGAAGGAAGTGGTATGTTATGACGATTGAATATGTATATATAATGTATTATATGTACTACGCTATTGTATTGCTGACAATTGATATAATAATAGCGATGTTTATAAGTTAATAAATAAGTAAATGTTCAGCCATAACTTATTTGTTCTTGTATTCTTTATGCATTGAATTCTACATAGTTGCAAAATGGCCCTATATACATTTTATCGCTTTAGGAACTTGTACTTCGAACATATTGAAGAAAATGTCTCAAAATCAAATATACCGGGTGTTTGGCGAATGGACCGACAAAAATTTTTGGGGGATTGGGTGGATCAAGAGCTATCTTTAACCCATCCCTATGTCCTAAGTGTCACTGTAATCGAGATTTGAAAATTACCTGGTTGTTTTAATGTCAATTCAATCTGAATCAAGTAAGTGTTATGCAAATAAATAATTTAAACTATACCTGGGAAAAATCCCGCGGGATACCCGGATCAAATGTACCGCAGTATTTGAAAAAGAAAGTACACTGTTTTAGTATATAAGTCGTATCCAAGTCAGCTAATTTCTATGCATACTAACCAGTTTAAACCAGTCTTGGGAAAATTTCTGTAGGATTCCCAGGACACAACGTATTGTGCTATTTAAAAAATTATTTATCTAGTCGAAAATCGTGTAGGAATACGCTAATTTTTATGGGACCTAATAACTTTAACGCTCCTAGGTAAATTTGCTAGATCCCTGGGATAAAAAGTATTACACAGATTTCATTTAAAATAATTATCATAATTATTTATATATTATCTCAGGCCCTTTTTTTTAAATACATACAGAAGTTGTATTATTAATCCTGTGAATTAATTTTAATAATACTCATACAAATATTTTTAACTATTTATTTTCTAAAGCGTCCTTTCCCTTAACTAGCGACTTTGTTTTTTCTTTCAATGGTTTGAACTCGTCTTTCCTGTCATCTTCTTGACCTGCAACAAAAAGCGAATTATATTTACTATTTAGATTTTACATTAATAGGACTTTGTAAAGGAAGTCATGAGTGAATATAGGAGCTATTTGACGTTATTTATTATTTAGCTGCATTACTATTATTATTCTATACGAAGGAGTTACTGACATATTGTTATCCTATACATTCTTTTGCCCTACCATCGAAATTTGACATTACAGATGTAAGGAGCCTATGTCAAACTGTAACTGATAGTAAGGTAAATAAACGGTTGGTAAGATATAAGAAGTGAGACTAAATGAGAGTCATCATAACCCCGTATCTATTTTTTTTTTCAATAAATTCTCAAAAATTTCTTGCGAATTAAAAACGTTACTAAAAATAAAATTTGAAAATCGGTTTACAATAGACCGTGAAATCGCATTACACGGAAACAAAATTAAGCGCCTGTAAAAAATGTAATACTGGCACGCGTATATAAAGTTTTTTTCGAAGAATATAGGCGCTTGGTGTTCTTTCATAAGGGTTACTCTCGATTTCCCAGGGACCCACTAATCAGATTCTAGCTTAGTGACCCTGGGACCATCTTGGGAGTATACACAGACGAATAAAAAAAAGGAATTGAACATCGGTTCACAATTGATGGAGAAGTCAAGTAACATACATAGAAAAAAAAAACACGAATGAATTGAGAACCTCCTCCCTTTGGATGCCAGTCAATAACATTCAGAAAAAGTAGTAATTTCTTAATTTTTGCGACTAATACAGGTAATTTAAATTACTTTTTAATTATAAAAAATACAGTGTAAACTCCATGTAACATCTCTCGATTTAACGACAAACTCCCTTAAGCGTCGAAATCATTTAGCTTTGGTTGGTTTTGCTTGTCTTCCATACAATAATACACTCTATATAGCATTACACCCACTGTCAATAATGACAACAATTAAGTAATAAAAAGTACCTTTTAAGTTGCCAAAATTAATAAAAACTGCGCAGCTGTGTACATACTTTAATCGCTTTACTATCCTTGCCCGAAATAAACTCGAATGTACCGAAAATTCTAAGTGCTTCGTTTATCACCAAGATGCCTCAATATCGTAAGATGTGAATAAAATAAGTAACAAAATACAACAAAACTACTGGTGCAGCAAAAGACGTCAGACAAGAATAACACGACTTCTCTCCATTTAACGACAACTCTCTACAACGCCATAAAATGCACAGTCCCTTCAGTGTCCTTATATAGAGTTTACGCTGTATTTTGTTATTCTTTTTACTCTATATATACTTGCAGTTTCCATTTTCACGTAATGACCTATTGGTATAAAAATTAAAAGTGAGTAAATATTAGTAGCTCTTTTACCAAAAAATTCATTAAAACGACTCTCGACGTAAACAAATCATTTAAAAATATATAAAGACAACTAGCTGTTGCCCACGACTTCGTCCACGTGGTATTTAATTATCTTGCCTTCCGGTGCGGCGAATGCGGCGGCGTGGGTGGCGGCGTGGGTGGCGGCGTGGGCGTGGGCTTTTATTTTTTTTCTTTTCTAAAGTAAAGATAGTCCATGTTACTCCTTATAATATCAGCTATCTACCAGTGAAAATCCCGTCTAAATCGGTGCAGCCGTTTCAGAGATTAGCCAGAACAAACAGACAGACAAACAAAACTGTCGAAAAACATTTTTTGTTATAAGTACCGTATATACTTTTATATGTATTTAGTAAAAAGCTATTTTAACATTACAAACACTTCAAATCTATTTATTCATGTGTAATATGTATGTATTGTATGTTTAGATGGAGAAAAGAATTTAAATGTCGCTTACCAGTCTGTTCTGATTCGTAGAAATTCCATGGCTGAACATTCCCTTTGACAAAAGTCACGAATATGGCATTGGTGACGAATTGGAAGGCTGCTAGGATGATGAACACTATTTGCCATCTATGCTGGTTTTCCTATAAACAATAAAATACAACTTAATAGCACCCCTACTTAATATTATAAATGAGAAAGTAACTCGACGTCTTTTGTGGTTGAGTGGGCTAAGTCTTTGCTGGGCTACCTCACTGCAGCGCAGAAGCTCTGGGTTCGATTTCTGGTATGATTAATTTCTGTTTGTTATTTGCTATGGTCTGGATCTTATCCATAACACTAACGTAACGTGCTTAACCTGAGAAAATACAATGTGTGTGTTTGTCTGCTGATAATTATATATAACAACTAGGATATGTACGCGACTTCATCCACGCTTCACTTGAAATTCCCGCGAGATTCCCGGGATAAAAAATATCACACATTTTATAATATTAAATTGTTCTTCGCTCGGTAAGAAAATCACATTGAAGTAGGTTTTTTTTTAATTTGGCCATTTTAAATCATTCCCAGAAAAATTCCCGCATTATAAAAATTGCGCTGATTTTAAAAATTAGCTGTCAATTGGCGAAAACCGCATCGAAATCGGCCCAGTAGTTTTTACGTGAATCCCGAACAAACAGACAAGAAATCTTAAAAAAAAACAGCATCGTGTCCTCTATCGTTCACATAGTCTATTCTATTTGTTTTTTTAATAGCTTCAATATACAGACAAAGTATATTTAGATTTTTTTAATATTATAGATATCTGCGCAGGAATGGAGAAAGAATACAATTTCCTGCAGCCGGCCTTTCGTAAGAGGCGACAAAAGAACCCACAGGCAGGTAGGGTATTCGGCCGTTTGAATGGCTACCACCTGGTCTAGAGTATGCCGCCATAACAACCTTGAGTTGTCTTCTGGCATTAGTGGCCATATCCCAGTCTCCCTTAAGAGAGCGGCGGCACATTAGTAGCACGTTTGATGTTACAAATGTCCATAGGCGCTGGTGACCGCTTTCCATCAGGTGGGCCATCTGCCTGTCTGCTGACCTTGACCTTGTCTTAAATTAGCCAAAGGAATAATTATAATCCTACATTACAAATTACAGTCAACTTTCGATAATTTGACAATCGTTAGTTTGAATCTCTCAATAATTTGAAATTTTTCCCGGTCCCTTGAATAAATACTCGACAAGTCGAATAAAAATAATATTAATTGATTCCGTCGGTAATTTGAACTTGAAGGAAAATCTTGCCTTTTTTTTATTGCAGGAGTTCAGCAGACAGGCAGACGGCCCACTTGATGGAAATCGGTTACCATCGCCTATGAACGTTTGCAACACCAAAGGCGCTACAAATGCGCTGCTGCTCTCTTAAGGGAGACTGGAACCTGGTCACTAATGCCGGAACACAACTCAAGGTTGTTATGGCAACATACTTTAGACCAGGGGTGGTAACCATCCAGTCGGGCAAATACCCTACCACCTGGCTGTGGGTTATTTAGTCGCCTCTTACGACAGGCCGCCCGGCCGCAGGAAGTTGTATTCTTTCTCCGTTCCTGCATGGATAATTGCCTACTAATATGCAATAATTTGAAGTCCGGGCGTCCCTACTCTTTATAATTTGAAACGCTACCCTACACTTCTACGCCATCAGAACCGATACAAGTGAGGATTTTTCATTGGACAATGATGGACTGAAGTCCCTCACTCAACAGAAAATTCATTGGAAAATGATAGACTGAAGTCGCTCATTCAACAGAAAATTCATTGGACAATGATAGACTGAAGCGGCTCACTCAACAGAAAATTCATTGGACAATGATAGAATGAAGTCGCTCACTCAACAGAAAATTCATTGGGCAATGATAGAATGAAGTCGCTCAGTGAACAGAAAATTCATTGTACAATGATAGAAGGAAGTCGCTCACTCAACAGAAAATTCATTGGAAAATGATAGACTGAAGTCGCTCATTCAACAGAAAATTCATTGGACAATGATAGACTGAAGTGGCTCACTCAACAGAAAATTCATTGGACAATGATAGAATGAAGTCGCTCAGTGAACAGAAAATTCATTGTACAATGATAGAATGAAGTCGCTCACTCAACAGAAAATTCATTGGACAATGATAGACTGAAGTGGCTCACTCAACAGAAAATTCATTGGGCAATGATAGAATGAAGTCGCTCAGTGAACAGAAAATTCATTGGACAATGATAGACTGAAGTCCCTCACTCAATAGAAAATTCATTGGAAAATGATAGACTGAAGTCGCTCATTCAACAGAAAATTCATTGGACAATGATAGACTGAAGTCGCTCACTCAACAGAAAATTCATTGGACAATGATAGAATGAAGTCGCTCACTCAACAGAAAATTCATTGGAAAATGATAGACTGAAGTCGCTCATTCAACAGAAAATTCATTGGACAATGATAGACTGAAGTCGCTCACTCAACAGAAAATTACGGACTTCTTTAAAAAATGAACATTTGTGAATAATTATACAAATGTTTAAAATAATAAATCACAAATTTTGATCAAACTCTTGTTTACTTGATTTTCCTCCCTCTCTCTTGGTCATAAACTATTATTTTGAACTCTTGGTAATTTGAAAATATTCTCTGGTTTCTTGAGTGTCAAATGATCAGGAGTCCATTGTATCTAATTACCACATCATCCTTAACGACATTTGAGACGATGACTGGAATCAGCAAACTCGTGAGGTTGGCGATCATGTTTCCAATCGCCATTATGGGTCCGGCAAAGTTTGGAGCCAAGTCTATATGGTTTATCTGAAAATATTAACCATTCTTATACAACCCGCTTTTTTGTATTTTTTTGAAAACACTTCATTTTTCGCATCTCTCCATATAACTTACATGAAATCCAACGTGCACTCCTGAATGTAAACCCAAAGAGATGATGAGCAGGACCAGAGCTAGCCACGTGGTTTTTACATAACTGAAGCCTAGCATAAATATGGCTGACACCACCATACCTGAAAGCAAGTGGGCCAAATATTGGGAAATATTTCATAGTGGCTAGAGCCGGTTTTTACTTCTTGGTTAGTTTTTGTCCTTCTATTTAGCGAAATGGGGATTAGGATTTGCAAAATAAAACGACGCCATCGAATGTCAAAACAGAAGTTTGTTATTTTTTCTAAATATTGAGGTATTACACAGTTTGCTATTTTACAACAAACAAATAACACACAGACTCTCGCGTAAAGACAGTAACGAAGGCGCCAGATATTCGCGTCGGTAATAGTGACATGTATACCGCACCGCCGCTGTATTTTCGTTGTCAAGCTGGTGTCAACGGTGGAGGGAGCGGTATGTTAGAATATACACAGAAATTCACAGAACAGCAGCGCGGTGACGACACGCCGGCCACCGATGCCGAGCACACAAATACTAAGAATTTAGAAGAGCATATAGTTGATAAAGTAGAAACTCAACTTGAAATTTTTAATTTTTTTTTATAATAAGTCAATCACAACTTATTAAAATAATACTTACACTACAAACTTATAAAGGATCTCTTTTTCAAATTAGCCTACCATAAAAGTATTAAAAACAAAGTAGCTGATAGAATTATAAATTTAATAACATTTACAGTACCTAAGCATTATGAGATATAAAAACTTTTTGAACTACTCACCGATTGTGTTACAAGTTCTGCGAATACTTATTATACTCATAATCTTCCTGTTAACCATAAAATCTGAGAGGAAACCGAAGAACAGGGCCATCAAATACATTGAGATGTAAGGTAGGGATGAGTATAATCCATTCTGGAAAAAGCATTTATTACTTTTTGTAAACAAACCAATCTAATATTTAAAAAATCATTGTTGACTTAGAAAGTTCCGTGAATAATTTTTCTTTGATGGATTATTGGGTCTACATAAGCCGTGGTTTTGTTTCAAATGACGTAGGTTCGAATCCTGACCGGGAAGCATGTACCACTTAGGCAGTTTTCTGACCTAATAAAGTGCATGTTGTTACACAATTACCACGTGTTGACGACGAAAGATAAACTTTGTTATGAAGTCTATAACATCAAAATAACCTATTTGTGAAAATTGATAATCCGTGGAGAAACATTCTCTTAGAAAATTAGTAGGACCGGGTCCAGGAGTGACATGTTCACGGGTTTGCAATATAATCATTATGTCCCTGCTCCATGTGGGATAATGTTAGTTTCAGTGGCTGTAGCCAAATGCGTCCTGTTTAAAGCGTTAAAAAATAACGCCGTCAATAATTAGCTACATTAGAGTATATATATACATATTGTTACACGCGAGCACGCACTTAGGATTGGAAGGAAACACCAGGTTTTTAAATAAACGTTTTTATTAACTTGAACAGCCGTACGTGATTCTTCTTAACAGGGTTGCCCCTAAACGCTCGACTAACGACACTCTGTCCCAAAGATGAGATATCTCACTCACAATACCGTCGCCGACATTTCGTAGACCACCTCCTACTGCTGCGGTGTTCACCGCCGAATTTAACGCGCGGAGCCCACTTCTGGATTTTCTTTAAACTACACTAAACTCCTCCTGCACTCAACTGCCCACTAAACTCACCACTAACTCGTCACTGTCTTCTACTAAACTCTTCTTCCAACTCTTTCGTATCGCACTTGTCGCTTCGCTGTCTTGAACTGAACTCAACTCTAAACTGCCCGGTAGGCGCGCCTTACGCTGCTATACTCGGAAGAATCTTCTGGAACCCATAATTTCGTTATTCTTTTATTCACTATCTGTCCCTTTCTAAAATGTATCTGTCCTTGTCTTTTTCTTACAGAATCTTCTAAATTTTCTAAAACTTCTTAAGCCAACTAGATCGTTCCACGATCACTCGCCACAATATGTTATCTGTCAATGTTTAAAGTCATTAAAAATGAATAACAATTATTTCGCGTCACAAATAACGCATTAAATCCATCGCTACATATACATGAAACGGTCGCTATTACTACCTCAAACGTATCGGTAACATTAGAAAGATAAAATTTTATTTTCATACATAAAAGTCAGCTTCCGTAAGTTTGTGTTAGCTCGAAAAGTAGTCGATGGATTGACTTCCCTAAAAATTAGTAGGATTTAGTTAGTTAGAACTTAGGTCAATTATAGATATCTGGAACCTGAATTTTAAGCAGGAGAGGGAAGAATAGTTCCCTTTTACACCACTTAACCCTCACCTTACTTACCAGAGAAGAGTAGAAAATCCTAACCTTAAGTATATAGTTAAACATAAATCACCATTAAATTTAGCTCTCTGATGTTTATCCAAGTGGGAGGGAATTTGCTCGATTAAATGGCTACCACCCCCGGTCTTGAGTATGCCGTCATAACAACCTTGAGTTGTGTTCCGGCATCAGTAGCCAGGTTCCAGTCTCCCTCAAGAGAGCAGCAGCGCATTTGTAGTACCTTTGGTGTTACAAATGTCTATATGATGAACTCTGCAATAAAACATTTTAAAAATACATGTCTGCAGACAATCCCTTACTTTTTTTATGTCTACGCCTAAAATGTGGTTCATGTAGGTTGGGGTTTCGGTGAGGACTAGAAGGTATCCAGCAGCGCTGCCGGCGTGGCTGGCCACCAGCCCCCAAACTGCTGTGCTGGTCAGTATATGCTTCCATGGCGTAGCGCATTTCTGGAAAATATGAAATTATCTTAATAATTAATTAAATTATAATTGACCACTATCTCACCTGATGTTGAGTGATGACGCAGTGTAAGATGGAGCACGCTTACCTAGAAGATACCTATTCATTCGTGACTAGAAGACTTCAAGATTGTATTTGTCAGGAAAAACAGCCTCCGGCAAATTATTCCACTCTTCGGCAGTGCGCACCAGAAAAGAGGAAGCGAAACGCTTGGTTCTGACTGGTGATGTTTCCACCATGTAACGGTGGCGCAAACCGGTATGTCTGGTATTCCGATGGTAAAATGGGGATGGAGGAATCAGCTCGTGCAATTCTAGCTATGTGAAAATGAACTAGAATTTTACAATACGAGTATAACATGTTACTTTCTACTAGATTTTTGGCAACTGGTTTTACTGCGAAGCCTTTATAGTCAAAACTAGTGGGAATCCTTATGCATAAATTCAATTAAGTTAAATGGCACTAGTTAAGATATATATAGATATAGACACAAGGCACACACTGCACATGCACTTCCTCACAACACCATTTTCAAGAAAATCTAAAATGAATATTTTAATTTCAAAATGAAATCTTACAGATTACCTATTTTTTTTTTAACTACTCTACGGACTCGAGTTCCGTACCCTTTTTACAACTTAATTTCTATGAAAGTTTTTAGAGTTCATCCTCGCTTATTGTTTATTTTTGTTATTGTGTGTGACATTAATTTAGTGATTTTTATGTTGTAGTGTACCTTAAGAATAACTTATAATATTATTTTTTCTATTTTTAATACTAAACTTATACTAATGTAGAGTGTATCTGTTACATGCTGGTGTTGTGAGGAAGTGCATGTGCAGCGTGTGCCTTATGTCTATACCTATATATATCTTAACTAGTGCCATGTGTGTTGTTTTTCCTTTCTGTGCCTAGGTTAGTAATTATAGGCTCTTTGTATGTCTTGGTTTGTTTGTGAAGAGTGCGTGTAATGGAATGCGGTAGTAGTGCACGTTGGTGTGTGTTTGTGACTTTGTGTGGTGTTATAATTTATTGTTTAATTGTTGTGACATGAAAATTTTTCAGTTGGTGTAAGTGATGATGGATGGGATTTGGATTCAGAAAGTCATGAGTCTACCATCGCTTCAAAATTTTAGTTACTACTAAAGAAGAATAAGTAGTGGAACAAACTCCCCAGCAGCATATATTTACTTCATTATTATTGTGTGAATACATTCGTGGTCTGTTTTACATGTATTTTGAACTATTAATTTTGTATGAACAATTACTAGAAGGACCTGGTAACGAACGCATTATGCCCATTCTATGCAGTCGTCTAGAAATTCTTTCGTCGTATAATCCTTTTCGCACAAACGTTGTTCTGCTGATTTTTTCAACTTGTTTACTGCAAATTCTTGAACGTATTCTGGTATTTTGTCAAAAAGCATTATATGATTTATACAAATCAAATAAATGGTCAATCAATTATTAAATCAAATATATTGTTACGAGCTACAGGAGTCGAATTAAAAATGCCGTTGGAACTACTATAGAATTTATTAGAATTATACAAATACGTATAAAACAAATACAAATAAAACTGGATGTAACCAGTTCACACTGCACGATTCAATGTAATTCGACACGCGTAAAGTCCGTCGTCTATATCGCTAATCGAGAGTAGTAGAAACGTTTTACTCGTCTCGTTGCTTGACTGCCCGCCCCTCCATTCGGGCATCGTCTTATACTAACTACACAGTACAAAAAGATTGACCGCGCGCACTGAGTTTCCGAGAAATAGTCATTGCACACCTGCGAACGGCTAACAAAGTCAAAAACAATATCAATAAGGATTAGTTCGACGCTAATGATGGTTATAAAACAAGTAGAAAAACAATAGCATGTTCTTCTTAATTACAAATTCAAAACACAAAAGAATTCCTGATCCGGGAAGAAAATGAACTGCGCTTACAACAGGCAGCTGTGCGCTTATCTTTGACGGCATGTAACAATACAATATTCATGAAACATGATCATTCCTAACGTGAAGAAGAGAAAACTAACAAACTTAACAGCAATTAACTACGATAACTTTCACATCAGTGTCTACATCTGTTACTACTTTCAATTGAATTTAACGACGGTTGTATCATTCCCCATAGCAACAAACCGAAGGCGGCCCCTCGACGAGTACGGTCCTGTGGAACGATCACTCACCTGCACGGGCCACCTGTGTCGTCAATAACAAGTTAAGCAATATATAAGGACACCCACGGCATACAGGAAGAGATGCTGCGTCCGATTATAAGACTCGACGAAAGGCTCTCGTGCGACGACCGCGTAACGTCCTCACGGACAGAGTCGACGTTATCACAAAACGGCTGGCCCGGATCAGCCTGCCCGCGGTCAGGACGGCAGGATATACCCCTCATAGGATAGACTAGGCGTGTTGCTGGAAAGTTTCTTTCGCCGTTTCTTCTCTCCCAGCCATAACACGTTGCGAAACCACTGACCCCGGTCCGCCGGGATCCTTCCCCTCGGGCTTTATATTACCCGTCGCCCGCTCTCAATTAGTGCATTATGTCGCCCTATGGCGGGCATCATTAGATTCATCTCCCTAGTTGCCCCCCGGGCGAAAGCGCTCGCCCCGAAAACCCCGGTAAAGTTGTAAGGTCTTCGGACCAACAACATAAAGTCAAGTCCAATAAAAAAAAAAGGAAGAGACGCACCAAGATCACCATCGAGACCACACACTACTCAGTATTCGCGAAATCCAACGACGGCAATCTGCCCGTTGAGGTTCTTAAAATCAAAGCCATTATCTATTTTAAACTGTATCCCTTTGGTAACGTTAGAATCAGCCAATTTCAAGATATTGTAAACATCAGTAATAAATATTGTATTCAATTAATCCACGTATATGATTGAACCTGGTACTGTTGAATAAGAAGACGCTTGTTACAACCTCGATACAGCTAAGTATATCATCATGCTGACAGACATACGTGATAACTCTGGTCACCCCTACAACAGGAGTTTTTCAGGGATATGCAAATATTTGGTTTTGTTTGTTTTCCGCAGAAAGAAAAGGGCGCCGTAAAGATGACAAACGTTGACTCTATTTGTAATTTAGAAACATAAAAATTCGAAAATCTATAATATTCTAAAAATGCCGTGTCTATACATTTAAAGTATTTTAAAAAAGCAATGGAGTAGACTATATAAACAATGGAGAACGATGTTACAAGATTGTTGATGTTTTTTGTTACAATTTATGTCGCGATTTAATAGTGGATGTAAAAAAGTTAGGATATAAGTCGCATGTATTATCTATGGTTCGCATAGTTTTCTAATTTTTTTGATAGCAGGGAGAATCATTTCCCAGGGAAGAAAGGTACTGTTTTCATCCCAGTGATTAAGCAACTCCAAGTGTACTTTCAGAATATTAGAAATGAAAAAACACCTTTAAAAAGTGATCTATATCGTATCATATAGGGGGAATCCGTCAAAGTATTGTTACAAGTTGGGCCACCTGCATACCTATTGTCACATACCGACAAAGAATGCTGCGCATCTTGTTTATTGCCCCTCCCGCATTCGGAGTTCTTTTTTATTACTTCGTATTTAAAATTTGCAATTAGACAATAGCCTACTGTTACTGTTTTCGACTTTGTTGGCCGTTTGCAGGAATAGATAACCAGGTGTGCAAATTACTATTTCTCGGAAACTCAGTGCGCGCGGCCGATTTTTTTTTGTACTGTGCAGTTAGTATAAAATAATGCCCGAATGGAGGGGTGGGGCAGTCAAGCGACGACTACGATACGAGTAAGACGTTTGTAGTACTCTCGATTAGCGATATAGACGACGAACTTTGCGCGTGTGGGTGCAGTGTGAACTGGTTGCATCCAGTTTTATTTGTATTTATTTTATACGTGTTTGTACAGTTCTAATAAATTCTATAGTAGTTCGAACGGCATTTTTAATTCGAGTCCTGTAGCTCGTAACAGTATATTGCAGATCTTTGTTTCTCGCTATAAATTCTGTTTATATCGTAACGTGTCGTAAAGCTCATAGTTTTATAGTCTTCGAGATACCGCCATAAAATCTATGTTTACCGTTAACTATGTAAGTGGTGGATTCTGTGAGAAGTAAATTTATGGTTAGAATTAGCATATATACAAACTAAACAACAGTATTTTTGGAGTGGGCCTGCATCTCAGCTGTTAAGAAAAACAAGTAAATAAGTGTAAAATAATTACAGATACGAAAATATAGCGAGAGTTGTCCATGAAAAACCAATTGTCCTGTGTAAAAAAGATCTCGTGATAAGTTTTTATAGTGTACTAGTGGTCGAAATTCGACCATAATTCAAATTATAAGTTTGAACATTATTAAGGTTCTGTTGTCAAAGACTACACTTCTATAATCACAAATTTCGCCAAGGCTACACTGTTAATTTGACTTAACAATCAACAAAAGAGTATATATGCGTGCGTGTGTCAAATACACGGTAGTGTGTGTGATGTTTTTTTTATTGATTTATGTATTTTTATGCATAATTTTAAAAATATATTAGTATTATGTACTCCTTCTCTATATAAACTATAAGTGTGCGAAATTTCATACTCCTCCGTCCGCAAAGAAATTCTCAATTCGACTGTTTTTTTTTGTGTGATTGTTACGCAAATTCTCCATCAATTGTGGACCGATTTTCAAATTGTTTACTTTAACTCCCAAGATGGTTTCATAGTCGCCAAGTCAAGATCTGATGAGTGGATCCCAGGGAAATCACAGACAACTCTTGTTGTAGAGCGCCGGGTGCGTACCCTCCGAAAGGCAAAACTTGTATACGCGTGCCAGTAGTACAATTTCAACGGTCGCTTAAAATATTTGTTATTAAATCTATTCAACCAAGTAAAATGAAAACAAAAAAATTTTAACAAAAAAATAAATTGTGGGGTGGCGATTAAAAATCCTCTTGTATTACGTCAGCTGATGTTTTAATTTTTTTTTACTTGGTTCGCAAACTGGGCACCTCAGCTTATTTTTAAACAAAACTATTATATAACACAGATAATATGGTTGCTGACTGGCCTTCTTGATGCGAACACATCATGCATTATACAAAGACATTGAGTACATAGTAATTTAAAAAAGAAAAAATAATGAACTTAAATAAATAAATAACAAGGAGTGTGAAACTTCTTGATGTGCTTAACCGATGCATTGAAAATATCGAGCTCATGGCAGATATTATTGTAGGCAGTACAAAGACGTTTAGAGTGGTAAGTGTTGACAGTACACAGTGCGACATGCTGGTAGAGCGAATATTTTACGATTATGGACTTTAGTTTATTGAGAAGTTCGGGGCTGTCAATTTTGCTGTTTAAGAGTTTATAGAGAAACACAATATCAGTATGCAGTGGTACTGCTTTGTACTGTTCCAATCTAAAATCGTAACTATTTAGACTACGGCAGCGATTCTCAGCGTATGTAAGATGGTAAAGAAACTGTTTTTGAAGTTTTTCTAATCTCTGTACATGAACAGTGTAAGATGGGTTCCAAACTGGGCTGCAATACTCAAGTGAACTGTGGACATACGTATTAAATGTATGTATGTATATGTATATGAAATTACAATAAACTTTAACTCTAGGGTACTGAAGCCCGGAAGGGTCCGAGATCGTTGATCCTACTCGTACACTCACAGTCCCACAATAGTAATATAATATTATCCTTATAGACTATAGAGGAACAGAAGTAGAGTTGCGTCGGACGCGTACGAGCCGGTACATTTGACCCTTATAAAATCCAATTGTACTGATACGGTACAAAATCTAAAAAAGTAATGCTTCCCATATTTTGTCGTGCTACTACTCAATGTACTACTCGCGTCTCGAATGTAAGAGGAAGGACGGAACGAGGCATAAGCTACAATAGTACGATAACGCCTCTACGGATATTCACATGACAAAATGACGACCATCGCTTCAAATGTACTGCCGCACTACAAATGTATTGTTGCTACGCTACAAATTAGGCATGAGGCATATTTATGCTAACAGTTATTAACAACAGATATTCACAGAGAACAGATAACATTTGTTATTTCGAGAACAGAATACCTGTTGCCTCGATAACAGGCACATAACATAACATAACAATAACAAATTCCTATTTACGTCTTTTATTAACTGTTCTATTAAATACTATTTTTCTCCCGTTCTGTCTAAGCAAATCGTTATTAAGCTAAAAAGAGATGCACCTAATATTTCTAAGGTAACAGAACAGAATTAAAAAAATGTAAACTGTTCTATTAATTACTATTTTTCTCTCGTTCTATCTAAGCAAATCATTATTAAGCTAAAAAGAGATGCACATATTAATTTATTCATTTCTGTGTCTCATTTACACTTCAAGAACTTATACGGGCAAGAACGAGACGCGCCTAATAATTATAAGGTAACAAAATGTAAAACATTTAAGATGCGCACACATAACAGGACGCGTGAGACGCGTCCGGAAACAATGTGCACGCCAAGAATCGGACGCGGCTTTTGTATTGCCAACTTTTCTTAGAGAAAACATGCTATATCAACTCATTAAAGCGTTAGATTGGTGCGAATTTGTAAAAAGCGCTGAAAATAAAGTAATAAGCCTGGATACTTTTTGAGTTTACTTTATTATAAATACTTGTTCTTGAGGATAATATTCAAATACACGTTGATATATATATATATATACTGTCCATGCCAGTGACCAAGACCAAAATCAAATGAAAAAGTATAATTACAATTTCTCTTAAATCCATTCACAATATTTAGTACTTAAATTATATGTGGACCAATTTAGCAAAATTTCACTCAATAACAAATGTTAGTCAAACCTGCGACTATCGACCTCGCAGACGCATGCAGATATACATAGACAAAACCTTTTTGTTACGTTAAGATTTCTGCCAGTCAACTTTTAAAGCTTTTCCACATTCTCGCGAGAACTATGCGAGTATGTCCGCGAGATCTTGGAGCTGAGAACGCAAGAAGTTGTCGCGAGAACTCTATACGAGTGTAGTGTAGGCTTTACCGCAAGCCGCTTAAAGGAACTTTGTTCTAATAAAAACTAAATAACAGTATGTTATTTAATAACAGATAATCAATGCTGTTATTTTTGGATAACAGTAACAGGAGTAACAGATAATTAAATTGACTTGTTATAACTCACCTCTACTACAAATGTACTGCCACGGTGCAAATAGTACAAAATGCCTCGCCTCATTTGAAGTGGTACATTGTACTGATTCTGTATAAAATATCAGTTACTCTTACAAACTCATTTTAGAATCATGTACTGCCCAAAACTAACCAGAAGTTCAGAAGTACCGACTGAGGATTCGTCAGTAACAGTTCACCGCGTGGAGTCTTAATGATAAGAGGAAATAATAATAAATCAAAATATTTGGATCAACCTATTCAATCGATCGACACTCTAGTTAGCGCGATGCAGTTTAATGAGAGACAGCGCCATCTAGTAACGACTTTGAGAAACTAACGCATTAATATTACAAATATCAATTCTACAAAATTCTATTTTTTTTTCTTTTTTAGAGCAGTTAAGTACAAGTTAGTTTTAAAAAAAGTACTGATGTAAATGTAACTAAGAATTCGTAATGACGTTATATTATAATACCTTTAAACCCATATCAGTGGTTCCATCTTGCATAATAAAAGCCATCTCCTCAGCCGTGATATTGGGATGATGTTGAGGAGTGGCAGCACCCAGCCAACCCAGAAGACCGCAGCATACCAGACTGAGTACACCGCAGAGCCAGAACGTTGCTGGCCATCCAAGAGACGGACTTCCCGCGAACACTCCCGAAATCTGGAACACCAGGATCGTCCCTAATTGTGACCCTAGAAGAATATTTTTAGTTAAAATCTTTCTTTACAGCATAGAAACAAATAGTAAAGGAGACGCTAAATATCGATCTTCACCCACCTGATAACCAGATGAGACATATCAAATTATATTGATTGATTTATAAACACGCCTATGATAGCATGCCAATCAAAAAGTGTTCATAGCTATCTTTGATAAAATTAATTTTAATCAAATTTTTTCATAACCTCCAAGTCTTTTGGTAACTGAACAAAAGTTTCAAGTGATAGTTTTTAACATGGAGAATATGCCTCCATAGGCTTGCCTAATTCTGTTCATAGCTACCTGGCAAGCAGGTATGAACAGGTAAGTCAATATAGGCACTACACCGTTCTGTTAACCAATAAAAATTGGTATCATAAGAAAGATAATAATTACAAAAATAACCGTATAGGCTTGCCTTCAAACAACCGTTCGTGGAATATTATTGTTATGTTTTAAAGACTTCAATAAAAGAAAGTAACAAAAACAAAACGGACTTCTGACTAAAAACCAAAAAATAAATATTTAACCAACTTCTTTCTACAACATCTTGAAGTTGGTGCCAAGTAAAACATAAAAATTACTCTATTTTGTTAATTTACTATTGTTCTTTTATGTTTTACTTGGCACTAACTTCAAGATGTTGTAGAAAGAAGTCGGGTGAATATTTATTTATTTGGTTTTTAGTGTGAATTCAGATTTGTTTTTGTTAAGTAAAACATAAAAATTACTATATTTTGTAAATTTACTGTTGTTCTTTTATGTTTTACTTGGCACCAACTTCAAGATGTTGTAGAAAGAAGTCGGGTGAATATTTATTTATTTGGTTGTTAGAGTGAAGTCAGATTTGTTTTTGTTAAGTAAAACATAAAAATGACTATATTTTGTAAATTTACTATTGTCCTTTTATGTTTTACTTGCCACCGACCTCAAGATGTTGTAGAAATAAGTCACAACCAAGCCATAACAACCTTGAGTTGTGTTCCGGCATTAGTGACCAGTTTCCAGTCTCTCTTAAGAGAGCAGCAGCGCATTTGTAGCACCTTTGGTGTTGCAAATGTCCATAAGCAATGGTAACCGCTTTCCATCAAGTGGGCCGTCTGCCTGTGTGCTGAACTCCTGCAATAAAAAAAACATTTTTCGCCGGTTTACTGCAAATTATGATTTGGTTAGGTCAGGTGCATTTTAATGAATGCATTTTTTATTTAAACATATTTTATTTTATCAATTAAAATAACTGAATTCGATCTAGAACCAAATAAAACATCCATCCATAATAACTTATGTATTATTGTATGTATATGACTATGTATATATGTATGTATTTGTATATTCATTTCTTAAACTAGTTTGAGTATTTATGTATCTATTGCCTTTTACCTGCACCACCTATATCGCCTAATTCAAATTTCTTTCATTTAGGTTGCCTGGAAGAGATCGCTTTGAGCGATAAGGCCGCCTATTGTATTGCCTAGAAAATATGGTCTGTTTTTGTAATTGTATATTTTGGTGTGCAATAAAGTACTGTCTCTATATCTCTCTCTCTCCAGTCTATTCTAAAATTATGCCGTCCTTCACCGCGGCCGTAACGCTTTTTCGTGACAATAAAAATCCTAATACGGGGGGTATATAGAAGTTTCACTTCAAAAATATTTAAAAAGTTGTGTAATATTTTTATCCCGGGAATCCCGCGGGACTTTTCCCAGGAGCGGTTTGTAGTTGTCGGGTGCTTAAAAGTTAGCTGATTCCGATACAGTTTCCACTAACACGATAGCTTACATTCTTTTAAAAGCTGCGCTACTTTGTGTCCCAGGAATCCTGCGGGAATTTCAAGTCAAGCCTGGACGAAGTCACGACCATATCCATAAAACCTAATTACGTTTTTATGTAAGTAAAATAAACTTGCAGGAGTTTGAAAACTCTAAAAACGCTGCAATATAATTATGTGAGCTAATTATAACACTGTTAACTTGTAAAAGCAATTCTCAAAGATAAGTTTGTTATGTTATAACAGGATTCAATTAAATTATTCATTAATTAAAAAAAATATATATATAAATAAAGGAAGTTCGGAATTAATTATGCCATACAATTATTAAAAGAATTTTGTCAATAGAATACTTCGAAAACACTTGAAACATTTCACGTGAATGCCTTTGATCTGATCTTAATTAAAACACAATTACTGCAAATAAATTTCGCATAAATTCCTCATTAACATTGACGCTCTTAATTGTAATGAAAATTGCTGACATAAAATCATAGCTCATTATTAAAAATATTTTATTTATTAGTAACAGCCGTCCCGGCAGACGTTGTCCTGCTCTGAAAGATTAAAATTCTAGAACCGGATTCTAGTGCCTCCTATCGGTTCGAATTGTGTATCTAAGTAATCCGGGGACCCGTCAAATCGATAAAGTCGTTCTCAAGTTATGCACGTACATACACGTTTCATTTATTTATCTATATTGTTACGACCTAGTCGCCGACAAAGACAAATTCACACCTGCTTACCTGTAGGAACACATTTTATTACCTTTCGGCATTTGGACTTCTTTTGTTTACTTTGTGTTTAAAAATTATGATTAGAGAAACAGCCCATTGTGTATTGTAATATTTTATGGCAGTCATTAGCCAGGTGTGTGGATTACGTGTCTAGGAAATTGCGTCGACGCTTGCCGGGCAGACATATTTGCATTTGTGCAGTATAAAGCAATGGCCCGATTGAGAAAGAGTCAGTCGGGCGATAACCACGAGCGAAGCAAGACTTGTACAAGACTTTGCGCGTGTATTTGAATTACGATCTTCTGCATTACGTTTGACTTATTACGTTCGGTTATATTTGTGCCTGTATTATACGTGTTTGTATGGTTCTAATAAACTCTATAGTAATTCTAACGGCATTTTAATTCGAGTCTCGTGACTCGTAACAATATAGAAGAAGATTAAGATTCAGTGCGCATTTCTTGATAATCATAATGTGTAGTTTGATGTTATGATTGAAATTTGCTCGTTTAGCGATTGTAGTTTTCTAAGGCTTACTGTACCTCTCTGTACTCGACAAGTCTGTGGTTCAAATATAGCCAGAGGTTACAATGCCTTACGAGGCTAATACAATATTTCCCTCAGATTGCTGTTGGAGTGACCGCGCTTCTGCAGTCCGTCGTCTATGTTCGCCGGAGCACACATAGATAGATGGCTTTGATGTTTTATGGCCTAAAATAAATCTTCGGTACTAAGCAGATTGCGTGGTAGCAGCAACAGCATCCTGAAGGGAATAGCTGATAAATTTGACTGCCCACTGATTTGGTCCTTCATTAAGAGAACTAAATCAGTGCTAGTCATTAATTACTAACATAGACACAAGGAAAATTATTACTAATAACATTATTTTGTGTGTTTTGTGAATATGCGTTGGACTGTGTTGTCTTGAAATAAATAATTTATACTTTAACACTTTTACTTTTTATTCATTAAAAGTAAATAAATATAAAGAATTGTACTCGTTTATGGTCGTTCGCAGGCATAATTAGGCAGGTGTGCGGATTACAACTTTTGGGAAATTGTGTCGACGCTTGCCAGGTAGACACATTGCATCGTGCATTATAAAGCAATGCCCCAATGGAGAGATTGGCAGTCAAGCGATACCCACAAGTGCGGCAAGACGTGTGTACATTCAATAATCTATATAGTGACGGACTTTGCGCTTATTATTGAATCGTGCATTACGTTTGTACTGGTTGTGTTCAGTTAGATTTGTACCTGTGTTATACGTGTTTATATAGTTCTAATAAATTTTATAAATAATTCCAACGACATTTTAATTCGAGTCCTGCAACTCGTAACAATATTCATATTTTTCCTACACTGAACCAAATTAAAGTTACGCCCTTCACACCACAGAGAAGTGTATGTTTTCTTAGCCGCACCGCTAGTGAGACACGTGCGGGGTGACTTTAGACCCCGTTTGCAAAACGAGGTCTAAAGGGTCTCTATATTGATAGAGAATACGAACTACTATTGAGTAAGTTACGTTTATTGGTCCATATTGGACCTCATATCAAATGTTCAGTCAAAATTTGCCTTGGTTTGACAAGTTCCCATAAGTCGATCAAGGGGTATTCAAGTTATGAATCCCTAAAAGTTGGCAACGAGTTGCGCATCCGCGCGCGCCTCTGTTACTCGCAACCGAGTTAAGGCTCCTATTACCGCAAAAGGTCGAAAATGTTGAAAAATTGTCAAAAATCTTCACAATATGAGACGTAATATGTTTTTTTCTTCATTTTTGTATATTTTATTTTTAGAAAAAAAATCACCATATCACCAGCAAATTACTGACATGAAACCATTTTATTCCTTCAATTTTTATCTAAAAAGAAATATAAATAATTTGTTTTTTTTATATACTATTTTATTCTATTTACAATAAAATAATAATTATATAACAAGGACGTTGTTGGTGTTGCTACAAGCCTTAACACTCATGCCTAACTTCCCCAACAGGGTGTGTGAGGTGCTTGTTGGCTGTCGGGTAGATACGGGAACGAATTACGTACGGCAATGTTAATGACGACACAAAAATACTGACTTACATCTTTCCAAATGATATAAGTATTTAGCGAGCGTGCTGTCCAACCATATCCACTTTAAAAGGCCATTTACATGGAGAGAGTTTATTGCATGTTTTGGGGCGAGAAATCGTATACTTTTTTCGTAGGCGATACTCTTTAGAACATTGACATGTTTACATTCGACCAAAAAACAAAAACTCGCCTACGATTTCTTGACTTGTCTAAACTTGAACACGTATGACATTTTTTCAAGTTCATGCGAGTATCGTACAAACCTATTTGAATGCGATAATTGCCTTTCGACATACATATTTATTACAAGTAAAGTTAACATAATTATGTGTGAAAGTGAAAGACAGATTTTTGTATTTTATTTGTTAATTTTTGACAGCTTTGGGATCGACTTTAGTGTAGATATTTGATCTAACAATTATTTTTCATATAAAAAATTATGGAATTGACTAATAACAAAAAACATCAAAACTAAAATACACTATGCAGATCACTGCCAACGGGGAGCGTGCCCAGAAGGCTGGCTGCATTGCCGCTCTGTGTGGCAATACTTATTTGTTGTGCGAAATATGAGCCAGCCTTCTGATCACGGGTAGTGTCAAAGAGTTTCTTACATATGTCTTTAAAGAAACTCTTTGCCGACGGACCCCACGGGCCTATTGTTTCAACCCCAAACGGCACAAACCCAGCCCCTGACTCGGTCATTGGAAGATGTGACGAGGGCCAGTCTGTCAACACAGGTCGCATCCCCCACTAGCGGCCGCCCCATCTTCCAAGGGACGAGTGACATGCCGTCCGGTCTCTTGCCATCGTCACGTACCAGGCCACTCGGTTCTCTATTTATATTTCCAATTTTCTTATTATTTCCTAAAGTTACCTAATCAATCTTTATTAGCTTAGCAGATGAGAATAGTCAACTTCGTAATTGTTAATTTTTCGGTGTAATGATTTCGTATTCAGTATTATTTAATAGAGCCTTAAGTCGTGGTAACGTAATAATCCTTAACATATCAACTTTTATAAACTTTACTTACTTAAACAACTTACTTCAACGTTTATATATTGGTGATCTGACGTAGGCTTTCAGTAATAACAATAACACACGTCAGAGGCTTATAATTATCTGTATTCTTTGACTTTTACATTAATTAGGCCTTAGATTAGATTAAAATGTACATATTCTAAAGTAAAAGTACAATGACCGGTGCAATGACTTCTATTGACCTTATTTCAGTACGTTGATTTCAGTATAACAATACTCTATGGCGTTTCCGATCGCACCAATAACAACGAAGTTTAGAAAAATTATAAATTCATTTAAATAGATAGATAGATAGATAACACTTTATTGCTCACCAAATATACAATTTCAAAAATGCACAATTACAATATTGTCATGGTAGAAACAATAGGCGGCCTTATCGCTTAAAGCAAGCTCTTCCAGGCAATCTGACTTAAGGAATAGTTTAACCTAATCTGGCGATGTAGGTGGTGCAGATTATGAGGTATATCATAATTAAACATACTTAAACTATATATATATAAGATATATATTAATTAGTCTATAGTATAAGAATTAGGGATAATTATTTAAGAAAGAGTAGTGTTTTCTGAGAGCGTTCTTAAATGTATCGTCATTTATTAATTACATTATAGGCATTGCATTGTTTGGCTTATTTGTCATATTAACATTATTCTTTATAAAGTTAGAATAAGTAAATTATATATAGTGCTAAGTATCTTATTTGGTTTTTATTTAAAGTTATTCCAACAAAAGACAACACCCAGTTTTGGGAGTTTCGATTCTGAGCCCAACTCACGAGGTATCTCGTTATCTATAAAAATTTTGTGTACCCCTTCTTACGAAAATTGCGCGGACGGAAGAGTATGAAATTTCGCACACTTATTATGCATAAAAAAAACATTACACACACTATCATGTATTTGACACACACACGCATATATACTCTTTTGTTGAGTGTTAAGTCAAATGAACAGTGTAGCCTTGGCGAAATTTGTGATTATAGAAGTGTAGTCTTTGACAACAGAACTTTAATAATGTTCAAACTTATGATTTAAAACAATTATGGTTGAATTTAGACCACGGGCGACTACTAGTATATTGAAAAGGGTTTCGTACATATACCGACTAGTACCCTTTAACTATATATAAATACAAAAAATTGATCCTTCTTAGATACCTTCGAGTAGTGGTATCCGTTTATGAGCGGTATTAGTAGATTGTGATACAAGTGTGCTGAGTTGGTCATTAGAGTCGACGCGGGATTGCAGGCGAGTGCATGATTGAGCCGAGAGTGTAATTGATTAATGGCCACGCCTTTCATAGGACGTCTTTTAACACACTTTCGAAAAGAAAACATATGACTTGTTAAAATGTTTAATTACCTGTTGAATACTGACAATGATTGGGCTTTATCTATTTGTTTTTCATACTATGACATTATCATGTTAGGAATTTTTCTTTTGATTTAGCTGGAAATAAGCTATTACCAGAAATTGGGCTTTATTAAGTGTTTCTGGCGGTGTTAGTTCTATATGTATATCTTCTACATTACTCGAGAATTCGTCATTTATTTAAATAATCACACCACCAGAGGCGCTATAAATCAAGCAATTTTTGTAGAAAATGGCGCGGAGATTTGTTTTTCGCGCTACTTACCTTAGTTGAATTAAAGCGCGCCACAGATCACTAATAACCAGAGAATTTACGCGCCGCTGACATTATAACGGTGGCCAAGGCTCAACTGCCAAGCAGCCTTATATTAAAAATATTTATATCTATACATACATATAATAAAACTGTAGAGGTCGAATTTCTGTACAATGAAAAAAAATGCTAAAAACCGAGTCAGGGGGGTGTAAAAACTGAAATAGAACTAATTTAGATTTTTTTTAATTTTATGTTTCTTTGTTTGTCTGTTTGTCTGTCTGTTTGTATCGGCTAATCTCCGAAACGACTGGACCGATTTAAATGAAGTTTTGTATGGTGGTAGCTTATATCCCTGGTCAACATATAGGATACTTTTGATCCCGAAAAATTAAACAGTTCCCGTGGGATAATTAAAAAACCGCACCACGCAGACGAAGTCACGGGCATCAGCTAGTATATAATAAACGGTATAAGCCGCGCGCAGAAGGTTTGCCGATGACTACTTGCTATTATTGTACATACCTATGTAAAGTATATACAATAATAAATTTGTTGCAACAACTATTTATGTGTCCTTTTTTGTCAACCCTACTGACCATCGACGCGTGAGGTCATAAGGCTACCGGCAAACCTTCTGCGCACGGGTAGTATATTTATTTAATTATAATCAAAATTAATGTCGATTAGTTGACAAAACTAAATAATTTGATACAGCTGTTTGTTTATACATCGCGTAATGTAAAGGCATTAGTACGATAATGTAAAGTAAAAAGCATGCGTGTGTTATAGGGCTGTTTATGACCATTTTGAATTCAGTGCAATAAGCGCCACTTTACGAGCAAGTGTGGTGATGCGTTATAGGATAATAGAAATAATATGAAACACTCACTTGGTTGTTGGGTTTGGTGGTTCGTTTATGAATTTAGTATTTTTCGTTACACGTTAATCTACTTCAAGCGGTAGCGTTGGAAGAATAGATAACACTTGACAGCTACGGAAACGCAGCGCCATAGACTTTTGTTTCTTCCTATTGTGCGTCTAGTTCGCGTGAGTGTTGTGGCGAATAGGACAGACAGGGAGAGAGAACAATGGGAGGTGTACAGATCCGGCTCGAAGGACCATTAAATGTATAGTTTGTACACTTGCTCTTGCTTGTAGTGGTGGATGCTGGCAGTAGTTGGTGGAATGATGATGCTTTCTCGTAGTAGGGTGAAGAAGATACACCTTATTGCTTTCAGGGATTTATTCTCGTAGTAGTTGGGCTTGGATGCTGATCCCTGGGTTCAACTTAGTTGTAGTTGAAGTCGTATGTTACGACTAATAGCAACTCGTAGCAACTTGATAGCAACTCAATCACAAAGTATTAGAGAGCATTGTTTATACTAATATTATAATATTAAAATAACCGAAAGTAGGCCATAGCGTCAGCAAAACGCTGTTTGTTGAACCGTACAGGAGGAAATTTATATTTTTCTTTTTCTTTTCGCGGTTACGCGGTGTGTGGAAGTTATGTAACACCATACTTGAATAAGCATTCAATCATGAAAATGCTCCACCGTCGCAAGCTGCACCTGGCGTGTCTTCTCTTCGGGGTCATTAAGCACAAAACCACACGTTACTTATATGAGAAGCTCTCCTGGGTAACAAGCCGTAGAATGATCAATTTTAGGACGTGTGCGATACAACTCACTTCTGAGCGCCATTATGCAGCCGGCTTCCGCGGGAGGTTTCGTTACGCAGCATCAAGGTGCTGGAATAATATTCCTCCACCTATTTGAAATTCGCAACACCTTAATGGGTTCAGAACTAAACTGAAGACACCTTTTAAAAGAGCACCAACGTTCGCAACGCGACCTAACCCATGATGCCAGTGGTATTTCATTTAATTGTAATATCCTTTCAGTTTATTTATTTTACTTTTTTAAGAACGTATTTATAACACTAATATATTTATTCCCGATCATTTCTTTTCCCTATTTGTACCTATTGTGTATGTACTATGTATGTATGTATGTATGTATGTATATAGTTAAAGATTCTAGTTTTACGCTTTATAATGATGTAATGTCTGCCGTAACGATACCTTAAGGGCACAGCGGAAGATCAGCGCTTTTTTTAACCGGCCGGCATTATGCTGAGACTGATGCCCCTTTTGGGACAAAATTATATTACTCTAGTTTTTAAATCTGTTAGCAATGATACTGTATTTTATAATTTGTCCTAAATAAAATGTCTTTCTTTCTTTCTGGAAAAGCATTTGATACTTTTTTTTTAACAAGGTCGTGTCCGTGCAAAATATGATTACGTGTATTTCAATGTAGGAGGTTTATGGGCACCGCGTGTTCAGAACTTCGGTTGGACCCTTTCGCTTCGTCACGTACATAAATCAGAGAACTCTTTAGACGGTTACTCGTGTTTAAATACTGTAGAATCAAATCGCACTGACAGCCTTGGCTATTCAAATATAATGTTACATAGAGGATCACCTAAAATTGTTATTTGTTTGAAATTTAATAAAGTCTATAACAGCGGTTTTCAAACTATTTTGGGGATGAGACCCCCTTTCCAAAATTAACTAATACCACAGAGCCCATAGCCAAATTAATTTAAAAATCCTATCTCTAGTTTTTTTTTGTATTGATACAAAATACTTACTAATTTAAAAACTTTGCCGTTGTTTAAGTGAGTAAACTTGACATTATTTAATAAAACTACGTTTTAACGGTTTTAAGCGCGGTAATTTATTTGAATTTTATTATTCCGGAGTTTCGGCCACTTTTCAGTAGCCGTGATTACGGAAGACAAAGTTAGTCAATGAGTATTGTTGAAGTTTTATTTAGTCTACCGCCAACTTGTTCATTTTAATTATTTAGTTTTAATTTTGTTCTGGTTATTATTTACTCTATGGAAGCCTAATCTATTTTACCACCGCTTCGCAAAATGTTGTGGCTTGAAGAGACTAAGCGGTGTAAGAAACTCTTCAGCAAACATGCCTAGCTCTAATAGTTTTATATAATATTAAAATGAATTGGGTTTAAAAATACATTATTTGATCTTATTTACCCATCAAAATTTTATAAAATAAATAAACAAAATTCAGTAAATATCAAGTGTAATTAATAATTATTAACACAAATCATGTAAAAATACTATGTTGTTTTAGTAATTTAGACGTCATCCACCCGCAAAACCAGTTTTCATTTATTTCCACTCCAGGGGGTCGATACCGACCGCTTTGGCAATCCCTGGTCTATAATATAACACGTGGACCAAATCCTTATTTAATTTCGACAACAACGCAACTCTTATACAATTATGATGTTGTTCATGATTCTCCTATTAAGTATATTAATATACTCTGTGTTCATGGTTAAGGACGTTCCGTTTGTTGCAGTCATAGCAATGTCATTCGAGAACGACGGAATCCACATGAATTAAAGTTGAAAATATACACCTAATTTATATTCCGATAAGAATAATTGTAGTTCAATGGATTCCATAGCCACAAGACACAACAGTGCCTTTCAACGTAAGTGGTCCAACAAGTACTTGGCTGATTTATTATTGAGTTGTATTCAAACGCCATGCGATACAAAATTCTGCGAAAGGTATAGGAGATAGGGTTGCCACCTTTTATTGAAGAAAATATAGTGTTTTTGTATTTAAGCTGTAAAATGTGTAATTTGTGAAATTTTCGTGAAAAAAAGAGTACGCGTTCATTTTTCATTACATATTTTATTTTTTTAATTATTGCATTTTCCATATGGCCATTAGCCAGCAAAGATCTATTATTTTCAAAATAAACAACGATGAAAATATAGTACGTTACTATATATTACAGTACGGTTGGCAACCCTAAGATGGGAGGGGCTTCAGAGATTTTGCAAACACATGGAACACTTTTATTGCGAAAAAGCGATAGTACCCCCTGATATAGAATACACGAGGGTGAATTGGTACAAACGCCGTGCGCTGCATTCGGCATGACGCTGTACGCGACTGACGAATGCTTCTTATGAGAATGCTCAATAATGGTGGTAACTCTTAGATACCTGACGCAGCGCACATAGGCTTTGCACAGCGTCCTTTACGTCATCACTATAATGCATGTTCATAATAAGCATTCATTTGTAGTCGGTTACGTACAGCGTTTCTAACAGACCACCGCCTAAGTCTGATTTTCCTGAGGATTACAGATAAGTTTAATTGAGGTAACTTACCACTATATACGTATGTGCTCAGTCTGCCGCGTTCGCAAAGCGGCGCCCATTTACCTAAAGTTGTGTGGATGCTTGGATAGAAAGCTGCCTGCGTCATCCCCTGGACGAGGCGAATAGCGCACAGACCAATCCAACCACTCTAAAATAATAAAAACTAACTCAAACATCTGGTAAATTACGAAGTAACTATGCGACTGTACTCACTACACTAGTCTGAGGCGACTTAGCGGGTATTACACATAAGTTATCTCGATGTGCAGTTTCATCACGATGTTTCCCTACACCATTCTTTCCCAAAGTGGGCGATAACGCCCCCTTGTGGGCGATAACGCCCTCTTGTGGGCGCTGCAGACCTAAATGAAGGTGGTAAGAGACTTGAGACTTCGTCGCCGTTGTGTACTACCTACTGCGCTTAGGTCTCAATTTGACTCTTACGGGCTATAGTAAAAGTCTCGTTTAGAATGAATGTTTAATCTCCGCTAATATAGCTCACAATAATCAATTAATTTAATTTGACGTTATAGTTTATAGTGTTTTTTAAGTAGGTGAACTAAATGGGGGCGCTACAAAATAATTTATTCTCAAAGTGGTCAGTATACAAAGTAAGTTTGGGAACCACTGCCCTACACCATCAGTTCACAGCCAGAGAACGACCTAAATGGTAGTCTTTAATATTTATTTTACAATATACTTTTCTTTCCTTCAGGTTTATATGGCCATCTTGATAATCACAAAATTAAAAGAAATTGGGATTTCAATCAGTAAAATAAAATATATAATATACCTCCAAAGTCACTTTAGAAAATACAAAGTTATAGAGTTAATGTGATAATTGTAACACTCAAAAATTGGTAGGCATATACTAAAGGAGACGGATACGCTTTTATACGTTGTAGGAGCCAGATTGTAAAAAGTTGAAAGTGATTTTAGGTATTCTTTTTATTATGTTGCTATTTTTATAATTGTACTCGGTGTAATTATTTTGAATGAATTAACCGTATAGTGTGTGTGTTATCATATCATTAATTGTTGAATTTCATAAATCGATTATGGTAATCGATATCTTATTTTATTTGTGTAGAAACGGAGAAAAAATACAATTTCCCGCGGCCGGGTGGCCTGTCATTTTGTCAGGCGACAAAACAAGGTTGTTGTGGACAGAGAGCACCCCTGACCTTGCCGGAGGCAAAATACCGCCGACGCCCATAGCTGGCGCAATTAGCAACTAAGCGTCGGACGGGATGCGGGATATAGGGCCGGCCTTGGAGGCAAAAAAAAACTCTCTTGCCCATTCAGTCGTAATTCTTCACAATTTACAATTCTCAACGACGACTCTCTTGCATAATTTGCACTTATTCTATGTATATTTCGATTCAAGTAAAAAGTTCAATAATAATAATCATACAGTCCATTACATCGAGTTTAATTTCCAAACAAGAAGCAACTGCCACCAATAAAGGTGGTAGATGGTAGGGTGTTTACCCGTCTGGATGGCTACAACCCCTGATCTAGAGTATGCCATGCATGCTATAATGACCTTGAGCTGTTTTCTGGCATTAGTGCCCAGGTTCGAGTCTCCCTTAACAGCAGCGCATTTGGAGCACTTTTGGTGTTGCAAATGTCCATAGGCAATGGTAACCGCTTTCGTCTTCCTGTCTGCTGAACTTGTGCAGTGAAAAAAAAACATTGTTTTCTTCTTGATAGAATTTAGGGCTTGATGTTTTCCATTTCCATTTTTTAATAGAAAAAGTAACACTTTTTAAGCCATATCTGAAAGCATTACATTTCTTTAGCCCAAAATCCCTGTCTCCTTTAAGCACAAGGCTGAAAATAATACTAGCAAAGAATAGTAAACGTACAAATATGGGCACCCATGGGCTAATTATGGAAGTAACTCCGTTGATGAGCAGTGCGACCATGATGGGCACCTTCCCTCCAAACTTCTGCGCGATCACCCCCATGGCCAGCATCATTGAAGTGTACCCCACGAAGAACGCGAACATTATCATCTCCTGTGTCGGTTTGTCCCAATCGTATTTCTACAAAACAAAATATTACCGAAATCTAAAAATACGTAAAATCCGTAACATATAGTTAAAATCAGATAAGCTCTATCAGTATCATCTTTAAATGGTTGCTGATTATTTTTGGTCCTCTTAGGTCTAATAGTGCTGCTCATTCTGTATGTATTATGATATTTTTTGTGTTTGTATAATGTATAAAATCTATTATTATTTTTATTAATTTTATTTATTTACGTTTTGAATATTTCATTTTATTTATTTTCTACACCACCACTGTCATGTTTTAATATTTCCCTTAGGCTAGAGCAGGAATTCCCAAACTATTTTGGGCAAAAGACCCTTTTTCCAAAATGAACTGTTACCTCAGACCCCCATAGCCAAATTACCTTCTTGTCTTGTCTTGTCCACGCTTATCGACTTGCCAAGTTTTTCATCTTGTACGAACTTGTGCACGCTTATCGACTAGTTGACTTTTTTAAAAGTACAACAAAGATACTTCCAACTAAAATATTAGTCATTTTTATAACCAGTTGGTACATATAACACCACTAATACAGTATCTTGAAAGTTTCAAATAAGAACTTGTGTTAATTAATATGTGTCGATTTTTAGATCTCGTCGACCCTCAAAATCAGTTTTCATTTGTGTCGACCCCTGGAAAGCCGATTTTGACCCGAGGGGGTCAATATCGACCACTTTGGGAATCCCTGGTCTAGAGGGTTACCTGGAAAAGATCGCTTTAAGCGATAAGGCGGCCTTCTGTTCAACATTTATTCTACCTAGATTTTAATTTTTAGTGAACAATAAAGTGTTTTCATTCATTCATTCATTCATAGAATACTGGGGTAGATATGTAACATCCATAAAGACTATCGATATGGCAGCGGGACATAGTAAGAATCGTGAGTTTATAATCTAACTGGTCAGCTTTCAATACATTTTGAACAGAACATAAAGTACACAATACAAATTCATCATCACATTCCTGATTTAGAATTTGTGATGCCTGCTCGGCAAATTATAAGTTGTTTGCTGCTAAATTGTGAACAATTTCGCAATGCTTGGTGACCAGTTTTTCAATAATTCGTCCTACCAGCAATAACCTACCGGGTCACCACCAGACACTGAAGGAAGAATTGGTCTAAATTTTCCAAATTGCTCAAATATATACTAATACGTAAAAGTCAATGTAACAGACTTAACTCATTATCCAAAGGTTTCAATGCCTTTGCTTTATATAATAAATCACCCGGAAGATCGTAAACAATTAATTAAATAAACCTTACCAATATGGTCATGCCAAAAATGCAAACCATACCGCGATGCAATTCGGCGGTGGCGCCATCTAGTCTTGTGAAGATAAATCTGGCACTAATTACATTTAATTAGAAACTGGACACTCATAACATTAGCAAACTGCAGAGGCAATGGGCCAGTCAATTGAGTTTTGGAGTCCTCGGTACGTTTAGTGTTGGAACCAACCAGATTAATACGAGTAGGAATTACAAAACAAATAGTGTTTATTAATTTGGTGCGGCATGATATTGGCCACCAAATATACTAAATGTGTTTTTAGCACATAGATGCTCTTTTGTTTTTTATCTGTTTTTCCCGCTATTATTATTAAAATCGTCATTATGTCACGCAGGTAGGTTGCATGCAGTTTTCTTTTATAATTAAAATAATTACAGTCCACATACAAAAAAATAATATTTAAAGAAGTGTTTAGCAGACCTAGCTAAGGGCACCAGTAGAGGCTGGAAGAAAAACAGAAGATCTCGAGATACAGTGCACTCTTAGAGAGGCCTTGACGCAGCAAACTGCGATTGGCTGACTACAAAATGTATCATGTATAGAAAGGTATTATAATGTATTAACGTATGTTTGTTTAGGTTTTTGTGGTAATACTGCTACCGTTATATGGCATATAGATAAGATATACTATTTCAATTATTTGTATGCATATTTGATAATACTTTTAGTTTAGGACGTAGTTAAGATTTTAAATTTACTACTTAAGAATCTGCATCGTATAATTTTTTTTTGGGCATGCCAAAAAGCATGAGAGGTTCTCTCTACTATTTATTTATATGCAAGTCAAGATTAATACTACCTATACATTGAAAATGAATTATTTATTTCAGAATTAAATCTTACATCAGTTTTACAGCCGCAGCGCTCACCAGCGACGGTATGTTCACCCCGTCTCCTTCAGCTCCCAACCTTTAACTACGCAACGGTTCTCTAGAAAATTGATTCCGCGTACAACAATGATCTGAAGGGAACTACCCGTCGCGATTTTCTCTTTCTGCTATGATATGGGGTTTTTTAGGAAGTTCATTGGTGAGACCCTTAGTGCTGCAAACGTGCATATGTGACGGCAACCACTTTCCATCAGGTGGGCAGCCTGCTTCAGGCAATAATACATGTATACATAATTACATAATACATTTTTACATTTATATATGTATATATATAATGTAAAGATTTGCTTACCCTATATACACTCCATCCTTTAATATCTTCGACTTTACAACTCTCTGAGACATTCTCGGTGAGGTTTCCTTCAGGACTAGTTCTATTCTTCATAATTTGGTCGCAAAAACTGTGATTAAACGCGCGGGAACTAGTCATGGCAACCATGGACACGCTGAGTTGAGCCCTGACGGAGACGGCTACTGTCAGGCAGATCATCAACATCAGGACTTGGATGTGACGAGCTCCGAAAGCCTTTACCTTCAAGGCGGGTGGAACCTCTACAAAAGTAATATCCAAAACCGATAAATTTATGTCTAATTTTCAAAATGAATGATAACTACTATAAAGGGCCATTTAGATGGAGAGACTTTATCGCACGTTTTGGGGCAAAAATCGTATAGAAAGAAAAGAAAGAAAAAGAAAAAGATTTATTTAGAACTACAGTAAAACTCACTTAAACTACTAAAATAAAATAAAAACAATAAGTAAATGTAGTCCTAAATTGGCCTTAGCTCAGCAAAACTACCGGTTAATATAACCAGCGCTGATCTTCCGCTAGGGCCATTAGTGATATACACGAACACAGGCAAACAAGATAAAGATATGAAGTGAACCAACAACAATAAAAATAATTGAAAAAAAAAAATAATAATGTTAACTAAATATTAAAAGATTAAATACATATTACTTACATAAATTGAGATTGGTACCTATTATATATAAAATTTAAAAAGAGCGATATAGAACAACTTAAATAAAAAATACAGATTTAACACACGACATAAGTAACACAGTCAGGTTATATCAGGCATGCCCTTCACATGCGCACCATCATATAGCACTAGTATCATGAACGAGATGAGGCTGGCGCACTTGATGGTC
Source organism: Dendrolimus houi (assembly GCA_039645545.1). Classification (NCBI taxonomy): domain Eukaryota; kingdom Metazoa; phylum Arthropoda; class Insecta; order Lepidoptera; family Lasiocampidae; genus Dendrolimus; species Dendrolimus houi. The sequence continues at coordinate 23,994,291 of CM077122.1, forward strand.
ATATAAGAACTTTTTTAGTTTGAGTCTAAATCCATGAATACTTTTTATATTTTTATAGGGGGTGGGATATTGTTCCAGCATTTGGAGGCAGCGTACCTGAAACTACCCCTAAAAGCTACTGTGCCATGCCGTAGCGTCACAAGCTGCGTAGCACATTGCACGCGACTGTTCTCTGAGAACCGAACCAGGAGAGCTTTTCATGCAAATACAGTGGAGCTTGGTGCTTAACAACTCCAAAAAGTAGGCAAGCAAGGTGTAGTTTACGGCGATGCTTCTTTTTTTTGTATATTTTCGTGGGGATTCTCTTTTGACAATAATCGTATTCCCATGTTTACATTCAATAAATAAACAAAAACTCTCCTACGAGTATGTCATACGATAATCATAATTATCACCAAGAGTTTTGTTTACACTACGCCACAAATTGCATTGAGATATTTGCCTACGATTTCTCGACTTATCTAAACTAGAACTCGTATAACATTTTTTCAAGTTCATGCGAGTATCGTACACATCAGTTTGAACCGATTTGAATGAGAGACCTGCCTTTCGTGCTCAGTATTTTGTTTACAAAGTATTCAGTGGCCAGGCGATTAACGTCCTTCTACGCACGATTTCGTATGTTTACTTTACATGATAATATTTTTTTTCTTGATTTCTACAATCGTATCTTGGAGACAAGAAACTCTCTCCGTGTAAATGACCCATAATTCAATTACTAATCGTATTATAAACTGGCCAAACAGAGTAGAAACTATTAGAGGCGCCACTTTCGATTTGTTTCGAAACTCTAGCAACTTCAATATTATACCAAGAGTAATGTAGATACTTACTAGTAGTTTTTAGTGTTACGTCAAACATCGTGTAAGTATCAAGTTGCTTTATTTACGACAAACGCATTTTGTCAACATAACTTTAATAATAATTACTATATTTTGCAAGCAGTAGCTTTAACACCTTGTGATAATCAAGAGAGCTATTAGTCGATTATAAACGCTAAGAATAAAGTATAACAACGAAAAATTTAAGATGTCGTTTGTATGGATAAAACAATTGAATGGTTTCGCCTTTGAATTCATTCAGGCTGTAATTTATTTGACTTAGAACGATTAACAGATGATTGAAAAATAGGCCCTTAAAGAAGCGAAACGAACTATTATCAAACTTAAACAAAAAATTGGGCAGTGCGGCCTACGATCTTTACAAAATATCCCCAACTTTAAATATAGATGGAGTTCTAACAGCTTACTATGGACTAACAGAATCCATTTTGAGATATGACATCATATTTTGGGGGAATTCTACGGACACAGAAGTTGCATTTAGGGGCAAAAACGCGGAATTCGATGTATATTTAGACTCCAAAATACGTAAGCTGCAAGCAATATTTCATAGACTAAAAGATTTTAACACTTCCTTGTATATATATTTATGAAGTTTGTTTACTTGTTAGAAATATTGCTATTTTATTCCCAAGGCTAGGTCAAATTATAAAAGGCAATCAACGCCACAATGTCAGGCTTTGCATTCATAGTAGCAAAACAAAACTAATTCAAAAATATACAGTAAATTACCTGACAGTACAAAGAGGCAAAAATTCATATTATTTAACAGACACCTAAAGAAATTTTTGATAATGAAATGGTGTTATAAAATCCAGAATTATTTAAGTGATAAATTCTGATTATTATTAATGTTTTCTTATTTAATTAATATTTTGCTTGACATTTAATATTATTATCAAATTTATTTAATTATCATTGTAAATTAGTTTCAATTTAGTCTTAGTTATAAGATGTTAATATTGCACGCCTAATAAGGCAAAATTTATTGAGACAATTTTAACAAAACAACTATGTACACATACATTTCTAGCAAAAAATTATTATTCTATTCTATTCTATATACCTGTTATGTCGGCGGTTCTTCGGTTAAATATATTATGACGAAATAATTTTAACTTGAAATTTCGCTAGACATGCTTGGTAAACTTTAAAAATCAATGCTCATGTGACACATAAGCATGTTTTTATATCCGTGTTTAGTTATTTTTAGTGGATTTGAGACTTGGATCAATGTTAACATTAAAATAACATGAATAAATTCATATCGTTTACAATTCGCTGACATTGACCACAGATGAAAATATTGCCAAATGGTTAAAAAAAAACATGTTCTAGTGTTTGTAGATAATGTTGTATAAACTAGATGGCGCCACTGGAAAGTTACATCGCGGTATGGTTTGCATTCTATATGTACATAACACGGGTGCATTTAATTTGAATGTTGTTGGCACTCACTGCAATAAAATATTCTTTGAGATCTATATGTTTATAATTTTATTATATCGTATAGAAAATCCCCTCTCCCAGGACTGATTATACATTTTTGGTCCTTGCTTGAGTCGGATACGGATTAAATCAAAGAGCGTTTTTGATAAGTCCTGGGTGGATAAGGACTTGGTTCCGGGGGTACGGTGAAGAGCCGTTTGGAACCTACTAGCAAGAGGGAAGCTCAGTACCAGGCGGGGTACTGATCAGTAGACCGTCCGATAACTGCAGGAGGGCAGTGGTCGGAGGGAGGAGCAGGGTTGTGACCAGGAGGGGTCCAACCAATCAGGTAGCAGCAGGGGGTGCGGCAAAGGCGTGACGTCAACATCAAGCGGCCAAGTGCGTGGTCGTGGTGACATCATTGAGCGGCTAAGTGCGTGTAAGTTGTGACGTCATTAAGTGGCTAAGTGCGTGTGCGTCGTGACGTCATCCAGTAGTGAAGTGCGAGTGTCATCCATGGAATAAACTGTAAGTACTTTGATATTATTAGTGGTAAAAGTTAGTCAATTTTGAACGTTAAATTCATTCGTTAATGGACTTGAAATAATTTTATCGATTTGTCACTTGTAAAATTTTAGAGTTAATTTTAGGACTTAGAATAGTTTTAAGAATTTGGTTCAGACGGGGAACCTATGCCCAATTTTTTTTTTTGATGTCGTGTTATTTCAAACACTTAGAATATTTTTGAAGAAAATTTACTTGTAGTTTGGGACTTAGAAAATTTTTAAGAATTTGTATCATTGAAACTTTAAATTGAAATTGAACTGTTATTGTAAATTTGGAGTTAGTTTATTTTTCTTTAATTATGATGGAGTCTAAGATACATTTACAATGCGATTTGCAAAAACGAATTGAGAAAAGTTTTCTGAATTTCAAAAAGTCTTCTAAAGAAAGATTAACTAAAGATTATATGGAAAGTAGATTGGAATCGTTAGAAGCAATGTGGGCTCAATATTTGAGTAATCATTCAAACATTGTTAGTAGTAGTGATGTTAAATTATTACAAGCTACAAAATATGTAACTGATGATTTGTTTTATGTTACCGAGGAGTGTTATGTAGAGTATAAATGTGTATTGAAGTCTAAGTTATCTGCTTTTTCAACAAATGTAACACAAACATCGCAACATGCTAATTGCTCTAACCATAATAATTTGAAATTACCTAAAATAACTATTCCACAGTTTTCTGGTGATTATAGTCAATGGTCTACATTTCGGGATTTGTTTGTATCTCTTGTGCATAAGTCAGAGATTGACAAAGCACAAAAGATGCAATATTTGAAAGGGCTTCTGTCAGGAGAGGCAGAGCAATTAGTAAGGCACATTAATATATCTTCCGATAACTATGATAGATGTTGGTCAATGCTTGAGGAGAGGTATAATAATAAGAGGTTTCTTACATATTCTGTTTTAAAAGATTGTTTAATCAGAAAATAATTTCGTCAGAATCACCAACACTGTTAAAAGAAATGATAGATACAACTACAGAATGTCTTGGTTCTTTAGCTAATTTAGGAGTTGATGTATCTACTTGGGACGTTATAGTAATTTATATGCTTACATTAAAGATGGATTCTGAGTCCAGAAAACAATGGGAATTACAGATAGCTAGCAACTCTTCACAAGATTTACCAACTATGACGCAATTTAAGGAATTTATAACCAGTAGATATCGCGCGTTAGAATTCTTGGACTCAGGAGCCAAATTTAACAATCGATCTTATACTCATAAACCTAAGACATTTCATGTAGCAAATGTGGTGTGTAAATTTTGTAGCGATAATCATCGTTTAGCTAACTGTAAACAGTTTGCCAACGCAGAGGTACAGGCTCGTCGTGGTTTCGTTGAGAAAAACAGAATATGTTTTAATTGTTTGGGTGCTAAACATTCAGCCAAGTTTTGTTTGTCAAAGATATCGTGCAGGGTGTGTAATCGCAAACATCATTCGTTGCTTCATCCTAATGGTTCCGGGAATGCAGGTTCATCGTTAGGTGGTGCAGGTACAGGTTCATCAACGAGTGAAGTTGGCGCGATATCATTAGTTAAGAGTGGAGCAAGTACTTCCGCTCCTGTTGTGTGCTTTTCATCAGGCGGGATGGAAGCACGTAGTCAAGTGCTGCTCGCAACAGCACTCGTACGAGCTGAAAATAACAAGGGGATCAATATACTATCAGGGCTTTGCTTGATCAAGGTGCACAAGCATCATTTATTACGGAAGCAACAGCTCAGTACTTGGGTCTTAAGAAGTCCCCAGTAAAAGGATATATATCAGGTTTAGAAGGAAATCAGAGTGTTTCAGCTAAAGGTAGGACAACTTTAACCTTTAGCTCGATTTATGACGCAAAGGTAAAATTATCAGTAGATGTTTATATACTAAAGTCTATAACTACTCTTCTACCTAGCAAGAGAATAGTAACTTCTGAGTGGGTATGTGACTTACCGTTAGCTGATCCACAGTATAACACACCTAACAAAATTGATATTTTGTTAGGTGCCGAAGTATATAGTAAAGTTATTCAAGACGGTGTTAGAAAAGGACCTGAAAACAACTTGGTGGCTCAAAATACTTCGTTGGGCTGGATATTATCAGGTAGAGTTACAGCTTTACATCAACCAACAGCGAATGTAGTAGTTATGCATTCCTGTGTCGAGGTTAACGATATGTTAAAAAGTTTTGGGAACTGGAAGCTGAACCTCAGTTAAATAAAGGTGGTATACTCACCGATGAAGAGAAGCGATGTGAGGAGTTCTTCAGTTATACGACTACCAGGGATACGACTGGTCGATATGTGGTTAGGTTGCCATTCAAGAACGAAGAACTGGATCTGAAAATAAAGAATAGTAAGAAAATAGCGGGAAATAGATTAAAATTTGTAATAAATAAATTAGAAAAGAATTCGGATATAAAAGCAAAATATTCACAAGTTATGGAAGAATATTTATCACTGGGACATTTAGAAAGGTACCGGAAGAGGAAGTAAATAATTCAAAAGCAGTATACTTACCTCACTTTGCAGTAGTAAGGTTTGACAAAGATACAACTCAGGTCAGAATAGTCTTCGATGCTTCCTGCAAAGGTGAAGATGGAATTTCGCTTAATGATCTTCTGATGGTCGGTCCAAGATTGCAGCCAGAGTTGCGACATCTCTTAATGAAATGGAGGTTAAACCGGATTTGTTTATCGGCAGATATCATAAAGATGTATAGGCAGATAAAAGTAGCACAGCAAAACATAGATTTCAAAGAATTCTTTGGAAGGAAAATGCTGAAAGTAAAGTAACAGATTATCGATTGTTGCGGGTTACATTCGGTACTGCGTCGGCTCCATATCTGGCTGTAAAAGCATTACAGCAAGTTGCTATCGATGAAGGGGTGAAGTATCCGATGGCAGCGGGAAGAGTCGTTCAAGACTTTTACATGGATGACTTGCTGACTGGTTGTGATACAGTTGAGCAAGGAATAATAATTTATAATGAGATGAATGAATTACTACAGAAAGGAGGATTTAAGCTACAGAAATGGTCGAGCAACAGTAAACAGCTATTAGATAGAATTCAAGAAAGCAGAGATGGGATAGGTATGAATGAAGAACTAAAACTCAAAGTAGATGATATAATGAAGTTGTTAGGACTTACCTGGAACAGGATTATGGATACCTTTCAATATACGGTGTTGCTACCGCAGGTTCAGGAACCTATAACAAAAAGAATAATTTTGTCAGACGTAGCACGTTTATTTGATCCGCTTGGTTGGGTTGCACCTGCAGTAATACTCGCAAAAACGATGATACAAAAGCTGTGGTTATCAGGTGTAGCATGGGATGAAGCAGTTCCAAGCAATATTTTAAATGAATGGCTTACCTATCGCAGGGAACTTACTCTCCTTTCCACGTTGCAAATACCTCGCTGGCTTAACACTAGTGCAAATAATGTCCTTGTTGAACTCCATGGATTCAGCGATGCCTCCAAATTGGCATACGCTGCGGCTGTCTATATCAGAGTTGTTGGTGAGAATGGAGATGTTCATGTTTCGCTTGTAACAGCCAAAACGAAAGAAGCGCCAATTAAACAAATTTCTATTCCGCGACTGGAGCTTTGTGGAGCGGTTCTCGTTACGAAACTTTTAATTGAAGTGGCAGAAACGCTTAATATCTCAAAAGATGCATCCAGGCATGGACCGATTCTACGGTGGTGCTTGCATGGTTGAACAGCCATCCAAGTCGTTGGCAGACGTTCATAGCAAATCGAGTGTCTGAAATTTTGACGACATTAGAAGCCCATCAGTGGTCTCATGTGCAATCGAAATCGAATCCTGCTGATTGCGCATCGAGAGGTCTTAAACCCTCAGAATTATTGGGTAGTAAATTATGGTTTGAAGGTCCCGAGTTTTTGCATGAAAGGGACATCAAGTACAGTAAAGTAAAAGATTTAGATACAGAATTAGAAGAAATTAAAGTTAATTTGGTTGCTAGCAATGATGACATAATTTGGAATAAATATTCGACTTTAAATAAACTTATCAGAGTGGTTGCATATATGAGACGTGTATTATCATGGAGAAAGAATACGAGCATAAAGAAAGGATTTTTAAAAGCGGAAGAATTACGAGAAGCAATGGATGTATGTGTGAGGAAATGTCAAAGGGAAAATTTCGCTGAAGAGATAAATTTTTTAATGATTAATAAATTGGGGAAATTGAAGGGGCAGATGAAATCGTTGACTCCTTTTATAGATGGAAATGACAATTTACGAGTTGGAGGAAGGTTGGACAAAGCACCACTCAGTGAAGGTCAGAAACATCCTCTACTACTTCCGAAGAAATCTAATCTCACAGATTTGGTGATAGCTGATGCACATTCAAAAACACTACATGGCGGACCGCAGTTGATGTTGGCGTACCTAAGGTCCAGATATTGTATACTGGGGGCGAAAGATTTAGTGAAACGTCATATGCGTACCTGTGTAAAATGTATCAGATATTCGGCCAAAACTACAACGCCATTGATGGGACAGTTACCGTCGTCTAGGTAACACCAACACGCCCATTTAGTAATAGTGGCGTGGATTTTGCGGGTCCA